>CM076947.1:29662500-30350388 GCA_039566865.1 Aurelia coerulea
GCTTCATTCTTCCACATTGCCTCGTTCCATTTTGTAACACGCCATAACCCAGCGACGGATATGCTCTTATCAAGCAATAGCATTTAAGCAGCCAATTGAAAACATTCTTCTTGATCCCAAAACACTCCTTATTTGGGCAAGATGAAGCCAATAAAACGTTGATGGCCTAACATACAATTAGGAATACCTCTGCAACATGAGCTCAGTCTTAGTGGCCTTGTGTTTATCTGAATTTCAATGACATGTCTGCGGCCTTCTCCGATCTTCTCTGTGTTGTTTCCAACTATATCCTGAAACAAACACACCATTTGAACGTTTCGCTGACTGGGTCAAAGTCATCATTTGATGTTTTGATTAAAAATACGTGAGGCGTGCGTGCATAAAAAAATTGCTGGTTTAAATATGTGCTACTTCAAAGCTAAAATTTCTTGGCGCAACTGTTTCAAATTGAGCGCTTTAATTCCTTTTCTGCCGTCATCCTTCGTTCAGAAAGCCAAGCAAACAGTGAGGCGAACACATACAAACCATCAAAGAACACAAGCTACTTCAACTGATGCATACACAGTCTAATCACCTATATAGACCTTGGATCTATTCTAAAAAAATCTGAATCGACTTATATTTGAATACATTTTGTAGAATTTTGAATGATAGAGGCTCTAATGCCACCCAATCGAACTTTTCATATAAAAATGTATATAAATATCGCTCGATCCAGACTCTTTTGTAGAAACGCTAAAAGGTCTATCATGGGAGTGGCACTTCAGGTAAAAGTGCTGATGGATGGGGCAGGGAGGGCCTCACCTTTACGATAATCCATTCCCCCCGGTTGATTTGGGTGTACAATACACCAAAAACATACCTTTACAATGAATCTCTCCAAATATCAGGGGGAGGATCAACAGCAGCTGCAACTAGCACGGGTGGTTGATGGGGAAGTCCATTTTCAAGGGCACCATCAATTTCATCTAACACGCCACGATGTCCACTTGAATGTTTTGGTTTCACGCATTGAAAGTCAACATGTCTACTTTTGCTCTCTTCTTTCTCCCAAGACATATGTACGAATGGTCGTTGAACGTAGTTGTATATTACTGACAATAAAAAACGACGAATTTAACAATTGCAATGAAATTTAGTGATTTGGAAGAGGTTTATTGTAAGATGGGGCAAAAAGGATCCAAATGGGCAAAATGGGTATTTGAAAAATTGAAGGATTTCACGGCTGTGCTTCAGTTGAAGAAAAATCAGTTTATACCACAGAAAGTCAATTCATCGAACAAAGAAAATTCTATTTATTAAAAAAGCTGCAAGCTAACAACAAGCAAATGACACCGTGCAGCACTTTCAGTTCAGAAGCAAAAAATCACATGACCGCGCTAAGGACTACGCAAAACTCGACTGAGGCAAGGCTCCACAGTTTAAGCACAATCATGGCTTAGGACAGATTTTTACTAAAGACTCATTGCTAACCATGATCCTCCCTGGCGCCAACGTCGACTTTCGTGTTATCTAAAAGTCGATTTTGGCCCAAATTCTCTTTGCCTTGTTTTCTTTCTGCTTACAAAGGATCTTGGTTGACAATGGGTCTTTAACAACCAAAAGGATCTTATGGAAAAGGATCTTATGGTCTTAATTCCTATGTTCAAGGTAAAGATATGACAATAATAATAACAACTTTTGAAGGTGTTCCAAATTTAAGCACAATCATAGCTTAGGACAGACTTTTAATAACAACCAAAAGGATCTTATGTTCATAATTCCTATGATTAGCATGCTCAAGGTAAAGGAACAATAACTTAGGTACCAGTCAAATAGACACCTTCAACTCGCGAGGTTTTAAAAGCTGATCAACCCAAAGCATCGGTTTTAATAGACTGTTATTACCAGATTGACGTTTTAAAAACGAGGCAATATGAGAGTCCCGCCAATCCCATTGGTCAATCGCACATTTCCTGCGGTTTTCCCGCAGCCTTGTGTAATACGATACAAGGGCGCGTTTTTGTCACCACAGCAACTGATTTAGGCCTGTGAGATTTACAATAAACTCAAGCGACATAACAGTTACAAAATGCGTTTTACTAAATGATTTAAGTCCAAATTAGAAGCCAGCAGTGCAATAAAACTCATACTAACCGGTTTTGTAGTTGTACCGGAAAATATAAAGACCTCGGACTTTATATTTTCCAGTGCAACACAAAACCGACTAGTATGCGCATAATACAGTCCTGTTTGTTGGTTTGTCTCTAGGCAGTATCCGAAAGTAGTTTTTAGGAAAACTGAGAAGCGAACATTACTAAAGCAGTGCCTGGGTCCTTCCTCTTGATGTGATAACACCTGGTGATTTCTTTGACATGAAATTACAGAGATTTGGCTGCTCTTCTCACTCTACGTAGCAGGTTTTCCAGAGGACGAGGACCCGAACCATCAACCATCAGATTGGTAGCCCAGCGTACCACCACTGAGGAACCCCTACCTTCGTAGATGCACTCTCTTTATGTCACGTAGTGTTCGAAATCTAAAACATGGAATTTGTTAGCAATATGCTCCATGTTGGAAGGGATACCTATCAGATTGTTATTGAGGGCATAACGGAATAACCAGACCCAGGACCACTAGGACCGGACCCTAACGGACCAGACCCTAGGGGAATGCCCTACCCTCGCTTTGACGTTGGATAGGAAGTTAGTGACCGAAAGGAGGGGAATTTCACTCAAAAAAATTCGTGGTTTGAGAGGATGGTTCTATTAACATTCCCGAAATCATCACTCTCTCTTTCGAGATCGCCTTACCCCATATATCTGCCAATTACCACCTTCACATTAAACATTTCGAACAAACATGTTATCAAAAAGCTGCCTGCTAAATGATTTTGCAGTCCCAAACTAACTGGAAAAGAGTCAAGAAATTGAGATTGTGGAGATGGAATACAACGTGGCTGGCATCACGACGTCATTGCAACAACTTGAATCACCAAGCAAGGCAGAGAGGTAAAACATTTAGGCCATGTAGTTAAATGCTTTGGCCTAGTGGGCAATGGCTTGAGGCTGGATCAAAGTTTGCCTGCTGGTTAGACGATTAAATATAATATACCATGCGTATTTGCGTTTGTTGTGGCATCCAGAAGGTAGAATTTCCTTGCAGCAGTGACTGCCTTATCTTACTTTGGAGCGAAACTTCTGTGTTGGCCGCCATTGCAAAAAAACGCTGGAAGGAAAGTAATGGGTATTCCCCTAGGGTCTGGTCCGTTAGGGTCCGGTCCTACTGGTCCTGGGTCTGGTTATTCCGTTATGCCGTTATTGAGCTGCAAAGATTTATTTGGACTAAAAGATACTTGATGGTAATCTTTATGACTAATGTGGAGGTGAAAATGGCTTTGATATGATTCACACTAGATTACATCAATTATGGGAATATTCAGAAATGAGAGCATGTATTATATCACTTATGACTTGTTGGGGAGACGAGATACGCTTCGCCCGAGGAAACCCATGCTTCCCCCGTGCAGTATAGGTTAAAGCTCACGCGCAGTAGCGTTTGGAGTTGAAGCTCTAAGGAGCGCATGCACTTTAACCCACTGCACGGGGGGACACAGAAGTTTCCTCGGAAAAAGCGATCTAGTCTCCACAACAATGACTAGATGAAATAGTATCACTGCCAGAAACGCTCAGTTTGAAGGGATAAAGATGATGAATTGCCTGTAAAGCATGTGTTTCTGTTAACGGAAGACCTCCCTGTATGCAAGATAGAACGCTTGTCTCTCAAGTAAATCATCCTCCTTGTCTCCTCATGTGCGAAATGTGCAAGAGTACCTTTCAGAATGTTCATACAGAACAAGAACATGTGCAACGAAATTCAAAATTCTTACCTTCTGGTTTTCCCCCATTAGGTTTGAACTTCAATTTCTCCATGTGCGTTGGATAACCTGGATGGGAGAAAACGAAAGTTATGTTAATTTCATCCAAACTTCACTGATAAAAAAAAGGATTTTGGGAAAGTAGAACAGCTGGAAGCATCGATTCTCTTGTTCAGAAAATGCCACATTTTGACACAGATTAACTAAAAATCAGTCCTTGGAAGTCTATCGTTTTCGTAAACATTGGCCTAGCAAATTGTACCAGGTGCTGTTGGCACAACCCTACCCATAAGTTGGTACACAGCACCCAGCCCCCCCCTGTAAATACTACATCAGAAGAATAAAACAGCACAAACCTTCAATTCCAAGTTTAACTTTCTTCAGTCCACGATCTTTCAGCACTTCCTTTGCAACATCTCTGTTTTCAAAATACTTGAAGAATCGTAGTAAAGGCGTGCTGTATATTACTAGGGAAAGAAATGAAAGACTGATAAAATTAACGATCTTTTGCTGCAGTGAATTGTCCAACGAGTCTTAGTATATCACAACGATCATAATCAATAATCACAACGATCATAATCAATAATCATAACCAATAATAATAATCATAACCAATAATAATAATCAATGTCTGCAAAATGTCCACACAGCTTCCTCGTAAACAACAACACATAACTATGAATCTTTTTGAACATGCTTCCTTTATTTTCCTTCATTCAAGACAAATGATCCTGGTTAGTGTCTACCATTCAATCCCACCTCAAAAATCACGGGGCGATATGGCTGTTAAATTAACTTTTGGTCTTGTTTTTGTACCTTTTTGTTGTTGTTGTTGTTGTTTTTATTCGATTCTTACATATTAATATTATATAAAATATATACGCAATATATAAAATATATAAAACGTTTACGAATCTAAATCGAATGGAATTTAAACGTATACAAAAATTATTTTTGAATAAAATTAAACCCACTGCAGGCTCTACATTTTTAAATTCTAGGCCATTCTATTGCTTTATCAAATTCCACTACTTTATTACGAGGTAGGTGCATATGTATATATTGAATACAAGCTGAAGAGTCTATTTTAGTGGATAATGTAGAAGAAAATCCTTAACCTTCTTATCTCATCTTTTTGAAACTTTTCTTTCTACAGGGTGTCCCAAAAAAATTGCGCCCCGTTTGTCTGAAGATTGTGACAAAACGGCAAAAGATTTTCGCCAAACTTTTGCATGGTGGTGCTCTTCAGATGTTCAGTTAAAGTTTGCCACCATCCCCATGAAAATCCGTTGAAAGATGATGGAGCTATGACCTTCAGGAGACCAAATTTGCCCGATCACTGAAACCAGCGGTCGGCCATTTTGTCTTATTATTTTGCAGCGATGAATAGCTTCATGGATTGAAAATGAAACAGCAGCCTCCAATGTCATAGCTCTCGTGAAAATTCCGATAGTCCTCGGAGAGCTCCACTAGTTCTGACCTCACAGAATTATTTCTTACCTCTCGTGAAGATACCTATCACTGCAAAATAGTAAGACAAAATGGCAGACCGCTGGTTTCAGTCACCAGGCAAATTTGGTCTTCTGAAGGTCATAGCTCCATCATTTTTCAACGGATTTTTATGGGGATGGTGGCAAACTTTAATTGAGCATCTGAAGAGCACCATCATGCAAAAGTTTGGCGATAATCTTTTGCCGTTTTGTCGCAATCTTGAGACAAACGGGGCACAATTTTTTTGGGACACTCTGTAGATGTCAACTATTCTATCTGACATGACTGACATAAAGCAATGAAATAGGAAGACATACTTTCAACAAACTCTTCTCCCATATTTGGTGGATATGCTTCATCCCATTCAACTGAATCATCATCTTGCAAAACAACCAAGTGACATTCTCTGTTTCCTTTCTGAAATACATACAAAACAAACAAACAAACTACAGTATTCTGTCAGTCCTCTTTCCTCTTTAAATCCATTAAAATCTAATCAGGTGAGTCCTTCTTTCTCTTTCATCAACCTTAATTAAAGGTAATGTAAGCATATAAAAATGGCGCAAGCCACTTGCCGTCATATTCTAGCCAATCAGATATCTGTATTTCATGTTGACATGGATAAGTTAACCAAATATGGTGTGGCACGTGTCATAGCCTATTGTCTTTGCATAGCTATTTTGATCAAGGGCTTATATATGCCTAGATTCCCTTTAAAATATGTGAAACTAAAACTGAAACCAAAGACCAAGCAAGGAAGCAACGGCCTCATGTTGTATTACGTCTCACACTTGAACTAGTTAAAACAATTTATCTGATTGTCTGTCAAAGTCCAATCATCTGTTCCTCTTTTATTTCAGACTAATTAGGCAATAGACCTTTTAGCTATTCTGCAAAAGAGCCAGGATTGAGCGTTATTTCTATACATTTCTATACCTGAGGTTCAATCGAATGACGTTAGAGCTTCTATCACTACTGTGCAAAATCGAAAATTTGACAAAATAAAGCAAAATAACGTTTGATTCTCATTCTTTTGAGAATAGCGAAAAGGTCTATTTTCCAGCTATCTATTGGAGGAGGTTAGGCAATTACAGAAAGATTGAGCCATGTCAATACAAAAACTACAGTACAGGGCTTGTGCACATTAACATGACAAAAATTATTTACATTATGATAAGAATTCTTGAGCCATATAAAAGACTGAACATTTTCAAAACAAGAATTCTTAGCCAGGAAAACCATGTTAATGTGCGCAAGGCCAATAACTGTACCAGGAACAATATGATTACCTTTGCACACTGGATCAAAACTGGAAGAATGTGTTGTTCAAGGAACTCATGCATAAATTGTTCCCTGGCTCCTTCGTTTGATATCTCATGGAGAAGATCACCTGTTTTAAAAGAAATATTAAATATAGAACGATCAGTTGATTACTAGCATTGTTTGGCAAATAAATCATTCACATTGACAAATTAACATGCTGTACCGTTTATATACAGGGGCTTCATTACCAAATTGTAAACAGATCTGTGAACACCATTGTTTCAGGAATGTGCCCATCTTTTTTAGGGTTTGTTTGGAGGCTTCACCCAAGCCACCAAAAAGTAAACCGTCATGGATCCATCTATATATGAGCAATTGTAAGAGATATGAATGTTGGGTTTGTTCCTCTGTAAAGTACAAAATGTATCTTCAAAATCACGCCATCAGTTTTAAAACCAGATGACAAGACTGGATAATATTGCTTTTCAAAAAACTGCCACTTCAACAAATATTTGGAGAAGGAGTCCCTGTAATATCAAAACATTCTCTGGCTCTTCTTTAAGAAGTCTTCAGAGGTATGACAAACTGCACTAAATTTTACAACAATTTTCAAGAATACCCTTACAAATTCTCAGGCAAGAAAACAAACGTTAAATGCAAGGCCAGCATTTTATTTGAAGAACTTACAGAGATTCTGGCACTTGATAATGCTAGCATCAAATGGTATCAACAAATAATCACATCCTTCTCTTAATTCTGGAATGGCTACATTTGGTGTGCAAGTCATTGTTCCTTTCCTGTAGAATTCCTAGAGTACATAAAGTAGAAGATACATCATAACTTGTGGTTAATGATCAGTGCAATAGAGCCACCTCTCTGTCTCATGTCTGTACCAGCATCTTCACAAAAACTTGCTTTAGTGATACATTGTTTTCAGAAAAAACTGTCCATTTGACAGCAAATTTGTGTTCACAACCTTCAACTTTATGTAATGTCAAAGACAACATTTTCTTCCTTGAGTAAAAGATGGAAAGTACCTGCCCAGAAAAAAAGGAACTGAAACTTCCTGCATCACAAAAGAAAATGAAGTTCCATGCAAATCAAGACATTGACTGCCATCTGCTCATTGTACAAAATTTAAATTTCATTTCAATATTCTTCCTATAAGCCTTTCTTTCCTGGGTGCCTGCAGGTTCTTGCGTATCTGTTACTCAATTCTATTTTTCTAATTTCACTTCCTAACAACTTTGCAAAATATTTCCTCAATCCTTGAGAAACCACATTATAAGTAGTCAGCCTTACATAAATACTGTACAATCAAAGTCAAATTATACTCAAATAGAGTTCAATATTAATAACAGTTTAATATCATAAAGTTCAAAATTCATAACTTTATATTAGTAAAAATGTTATTAGGCTTGATTTTCAACCACAAATCAATAAGGCAGACATTTTGCCTTTGTGAGTAATAAATCTTGGATCTGCACTTAAGGTGGCTCACTACTGAAAATTTCAGGATCATGAAACAGCAATAAGGTGGCTCACTACCAAGTAAAACTAAGTTAAAAACACACACACAAATTGGTTAAGGTGGCTTGCTACCGATAAAACTTTCACAGTCATACACATTCTTGGTGTCTTATCGTTCATGCCTGATCTTTAAAAAAATCTAGTTAAACTTGGAACCTCAACGAAGAAGAAGGCAGGTGTTGGTGGCGGTACCTATATGACAAAATATAGCAAAGAAATTCTTAAGGACCACTGTTTCCTCTGCATCTTGCAGTTCTTTGAAGTTTCTTGCTAAAATCATTTAGTCAGCCTTCACAACGGGTTTCTTTCGTAAAGAAATCGAAGAGCTATTCAGTAAAATGGTATGAACACCGAATGATGACTGAAGGAACAACTTTAAATCAAGAGGGCTTTGTTTTGAGAGTCTCTTCCCATGTAAACAATTTTTTGAGAGTAATGGCGATGTCCTGCGTGAAACGAAAAGGCCTGTCACTATGCTCTGGTTGCTTATTTGAACATGCAATTTTGCAGAGAAAAGACGAAAAATGGTGGGAAAAAGTATGAGACACCATTCATGGCAGTATACTGTAATCTCGTATTTCATCATCAACCATAGCAGCCCCCCTGGACTTGTCCTTTAACAATAGACCTTTCTTGAGTCTCCTATGATAAGGCGACAGAAAAATCTTGACCTTATTACAAGTTATCTTTGATTTCCAATGAGAATGATTGTCCTGGAAAATTATGCACAATTTATCTTTGAATTCTATGAAAACAAAATTGACATTCCTTTATTTTGTTTCACACCTCGGAACTTGTCTACCTTTTACCAATGAGGCTTGGGGGTACAGTCTATTCTAAACAAGGAACTCACCATGATAATTTTGAAAACAGCTGCTGAGATTCCTTTTGCAACTTCAAATTCACCATTTTCATTTGCTCTCATATAATCAGAATGTGAACTAAACATCCTGAAATGAGAAACATTTCACAAAATGTCAGACAACACCTGAAGGCATTTCTTGTCCTATCCCAGAGAATGATTAGCTCAACAAATCAAGGCATTAGCCAAATTTATGACTTTATAAGTTCTAGATTGCACTTAAACCTCTTTTTAAATAATCTTACAAATTTCCTCAGAGATAGCCTTGAAAGAAGTTTAACTGAGATTTGGGATAGTTTGGATGTGATCCTTTGCTTCTCATGACAAATGACTGATCAAAATATTATGATATTCAAAATGCAACAAACCATGGTAAAAATTTCCCTGGCACAATCTTTAGTACAATATACAATAATGCTACAGATGGTGGTGAGGAACTTTATACCAAGATGCATAGTGTTCCCATTAAAAGTCTGATTCAATTAAAGAGTGTAATACATTTTGGTAAAAGTTCCTTGCAACCACCTTTAGCATTATAATCTGTCATTTATTGCAAATCAAATGCTTGTATGTATATATCATTTCAAATAAACAAAATATGGGTATAATTTCTACATACAGTATGTACCTTGACAAATCCAACTATCAGAAAATTAGTAGTCTCAATGATATTACAAACCTTCCAAGCATTGTATCAGGCATTTTCAAAAAGAGTTGGGGATCAGCAACAAATCTCATGCCATCAACGACAAGGGTAACTCTTTCTGGTAATGTCACTGGTACCCCATATCTATTCACAATGGAGGTTGTTGACATTCTTGGGGCTACTCTTGAGGCAGGGGTAAATGCAGGGGCAAATGCAGAAGAGGAGCTTCGTGCAAATGATCTGCTACTTTGAACTTCTATCACCCTTGCTTCTGTAACTGGTGTCACTGTTGGCCTTCTTATTTCTCTGTTGTCTTCATCTTGAACATCAAAACTAGATCTTGGTGAGGTCACAGAATCAATTGTTTTTAGTTTTTGAGCAAGGCGCTCTTCCCCGGATGTTGTTGAATCTTGAAATGTTGCTGGGCTTTGTTCTGATGTAGGCTGAAATAAATTATGGAATAGGTGTTCAAGATATAAAGATCTGCATTCCATTGTGTGCAAAACACTTTTCGAACATTTGTATCCAACATCAGCAGAGACATGATTCTGAGTGATTCTTATTTCCAAGGGGTTGCTCCAAAATTCATTCATTAATTTGTTGTTTAATATTCAAACAATATGTCTCTTGAATAAATAGCAGCTACACATTCACAAGCATATGAGCCAAGGGAGCTGAGAGGGCAGTAGGCCCAATACATTGAAATATTTACAAAATCAGCCTTATCAGGCAGCTCCCAAAGATATTATTTCCTTGTAGGCTTTATAGCAATTTCCATTTTTTCCTTCCTGAAGAATTTCATTTTGTTTTCTTGGTGGGTGCATTTTATAAATAAGTTGCAATTAAATGTATGTTGTGTATTGTGTTTCTTTGAATAAAACATTGGATATGAATGCCAGACATTTTCTTGTAAATTTCATGGCTTTTTACAATTAAACTAAACGAAAAAGTGAAGGACATGGTTTTGACTCAGAAACTGTTTTGATTGAGTTTGAGAGCAGTTAACTCCTCGCTCATTGTTTTGTTTTTGGGTGAGGACGATTCACGAATTTTGAAGGTAAGTTGAACAAACCCCGGCCATCATTCCTGAACAAACAATATATGAAACAAAAATAAGAATAGGCCTTACATAATTGCTTGCAACTGCTCCTCCAACTCCAACCCCGGTGACGACCCCGGTGACGACTGCAGTCGCTTCAGCTCGGTTGTTCAGCGTCAATTGGGCGAGTTCTTCATCTGAGCTAGCATCATCAATGCCTTGAGCTCTTACAGAATTCAGCTGGTTGTTCTCTGCACTGTTTTCTGAGCTCATTTATGATGATTCTTCCCTTCAGGAAGCTGCACAATTTCAACAGCTTTCTTCTTCGTCTTTCATTTAGGCCGTTCGTTGAAGTTTGAAGGAAAGAGAGCTGCCCCGCATTATTATTTATACGATGAATGTGAAGGAGCATTAGCCTCGTTTCTGAAGAAAAGCGCCACCGCATACCAAAATCAGCAATGCGAAGGTGCACTAGCCTCGTTTGTGAAATGGCCTAAATAAATCTTAGAAAGTTCGATTGCATGTGGTGAGGAGGTTGAGGAGAGAAGTGGAGATATTGAAGTCAGATCGATAGATTTGGTGGCAAAATGCTGACCTGTGTGGCTTGGGTAAAGAAAGGAATTTCCAAAGAAAATCCCGACAAGGTAACAAGTCACAAAAAATTGCAGTAATTTCGTTCCTCTTGGCCAAGAACATGCATTTGGCAACATGCAATTGGCTTTTTTGGGCCTTAGCCTTAAGGCCTACTGCTGCTATAAAACAAGGTCAATAATTGTATGCTTGTGGGAAACATTTTTGAACTGTTATATTGAACTATAGTGACAATTAACTATATTGAACTATATTAACAATTAAGCCCTCTAAATAGAGGCTCCTGTTAGTGCTGGTCTAATTGTAAACAGACATGCGGAGAACAATTGAACTGCGCTGGGTGGGGGCCAGCACCCACTGTGCGTGGAAAGTTAAGCCTGAATGTGCTTATTAAATTGTGAAAAAGATATGGACAAATTAAGCCCCACCTATGTGAAAGATTTTTGAAAATATGAGGGTAAATTTTATTTTCCCATGAAATATTGTTTTACTCATGAATGTATCAAGAAATCGTTTCTTTTCTCTTTGTTTCAGCTGCTGTAAAAATTAAGCCACATCTAATTAAGACAATTTCTTTGTTGCCAGACTGATAAGTTTGCAAAGTGCACACGGAAGATGTGCTCCTGGCTATTGTTTTAAGAAGAATGGTTCTATTGTTGTTCCTTTGTTATACATGAAATTGTGCGTGGAAGATCTTCCGCGCTAACAACATAAATAGCAGTCTGGCTTTGTTGTACCGCTTTGAATAGAAGAGTGCATTAGAATAGAAGCCACCTTAACTTAACTTACCATCAAATCTTTTTTTAGGTTGAACTTTCAAAAGAAGAACTCCAGCAACTGATAAATGAAACCAAGGAAAGAGTGAGGTATGAAATTTGAAAAATGTTGCTAATCTAAAGATAATTCTCCTGATAAGGTGCATTACATTCATTTAGGCCTACGGATCTTGGTGTAGAGCTAAAATTTTCTGTTGTATTTCTGTCATCTTGGTATAAATATTCTGATTGCATTTTAGGGAAGATGAAGGCAAAATAGAAGATGCTGAACAGGAGGAAGAGAAGAAAGAAAAAGTTATAAAAGATGAAGATGAAAATGATGAACTTCATGAATATGATTTAGATAACTATGATGAAGATGAGGGTATGTAACCTTTCCAGTCAATTAGATGTGCCCCATTATTCATTTTGCGCATCATATGGTCCCTTGATATCAAAAGATGACTGATAATTTCAAACAGGGTTTGCAGTGGGATTGCGCACTGAGGCTTGCCGACATGTGCCCCAGTAAGATCGCTGGAGTGATCAATTACACGCGCACATCTTCGTCATTCTTTTTGAAGAGCAAAGTTTCACCAACATTGTAGTGTGTGTTCCTAAAAGAGATTTAGGTGACTAATAATTTTCAGGATTAAATAATTAAAAACATTTCACAACTTCATTCAAAGGTCCTTATATTTCTAGAATTACAGTATTTCATCATCTGGCCTGTTAAATCCAGTATTGTAATGATTATGATCTGATTGTTCGTAGATGATGGAGAATTAATGTCCGGTGCTGGAATGGCAGGACTGACATATTTTGCATCAAATGAAGATGATCCTTACATCACCATCAAAAACATTGTAAGTTGTCTTTTCAAAGATTTTACCTCAGGTTTCCTCTATGTATTTGATACATTTCCAAATTGTGAAAATTGAGTGACTGAAAATGAAGGACAAAAAGTGTATCCACATTGTATCCTAGCCCAGCCTAAGAAATTCTTGCAATGGTTTGACCATAGAAGATAGTGCCAATACAAAATACTTTGCATACTTAATAAACAAAAAGCATTTTGCTGACCATGATGATATATTTTCTTTTTTTGTGGTATTTTTAGGATGATGAAGACAGAGAAGATTTCATGATCAAATCAAATGATAATCTCATAGTTGTTGGCAAAATGGAAGAAGATTATTGCAATCTTGATGTTCATGGTAATTGTTATCTCTTGTATAAATTGCACAGAGCTTTCATTTATATTTACTTTTATCTTAATTTCTCTGTTCATAGACATTACTTATAATATAGAATTAATTGCTATGATTTTCTCTGATTCTTGAAGCTTTAGTGACAGGAATTCATATCATGAGTTTAACAGTAAATAGATGAATACGGTGAATTCAAAGAAGTATTTTAAATTTCCTATATGAGAAAGAGAGTAGATCACGACATTGATACGAATAGACCATGCAGTTGTTTACATACTTCCACTAGTAATTCATCCACAATAAAAGTATCATTTCTTTCAGTTGTATTTGCCATTTCACAGTTTGATTCCCCCTTTGTTGAAACTTCCTTTTCAATTTTTTTCAGTTTACAATGAAGAAGAAGGCAGTTTATATATTCACCATGACATAATGCTTCAATCCGTTCCACTTACTATTGAATGGATGAGTTTTGATCCTACTTCAGAAAATCTAACAGGTTTTACTTTGGTGTTTCATTTAAATTTATTGTTTATAAACTTTCTTCCAGTTGTAATACAGTTGGTTCATTAAGATATGGGAAGTCGGGAAGTACAGTAAGAATCTGCAAAATCAAAACAACTTTTTTCAAAACAGCCTGTTTAGTTTTCCATTTGAATATTCTTTCGTGAGGATACTTCCATTTCTACTTTGCAGGCTCTTGGTGTTGTAGATGGTGACTTAAAAATATATGTCTGTTTGACAGAGCAGAAACAATGCATGCATACACAAAGCAAAAGTCATAACTTTGACGCCCCCCCCCCCCACCTAGCTCCTTGCGACAGATCCCAAAATCAGGCCTTTTCTTATATTTCTTCCCTTGGCCTCAAACTCTTGATGCATCGTTTCAAAGAGCTTATGTGGTCAAACACTTCCTTCAATCAAAATGCACGATGACGTCATTTCATACAGTTTCTGCTGTGTTGGTCTGTTCACCAACAAACCCCAGCATAGCTGAAGAATGGCTCCTTTATTGACAAATAACTTTATTTGTTTCATAGGTAATTTCATTGCTGTTGGTACAATGGATCCTCGCATAGAAATATGGGATTTAGATGTCGTTGACACAATGGAATCTGTTTATACTTTGGGCAAGAAATTAAAAAAGAAGAAAAAGAAGAATGCTGCAGCTTCAAATTTAATTGAAGGTCATACCGATGCTGTTTTAGGCTTATCTTGGAACCACAATGCAAGGTAATTGCTAGACTTAGTACATTGCCATAGTTTTGCCTTGCTTGAACTGATATACCACTGCAACTGCAACTATGACTCATTATTTAACTAGAAGTTGAGACAACCTTGTAGATGGCCAAAATCTGATCAAAAATACTTGAAGAAAATAATGTAGATGGTGGAGAAAGCTAGAAAGATACTTAAGCAGTTAGTAGATTTGTGAAACTGTGATTCGTCTTTAGCAATATCACTTTTTGAAGTAATAGTTCAGTAGCGTTTTGATTAGTATTTCATGATGACGAATTTGAGCTACTAATTTTTGTTTTTGCAGGAACGTTCTTGCTAGTGGATCTGCAGATCATTCAGTTATTTTGTGGGACATGGCAGAATGTAAATGTGTTCATTCATTAAAACATCACAAAGACAAGGTAAGATTGGCGTAAAAAAAGACTGAGATTAATTTGAGAATGGTGCAGGAACTGAAATTAATGCTGTTTAGTTCGGGATCTGGAATGTAAAGGGATGGCTCATTGATACCACGCTTGACTACCAATCTGAATGTTGCTGGTTCAAGTCCGTGCCTTGGCAAACCTGCTGCATAGAGTAAGGAGAGTTGCCAACTCACTGTACTCCTAGGCTGAGGGAATCACGAGGTGTGGTCATATCGAGAGGAAGGACCAGGAAACTGCTTCAATAAGCTTAGCTTCTCAGGGTTCATAAAAGCTACCTTTGGATGCTACATAAAACAAACAAACAATTTTCCTTTAAGAGTGAAGGTATCTTTTTACCAGGTGCGCCAAAAACATGTATCCATTTTTGACAGGCCGTGATAAAGAATACACTACGCCGCCAATTTTGAGGATTGATGATTTAATCTTTTGTCAAAATCCAAACAATAAATGGCAATATTTTGGCGATTTTCAGCGGCTACTTCCCCTGATTTCAAAACATTTTTGGTCCAGAAACAGCGTAAACAAATAGAAATCAACTTTGAGGAATGCGTAAGCTCAGTTTCTGTTAATGTTTGGGCACAAAAGGTAGATTAATAACTTGAGCATTTCTTTCTCTTTAAACTGTATAAAAGAAGGTCGGATGCAAAAAAGACAAGATATTTAGCACACTGAGGCCTTTCTGACTTGTGTCTTCATCAGAGTGTGACTTACAATTCTCTTTATAGGTACAATGTCTCCAATGGCATCCTTATGAACCACAATCTTTACTGACTGGATCCTTTGATAAGTATGTTTATAAAATCACTCCTCTTGTCACATTTCTTAATACCTTGTGCATTTTATAGCTTCTCGTTTTCGAATTTCTAAAACTATTCCTGAAACTCGTTTTTCCATTCTAGAACAGTGTGTGCACTTGATTGTCGTAACCCAGAGGTAAGTAAACCTTTGATTACATGAGTCTCAGTTTCCGAATTGAATTGAATGATGGTTATGGCATCAAACTAACTTGCATGAAAGGTATTTGAAACAATTCAATTAAAAACATTGAAAGAATTCAAGGAATCATGTCCTCAGCATGTCGTCAGTCTAAGTAAACCTGTTAGATTTCAATCAATACAAACTTGACAAAAACTCTTTCTGTTTTGAGGAAAGATCTTTCGTTTTCAAAAGTCTCGTACGCTTTTTGAAAGAGTGATACGCCCCTTTTATCAATAATAAAACCATCATGTTTCATGCGATGGTAAATTGATTTCGTTTCAGAAACTCTTCTTGAATAGACCTTTTAGCTATTCTAGAATCTGCATTGACCGATATTTTTATGCATTTTTGCACGGGACGCTCGATTAAGTGGCGTTAGAGCTTCTATCACGATTGTACACATTCGAAAATTCTAGGAATGTATAAAATATCATTCGATCCACATTCTTTTTTAGAATAGCTAACAGTTTTTATGGTTTTCCTACTTATCTTTCTCTGTTTTGGTTAGTTTTTCAACTTTATTGCACAGATATCTATTCGCCAAGTGGGCTCAACCGAAAATTTGATCTTATTGTGCTTATAGTTTTTGTTTATTTATGAATATCTTAATATCTAGCCTTCGTGCAGCCTCAGCTCCTCCTCAAAGGAGTTGAGGCTGCACACAGGCTATGAATACCAAGCTGAATTCTAATGTTAACGTTCTTTTTTCTTGCTAGAGTTGCTCAAAATCCTGGAAGCTGGATGGTGAAGTTGAAAACATATTGTGGAACCACTTATCTCCATACTACTTTCTCGTAAGTAAGCGACACTGTTTCCAATCAACTTTGTGATGACGTAATACTCTCTTAAACAACAGAATTTCAAGAGAGTTAGTGATTAGACCCAATTTAAAGAAAGCTGTACCAACATTACACCCTTGTTTTGAGAATTTCCCCTTGCAAGAGCCACACTGATGAGGGGCACATACCTCTCGCTGAATATTAGTGAGTACCCCGCGCCCCCCCCCCCTCACGGAAATTCGCAACTGTACAATTTTCTTCATGGATAGTAATTTATTATAAATGCATCGAACTTGAGATGGTTGATCTTACCTTCCTTTTTAAAGGCAAGTACAGATAAAGGCAATGTCTATTACTACGATGTTAGAGCCACTGCTCCTGTCTTTCAAATCAGTGCACACAATGATGCAGTAACTGGTATGATATTAGACTTACTACAATCACTTTTTTGTTTCACTCAATCAAAATCCATATCGTCATGTAGATGTCCTTGATATGTGCTTGAATCAATAGACCTTTTTGCTATTCTAAAAAAGAACTGAATCGAACGATATTTTGATACATTCTGTAGAATATTCGAATGTTCATAATAGTGATAGAAGCTCTGATGCCGCATTCTAGCCTCACTACATAAGGACCATCTAGTTACGCTCATCTAATTGATTTGAATTGTTCATTGTTGTTGTAGTTGTCGCTCCACTGAGGGCCTTATGGACATAGAGCTGTAAAACCGGACAAAAATGTCAATCTGCGACAAGTTTTTGTCGCAAAATCATCTGCTGATTAGAGTATGGCTTAGAGGAATGCGCTTTTTGCATTGATAGCTAGAATGAACATTTATCGAAGTCCTGATAGCAAATTTTATGGTACAGGTGTTCTGGAAAACCGTTTTTGTGGCGTTTTAAGATCAGTGGTTTTGAGAAAAAAGTAGCAGATTGATTTAGGCCCAATAGATCTTTTAGCTAAGATTCGAAAAAAGAATCCGAATCGAACGATAGCTTGATACATTTGTAGAATGTTCGAATGTAAACAATAGTGATAGAAGATCCAACGCCACATAATCGAACCTTGTGTAGAATAGCGAAAAGGTCTATTAGTAGAATCAGTAAGGAGATATTCCGTTTCTACAAGCGTTGGGGAATGAGTCTCTTAGACTCACGAAATAGTCCCAGTTATCGCAACAACAACAGCAACAGCAATGACAACAACAACAACAATATATATTTTTGCTCAAACTGGGACTTATGGACTTTCACATAAAAAAGTGGGACGAAAATAAACAATGGGCGCACAGATTTTTCTGTGCCCTTGGAAACGAGGTTAATGGCCTCTTTTCGGTAGTTGGAGAATTTCAGGAGCCGTGCGTGTTGGCGTGCACTATTGCTAGATGAAGATTGCCTTCAAAATGAGGAAATTTTTGTTGAAACTGAAAGGTTTGTTAATTCTTATGTTAAACAAACATTCATGCGAATACTTGTGGCTTTTGTTCATTGCTAACGTCACTCAAAACTTGAATTTTGAGGCGTTTTATTATCTGACGATTGAGCTGACAATTTAGGCCCACCGCCATTAGTCGCCTTTTCATACAGCGTTGCTATGGTTTCCATATCGGACATGAAATCGAGGAAAACAATTTCGTCCCAATTTTCAATGTGAAAGTCCATGAGTCGTAGTTATAGCGTCCATCAGCCTATCAATAGCAATAATTACGAACTTGCAATCAGTCTATGAGTCTCTCTGTTGACCGAAGCGCCATCAAGTCAAAGAGCACAGGGTAACGAGAGACTCATCGTCATAAGTCTAGCCGCACTCGAGCATTTCGTATAAATATCTATGAAGATATAACTCGATCCAGACCCTTTTTTAGAATAGCTAAAAGGTCTATTGATTCCATGAGTTACTGTTGCTCAACGCACAGAAATAAAAAGAAAAGACGTACTTTCGCAACACAAAGAGAAGAAGTTAACTACTGATACAAAAAAAATTGAGTTTTCCAAATACAACAGACGTTTTAGCTATCCTAAAAAGAGTTTGAATCGAACTATATTTTGATACATGTGAAATTTTCGAACGTGCTCAAAAAATGATAGAAGCTCTAACTCCACTCGATCGAACATTTCGTATAAAAATCTATAAAAATACCGCTAGATCCTGACACTTTTTTATAATAACTAAGTAGTCTGTTATACTGGCTCAGGAAAGCGATCAGTTTCGTTGCTTTGAGAGGAGATATACAAAATAGTGCGTCCTAGCTCAATGTAGCTTCAAGTTTTTTCTGCATCTTTATTTCTGCCCTTCAGGTTTGACGCTGAGTTCTCAGATACCAGGTTGCCTAGTAACAGCATCGTCAGATAAAACCGTTAAAGTTTGGGATTTCAAAGAAGGAAAACCGGCATTTGTTATGTCAAAAGATATGAAAATGGTGAGTAATATTCTATTTAAATGTGTTCCTAGTCTTTTGTTACTCGGGATACATGTCAAAGTAATGTTATATGAACGCTATACATATCACAGCACTATTCATGTTTGCAAGATTTGTTCCGCTCAGAGACGAAAAATTTGGTGGAAGCTCTATAGCACCCCTTTTTCATCTACATAAACAATAAACATACCAGTCTGGCGTCAAATATTGATATCTGCTTTGTGGTCCCTATGTTTTTTGTTCGTTTAACACAACCCTTTTTATAAGCTTAAAATATGAGCAAAATAGAAGAAAATTTTGAAGCCATTTGAGGAAATACTAATATTCTGGTTTTGTTTAACCAGGGCTAAAGAAAACAAAGTAGCGTGGTACGATGCTACCACGTAGGTAGCTGAAATACTCAAATTTCCCAGGAAGGATGAAGGGAAAATGGAAAACGAAATGGAAGGAGAGGGAAATGAAAGGGAAAGAAAGAAGGACAGAAAGGAAATGAGATAGAATTGGGCGGTATATTTGGAAAGAAGAGGATAGTACGTAAGAAAAAACAAAGGTGCTTAGCTTGCTACCAGGAAGGAAACAGTTTTTTGAGCCTGTGCGTGTAACTTTTCACAAATTCCTTACTGATCTGCCTCAACATTGATTGTAGGGTCGTCTTCATTTCGCCTGTTCGTGTCCGGACTCCCCATACTCATTTGTTTTTGGAGGTGAAAAAGATGGAGTTAGAGTTCTGAACCTTATGGATACTGCGGCAGGTTTGCAAATTTATTCATTTTCTATTTGGTTAAAATCTTTCACTTGGAAAAACTAGTCACGCGATGAAATTGATTATGAAGCGAATTCACCTCAATCTGAGACGCGTCATACACAAGGAATAAGTCTACACAATGAAGTCGACAAGGGAATATTTGAGGGGTGTATCACTCTTCCAAAAAGGCGTACGAGATTTTTTTAATCAATAGGATTTTTTGTGGATTTTTCTTGAAAACAAAGGATTTCTTTCAAAGGTGTACGAGAGTTTTACAGTGATAACCCCCTCGGGCATATTTGACATGCTCACGCCCCAAGCAGTAACAATTTCAAGATAATCAAGGCTTTAAATATTGTAACATATTAGACAACAAGGAACTATTTTACATGAAAATGTACAATCAAACTTTTAGCTATTCTACAAACGAGTCTGGATCGAGCAATATTTTATATATATTTTCATACGAAATATTCGATGGAGTGGCGTTAGAGCTCACTATTGTCCCATTCGAAAATTCTACAAAATGTAGCAAAATATCGTTCGATTCTGATCCTTTTCAGAATAGCTAAAAGGTCTATTTGTCACGTCAAGAGATTTATTTGGATGCAATGTTTTTTCTTACCAGGAAAAGAGCATTTTGGAAACAGTGGAACTGTCTCTGTAAAACAAGAGAAAAATGAGGGATCTGTCAAGGTATGTCCGAGAAAATACATCATTTTATATAAAAATGTTCACGAACGTAGTTTAGCTTTTCAGATGAGAACATATTTGTGGGATCAGAGCCATTCGAAAATATGGGACAATTTTGGGTGAACATTTTTACATTATCAAAGTTTATTTCGAGTAACTGTTCATTGTCAGCCAGGATAGACCTTTTGCAGAGAACTTCGCTTCTTTTGAAGTTCTTCGCCTCGATATGATGTGACGCTGAATCCCAAAAGCGTGTCTCGCTCTCAATAATGCACATAATTGTTTTGAACGCATGTTTGTATCAAAATAGGCATGGTGTAGATCTCCAGCCATGCTGAGATTTGGATTTGCAACTTTTGCCTCGAATTGAAGTTGATTTATCAAAATTTATGTTGATTGCCTGGTTGTTTAGTTCCTTGGTTGGTTGACTGAGTGATTGAATGATGAGATTGAGTGGTTGGATGATGAGATTGAGTGATTGGGTGATGAGATTGAGTGATTGGATGATGAGATTGAGTGATTGGGTGATTGGGTGATGAGATTGAGTGATTGGATGATGAGATTGAGTGATTGGATGATGAGATTGAGTGATTGAGTGATTGGGTGATGAGATTGAGTGATTGGATGATGAAATTGAGTGATTGGATGATGAAATTGAGTGATTGGATGATGAGATTGAGTGATTAGTTGATGTGATTATATGATGAGATTGAGTGATTGGATGATGAAATTGAGTGATTGGATGATGAGATTGAGTGATTAGTTGATGTGATTATATGATGAGATTGAGTGATTGGTTGATGAGATTGAGTGATTGGATGATAAGATTCAGTGATTGGATAATGAGATTGAGTGATTGGTTGATGAGATTGAGTGGTTGGATGATGAGATTGAGTGATTGGATGATGAAATTGAGTGATTGGATGATGAAATTGAGTTGTTAGATGATGAGATTGGTTGTCGTTACCCCTTGATTAACAAAAGGAATATTTTCTTCTCAGGATGAAGAGATAAAGAAAGAAGGAGAAGGGATGGATACAGAGCAAGCAGAAAATGCGTTAGCGTCATTAAGTTTACAAGGTAGGACAAATAATGAACCAAAAGAAATAATTAAAAAGAAAAAGAAGAAAAAGAGGAAGAAGTGATGATTATGGTAACATTGTATAAAGATCTTGAATTAATTGGAGAAAAATACAGCGAGTTTACACATCCATGTCCTGTGCAGCTACTGAAGCAGTAGACCAGACCAAATCTCTTGAACAAAATAGTCAGCTCCTCCACATCACAATGCGAATTCATATTTTCAAGATAAGAGGCTCGAAAGCAAAAGTCTATTGTTGTTTGAGGTTCGCCACTTTTGAGGCTAAAATCTTGTTCTGCGTACAAAGTTTAGTGTTGAGACAAATTTTCACATTCGAGTATGTCTTTATTTAGAACTTATGGCAATTTTAAAAATCTGAATTTGACCGCGAAATGAAAGTTTAAACAAATTTTTCTCCAAACTTCAATATCACGATCAAAGCCCTTATGAATTCAAAATCTTTACATTGAGATAATTTCCAAATGAAGAAATGAAAGAATGTGAATATGAAGGTGAAAATTTGTTTCAACACTAAGCTTTGTACGCGGAACAAGATTTTGGCCTCTAAAATGCAAAATGTCATACAACAAAAGATTTCCGCTTTCGCGCCAAAAGGTGGATTCACTTTCTGAAGAATAGATTTCACAATAAAGGAAGAATGCAAAACATTACTTCTCTGAGGGTGTGAAATTTGTTCTTCAGAAAGGCAAGTCGCTTTATGGTGTCAGAGAGCTGACTCAAGATGTTCACCCTTGTTCACCGAAGGAATGATGAAAGTTAGATTTATACCGGCTGTCCCAGTAAAAAGTACTCCCATTTGAAAAATCGCGAAAAATCGATTGTTAAACCTATCATAAGCTTTTTCTTTTTGATCTAATTTATCAATAATCCAAAATTATTCAAGGATGGTAAAATGTTTGTTCTCATTGGTTAAAGGGTATGAAATGACGCATTGAAAAACCTTATTCTGAGCTATACTCTTTAAGCAACATCGTTTATCTCGCCTAAAAGCAATTATAGTGAGATTTTTCATTTTCCTTCAAGTCTACAATAATAATTTGCATTTCATCCTGACATTTATGACCAAACTAGACGCTTAACATACAAAGAGAAATTAATATGGTAATCATCAATGCTTCTTGCAGTATGTTTCAAAACCAGGCAACCTTAAAAAGAGCTAAATTTGCTAATTTAAAAGGAAATCAAAAGATTAGCTATGCCTGGAAGAATGATTTGGTCTTTGATCTACTTGCCATAAAAGGACATTTGAAGATTGGCCTTATATTACAATTTTGGTGATTTTTGAAACAGGAGTACTTTTTTCTGAGACACCCGGTAGAAAATTGTTGATTTAGTGGAGAAAAGATTTGTAAAATGGTGGCTAATGGCATCCATCTTCTATACTCGTTATGTTGTATGATTCGAAACACGAGTCTGATAGATAATTCCCACATGCTTCAATAAATCAGTTTATTGTGCTAATCTTTAAGAGAACTCGGATGTTTGTTTTAAAGCCAAGAACATATGGCAGAGTAGGCATTTTTTATCCAACTAAAAAGAAGCTGTGTAGCTTTGTGACCTTAGGGGAATGACGCAATTACTTTCATTTCTAATCTTCCATTTCATTGTACTTCTTCTAGTCAGGTCGCTACGGGGAAAAAACGCATGCACACCTGCAAAATTTGCGGGCAATGTAATTTTTGCAAAAAAACATTATTTAGACCTTAATAAACATAAATTTACCTGTTGGACATGCTGAATTTTCTTCAGAGGCCATTCCATCAAGTTATTAGCTAGCAGCGTTGCTTCTCGCTCTCGGAGCACGAGCGCCATTTTGAAATAGGAGGAGTTTTCATGAAACCGAGGCTAAAAAAATATGTTGGCTGCGATGGGTGTCCACGTGGGTGACAGGAAGGTCTTTGTATTAGCTTTATAGCATACTTAGCATTGCCATTAGCCCTTACAAATCTATTCACGTTTCCACAATATCGTGCTGTATAATTATGAGTGACTTCGGCTCTCCAAGCAAGGAGATAAGATTAGTTTAGAATGACTTCAAGTTGGTCCTAATCCTGTCATTGAGACAAAAATCGTTCATAAATAATTAAGACAGAAATTGTCGATACATGGTAACATGTAAGGTGAGGGGGCCTAATTAGAGGGTACCAGAAGAGCCTGCAAAACCCAAGCCAAAATTATCGAAAAACCCAAAAATATACAGGCAAAATAGGAAAATCCGAAACAGTACTTTTGAAAATCTCTTCAATTTGCATCAGCAATCATTGATGGTTCCTAACATTTTTCTCATTTATATGGTTTTAAGCATCGGAAAGCTGGTTGTTCTATCTCAATTAATTGCACAAACTGCATGATATTGAAAACCGGACAAAATCTGGATTTTGAATAAAAGACTGAAACCCAAGGGTTAAAATTGGCCAAGCCCGCAACTTGTGAAAGCCCAAAGCCCCCTTCTATCATCGCAAGGGATCATTCACTTTTTCTACGAATATTCTTTTTCTGAAAAATTGTCCAAAAAATGTTTAGTCTGAATCCTCTGCATTGTCCCCCATCTCCACATCATCATCGTCACTAATATCGCTGGCACTACCCTGAAAGTCATTGTCGTCAAATTCGTTCTCGCATTGGCTGCAGTTGCACATATCCGTGCATTTTAGTCCATGGGCAAAGCAATTGCAGCTTTCTGAATGGCACTTCGACCTTTTGCAACTGCATGACACCATCTCCAGAATTGAGTCAGGGGCGGGTTTTTGAGTCATCCATTTGTTTTTGTTTGTGCGCTTTATGGCCTCAAATCGATGGCTGATGTGAACGAAGCAAGATACGTGAAGCTCTGTTCAAAGAAAGGAAGAATGCCAGAACCACAGCAGCTCCCACCAACAAGAGATGAGCTATTACAGCACTGCAAACGAGTCTCATACGTCACTGCAATCATAAAGCAAGCTCTGGAGCTGAATGTAGAGTATCCATCACCTCAAGGACACGGTTGGATAATCACTTCCAGTGGCGATTTAGAAATTGAATGGATGACTCAAAAACCCGCCCCTGACTCAATTCTTGAGATGGTGTCATGCAGTTGCAAAAGGTCGAAGTGCCATTCAGAAAGCTGCAATTGCTTTGCCCATGGACTAAAATGCACGGATATGTGCAACTGCAGCCAATGCGAGAACAAATTTGACGACAATGACTTTCAGGGTAGTGCCAGCGATATTAGTGACGATGATGATGTGGAGATGGGGGACAATGCAGAGGATTCAGACTAAACATTTTTTGGACAATTTTTCAGAAAAAGAATATTCGTAGAAAAAGTGAATGATCCCTTGCGATGATAGAAGGGGGCTTTGGGCTTTCACAAGTTGCGGGCTTGGCCAATTTTAACCCTTGGGTTTCAGTCTTTTATTCAAAATCCAGATTTTGTCCGGTTTTCAATATCATGCAGTTTGTGCAATTAATTGAGATAGAACAACCAGCTTTCCGATGCTTAAAACCATATAAATGAGAAAAATGTTAGGAACCATCAATGATTGCTGATGCAAATTGAAGAGATTTTCAAAAGTACTGTTTCGGATTTTCCTATTTTGCCTGTATATTTTTGGGTTTTTCGATAATTTTGGCTTGGGTTTTGCAGGCTCTTCTGGTACCCTCTAATTAGGCCCCCTCACCTTACATGTTACCATGTATCGACAATTTCTGTCTTAATTATTTATGAACGATTTTTGTCTCAATGACAGGATTAGGACCAACTTGAAGTCATTCTAAACTAATCTTATCTCCTTGCTTGGAGAGCCGAAGTCACTCATAATTATACAGCACGATATTGTGGAAACGTGAATAGATTTGTAAGGGCTAATGGCAATGCTAAGTATGCTATAAAGCTAATACAAAGACCTTCCTGTCACCCACGTGGACACCCATCGCAGCCAACATATTTTTTTAGCCTCGGTTTCATGAAAACTCCTCCTATTTTAAAATGGCGACCGTGCTCCGAGGGCGAGAAGCAACGCTGCTAGCTAATAACTTGATGGAATGGCCTCTGAAGAAAATTCAGCATGTCCAACAGGTAAATTTATGTTTATTAAGGTCTAAAGAATGTTTTTTTGCAAAAATTACATTGCCCGCAAATTTTGCAGGTGTGCGCAACCCTAGCGACCTGACTATTCCTATAATTTCTTACTTTACAGATGGCTCTAAAATCTAAAATTTCGTAGGGCTTTTCAGTATTGATTGGGTTATGAATTTTTTTACTTGCCCAAATCCACATACTCATTAAGCTGTTGTAGCTATTCTTAAAGGAATTGAGTCCATATAAATAGCTGAGCGTTAACGCTATGCTGACAAACTGCTGACGGCCCTTTGTTATCGCACAATTGTGCTAAAGTCATTAGTAGTGGAGACCAAAGACTTCTTAATAATGCAAGGATTAAGGATAATGCAAGGATTAAGAAGTCTTTGGTCTCCTACTAATGACTTTAGCACAATTGTGCGATAACAAAGGGCCGTCAGCAGTTTGTCAGCATAGCGTTAACGCTCAGCTATTTATATGGACTCAATTCCTTTAACTATATAAATAAGCACTACCTGCCTGCAAAATCAAACCCCAGAAACTGCTCAACAGATTTTAAATTTATTAGCAAAACTTCCAGTCGTGTTGAACGTCTGGTTTGCCACTTTTTTTGTAAACCAATTTTTTCTTTATAAGGTCTCATTTTGAAAATAAGGAATGAAAACGAGACTTCGCCTATTTTAAGTTTTCTAAATCACATGTGCCAAACAATTCATTTATTTCAAAATATATCATTTGCCTCGATATGATTTGGCGCTAAATGCTAAAAGCGTTCATCGCTCTCAACAACGCATATAATTGTTTTGTACGCGTGTCTGCATAAAAAATTCGCGCCATTTGCAAAATCTCTGGCCCAGGACAGAATGACGTCATCAAATCTCTGGAGGGCTGTCAGGCGTGATGTAAGTCGGTTGTTCTTGTCTACCATAAAGAGAATAAGCTGGAGTAGACTTATTACATTGCTTTCTGTTCGACTTTCTGCCACATTCTCTGGTACGAGATAGCATTGTCCTGATGACCTCTCAATTTGCTGAACGAACAGAGGAAGGAACAGATTCTAATGCAGCAACGATTAAAAGTTGCAGTGAGCAGATTTCCGAAGATTATTGAAAATTTTGTGAAAATTTCGGGAAGTGCCAAATAATGGGTAAGTGTGTTTATAGTTATTATTTTATACCAAAGTCACACTTGTAAGTAAAACCAACTTAACCAGAACCAGGTTGTATCGAATGTTGCTTTTTGATTGGTCAATCCAGCAAATCGAATTCGTTTGATTGGCTGAAATTCAACCTGGTCCAAATAAGGCTAGTTTAACTGTGTTAGTGTGAATATGGCATTAGAAACTTATGCTGTAACAAAGAGAAGACGGATGCAAATTGACGTTGGCCTGAGCCAACGCTACTTGGTTGAGCATATTTTAAAGAACCACAAGCCGAGCAAAAGGACGAAAGCTTCATCTAAGTTTGTGTTTGTTTTTTAAAGGCAGTCTGATAAAAGTAGCTATGCAAAGACAATAGGCTACGAAACGTGCCGCACCATATTTGGGTAACTGATTTACGTCAACAGGAAATACTGATATCTGATAGGCTAGAATTTGACCGCAAGTGGCTTGAGCCACTTTTATATGGTTGTCACTAGCTGTTGTTCCTGTCAAGGTACCCTATCATGACAAGGGATCACGCACTCGATTAGCGCTTAGCTGCTTATGCAGTCCCTGTGGATGGCGCTAAAAACCGCAACTTCACTTTCACTAGCCCACTAAGTGATGGCCTGCGTGCAGACTTTACCTTTCCACGACGAAGGAGAGCCAAAGAGGAACTTGCGAAGAGGAACTTTACAAGATCCTCATTTGGTCTCCTTCACAGCGGATAGTAAAATCTGCACGCAGTCTATCACTTTAACGGCAAAGCTGATTATATGTGCGCTCCTCCTCAAACAAAATAATAACACATTCAGTTAATTTAAATTCGCGATTTTGTCATGTTTAAAATTTGATGTTTAAACATTTCTTTGAGCAGAGAATTGCATCAAGATTCATTGCAATCGTAAATCGTAAACATTTCTATTTTGTATGAAACCACCTGTGCATTACCAATTATTTAAATCGTTGAATTAATTTCTTTCCAGCGACATTCAAGAATCCTTTGGCCTGCTGAATCGTTTCAATCGTAAACACATCAAACGTACAAGAGCAAGCACATCAATGCATGGACAGATTTTGAAAGGATCTGTCAATACATCCCAAGATGCGGTGTTTCTTTCCCATGATGCATTTCACAACTTTGTTAGCGACATCGCTCGGTTCGATGGTGTTACAAAGGAAGCATTGCTTGCAATTTTAAGAGATTTTCACCTGCTGCCTCGAAATTAAGGTAATTTTTTTATTGATAAATATTTCACTATTGGTCTTATCAAACTTGATGTAATTTACATCAATGTAAAGAGATTTGGACGGCGAAAAATACTGGAATAATTTGAACACACTGGGTCCTTTGGGACTTATGTATCAGAGCTCGAAAGGCCTCAGTGTGTTCTAATTTATTCAAGTTTCTTTTTATCGTCCAATTTTCTCTGCATCATGTTCATAGTTACGCATTTTCTTGCGATTGTTAATCACCAATAAAAGCTTGTTTTACCGTGAAAAGGAAAATGCAGACTTGGTAACGTAATCTTTAAGTACTTTTGCAACGATAGCTAATTTTAGCTTGTCAATTAAACTCAACCAAACGAAAGCCAGCTATATCAACCAAGATGAAAGGCTATATGTTATATTTATAATCAAAATCTACGTGTTTATTTTAAGAATCATAGCCACACGTACAAACAACTGAATTATATCAACCAAGGCCAACACGTTTTGTTGAAAATAGTACATTTCTTTATAAATTCTTCTGTGCATACAGACACCAGTGAATTTAGTCATAGTAAAGGCCCGCTTTTCTTTCAAGAGAAGTTTTAAATACTTGATTATATGTGTAAAATTATCTGCGTGAAGGTCTAAATTTAGTTTGTTAACCAAACTCAACTAAATCAACAATGGCAAATTTTTATTTTTACAAATATACACTTTTTTATAAGCTGTTCTTTGTGTAAAGATATCAGTGAATGCTAGCCAGAAATGCAGGCTTGGTTTGGTACACTCTTTTCTTTTTATAAGAAAAATGTTTATAAGAATATTCAGGCTCAGAATCATCCAATTTTTAAGAATATTATAAGAATATTGCCAGCCTCAGCTGGCATATTTGTGTCTCATTTTTCAGCAGTGGCCTGTTTTGTGATGTTCATAACAGAGAATCGCATGACTGACATAAATACTTTAAGAATATGTTCAGGCTCAAAACGAAACTTTCTTAAGAATGTCGAGGCTGGACAAAATTTAAAATATTCTTATTCAAAAAAAAAAGAGTGTATAAGGAAGAAATTACGATCTTGATGATGTCTGATAAAATGTTTTCGAGGAGATCTAAGTGTGTTGACTGAACACAACAGTTCATTATAAATGTGTTCAAGTGGCAGACTTGTTTGGTATAAGGGGACAACAGCCCTTTAGCTTTTCTATAAAAGGGCCTGCGTCAAGTGATACTTGCTTGATTGAGTGGCGTTAGACTTTCTATCACCTTTGTGAAAATTCGAAAATTCTACAAAATATATCAAGATATCGTTCGATCCAGATTCCAATTTAGAACAGCTAAAGGGTCTATCTTTTGTCGGTGTCATGTAGACTGATTACAATTCGCCGTAAGTTTCACTAGTCTAGTTTTTATATTTTTGATCTGAACCTTTTCGCTCAATCTACCTGTTTAAATGAATAGCCAAAGTCATTCAGTTCAAGCGTTAGAAGCCATGCTGTTTTTTTATCAGCCAGTTAATTGGCCATGTTGTGCCCATAACTTACAGACGTGAGCGTCATCTCACAAGTTCTTGTATGATTATCAATTTTTTATTTATTCTTATTGAAAATGTAAGTAATCGTGCTGCGCCAAGCACCTGCCTCTGCGTGGTATTGCGTTATTTCGTCGAATGAAAACGTACTTGATTTATTTTGTTTTAAATCGAGAAAGTGACCACCAGTCGAAGAATTAATTTGATTCAGAGTTAGGGAAAATACAACATAAACCCGGTTAATTTTAATTGTTTTTGTCAAAAATTGTGTACGAATTAGCCAGGCTGGTGAAGAGATTACAGTTTGTCTGGAAGGACGAAGGTAAAAACATTTTAATGTTCTGATTAGCTTAAAACAAAATGTCGATGATTTTGATTGCGGTTGATTGGAGAAGTGTTTTCTATTCAGATGCTTGCTATGTTTGTAGATAAAAATTTTCACGAAGTGATAACAAGACTTAATAAAAAGATTTTTGGACTAAATCTTGATTTTGAAAATTTGATTGGCTAAGTCGTTTTGAAGCGTGAATTTTCAAAAAAGACAAGAGAGTTTTAAAAACATATTGATAACTTTTGGTATGTGGAGACTTGTTTTGGCTGATGGAGAGGAATTCTTCGTCAGTGAAGTGATAAAATTTTGTGAAGGTTTTTGTGCTTAACTTTATTTTGAAAATTTGATGATCACTGTCAAAAGTGAATTCCCAGCATAGGAGAAGAGCTCCATAGTTGCGAGAAATTTGATAAAAAATTTCGTACCAAATTTGATATTGTCAACTTGATTAAGTTTTCATGAAATTTAGATTTGATACAGAAGGAAAGCGCGCGGTGACGCATTCAGCAATTTGTGTGAAACTAAGTTAGGATACCTGTTCGATCTAGTTTCAGAAGATTTGAGCTTGGATCAACTTTGAAATCAATTTCTGCTGAAAAACATATTTAGTTTTAATTGGATTAAATAGAGAACTTCGAACTCGAGCACTCGATTTATCACGTAAGCAAACAAGTTGGAACGATCGAAATAGAAGGTAGACATTTCGCAAGACCTTGTTTACTTCTAATTAAATTTCGTTGACTTAAATTTGCTAAGCGTCTGTTCAGCGTGTCTTTTATATAACCGTCAAGCGATGTGGCTAACTCGAAGGAGAGAATGAGGCTCTATATTCTCAGTTCACATTTTGATTGATTTCCAAGTCTCTGCGCCTTTTATACAACCTTTAAGCGTTGTGGTAAACTCGAAGAAGAGAAGGAGGCTTGACATTCTTAGTTCACTTTTTTGTTGATTTTTAAATCACTGTATTGCTGCGCAAGACTTTAATGTTTATTTTGTGAGTTATAGGAGGCATGATTTTGGAAGAGGTATAAAATTGATCAAGTAGATTTATCCTATTTTCTAAGATAAAGAAATGCATTTCTTGAACCAGAAGTATTAATTTCTTTATGGACAGATCTCGGTTTTAAATCGAAGATCATTATCAAGGAATTAAGGTTCTATAGACCTTTTAGCTATTCTAAAAAAGAAACGATATTTTTGTATATTTTAAAGAATTTTCGAATTTGCACAAAATGATAGAAGCCCCAACTCCATTCAAACCTTCGGTATGAAAATATATGAAGTTATTGCTCGGTTCAGACTCTTTTCTACTGTAGAATAGCTAAAAGGAGTATTGATGCTTCTATCTTCATATCTTCTTCATCACGCAATGCTTTCTAACAACAGTGTTAATATGTCGGAGTCTTGTCGTAAATAAAACACCGTTTAGCAACTTAACTAAGAATATCACTCGATCGAGGTGCTTTTGATGAATAGCTGAAAATGCCTGTTTGAGATATCAATTTTCTCAATTTGTTTCAGGAAAATTGAAGATATTAATTTGTCTAACTTCGCTTTCAGGAAGAAGACTTACATATTCGAACACTGATTGGTTTCACCACAGATTCGAGTAACGGCAAATATTTAAAGTCACCTTTGGATCGGATTACAAGAGCTCTGCATTGTTATCAAAACCCTCACAGGATTCTATCGCACCTGAAAAATTTACAAACAACTAAAGACCTGATTCACTGATGATCAATTAAATTTGGAAATACATTGCAAAGAAAAGGCATTATATTCAACCATAAAATGACCAGAAACGCTCAGCGAACAACACTAGATAAACTAGCGATGTTTTTACTCGTCTTTGCCATGACCACAATTTCAATGAGCAATTCTTTCACGTATTACAATATTGGTGGCATATTTCAAACACAAACTTCACAAGATGCTTTCAAAAGTGCCGTGGATTATGTAAATGCATACCCAAGCTCATATGGTTTAGGCCCAGTCAGAATCAATTCATCTGTTGCCTTGATAAACTCAGACCCGATTGTTTGCATGAAAGAAGTTTGCAACAAACTCATCAATAATAGTGTTTATGTTGTTGTGACTGATCGCTTTGTGAATAACACAAGGCCTCCTTATATTGTATCATATGCTTGTGCATTTTACAGTATTCCTGTTGTTGGTGTTGCATCGAGAGAAGACAAGTTTTCTGATAAGGTAAGCGGGGCTCTTTTAAACCCAAAAGGTATTCTTTAGAAGCTGTATTTAACGCTAAGGTAGTCAAACAAGGGCATTTGGCAAGCTGCAATGCTAGTTTGATGAACTCAACTCAGTTAGCTGTTTGCTGCTTGTAGGCACCAACTAAAGAAAATGGACGGTTTGAAAACCCCAACCTTATTTGTTTGAATCAATATGAAATGATAAACTAAGGAAGGAGTAGCTATATCGATCTCATGAGCTTTTTGTTAGCCGTGAGCCATTGCTGTGCCATGAGCCAAAGACAAGCCACTTTTGAGCCAGCTGTTTCATGGCTCGCAATCTTTAAACTAACAACTAAGTGACATGTCTCATGGCTAAGACTAAAACAATGAATTTATCTGAGCCAGGTAGCGTGTGGCTTATCAGCTCAGAAACAGATTTCATGAGCTATTAGATCGAACAAATTTCAGCCAGTAGATGCAACGTCGTCACTGCGAAGGAGACGCGACGTCATCACTGCAAGGCCTCCTTTTCGTTCTCTAGCAAGCCAACCAACCTACTTTCATCACAGGGGGTCCAGGAATATCAGTGAACAGACTGTAGTTCTGGTTCCTTTGGTTCCTTGTCATCTGGCTTGTGAAAACAACAGCTGTGTAATTTGATACAGATTACATCATCATTGTGGTCGGCCTGCTATTGTTGCAGTAGGAAAATCTTTTATCATGTGAGAGCTCTTATCTCATTGGCTGCGGTTTTAACTCGCGCTTTTTTCAAATCCCGCGCCTTGTAATTCTACTGTAACAATGGCAGGCCGACCGCAATGATGATGTGATCTGTATCAAATTACACAGTTATTGTTTTCATAATCCAGATCACAGGGAACCAAAGAAACCAAAACTGCGGTCTTTACTGACATTCCTGGACCCCCTGTGATTAGACGATTTCAATTCATCTATTCAATTTACCTTGAGCACTAACAAATACGATGGAAGAATAATTGGAATGGCCTAAGCTAACTTATCGCAATTTGACTACGTAGTTAAATAATTATGCTGTTAAGATGTTATGACTTCTTACTTATGTTCCTGCACCCCTTGTGCTGTCGCTGATATTCCTGGACCCCCTGTGCTTTTATTTCAGCTTCTTTGACTATTTTATTTTTATTTCACTGATAATACTTTGCTTTCTCTCCTTACATAGTCCATACACAGCTTATTCCTTCGCACTGTGCCTTCATACGGAGACCAAGCGAGAGCAATGGTTCAACTTGTGAAAAAATTCAACTGGGGAAAAGTCATTCTTATTACAAGCAATGAATATGATTATCGGAAATTATTCGTCAAATTCACTTCATTGGCATATGATCACAGCGTAACTGTAAGTCTGTTTATTTGTTTGTTTGTTTGTTTGTTGATTTATTTGTTTATATGTCAACAATGTTTATATGTCACTCCATAAACGGCTGCCCAGCATAGGTTCGTTTAAACTTAAATGTTTCAAAGAAACTTTAGCTATTTCGCTATAAATCTACCGTTGCCCTTTTCTAAAGTCTTCGATATTATTAGAATAGACAATTACGCTAAAGATGGCGAAGAGGAACTTTTTACCAAGATGCATTGCGTTCGAATTACGAATCTTTAACGATTCTATAGGAATTCGATCAAAAAACGCAATGCATCTTGGTAGAAAGTTGCTCGCCGCCATCTTTAGCGTAATCGTCTATTAGAGTGTTTCCTTCAAGAATCAATATCGAACGATATCTTGCTACATTTTGTAGAATTTTCGAAAGTGCACAATAGTGATAGAAGCTCTAACAGCACTCGATCGAACCTCGCGTATAAAAATGTATAAAAATAACGCTCAATTCAGGCTCTTTTGTAGAAGAGCAAAGAGGTTCATTGAAGGTGTTGTGGCGCAATGGTGTAATCCTCTGACTTTGCAGTCAGAACAGTCCGGCGGACGGGGTTCGATACCCTGTAGAGCCCCACCATTTAAGCGTCATGACAAGGGGTCGCGGTCTCGATTAGGTCTTTTCTACTTCTGCAATCCCAGTGCTTGGCGCAAAAAAACGCAACTTCACCTTCACCTTCACCATTGCTTATTTTAGGTCAATTTTTGAAACCGTCAATTTCCATTTCTTTCACTTTCCCTTGCTCAATTTATTCTAATTTTTATCCCAGATCGAACATCCAATAATATTTCCAAGTGGAACCACAAATCTAACGAAATATTTGCAGCATGTTTCAAGTAAACAGTCAAAGGTCATTATTTTTGGAGGCAGGTAAGACTGAGATAAAAGAACTTTAGATATCTAATTATCTAATAATTGAAATTATCTTAATGCAGAAAAAAGATCGTGCAAAATGTAGCAATTATCCAAGTTTGTAATACTTTAACGGAAGAAACTATCGTGGGAAGAAATTTTCACGTTTTTCGGGTTTTCGACCGAAATTCGAGAAAGTATATTCCGCAAAATTTCCTAAAATGTGAAATTCGCGAAAGTTTATCCTTGCGAAATTTCCCAAGATATAGAATCAAATAATTATCTAATCAGATATTGATATTTCTCTTCTTTAACAACGACCTTTTCGAAATATGTTACTATAAGCTTTTTGATCGACGATTCAGAAGAGGCATTGAAGAGTTGAGGAACATTTGAGACTGTATAAAAATGTGATAAGAAACCTAATTCGCGAAAGTTTATACCTTAACAGGCTAATTTCCCACTAAATACCCAAGATATAAGAACCTAGTCAGGCTGACTTGCAAAATAGTCGGTTTTTATACGCGGGGGGTTGTCACTATATGTGAGCAATGCCTTATGATTTTGATCATTGACTTTGATTAGATCAAGCGTTTTAGGCCACTTTTCGGCCATTTCGCAACACATGGATTTTCGCATTGGGGATTTAATAGAGGTAACAATATTTAGTTTTAAAGTTAGATAATTGCGCGTGTCTTAAAAACAATGGTCACCAAAACAAAATTACCAAATTACACCTGGATTTAATAGAGCTTTTATTGTATTTTGAGACTTATATCTTTCCATTTGACAGAGGAGAAGACGCAATCAATCTTTATAAAGCCGCAAATTTTTACGGTTTAACTGGCAAAGGATATATTTGGATCGTAAGCCAAGGAGCTGCGGACGGTATCGCAAAGCAGTATGCTCCACAAGGTATTTCTGTAGATTTATGAATTTGAGTCCCTCAATTCCCTGTGTACTTTGATTGATATGTTGATGTGTTAGGGACTCATAAACACCCCCGTCTAAGTGCCCCGGTACATTCTACCCCGGTATTTCCTCGGCGAAATTATTTTTAGCAAAATAGGTCCCCAGACAAGACGTGAATCTCCCCGGTATAAAATGCCTCACAAGTGAAACCTCGGCTGCAATTGGCGAACCCCGGGGAGAATTTTGAGAAAATATTTCATCGTAGAAACAGTACCCCGCCAAAAATTTTGCCATCCTCGTTGCATAATTGGAACTCCCCGGTGAGAATTTGACCATGCCATATATTTCTGTCACTAGGACCCCAGTGAATGTCTGACCTCTCACCGGAGCACTTAGACGGGGTGTCGATAAAAATTCTTTGTGAAATAACGGAACGGGAACCTATATTCAAAATGCCCTAAATTTGCTGATACGCAAATTGAATACACTTTCAAATTATGCATTGGTTGTAATAGAATAATTCAATCATTTGTCTTTGGCTGTCTCAGAAATTTTTTGTGGTTGATTGAATTACTCGGTTAATACACAGCCGGTTTGGACAGACGAGGTTGCAAGTTGCAAGTCAAGATCTCATCTATATCACCACGTTCAAATAAAAATTTTCAAAAATGTGGAGGCTCATCTACAGGAAGTGTTCAAACACTTATACCTTTTTGGGACTCCCTGCGGGTGCTAAAAGCACCCTGTTGCATTTTGATTGACAAGACTTGAGATTTTTACCGACTATTCTATTTTACTGTATGGCACAGTGGGTTAGTTGGCGGAATTTTAGAATTACTGGTTCTATTCACGGTGGAGACCAATATCGTGGTTAAATTGTGGTAGCCCATGTATTGATATATATTTCTGCTTTGAGATACGAATTGTTCTTTAATTAGGCCTTCTCACCATGAAGCCGAAACAAGAACTCAATGTCAAAGCACAAATCCAAGATGCTGTTAGAGTCATAGCAACAACGATTGGGAGGCAGAATCAAAATGGTGTCTCGCTTGCTACGCCTCCTTCTTCGTGTGATGAAGCACCAGGGAAATGGAACTCTGGGAAAGTTCTGTTTGAGTAAGTTTACATTACCAGATGAAATTAAGAATAAAACAGTAATTTCTTTTTAAGATACGACTATGTAACTCTTAAGACTCGAAGCATTGTAGCAATATAAATTTTATGCTATTCTGCAAAAGAGCCTGGATCAAGTGATGCATTTGTATATTTCTTTACGAAAGGAGGTTCAATTGAGTGGCGTTGAGTTTCTATCATTGTGTTACATTCGAAAATTCTGCAAAATGCATCAAATATCATTTGATTAAGATTCTTTTTTAGAGTGGTTAAAGGCTCTATTTCTTGCTAAACATCGCAAACTTTTCTGCGTGTGGCAAGTAGGCCTTAATTAGCTGTAATTTTAGCTATGGTTTTGTTTTCAGCCTACTTTGTAAATACATTAATGATGATGATAATGATGATGATGATGATGATGATGATGAAGGACTTGATAAATCAAATTCATACAAGCAATCAATCAATCAATCAATCAATCAATCAATATGAACCTTTCTTTCAGTGCAATGGTGAACCGGACTCATTCAGGAGGAGTAACCGGTGACATAGAAATCAATGTGGCAGGGGACAGAATCAATGCAGCTTATGACGTATATAATATGAAAGAAATGCAGAGTGGACAGAAATATTTGAAAAAGGTTGGGCACTTTGATCAGGATGAGAAAATGGTGGTGAACGATTCGTATATTGTGTGGCCTGGGAATGAAACACAGGTTCCACGAGGAGTATTTATTTCGACTCATCTCAAGGTTGGTAAAACTGCAATACTTCTGGCCTTATATTTATTTAATCCAATATGTGATATTAATCCAAGAAAGGGAATGTAAAGCTCCATCTCTTTAGGCCATTTTAAAGATAAACATAGAACCTGTTGATCTTACTGTAGTACCTAAGTCGATAAAAAATAAATAAAATGTAAAATAAATAAAATGTAAAATAAATAAAATGTAAAATAAATAAAATGTAAAATAAATAAAATGTAAAATAAAATGTAAAATAAATAAAATGTAAAATAAATAAAATGTAAAATAAATAAAATGTAAAATAAATAAAATGTAAAATAAATAAAATGTAAAATAAATAAAATGTAAAATAAATAAAATGTAACAGTTCTAGGTGGTAGTATAGCATTGCTGATTGAAAAAAATATTGAAATACTGACAAGTTCATCTCCTTAAGTCGCAAAAATCACTACCGTGCTCTGGAAATCCTGGAGCTCCCACGTCTACAAAGACAATAGACCTTTTGGCCATCACACTCTTTTTTATAAGAATAGTTGGGCTCAGAATCCTCCAATATTTAATAATATCATAAGAATAGTGCTCAGCCTCAGCTCGCACATTTGTGTCTCATTTTTCAGCAATTGACTGTTTTGCGATGTTCATATAACAGAGAATCGCATGACTGACATAAATACTTTAAGAATATATTCAGGCTCAAAAACCCGGGGGGGGGGGAGTATTTAACATATTTTGGGTACGGGGACGTGCCATCGGGAAGAGTATCGATTTTCGCAATTTTGGTATAAGGAACGGTATCGATTTTCGCGATTTTGGTATCAGAAACGGTATCGATTTTCGCGATTTTGGTATAAGTATAAGTTCGGATATACATTTTCGGAAAATTGGTATAAGGTTGGGTGTACTTTTTCAGAAAATTGGTACAAGGTCGGCTATACTTTTTCGGAAAATTGGTATAAGGAACGGGTATGTTTTTGAAGCTTCGATAGCACGTCCCCGACCAAAACCTGGTCAAGTGCCCCCCCCCCCGGGGCTCAAAACGAAACGTTCTTAAGAATATCGATGCTGGACAAAGTTATCGTGTTCCTATATAAAGAAAGAGCGCATGTAAAAGAATCTGAATCGAACGATATTCTTATATGCAGACTTTTCGAATATGCGAAAGAGCGATAGGAGCTTCAAGAACTTCGATACACAAAACTTCAAGAACAGTACATAGAATATCCGCGTCCTCGTTTTATCTGTTTTCTACAGGGTGTCCCAAAAAATTGTGCCCCGTTTGTTTTGAAGATTGCGACAAAGCGGCAAGAGATTCTCGCCAAACTTTTGCATTATGGTGTTCTTCAGATTTTCAATTAAAGTTTGCTACCATCCCCATGAAAATCTGTTGAAAAATGATGGAGCTGTGACCTTCAGGAGACCAAATTTGCCCAATCACTGAAACCAGCGGTCGGCCATTTTGTCTTACTATTTTGCAGTGATAAATAGCTGCATGGATTGAAAATGAAACAACCGCCTCCAATGTCATAGCTCTCGTGAAAATGCCAATAATCCTCGGAGAATTCCAATATTTCTTACCTCACAAAAATAATTTTTTACCTCACGTTAAGATACTTATCACTGCAAAATAGCAAGACAAAATGGCCGACCGCTGGTTTCAGTCATCAGGCAAATTTGGTCTTCTGAAGGTCATAGCTCCATCATTTTTCAACGGATTTTTACGGGAATGGTTGCAAACTTTAATTGAATATCTGAAGAGCAACATCCTGCAAAAGTTTGGCAAGAATATTTTTCCGTTTTGTCTTGATCTTCAGGCAAACGGGGCACAATTTTTTGGGACACCTTGTATGTACATGCAAAGGAAATTAAGCTCATGATTTATCTTGAAATTATTCATAAATTCGTAATCGTGTTTTAGAAAGGAAAAATCTAAGAAACGCCTGTTTTGGTTTTCTTGATTCTTTTGAAAATACCAATATAAAGTTAAGAATAGCTGCAATTCAAAACATACTGCAATTTATTTATCTATCTAGTTATTTATTCATTTATTAATGCAGTCTCTTGATGCAATTTGTTGATACAATTTCTTTAAAAAATACAATTTCTCAATCCACAGATAGTTACTGCGGAGGCTCATCCATTTGTCACTGCACATGAAATGCCGGCAAGCAAAAACTGCTCCGATCTTAAAATCGTTCAACGGGGAATTCACAGGAAATTGGTGAAGTGTAGAGGACCGTCATCAAGTAGAAAAGGAAATGAGCATTGTTGTGCTGGATTCTGTATTGATTTGCTAATCAAGTTAGCGAACAGAATGAACTTTACATACGATTTGCATTACAGTGCAGATAGACAATTTGGTTCTCTTGTTAAGGTATGTACATTGCACTCATTTTTTTTATAAGAAACCGCTTATAAGAAACGGTAGGCTCAAATTTTCGAAAACTAAGAAACAACCCTACCTGAATTGAAAAAGCTAAGAAACTTTTGTAATTTACAATTTTAATTTTCCTATCGCACTCAAATATGTTTCGACAGTGTACAGTCATAGCAACTGTTTGGACAATATTTTGATTGCAAATGATATTATTTACTTGTTTGGAGATCTTACTAAGTAATTTAGGAGCCCTTTAGACAAAACAAAATTAACTCTATACTTCCGGCATTAAAAATATAAGAAACACATAAGAAACTTTTGTTAGCAAAATTGCCGAAAAATTTAAGAAACTGCCTACCAGCACCGGACCTTAGTTTTTTATGAAAAAAAATGAGTGTATTTTCTTCGAAATCGCTGATTAATGAAAAAGGGCAATGGACACGGATAGAACAAGTGAGTTGAAAATAGAACAGATCATATGGCATTTGTTGGACGTCACTTTCAAAACGCCATCTCATTGGGCGGATGAAAATAGAATCCCCGTTTCAAAGGCCACTGCTCCATGAATATCAAAGCAATAATATTGAAAGCTGTTTTGTTTTATTGCCAATATGTTCAATTAGGTTCAGTAATTTATCCAGCTTTAATCGGCTATTCCTTCCGATTTTGTAGAATTTCCGAATGTGCACAAATTGTGATAGAAGCTCTAATGCTACTCGATCGAACGTCGCGTATGAAAGTGTATCGAAATAACGCTCGATCCAGGCTCTTTTGTAGAATAACCAGAGGGTCTATTGGCTACCCAGTGTGCAAGATAATAGACTTTTTAACTATTCTACTAAAGAGCCTGGATAGAGCGTTATTTTTACACATTTTTATACACGACTTTCGATCGAGTAGCTTCAGAGCTTCGATCACTTTGTGCACATTCGAGAATTCTACAAAATGTAGCAAAATATCGTTCGATTCTATTCTGATTCTTTTCAGAATAGCTAAAAGGTATATTGCTTGTGTAACATCATGTTAATTATTTTGTTTTTTGCATTTCTTAGGTGAATGATAGCGAGGTTAAAAGATGGAATGGAGCAGTTGGTGAATTAATTGATGGAAAAGCTGATTTAATCGTTGCTCCTTTGACGATAAACAATGAAAGAGCACAGTATATCGAATTTTCAAAACCATACAAATATCAAGGAATTACTATTCTCGTTAAAAAGGTCAGTTTAAGATTTTACAGCTTAAAGTAAATCAACGGGGTTAAAAAGCAACTTAGCTAGGGGGACTGGGTCCATCTAAATAAAACCTATTGTATTTGATGTTCTTGATCGATGAAAACAAAAGGAAGATTAATGGCGCCTGCCGTTCTTTTGTGCTATGTTTAGATTGTGTCGCTATATCTCCGTTCATTTACTTTAAAGGGGTTGTACAAGCCGTCTTCTCTGCGTAGCGCTGCTTGTCAAAGCATCAAATGTATTCAGGCTAAACACAACATAGCTAATGGTGATTTTGCACAGAGAATAGTAATCCAAAGTATCTGTGACAACCTTGGTGATTGAAGCTTTGGTGGAGGAATTGTTCTATTTTTCTAACGCCGAATATTTGAACGTTTTAGTGGATATCAAAAAGTTCCATCACATTTCATAGACATAGACAAGAAAACACTGCAATGAAACTCACGTAGAAGCTGCGATGAAACTGACCGCCATTAAATACCCAAGGCTTTAGTCACGTGCGCGGATTGTCCCGTACTTCCAATTGTTTACAAAGATCTTGTACAGCCTGTGTGCCAGGTTACAAGCTTGCGAAGAGCAGCAGAATCCAAAATTATCCCATTCAAATCGAATTAGGCCTGAAAATGTTGCTTCTTGTATGGGGTTCTCACTGATCAAACTATATTAAAACACATTGCTCTTATTCCCTTTCAGAATCCATCTCAAAGTACACTTGTTTCATTTCTACGTCCCTTCAAGACAGAGTTATGGCTCCTCGTTCTTCTTTCTGTTCATATCGTTGCTGTTATCTTGTATATATTAGATCGATTGAGTCCTTTTGGTCGATTCAAACGTGCACGCGCAAACCAGGATGAAAAACCACTCGATCTTCCAAGCGCCATGTGGTTTTCTTGGGGTGTACTTTTGAACAGTGGTATTGGAGAAGGTAAATATTGTGCTTTTAAGCTTTTATCTATGATCTATCCAACAAACTCTCCTGCTTACTTTACATCAGACTTTAGATCAGACTTTTAGGCCTAGTTTAAAAATCCTATTTTGCCGTGTCGAATTTGTGATAGATGCTGCTAAAACTTTCTAAAAAAATGTTAATTAAATTCGACATGAAAACAATGTTTCAATCACCAACCGTTTTAAATTGTCAAAACGGCAGGAATTCACCAGCTCTGTCTTGTTAAACGGCAGAAATACGACTTGATTAACATCATATTTCTGCCACGTTTAGTTAATCAATTCCATGCGATGGTCGCCGGTTTCTGTGTGTGATCAGGCATTGGCCATTTGAGAAAATTGCCATTTTAACTATTTTAGGTTCAATCCGACACGACAAGATATGATTTTTAAATGTTTAAACCAAGCCTTATATTCCGGAAACTCTCTACTCTATTTATGAAACTGGCGATTGTATTGAATTTAAATTTGAATAAAAAGTAAAATCATGGAACAGAATGGAACAGAATGGAACAGAATGGAACAGAATGGAACGTAGAATTCTCGTTCCCATAAAAACTCTTTACAAGCATTTGCCTAATATCTGGGTCTAAAATATGAGTGATTTTACGTAACAAAATTTCAACATCTTTGAATGATAGATTAACATTTTAGTTTTGAGTATCAGCCAAATGCGTTTTATTCCACAGCCCACCAGAAATTTTAACTGTTTCACATTTGACTGATAGGTTAACATTTAAGCTGTTGATATCGGCTGCATACTTTTATTCCGCAACCTGCTAAACGTTTATTCTCTGATGCACCCAATAGAAATAATTTGAAAAAGTAAAGGCCACCACGATACCAGCGTCGGTCGTCGGATCCGAAGATGCTTGTGGTGACGAATGAATGAATAAATTTTGAAGGCAGAAAGACCGCAATACGACGAAAAAACAACAGCAAATATTTATATTGCCAATATTTCGTCATGCCATGCAGGACCTCTTTAGGGCTGTTATCACAATAGAAATAACGAGTTATACCAACATCTCTTTCGCTTTTAGTTACTCCACGCAGTTTCAGTGCAAGAGTTCTAGGAATGGTTTGGGCAGCATTCGCCATGATTATTGTTGCTAGTTATACCGCAAATTTAGCAGCATTTCTGGTGCTTGACCGGCCAAAACCGGTTGTGAGTGGCATTGATGACCCTAATGTAAGTATTGCGGTTTCTTCTTTTTTCCTTTTTTGTTTATTTACTTAATTAATTGCAATAATGCGGAATCATAGTCGTGGAAAAATGTCCCCAAAAATTGTTGGAATCTTGAAAAATCACGAAATTTCAATTTTACAATCAATTCTTACTTTTGATTTTCTTATTTAAGACAAGCGCTTTAATGTGTTCACATTGAGCGCAGATTCTGCTTAAATTAGCGAAGGAGATTTTAAAGTGAGAGTTAAAGAACGCCGGTCAACCAGCGTCCTCTGCGGTCGCGCTTTGCTGAGCACTGCTATGTACGATGTCATATGAAAATGGCTGCCGCAGTCGAGAGGCAAAATGGGAAGCGCGCGAATGATGCTGGTTGACCGGCGTTCTTTAAGAAGGCTGATGCTAAGCCCTTTCGTTTTAGAAAGTTTGTAATTCCTGCCTGTCAACACTAATAGACCTTTTAGCTATTCTACAAAAGAGCCTGGATCGAGCGTTATTTTTATACATTTTTATACGTAAAGTTCGATCGAGCGGCGTTAGAGCTTCTATCACTATTGTGCACATTCGAAGATTCGGCAATTCGAGTCTGATTCTTTTCAGAATAGCTAAAACGTCTATTCTATTCCCTAATTCCTTTTTAAAGGCTCTCGGGCGACCGCCATGCATTGCAGCCTCATTTTCGAAGGTGGCAAATTTCATGCTGTATGAAAAAAGTTTCATGGATTGGCATGTTGTAGACTGGGAAGACCTCACACAGCATCTAGCAGTTGAGGAAAATGTGAAATACTAATACACGGAAGTCTGAAATACAATTATGAAGAATAATAAATACATTGGTATAAGAATGATAACTGTTATTGTATCTGAAAAGGGTTGAAGGATTGGAGGATCGAAAAATTTCTAACGCTACAAAGGGATCGGAGCAAAAGATTTCCAGATCAAATTTTTCGACGTAGTGTTTCTGAAACGCAAGATTGTCTTTCAAAGAATTTTGGCGTTGGGAATTTTTATTTCATGCTTTGTATTTTCTTCATCTCATCAGTACCTAAATCTTTGATCACTTGCAAGATTAACAAATTCTTATTCATTTTGTCTCAAAGTTACGAAACCCATCGAACAGTTTTCCGTTTGCAACAGTGACAGGAAGCAGTGTTGAAGCTTACTTCAAAAGACAAGTTGAACTGTCGAACATGTACACCTTCATGGAGAAATATAATGTCAAAACGGATGTAGAAGGCATCCAGAAAGTTAAAACAGGGTAAGAACATATCCTTCTTCTTTCGATAGATACTCATGTTTGCTCATAAAAACAATTTCTGGAATGCACAATGAGTGCGCTAGCTACCTTAATTTCAGAGAAACTTTTGCGGTGTTGTTTGTTTTGAATTTCTGGTTGAGAGAATTTCCTTCGTCAGCACTTGCTAATCGCTTTGTATTCAGGTGTCAACAAAGCAACTTTTGCCATTGTGTTACAAAATCTGTCCTTGCTCGATCTATTTATTTTATGCTGTTTGTGATATCAAAATCAGACGTTTTGTTCTGGAGTTGCAATTTATTTTTATGAAAATTTTTCATCTCGAAATTCTTGATCATCTTGCTGATTACAACTTTTGAATGTTAAAAACTCTTCATTCTTTGAAATATTATCGTTTCGCCTTAGAAAACTGAAAGCCTTCATCTGGGACAGCCCAATCCTTCTTTACGAAACATCGGCCAACTGTGACTTGACAACCGTTGGGGAAATATTCGGTCGATCGGGATATGGGATCGGTATGCCGAAAGGATCGCCGTGGAGTAATAATATTTCTTTGTCAATTCTGCATTTCCATGAGAGTGGTATAATGGAACAGTTAGAAGCTGCATGGATTGACTTTGGCAACTGCCCCAAGGAGAACTCTGCTCCGACAACATTGGGCCTAAGTCATATGCTGGGTGAGTCATAACAGTAATTTCCTTGTTGTTTTCGTAACGATCTTGTTGATCATTCTACGTCCATACGCTCAAGGCTACATGGCTAATGCAGCAAGGATAGAACGTTCGGCAATAGGCCTTTTAGCTATTCTGAAAAGAATCAGAATCGAACGCTATTTTGCTACATTTTGTAGAATTTTCGAATGTGCACAATAGTGATAGAAGCTCTATCGCCACTGGATCGAATTTTCGCATATAAAAATGTATAAAAATAACGTTCGATCCAGGCTCTTTTATAGAATAGCTAAAAGGTCTATTCCATATGACAGCGACCCATCGTTTCACAAGAGCAATGCGTGCTATTGTTACGAAATCTGCTCTTGTTACGCAGTCGAGGTTTAGGAACAACGATGAATTTTGATGGAATAAATGGTTCCAGCCTTCATCATCATCATCATCTTCATCATCATCATCATCATCATCATCACCACCATCATCATCATCATCATCATCATCATCATCATCATCATCATTGTCATCATCATCATCATCATCATCATCATCATCGTCATCGTCATCATTGTCACGAGTATAATAAATGGCCTAAAAGCGACTTGTAATCAAGATACCATACTTCGGATAAATTAATACCAACGACATTTTCCAACGCGCTAACTCCACACCCAAAACAAACCTTCCCCCAAAACGATAAACAACCTCATTCAATTACGTTGCGTTACAAGTCACACCTTCAATAAATTAACGATGTGTGTCCAGTTCTCTTGGGGCCTCTACTCAATAGTCAGTTCACTACAATATAAGATACTAGAAGACAATACAACAAACAAAACACGGGAACAAACAACACAATACACGACTGAACATAAATGTGTGACACCTCCGTTCTTCAAGAGACATCTTTGATGTCTTTCAACTTTAACCTTTATGTTCAGTATGTCAATCTTTCTGAGTGTTCTATCACTCTCTCTCTCTCTGTCTATCTCACGCCCGACAACACCAAGCCTGAATTCTGACGTCACTTCCGGCCTCTCTTGCAAGAAAGCTGTGGCGCGAAAGTAAAATTTTGTGATAAATGGCGTCAGCAGGCGTCCCAAGTGTCCCAAAGCAAAATATCGAGATATAACGCAATAGCTGTATCTTCGCTCTTTCAAGTTCTTTGAGCATTTTGGACTCAGAGCTTCTTGGTTTTTCATATTTTTCAAAGGCCGTGGACAACTCTGTTTACAAACTCGGGATTCAGCACAGCAGGTAAGCAGACTTTATCATAAATTTAACGTTTTTCCTTTGTTTCATGGAAATTTTGTTGAAAGTTTTGGATTCCTCGATGTCGTTTTGTCCTATTTTGCCACCTTTCGCCAATTGTTGACGAAATAAACTTGTCTTTTTCTCGTCTTGAACTTCGGCTTGCAGTTTCAAGAAAATGAACTTTTGTTGGCCTAAATTTAACCAAAATTTTGTCAAGCTCCAATATTTTCTAAACTAAGACAGGAATTCTCATTTTGGAGATATAACGCAATAGCTGTAAGCATCTAGTTTCTAGAAATGTTGCCTGTTTTGCTGTAGCCTTTGCCGGTTTCCCACAATTGTCAAAGGCAATTTTTCCTCGAGAGCCATGACCATCTAATCTTCGTTAACTTTACGTGCTTCCTTTCACAAACTTGTCTGCTTTTTAGTCAGAAAACAAACGTTAACCTTGGTTGAATGTATCACTTTCGAACTTAATCTGATGTTTTCAGAAATGAAAGTATTTTAGAGTACTTGCTAGCTGTTTTGACCACCAGAGCAATGAGAATAATAACAAAACTTTGACTTCGCTTTCAGAAAATTTTTCGTCGGGTTTGGCCTAACTGTAAACAAACATAAAGTTGCATTGTTGCTTATTTTCTCCAAGACTAATGGGGAAGCTCTGACCTAGAAATAGGAGATTTGCTTACTAAAACAATGTTATCAAGGCTACCTTGTACAAAAAATTATCAGCTTTGATTATTTTGCCTATAAATACGATGGTTTACTGCAATTATTTGCCCTTAAATTTTTTTTCTTTTTCTTGAGCAGGGTATTGCTGCTTTGATTTAAGTTTGCAAAGACATCTCCTATTTTGGTTTGCTGCTCTTTTTTGTACATGCAATTCTCTATGAGACAAAGTGAAATTTGCTATGCAGCAAACATTTTTAGTAGGAGGAAATAATATTGTCTCTGTTTTATTTTAGGACCCAAACAGAACAAGATTATCCTTTACCAATCAAGCCCAACCTTGAAGCAGCATTTGACAACAACCACAAAAGACTGCAATTCTTGCTTTTTCAATGCCTGAGGACTTATGCAAAACTGATGGAACATGACTGTTGCAAAGAAAGCATTCAATGAAAAACAATATTATGATATATCAAAAAATGTGAGTAATCCAATAATTGATACTCTGATGATTTTACTCTGATGACAGGAAGATGGTAAGATAATAGCAATTGAATCATCACAAAATTGAAATTTTAATGCTTCCAATTCTGAAACAGTCTGAAACTTATTCTGAATTTGATCTGCAAAGACAATTGTTTGCAAAGACAAAGACAAAGCTCGCCCATTTCACCCTGTAGGTGAAATGCCATGCTTATTCATGAGTTTCTGAAAATTACCAAAAAGCAGTTATTGCCGTTGTCCATTCAGAAATAGTCATTGCAATTTCAATAGACAGCATCCTTCCCTATCTTCCTTGTCTGTGAGTTTTTAGAGCCAACAAGAGAAGATTTCCAGACTGCATTGAGTTGCTCCATCATTGAGAGGAACTTGCCCAGTACAAATAACATATTTTCTATAATTTGCTATCCATTTGTCCATCAAAGACATCTGCCATCATAAACAAAACGATTTTACTGCTTGATCCATAAATATCCGAGTTCTTTCGTTGGAAGCTGCTTCTTCTTTTCTCTTTCTTTCTGGCGGGTTGGAGAATTATTTGAAAACATGAAAGCATCTCTTGTCCTTCACTGGCAGTAAAAGGATCGCTAGTGCTCTGCATATTGGTTTATTGCTTCGTTTCCTATCAGAATTAAAAAGTTTTCTTGAAAGCAAGCAGCAAGCAGACCACGCCGCTTCAAAACAATTTCTACGATCTACGGCATTTTCTAAATGTCATGGTTTTCAAGGCGCTGCTTACTTCACCAAAAACAATGAATTCGAAAAATTTGCCCAAATACGGATGAAAATCTCTTAAAATAAGACCATCACTCCTGTCAAATTGCGTGGAGTTTACCAGGAAGTTTAAATCAAAACGATTTTAGTTTTAAACATTTCTTAGATAAATTCACTACCTTTTAAGATTAAATTAACGCGGAAAAATCACACTGCATCACTGCAAGAAACGTTCAAAGTCGACGAAAATATTCACTTCCGGTGATTTTCCTATACATTTGTATAGGGGCATCAAAGCGAGGCTGAACTCCTCGAGAAAGGTGTTGTCGGGCGTGTATCTCTTACATCACTCTGCTCAGAAAGTCTGCTCCAATGTTCTCTGATCCTTTAATTGATTCAATTTTGAATTTGTAGTTCTGAATGAACATTGCCCATCTCATAACTCTATCATTCACAAATTTGGTTTTATTCAGGTAAACTAATGGCTGGTGGTCTGTCTGTATAATGAACTCTGTTCCATAAAGGTACAGCATGAATTTCTTTATTGCCCATACTATGGCGAAACACTCCTTTTCTATTGTTGAGTAAGCCTTTTCTCTCTCTAACAATTTCTTGCTTGCATAACTGACTGGAAATAGATTACCATCATGATCTTGTAGTAACACTGCACCGATTCCTGTGTTTGATGCGTCTGTTCTCAATACAAATGGCTTTGTAATATCTGGTAAGCGAAGAACTGGTTTAGTTACAGTCATCTTCTTTAACGTCCCGTAGGCTTTCTCGTGTGCATCATTCCACTCTACTTCATTTGGCAATCCCTTCTTTGTTAGATCAGACAATGGTGATGCAATTGCTGCATAGTTAGGAATAAAGTTCCTGTAATATCCAGTGAGTCCAAGGAAGGACTTTACCTCTTTCTTTGTTCTTGGTCTTGGTGCATCTCTAACTTTCTTGACATTCTCATCATGTAAACCAAGTTCACCCCTCCCAATCTGATGTCCAATGAAGTCAACTGCTTCTCCTCCAAAGACACATTTTGAAGGTCTTGCAGTGATACCCCATTTCAACATACGACTGAACAACTCTCTCAATGCTTGCATATGCTCTTCCCACGTTCTTGTATGAATCAGGATGTCATCTATGTAGCTATCTACGTTATCTAAACCTGCAAGTAATTTCCTCATTGCTCTCACTAGTGTTGCAGCTGAATTCACCATCCCAAAAGGCATCTTTAAGAATTCATATGATCCATCCGGAGTTACAAAGGCAGTCTTGTGGATGTCATTCTCTGCTACTGGAATCTGCCAATATCCTTTACTCAAGTCGATCTTTGAGAAGTATTTATCCTCACTGAATCTTCTGAAAAGATCTTCTGATGTTACCATAGGCTCTGGATCAAACACTTTTAACTTGTTGAGTTTTCGATAGTCAACACAAATTCGATTTGAACCATCCTTCTTCTTGACGATAACCACAGGTGATACATATGGTGAACTTGAGTCTCTAATGATACCAAGGTCCTGCATCTCTTGAATATCACTCCTAAGTGACTCTCTGACTCCGTATGGCACTGAATAAGGCTTTGATCTAACTGGTACGTCGCTTGTCAAATCGATGGTATGCTCTATCAACCTGGTTGATCCTGGTTTGTCAGTGAATAATGGCTTGAATTCCTGAATTAAAGACTCTAAATCATCTGACTGTGCTGTGACAAGCTTTGGTGACACCTTGACATCTTTGTAACTCTCTTTCGAACTTAAACTACCTATCTCTAGTAAATTCTCCTCATGGAACATTTCCTCTTCTAATTCTTTCCCTACATCTACTGCAGCTGCTTTCAGTAATTCACTACTCCTTACATTCTTTGGAACATCTCTTTCTTCTTTGTTCAGATACTTTCTTAACAAATTAGCATGGTACACCTTTGACTTAGTACCAATCTTGATCACATAGTCATTCTTGTTTACTCTCTTCTCCACGTTATACGGGCCTTTCCACTGCATAAGAAGCTTGTTGTTGTTAGTTGGTAGCAGAACTAAAGCTTGATCACCAGGTTGGAAGCTTCTATCTTTGGTTTTCTTGTCAAAGTACTTTTTGTAACGTCCTTGTGATTTCTCTAGTGATTCTTGTGCAATCTTTAGGGTTTGATCTAACCTCTCTCTCAACTCTGCAACATACTGATAACTGGTCTTGACTTCTTCTTCTTGTACTTCTTTGGTCCACAACTCTTTCAGTATCTGTATTGGTCCTCTCACTGTTCTCCCAAATAACAACTCAAATGGCGAGAACCCAGTAGATTCTTGAGGTACTTCTCTGTATGCAAATAATACTGCATTGATATATCTAGGCCACTGTCTTGGCTGTTCACTGCATAATCTCCTCAACATTGCTTTCAAGGTTCCATTAAACTTCTCTACTAAACCATTACACATCGGATGGTATGGCGTTGAAGTTAGCTGCCTGATGCTAAGTAATCTTGAAACTTCTTCCATGCATTCTGATATGAACTGTGAACCATTATCACTTAAAATTTCATCTGGAAAACCTAGTCTGCTGTACATGTCAAGCAAAGCTTCTGCAACAGTTTCTGTATCAATGTTCTTTAATGGTACAGCATCAGGATATCTCGTAGCATAATCAACCATAGACAAGATATAACGAAAACCTTTCTCTGAAGAAGGGAAGATAGGCCCAATTAAATCAACTGCAACCCTCTTAAACGGCGTGTCTATCAAGGGCATCTTTTGTAGTGGCACTTTTGCTGTCCTGCCTTTGCTCTCAGTCTTCTGACATATATCACATGTCCTGCAGAATCGTGTAACGTCATCATTAAGGCCTGGCCAATAAAAGTTACTCAAAATTCTGTCACTTGTCTTTCTTATTCCCATATGACCTCCCATTAACGAACTGTGCGCCAACTCGATGACTTGATTTCTCAGATTTCCTGGCACAACTACTTGCCGTATTTCATTGCTTCCATTTACCCTTGGGTGGCTAAAAACACGATACAAAATTCCTCCTTTCTCTTCAAAGTGCACAGATTGATCCTCTTTTATCTTTGGCTCTGTGAATTTTCGAAGCTTCTCTAATGAATCGTCATCATGTTGAAATTGGATTAGCTGTTCTCTGGTAACCGTTGCACATTTTGTCACATCAGGTACCTTAAGTGGTGGTATACCTTGCCCTTTCTTTGCTTGAGCTCTTGTAACGGCACATGCTGTCTCCCAAGATGGGTCAGGATCTTCAGGGCCCCTAGCATTTGGTATATTCCCAATAATCACGTCATACATTGCATCTGGTAAACATTGAGCCTCTGCTTCCCCAGTAAAATATGGTGTGTCAATGAAAACGCTTGCAATAGGTACTTTTCTGATTGTTTTATCAATCAAAAGCATGTAACCAAATCTGCCTGTTAGTTCCTCTTCTGTGACCAAGTCTCTCTTAATAACGACGCCACTGCAGCCTGTGTCTCTCAATACACTCACTGATCTGTCCCTTACTCTCCCTGTTACAACTGGCATGCTATCTTCACTCCCCATTGCTGGCTTGATACATGCAGATTTGATAATAGGAATTCTCTTGCCACAACCTATAGTAAGCTCATTCCCTATTATGCACGATTCAATATCTGCCTGTGTTGCTGCTGCCTCTGTTGCTACCCGAACAATGTTCTCATCATTGTTCTCTTTATCAACTAGCTCTTGTTTGATTGACAATGATCCTGCAGCCTTTGTCGGTGGTTTCTTTCTACCCTGCCCTGGAGAAGGACAGTCCTTTGCTTCGTGATTTAGGCCACCACAGTTAAAACATTTCCGCTCTGGTTTCTTCTCAAAATTACACTCGAAAGCTTTGTGACCCGTTTTATGGCAAATAAAACACTTGAATTCCCCATAATCCTTTGCTTTAACGTTAGCTTGACCTTGGCTGCTTGAAGATTCTAGGTTATGTCCAACTCTATTCCTTTTGCGAGCAAGCTGCTTCCCATGTGCACTAAGATATTGCTGTGCATGCTTTGTCATTTCATCGTGGTCACGTGGAGCCACTTCTTTCAAATAGATTGCTAGGTCTTGCTGGCATCTGCTTAGAAATTGCTCTTTATTAATCAACTCCTTCAATCCTTGGTAAGACTTTTCCGTTCCCGAAAGCTCAACCCAACGGTCTAAGTACCCATTAATCCTCGCATAAAATTGATCAGGAGTCTCCCCCTCTTCTGGGTCTGATTCTCTGTATCTTTTCTTGAACCCCTCTTCTGTTAATTGATATCTAATCAATAATGCCTCTTTAACCTTCTCATAATCTAACGCAGTGTCATCTGGCAACCTTGAATAAACATCAAGTGCTTTCCCTGTTAATAGGGCGCTTAAGGCTGTCGCCCACTCATATCTCTCCCATCCATTACTTATCGCAAACCGCTCAAATCTCTTCAAATAACTGTCCAAGTCGTCTTTCCCATCAGCAAAAGCAGGCAACTTAGGGCCCTTAGCTCTTTGCCTACCCTCTGTGCCTTGGAAATTCATTGACATATCTACCCCCTCACTTTTCAGCTCCAAAACGGCCTGAATTTTTAACCGCTCTTGCTCTAAAGTCTCCTTTTTCTCTTTCTCAATAGCAACCTTCAACTCCAATTTCGCTAACTCTACTCTTCGATTTTCTGCCCGCTCATCTCTCTCGATAATCTGCTGCTCTTCGATAAACTGCTGCAAATCCTTTCCTTCGAGCCCAAGCTCGCGACCACACTGTATTAATCTATCCATAATTACTGGCTTCTTTTCGCTGTTATTTCGCTTTATTCAAAACTTTCAGCTTAACGAACGAAATCTCCCTTGATGTTTGCCACCGCGCTATGAAATTCTATTGATTCCCAATAACCAATCTTCCAAAAAGCGATTTTAAAACATCACAAATTCAGCTCCCAACAGCTTGAAAATACAGGAAACCTCATCTTTTCGCTGACTGTCGTTTTGTTGCCATTCCCGGCTGAGCACCCAATTGTCACGAGTATAATAAATGGCCTAAAAGCGACTTGTAATCAAGATACCATACTTCGGATAAATTAATACCAACGACATTTTCCAACGCGCTAACTCCACACCCAAAACAAACCTTCCCCCAAAACGATAAACAACCTCATTCAATTACGTTGCGTTACAAGTCACACCTTCAATAAATTAACGATGTGTGTCCAGTTCTCTTGGGGCCTCTACTCAATAGTCAGTTCACTACAATATAAGATACTAGAAGACAATACAACAAACAAAACACGGGAACAAACAACACAATACACGACTGAACATAAATGTGTGACAATCATCATCATTATCATCATCATCATCATCATCATCATCATCATCATCATCATCATCATCATCATTATCATCATCATCATCATCATCATCATCATCATCATCATCATCATCATCATCATCATCATCATCATCATCATCATCATCATCATCATCATCATCATCATCATCATCATCATCATCATCATCACCGTCACCGTCACCGTCATCATCACCATCATCATCATCATTATCATCATCATCATCATCATCATCATCATCATCATCATCATCATCATCATCATTATCATCATCATCATCATCATCATCATCATCATTGTCGTCGTTATCGTCCCCAGCATTCATTTATTTATATAGGATAGGATAGGATAGGATACGATACGATACGATACGATACGATACGATAGGATAGGATACGATAGGATATGATATGATAGGATAGGATACGATAGGATACGATACGATACGATACGATAGGATAGGATACGATAGGATATGATACGATAGGATAGGATACGATAGGATAAATAAATAGTTCCTGAATCAAAGCTAATTAAGGCCTCCTATATCGTTCTGCGATTTCTTTGTTTAGAACAGTCAGGCGGACAGGCTGCGAACCCAGGTAGAGCCCCACCACTTGAGCGTCATTACAAGGGGTGCCAACTAGATTAGGTCTTCTCTGCTTCCGCGATCCCAGCGCTTGGCGCTAAAAACCGCAACTTCACCTCACTTTTAGTCAAACAAAATCAACGTAGATAGCAAGATATCATGTTTGCATGCGTTGAAGTTGTGAAATTTATCTTTCAGAACCACAAATTGCTTTATTTTTTCGGAGACTAGAGTGGTTTTGGGTATTATGGGACGTTGGGTATTTTGGAACATTATTCAGTAAATGAAGCTTAGGGGCCTGGGGATGAGAAAGAAACTTGATAATTTCACTTGATGCAAGTCTTCATACCTCTTCTGTCATATTTTGATCGATATTAGGCTGCTGTAGCATTTTGTGTACTCTCCGTATCGCTGATAATGAAGGACATCCGACAAGAGTGATTTCTGGCTGCCATTTTCTTGAGATATCTCAAACATCAACCAGTATACAAACAATAGAAATAGCTTAGTTCCAAAATACCCGACAGTGTTCCATAATGCCCAACTCAACCCGGGTTCAGTTTTTTGTCTTGTTTATTAACAACTAACGTTTCAGAATCGGAGCATACTGATGAAACATTAGAGTATGCTTAGGCCTAATTGCTCATGCCAAGTGTGGCCAAATGTGTCATGAATTATGCAGACAGTTAATCTTTTTCCGTTAAGTGTTCCATAATACCCGAAACTACTCTAACTCTTTTGTTTGTAAAATTCACCCTTGGTGGCTACGGGTAAACCTTGGCTGCAATGTACAAGGACAGTTTCTATTTACTTTCAGGCGTGTTCATAATGGTAGGTGTTGGAATCGGTGCTGGAATCATAATTGTCATTTTAGAAGTTGTTTATTATCGAAGGAAAGGAATGCGAAAGGAACAGAAAGATTTAGTTGCAAGATGTGCGGAGCAATGGAAACACACCACTGCGGAGGGTAAGAAGAAAAATAAAAGCAAGGAATCTGTTGTTTTTACTGGAATGAATGGATTTGAATTAAATGGTTTCAACGATCATCGAAATAATATGGGATTCGAACCAGATATTATCACAACTACGCGATAACTTCATCGAGGTAGAGTATGGACAAGGGTGTGCAGAGCCATACGAAGAACATAGTGAGCATTGAATTATAATGTAATGGACCTCAATTGATAAACAGTTTTACAGGATGCGCCAAAAAGGTTCACGCGTTTGAAAATTCACAGTACGTAGAGTATTGCATGGATGGAAATAAACAAATATATATGATAGCCGAAAGACAGAAGGATCTTTGTGATTTTTGTTCTTTTATCAGGAATTAAGATAGCGGTAAATTCAACTCTACTAAACTCCCTCTTTGCGAAATTTTTCGAGAAAAACTTTTCACAAACAAACTTCTTACAGAGAACAACACAAAAGTGCATCTTTTCACGGGTAACGGGTGCTTTCTAGACGTGTGTTGTCATGGCCCATGGGATCTAAAAACTTTAGTATTCATTAGAAAATGTATTTTCTTGGGAGAGATTAAATGCCGTTGCGCATTGTTATGTTTGAGAGATACCTTTTGACGTGATCGAGTATTTTAGGTGGTTTTCAGCCATTTGGCAACAAGGAAAGTTTCGTAAAATTGGAATAACCTTCGTTTTCCCTACTTATAAAGATGCGAGAAAAATCACAAAAATACTATAAAGTCTTTAAGCGAAATTTGGTTCATCAAAATCCATCCAGTATTCTTGTTACTACGATTTTCCAAACAAGTGAACTTTTTTATGGCCCACCCAATATACCTTCTTAGACAATCTGTAAAGATCACATATATTATAACTTCCCTGGGGGTAGTGTATTTGTAAAGGGGCGTGCACTGAGCACTTCCCTCCAAAATGTTGTTTTTTTATATCAAAAGTTGTCCATTTTCCTGCTGGTTTGGATATTCTCACTTTCTTGTTTCGATCTCACTGAATTTTATTACGCTTTGTGTCAAAATTTCAAAAAAATTATTCACTGTGGAGTCCCATGATGGCAACATTTCCATAATCATTTTATTTGTATTGTCATAGTTTTTATTTCATGCTAATGATATCATATAATGAAATTTGTGTTCATAACACATCTTGAAAAGTTGTTTTAAATTATTAGATTCATTATTATTTACTAGTAATTGTATATTTACTTGTTTGACACTTTTTAAATACATGCTTATGCACTAAATGAATCTAACTCGTTTCTTTCTGTTTGTGATCTTCGCTCCGAGAATTCTTCAGCGCTAAACTGTCATTTGACCTTTTACCTATCCTTCAAAAGATTCTGGATGGAGAAGACGCAGTAGACAAAATAAATCAAATTTAATGAACTGACGATAAAATATTTCAGAATATGCAATAATTTCAATAAAGGTTATTGATTAAGTATGAACACAACTCGTTTGCAACATATATATTCTTCTTTAAAACTGATGTCAGCGGGAACAGAGCTTTAAGCTATTCTAAAAAAGAATCTGAATCGAACGATGAACGTTTTGTATTTTCGAATGTGCACAACAGTGATAGAAGCTCTGACGCCACTCATTCGAACCCCTCGTATGAAACAGTATGAAATATTGCTCGATCCAGACTCTTTCGTAGGATAACTGAAAGGTCTATTAGCAATGTTTCGTTTTTATAGAAATTATGACGATGTGAAAGCCAAGTTTTCCCTGACTGCAATTTCTGGACAGGAAAAACACAAACAAAGATCATAGACCTTTGAGCCTGGATCGAGCGTTATTTTTATACATTTTTATTGGCGAGGTTCAAATCGAGTGGCGTTGCAGCTTCTATCAGTATTGTGCACATTCGAAAATTCTACAAAATGCAGCACTTTTTAGCTATTTTGTAAGAGTATGAATTGAACGATATTAAATAGATTTTATAGAATTTTCGAATGTCTGACATGAACAAGGACAGATTTGGTAAGACAATAGCACGAATTGGTTTTGATTGACACCGCAATTCAAAGCGATTCGATCGCAGACAAAGGAAATTCTCTCGACCAGTAATTCAAAACAAGCAAAGCCGAAAAGTTTCTCTGAAACCCAGGTAGCTAGCTCACTCGTTGTCCATTCCAGAAGTTGTTTTTAAGAGCAAACTTGAGCATAGATCTAAAGAGGAAGGATATATCTACACATGCCACGGGCATTTAATTTATTTGATTCAAAAGCCGATTGGTAGGCGATTCAATTCTCTTATTTTTTCGGATGTTAATAAAATACTTACTGCTCAGCTTCTGAACCAAAGAAATAAAATGCCCGTGGTAGATGTGTAGATATAGATATCCTTCTTCTTTCAATATATGCTCATATTTGCTCTTAAAACAATTTCTGGAGTGCACAACGAGCGCGCCAGCTACGTGGGTTTCAGAGAAACTTTCGCGGCTATGGCTGTTTGTTTTGAATTTATGGTTGAGAGAATTTCCTTTGTCTGCAGCCACTAATCGCTTTGAATTCAGGTGTCAACAAAAGCATCTCATGCTGCTGTGTTACAAAATCTGTCCTTGTTTCTGACATGAAATTATAAAATAGCAAAAAGGTCTGCTCCTAAGAACGAAAAGTATCTATTCTGCAACAGGTAAAAGAGCCAAGAAAGATTGAGACTTTACCTGAAAACATACGAAAACTAAATGCTGAATTCCTTTGTAGTTTAGTAATCACTTCAGAAATAAAGCCTAGCTAAAGGCGAATTTCCAGTCAGTGGAATTTTCCGAGCGGGCGGAATTTTAGACAATAAAAGGTCGCTCAGCCACAACTTTCTATTCAGTTTCAGGGCGACATTTTCTCACGCAGACAAAGGAAATTCCGCCCGCGCGGAAAATTCCACTGACTGGAAATTGGCCTTAACAGAATAACATCAATTAATGTAACAAATATTTACTAGCACACTGCCTAAAAATCGAGGTGGCTCCTCGTGCGTTTGGGATTCCTTGGGAAATAAAACTAATAAATAATGCAATATAAATATACTTCGAACAGAGAATAATATTACACAGTTCGAGATAAAGCTCGTTTTTAAGACACTCATTTTGTTAGAAGGAAACTTGCCTTGAAATTTGCTGTGAGGTTTGTTAACTTTGGGCCTAAATATTATGGTAAAAATTTCTTGCAAAGTTTCTTAATTTTCATTAATCTGAATTCACAATATATCGCAAATTATCAAGGACTACAAATATAGTATTTTGAACCCAGAGAACTACTAGAAAGAACCAAATCATACACAAAAAGTATGCGGTTTGGTATCATCTGGGTATTTTTCTATTCAAAAGCACTTCGCAATTTATAACCAAAACTTGATAAGGTTTCTTAAAGGTAATGTGTCCATTCTTGTCAAAATTTGCTGACGCGATGCTGATGAAGAGCCTCGAAGAGCGCACTGTGATCGGTAGAATTCAACTGATCACATGCAAAACAAGAATTTAAATTTCTCAACGAGGCTGCCTGCTGTGAGACTTCGGGTTCAGCTCTGGAATTGCAACGGCAAATAAGTCATCAGTTTGCTTATATTAAAACTGGCTATCTCATTAGTACTACGATTAAATGATCACATGAAATATCACGTGAAAACAGCAAAGTCGCTGTACTTACATGCCTGTGATAAGGCTACTAGAGTTTCTTATCAGCGTTCTCTTACGAAAAAGATGAGTGTATTCCTTCGAAGAAAGACCATTTGAAAAATCCCCAAAAATCAGGGGACAAAGCAACGAATAGCAGAATTTCTTACTTCTTGTAAAATAACATATGACTTTGATTAATAATATTAAATAATCGATGAACTCGTCCTGGAGATCAATCGATGTTTTGCAAAAACATTTGCTTCTAAATTTAACAACCAAACAGACATACAAATGTAACAAAACGATAACTTAATGAGTTAAAAATTCAAATTTCTAAAATTGACAATATCTTATTTTCGACAAATAACAGATCCTCTTCTGAAAGGATTCCTTCGTGGAATTAAAAAGTTTTCTAGATTGAAGGGGGCTCTGTCGCCAAACTGTAAATAAATCCATAAACACCGTTGTTTTAGGCACGTGTTCGTTGTTTCCTGCAGTTTGTTTGATAACTTCACCCAAGCCACCAAAAAGTAACCATCAAAAATCCACTTGTATCCGAGCAATCGTAGGAAATATAAAAGTTTGATTTGTTTCATTTAAAAAACAGATAGAGTAATTGTGATATTTCCTTTCAAAAACTGCATCCTCGCCGTTTCGATAAAAATTTGGAGACGGGACCCTATATTCACATCTTCGTCGTGCCCAATAATGTTGAAAAGATTAAATAAAATTTACAACATAGACCTTTTAGCTGTTCTAAAAAAGAATATGAATCGAACGATATTTTGATACACTATGTAGAATTTTCGACTTCTCACAATGGTAAAAGAACCTCTAACGCCACTCAATCGAACTTTTCGTACAAAAATGAAGAGAAATATCGCTGGATATAAAAGCTCTTCTGTAGAATAGCTACGAGGTCTATTTTGAGTTTCTTTTGTCATAAATCAACACTTACCACATTGACTCAAACGAGTTCTAATACCCTAAGTTGAAGCCTAAACTATGCATAAAACTATTTATAAAAAGAGACAATTTAAGTTACACTTCGTCCACAGCAGCCAATCAAACGTGGTACAAAGACACCCCGTTGTTTCTCACTTTTTTGTGATCTGAAAATTTGGTTTCGTTCGAACCGTTATACCATGGGCAATAATGCACCGCGTTTGAAGCTTAGAAATGTTCATTACCTCGTTACTGCTGTTTTTCTTCGATATTTTCTCTTCGACCTAAAAGCCTGCCATTGCAAGAAATAAAATTTAAACAGCGCCTGGCGCATGCGCATCTCGGAGAATGGTTAGCTCCTTCACAGCGTAGAATCTCGTTTCAAAGGTCCACCACCCTAGGAGCTAACCATTACCCGAGATGCGCATGCGCCGGGCGCTGTTTAAATTTAATTTCTTGCAATGGCGGGCTTTAAGGCCGAAGAGAAAATATTGAAGAAAAAAAGGCAGTAACGAGGTAATGAACTTTAATTTCTAAGCTACAAACACGGTGCATTATTGCCCATGGTCTAACTTCGTATCTCATACAAGTTCTTTTTAACGATAATAAATAACGATGTATCTACAACGGAAGTTTTCAAGATTGCCTTATCAAGCTCACAGCAAGGGCGCCTACCTTGTAAGAACTGTGTTTATTCCCACTACTGTACCGTGACCCAGTACACAGAGTCAGTCCTGTCAAGGTCAAGATGACGTTGGAATAACTTTGTGGTTTCAAATTCCAGTGTTGATGTAATACGAGATCAACTGTTATACGAGTTGGCCACAGGGAATAAGACAGCGTGATTTTTGATTGGTCAACACTAACAGATGTTAGAATTGGAAAATCCTATTAACAGGACACCAATTACTCTGTGTACTGGGTCACAGGACACCAATTACTCTGTGTACTGGGTCACAGGACACCAATTACTCTGTGTACTGGGTCACGGGTACAGTACTGGGAATAAACACACTTCCCACAAGGTGGGCGCCCTTGCTCACAGTAGTCAAAAAAGTCAGTGGCACAATCACTGCCAATTAACGGCACACACAAATGAGCCACATGCAAAATCTGAATTTACATATTGCGCGGAAATTAAAGTCAGTTTCGTACAGACAAAGCTATGGCGGAAGCTGTGAACAAGATGGCAGTGAAATAAACGCAACAGAAATGAAAAACGAACAGTCTTCAAAGCAACATTATTCAAATTTGCTACCATTTAAGTGAGCCACGTAGTAAGACCACGTTCACTGTATCGGTGCAGTGTTGATCCGTTAACAACTTTTCACGCTTCAAGATCGTTTCTTTTGCATGGCTCCAGCAGACACTTTGTGTACAGACAGATAAAACAGAAGTGTTATGGATTAGCAAAAACAGTGTAAGCGAGAGGGAGGCTGACCTGTTACATTTTTATTATGGATCCAAATGTGCACTGATACAGTGTAAATGAGGTACGCGTGTCTTTGAGGTAGGTCAGGTCGCAGCGTCCTCTTAGTTGCCTACGCCCCCGCAGGAGAAATCATATTCTTTCAGCGCTGAAAGACCACGAAATAGACTTGGAGCAGGGAATCTTCGACAGTTTTCTGCATTTGTAGCTTTGCTTAGGTGGGTAGGCCCCATGGTCCTGGCTCATCGCGAGCGCAAAACGTGAGCAAACAAGAGCGGGAAAATATGTTGAAACTTAATTACGAGAGCCATCTGTGTACTGTCCGCATTTGAAGAGCAATTGTCACCCAAAATCCTTTGCGGGCACGCTGCAATTTCAGACTGTCTGAAAATCAAATTTGGCCTAAGCGGAAACAACCGGTCTACACTGCAGCAGTTGAACTAATAGAAAAGTTTTACTTTAGTTGAATTGAATTGTTCTGCCACTTTAACAACTGCACTTTGGATGTGTAGTTTGCGTTTAGGCCAAATTCAATTTTCAGACAGTCTGAATTGTAGCATGCCCGCAAAGGACCCTGGGTGACAATGGCTCTTTAAAAATACAAATATCTTACTTAGGTTTCAGTCTCTACGGCTGATGCGTCATGATCTTCAGTCTCCCATGGCTTCTTCATTTGAGCCATGCTGACGTCATCGGGTCCTTCATTTTCGTCATCAGAACTTTCGACTGTAGTGGCTGTTGTTGTTCGTCTATGACGTAATCTGACATTTGTGCTGAGTTCAGCTCCATGGAAGATGTAGCGATTGGGAGGCACCATGAGATAAAATACTTCTAAAAGAAAATGAAAAATAAGAAATACAGGTGCGGGCTTTTATAACAAATTATTCAAACATTAAGGCTGATTTTCAGTCGGTGGAATTTTCCGAGCGGGCGGAATTTCTATTGTATTTGAGAGAAAATGTCGTTCTGGCATTGAATAGAAAGTTACGGCTGAGCGACCTTTTATTGTCTAAAATTCCGCCCGCTCGGAAAATTTCACTGATTGGAAATTAGCCTTTATGCATAAACTAGGTTATCGATCATATATGGTTTCTTAAGGTAACTCTGCTTTCCGCTCTAGTGCACAGTGAGATGCCGTTTCGCAAAACTACTCTCCTCAGAAAACAGTTAATTTCTCCAATATTATTCGGTCTATCGAAAAGCGGTAAGAAGGATGTTGTTCTATATAATCTGGACAATCGAAAGATGTATAAATCGCAATGTTTCCGTCCACCCTGGCTTCGCAAATCCTTGCTCAAATCTTTTTGCTGATTTCAGAAAAGTGGATTTACCTCTAAAACTACTCGAAAAAGTTTCGATTTTTTTTCGCTCCATCTTTAGCTAAGTAGTTGATCTACAACTTTGCCAAGTCTGATTGAAAAAGCTAGGCTCGATTTCCTGCAATCGAATTTTACATTTCTGTTTACTTTTAGACATCGAAGGGGAAAGGCGTTGGTCAACAGTTACGTTTTCCGATGAGTTTAATTTTAGAGAGGTCACTGTTGAAGATGTTGCCGTCCAAATCAGAAAACTTAATTCGAATAAGGCTTCTCCGATCAGCTGCATACCTGCAAGAATTCTTAAGGAAAATTCTGATATATTTTGTTCAGTCATTCAAAATCTGTACAACTCTGGATTATCCAAAAATACTTTTCCTGAAGAACTGAAAGCCGGAGATATAAGTACGCTGTTTAAAAAAGAGGACGCATTTGCAAAAAAGAACTACCGACCCATCACAGTTTTGCCATCAGTATCGAAAATTTATGAAAGGTTGATGCAAGATCAAATGTTACCTTATGCCCAAAGCTTCTTGTCCCCATTTCTTTGTGGGTTTCGAGAGGGCTATGGTACACAGCATGCACTTTTGAATTTTGTGGAAACCTGCAAGAAGTCATTGGACAACGGTTTGCAGGGGCCGTCCTGACGGACCTTTCGAAAGCCTTCGATTGTCTAAATCACGAACTATTGATTGCAAAATTGAATGCATACGGTTTCAGTAGACCTGCCTTGCTGTTTATCCATAGCTATCTCACCGACAGGAAGCAGAGGGTAAAGGTCAATGGTTCATTCAGACGTGGACAAAAACTGTCCTGGGAGTACCACAAGGTTCAGTCTTGGGACCCCTTTTGTTTAACATATACCTGGACCTATTCATGTTCTTGGAGGAAACCAAAATCTGTAACTATGCAGACGATACAACAATTTATGCGTGTGGTCCTAGGATTGAAACTGTCATTGCGCATTTAGAACATGATGCCCTTAAAATAACTGAGTGGTTTCCAAACAATTGTATGAAGCTAAATGAAGACAAATGCCATTTAATGATTTTTGGTGCGAAGGGAGATAATGAAATAACCATCAAAATAGGCGAGGCCTGTGTGAAAGAAAGTAGACAGGAAACTCTTCTCGGTATAACCTTTGATCGATCACTATCTTTCAAAGGACATGTGAAGACCCTATGTAGAAAGGCCGGCCAACTCCATGCTCTTGCCCGTATAGCTACATGGACACTGACAAATTGCAGCAGCTTGAGAGCATTTGTGTTATCGCACTTTAGCTAGCTTGTTTGGATGTTTTATGACAGAACTTTAAACCATAGAATAAATCATGTTCACGAAAGGGCACTGCGCATTGTACAAGGATCACGGAAATTTTGGTTCTCTCCTGGAACAGAGCAATTCGGTGCCCATCCATGTAAGAAACCTACAGTTGCTTATGACGGAAATTTTTAAAACAAAGTCTGATCTAAATCCACCTTTCATGAAAGATATTTTTATGGAGAGAGGTATTAGCTGCAACCTAAGGCATGGCAATGACGCTCAAATTCCAAAGGTGCGAACCACGTCCTTTGGAGTTGAGACCATAGCCTACCTTGGAAATAAACTTTGGCAGTTTTTACCGCACGAAATAAAACGATCAAGCACCCTTCCTATTTTCAAAAAACGAATTAGATGTTGGAATGGCGAAAAATGCACTGTAGGCTCTGCAAAACATACATTCCAAGAGTTGGGTTTCTAACATGATAAACATTTCTTGGGCCTTCTCGCGAGGATGGGGGCGGTGCAGTGCTTCCCGGTGGGATGGGGGATGTGCTGTGCGGGATGTGAGGTTTTTGCAAAAAAATTAGTTCTTGATCTAAGATCTATGCTCATTGTGGACTCTAAAAGAAATTGATAATCCGTGAATGCTTACGAAAGTCTCGAAAGACACCCAAAGCATGGTTTCGTGTAGTTGCTGGTAAAACTCATTACTTTTTAATCAATAGATGCAAGTGATACTTTTACAAGCGCACTATGGGTGTCTTTTGAGACCTGCGTATGGCATTCCCGAAAGATGACGTTCATTTGTTTGCCAATGGAAAAACCTCTGAAAGATATTTCAAGCCTGAGCTTTTGCCAGCGTGCTTCATAGCATGGTAATCTGTTGACCAAGGTTTCTCCATTTCGCTGTCGAAAAGTAAACAGGAATATGAAATTCGATTGCAGGAAATCTTGCCTAGCTTTTTCAATCAGACTTGGCAAAGTTGTAGATCAACAACCTAGCTAAAGACGGAACGAAAAAAAATCGAACATGTTTCGAGTGGTTTTGGAGGTAAATCCACTTTTCTGAAATTAGCAAAAAGATTTGAACTAGGATTTGCGAAGCCAGGGTTGACGGAAACATTGCGGTTTATGCATTTTTCGATCGCCCAGATTATACAGAACAACATCCTTTTTACCGCTTTTCGATAGGCCGAATAATATTGGAGAAATTAACTGTTTTCTGAGGAGAGTGGTTTTGCGAAACGGCATCTTGCTGTGCACTAGAGCGGAAAGCAGAGTTACCCAAACAAAATAAGAAGGTCCATTGAGAATAAAAAAGATACAGAGCGGTATAGAAGAGTTTTGTTCACTGAGTGTTTGACAGTCCCTCGAGAATAGAAAACATTCATGAAGAAGTAAGTCAAAATTGTTGTTAGCTTTGTCTAAAACACAAAAATAATCTAAAAAGACGCAGCATGACCAGAGAGTTTCATTTATGTTTTCTCTTGTGGATAAAGAAAACCCATGAATATTCTTTCCTTTCTTGTTTACAACTAAAAGTTCCCTATATCGAACAATAAAATGATGCAATGTTTGGCAACATCGTCTGATCAGAAAAACATTCATATTTCGCGAATTATCAACAACTTTGCAAAGCAGTTACTCTGGGATGACCCCCCAGCATATGAAAAGGAACTTTGCCGCCAGAGCAACTAAAACTGCATACGGGCAAAATCAACAAATATATAAAAGGGAAGATTGCAAGTGTTGCGATGTAAAATAGAGAAGCCTATTCAAAATTCCAAGGACTTTGCCCATGGAAGGCGTAAGAGCTTTTCAGGAAATGATATGGCTCTTTATTTCAAAACTTTTAGCTTGAAAATGGGATCCTTGTAGAGGGTTCTTAAACGGGAGGGTGGACTAAATAGGAATTTGACGGTGTTCCATAATAAACAGTACCAACCTTCATCACCGAATTTCTGCATGATTGCTTCCTTGTCAAACAATGGTGAACTCCCCCGTATTTCATCTTTCAGCTTGCCTCCAACCTCCTTTTCCCCAGTTTCAGCATCTTCAGATTTTGAAGACTCCCCTTCACTCGACGGGGGTTCTTCTTTCTTTTCAGGCACACCACCTGGATTTACCGTATGGTACTTCCCTTCATTTTTATTCTTTGAATCGGTCGAGCAGTTGCCGCCAGGGTTCATTTTCTTCCTTTTCCGTTCACGGTCGCAGTTACATCGACACGCCTCATTTCTTGCATGGTCCCCCGTATCTTTTTCTCTTTTACCTTCTTCACTTGGTTTCTGCACGCCCTTTTCCGTCTCAGAATCTACTAATTTCTGACAATTTCTACAACTTTCATTGCTCGTTCCATCAATAGTTCTTTTATTCCCTATCTGCATATTTGATTCAAGTTTCCTACTTTTATTTAACAAAATCAATTCTGTTTTATTCTCAATAATTTCCCCATTTTCATAAATAGTTTTCTCTTTATTTTCGTCTCCCAATTCACGATTCTTACAACTAATAACAGTATCTTCCTCAGTTTTCGATTCGCAGTTTATCGTTTTTGTATCAACACACAATATCTGGTCAAGATGTATGGGTACGGAATCATCGAATTCTTTTTTATCACTTCCTTTTTCATCTGATTTTTCAAACTCCTTATTTATCATCAGTTCTTCTTTGTCTTCATTTTCAATAACGTTTCCACCACTTTCTGTTCTTGCATCAATATTTAGGCCCCCTTTTAATTCTTCGCTTTCATTCACTACTCCACGTTCTGTCCTGCCTTGTAACGGCGTAGTATCATCAGATCCCTCTGCGCAGCTTTCATCACTCTCCTCCACATCACTGCTAAGACTTTCTTCAAACATTTTCTCGACAGCCTCTTTATTGAGTGGAGGCATTGTATAATCAGCGATGACGTCATTCCAATCTCCACCAAGTCTCCTACACAGTTCGCTGATGATTGCATCGCAGTTTCCGAGCAGCTCAACATCGAAGTTGAAATGGTGAAGGGGTTCACGGTTGATAAGGACCTGAGGGACATCTGGTTTCACATAATCTATGGGAATAGAAATGAATATCGAACATTTTGAACGTATAAAAAGCAACATCTCTTTGAGGAAACTTAACAGATGTTCCTTCGAAGGCTTTTTGGTCAACAAGAAACTCTGGCCCATAAAGAAGTAGTAATGTCAGTTTGAGAGAGAAGATTTCAAGATAATTTCATAAAATCCAATAATATTAAAGTCTCTCCCAAATTAGCTGTCACGTGAAAATGTCCACGAATAAAAATCCCATGCTACTTTCAAAAATAGTAGCCCCATGCTACTTTCATAAATAGTAGCCCCATGCTACTTTCATAAATAGTAGTCCCATGCTACTTTCACAACAAATACTATCAAGAAGTCTCTGGTTTTAGCTTTCGCACAAACTTGAACTTCAAAACAAATGTAAACTTTGCCATTACAAAGCTAAACATTAAATGTTGCTTAAATTTAGAAAGAAAAAAAGAAATCTAATTACAAACGTACAATATAATGTAAATAAAGAAATTGAAAAATAATAAAAAAAAACAGTTTAAAATGGCAGGGATAGCATTAAAAGGTCAGTGTGAGAAAGCTTGTAAATCCGTGAATATTTACCGGATTTGCAAAATTCTGGTGCCTGAAACTAATTTAAGATCTTAGGGACGTGGTTACCTTACCATGGAGCCTTTTCATTTTATCGCTCTTTTTCAAGATTTAATCAAACGTTAAACAATTTTGGGGACATCCCGTATATTATGAACTTAGACATTTAAACACAAAGAATCAACTTACCTGGAATAAGGGCAACGGGTCTCACTTTTAAAGAAGAACCAATGACGATCAAAAGATCAGCCTGTTGACAAAACGTATCATCATCAGAAAGAAATAATAGACCTTTTTGCTATTCTGAAAAGAATCAGAATCGAACAACATTTGCTACATTTTGTAGAATCTTTGAATGTATACAATAGTGATCCAACGCAACTTCATCGAACCTTGCGTATAAAAATATAGGAAAATAACGCTAGATCCTGGTTCTTTTGTAGAATAGCTACGGTTTTATTCATTGATTTGACTAACTCCAAAACATTTATTGTGTAATAAAAACAATAGGATTCAGATACGAAGAAATTTTATCACATGTAAATTAATCTAGGGTCTCATAGACAAGGATATGGAACCTCTGTTTTGTCGTTATTTTTTAATATTCTATACAAACGTCGAATAGTTCTTTGCAACACCATGTTTTATCAATTGGTTATTGTCGGGTATAAACTGAATATATACATGCGTAGCTGTTTGATAGGAAAAATTAAATTTCTTACCTCGTGCTTGTCTACATCTAAATGCTTATAAAACTCATCAGGTAGGCCTTCGCCAAAGAATATGATATCTAAGGAATCAAAGAAACATGCATTTACCGCCGAATAATCCTCCTTTTACCAGCCTGCGTGCAGACGCTACCAGAACAATTGAAAAGAGGGAAACTGTTTTCTTCCTCGTTCCCATGTAGTCCGTGAGTCTGCACGAAGGGTGCCTTTTACCAAATTCAAAGCTTTAACAACAGGAGCACCTTTCGAAGAAAAGCAAACACTATGAGCAGAATTAGCCTCTTCACTTTGGTTGGTGAAGGTTGTAGATGTATCCAGCAAATTTTGTTCGTTCAGTTTCACAGTCCTCCTTTAGCAACATTTCTGTGTTTTGAAAAGAAGAATTTTTCAATTTTCAGTTGGAAGAAAAACCCTCCGAGATTACTGACTCGAACTTTCTTGCTGAGGGCGGCCGGATGGCCCTTAGATGGTTCTCTTGTGCAAAAACTCTTTCACGTCACACACACAAAAGTTCAACGAATCTAGTGTTAAAGAAAGTAGAAAGAAAATAAAATAATTTCGAACAATTCTGCAAGAATATTTAAATACCTGGCTTCATTACTGCAAGTGTGGATTCATCTTGTGGACAGATTGGACATTTTGGAATCACCTGTATATAAGAAATAAAATAAAGATAGACATTTATCTCAATAAAAATAACATATAACTTGGAATGCACCAATGGACAAGGTTTCATCTGAAAACAGATGTCAGGTATAAACTTTGAGATTATTTTGTTCCATTTGCAGAAACTTTGCCTTGCCCTTAATATGTATTAAGATTGTAATTTATCTATTTTCAGCTTTTAAAAAATTGTAAATATTTAACTATTTTAGTGGAAAATGAAAACATACATACATACCTGATCAAAAATGTCTTTTCGTATGAAATCTGAATTTACTTGGTACTTGCAATTTGTGCATGAAGCCGTAGCGAAGGAACCTGGAATGTAGAAAGGAGACTCTTTGAGCTCTTACAAATATAGAAATATCTACATCATGTTACAAATACAGTTCTTGAAATGTTTCCCTTGCTATCTGTGAAGTTTGGATAGAATAAACTTTACTTCCTGTGTCAATGTTAGAAACAGAATTATCGCAAATCATTGTCAATATCCAATTTGAATGAAAAATAGTGCAAATTTTTCAACTTTCACACAATTTCCTACTCTAACTCTTTTATTCAGTGAACTTGTCCCTTGTGGAATAACCTCCCTTGTTTTGTCATTCTCTCAACGTACAATTTACAGGCTGATAAATGCTGAATGTACTCCCTTGAGCTTAAATCTCTCTGCTAAACCTTTGCTTTCTACCAGTTCCTGGGGTATTTGTATACCAGATGTTACGAACACTCCCAGGGACAAAATACTGAAACAAAGCATTCAAAAAAAGATTAAATTTCAAACCCTTACCATGACATTGTACAACTCTGTTTATTCCTGCTACTTGCTCCAAAGTGTCAATATTTTGAGTGAAATTTCGAAGAAGTTTATCTTTCTTGTCTAGGGCTGCTATGAAATTATGACTCAGTGAAGGCTTGAATTGTCCTGGGTATATTTCCTAAAGATGTAAAGATATTTTTATATTAGTAATTTCAAACAATATAAAAAGCAACGGTAAAAATGATATGTTAAAATCTTGTTAGCAAAGGCTCAGTCTTTGTTTGCATTGCAATCTGTCCCCTTCAATGAATGAAAATAAAGTCGATAAAGATCTCTATTGTATATTCCAGAAGTTGGTGTTAATTCATTTTATCCAAAGAAATCAGGGTCATAGAGACTCAGTGATGCATGAATTTAGCTGCAGCGTAAATAAGGTAAATAAAGCAGTAGCCAAGGTCAGAACAATAGGGGACAGATTGCTTTTAAAAGGCTTTTCATTCGCACATTGAAACCTGAGATCCTCCAACTTGGGGCCCCAAAAACAACATACAGTAAAGGCATATTGCTTTGGGAAACTTTTGGTCTCAAGTTTATTTCAGTTTTGTAAATTTTACTCTGCAATTTTCTTGATACCAAACAAACTAAATATATCTTTTCATGTAAATTAATGACAAGTAAGCATTTCAATCAGTAAAAAAAAAACGATTTGCACAAACTGTGCAATAAATTTCCATTGACAGTTTCCATTGAGTATGCTCCAATGTTCTTTTTGAGTTTACAAGTTTGTGTGGAGATTGTGCAATTTTGCATGTTTGCAGAAAGCTTCAAACAAAAGTTTGCAAACTGCTTTGGTTCAAAATTCAAACTCGTTACAAACAATTTACAAACTCCTAAATCTGAAACATACCCAACTAAACTTTGTGCAATTTTTACAAAACCCATTTTTACTATTCGTTTGCAATTAAATAGTTTTATGATATGAAGACTTGCTAACAATTTATACCTTGGCAAATTTGAAGAAAGGTCTTTGGTCCCTCCGGAAGTAATGGATGTCAAACATTGATTGAGGATCAGGGAGATCAGGAAAATCTTTGCTCAGCCTTGCATAAATTCCATCTCTTGATCGAAAGTCTGGTATTCCACATGAAACAGATACCTGATAGCAAAGAAAATAATTGTCTAATTACCTAATCTCTGATCTTTGCAGAGAGGTACACATCAATAGGCGAGGTACTGAAAAGCACTCCTTAAACAGCACTGAAGTCAATGAAGACAAAGGGTGTCATCTTTCTGGTCTAGATAGAATGAAGCTACCAAACTGAGAATATTTTTTATTAAATATTAAATTAAACAAATCCATTGTTAAATATTTCATCTGACACTTCCATAATAATTAATCAAGAAATCTGAAAGAGAAGAGATCTTCAACGCACATTGAGATGACCCAGCCAGACTTACAGTAGCAGGGTATTGGTAGCCTAAGCCTATGTGTTCTAGACCTTGCCTTCTACTAAGATTTAGGACATGGTCCCTAGGCAGTGGAGGAGAAGGGGTTCTTATGTTAGCAGCCAAAAGCTGCTAAAAATATGAAAATTGAAGGTCAACAGCCCCAAGCTCACCCCTGCACCAGTTAGTACGATGATCTTCTTCGATGTTTCAATCATTTTTACAACATCCTCCAAAGTGTTCACATGGTCCAGCTTTTGTCTTGCTTTTGGCTCTGTTATCAATTCAAAAACTCCTTTCCATAACATTATATTATCCATACCATTTGGCTGAAAAAGAAAAACTCCTTTGTTTCAACAAAATCCCCAGATCTAATGTAAAAATATATTTTTTCCCAGGGTAAAAGAATTGTGGTTTCTCATTGTGACTGTTAGAGATAAATTCTAAATTATAATCTGTCTTATGGATCTTTCATGGAGACTTGTTTCATTTCTCGTTTTAAAATTCTCAGCCTACAAGTTTCAGTATTAACATGTAAATAATACCAGGCAAGTCAATAAAAAGAATCCTTGTTTGAAGGGTCATGGCTTCGTTGATATCAAGACGATGATATTGGCAAATATATAAACTAATGGTAGACCTGTTAAAATCTATTTCAAAATTTACCTGACCGAAATTGACCATTCCGTTCTGAAATTATGAGGAATTTTCTCAAGAACGCCTCTTCAAGAAACCCTCAAAACATGCCAAAAATCACGAACAAATTTCCCTAACATTTCTGCCTTACACTAGACTTGCTCCAAGTCTATTCAGTGGACCATCAGCAATAAAAGAATATAATTTCTTCTGCAGGGGCGTAAGCTACTCACCTTAGTAGCCTACGCCCCCGCATAAGATATCATATTCTTTTACTGTTGATGGTCCATTGAATAGGCTTGAAGCAAGTCTAGCCTTACACGGGCCTTGCAGCAATGACTTCTGCATGCTTTAGCATGTGCTATCATCTTGACAGGATGAACAAGTCTTCCCCCTGGTATGAATATCCTATTCAGGGTGATTACATTCTCCCAAGAGGACAAAATACATGAATACATATGGATGTCATCATTTTTAGGAAGGAAAATCAGCTAAATTTTGCTCCTCATTTTCACTTGCTTTTGCAGGTTTCTGGAAGAGGCTTTCTGCGGAAAATCTCACATATCCACAAGAAGGAATAGCTGATTAAAGCAGGGTAAATTATTGACCCAAATTGAACATATTGGCAATGAAACAAGACAGTGTTCAGTATTATTGCTTTGCTATTCACGGAGCAATAGCCTTCCAAACCGAGATTCTTTTTTTGTTGACTCATTTGGCATACAGTATGATACATAAATGAGAAAAAGGCCAAAAAAGGTAAACTGATGCAACATATGCAATTTTACAATGAAGGAAAATATATCAAATTTGTATGACGGGAATTCCTTAAAGGAGGAGCTCTTACAGTAAAGTTGTCAACAGTGTTTGATATTATATGATATGAAATACGGAAGACATCAAAGGCAAACTGATATGCTTTTTCAAATGATAAAGATAACACAAGGGTGTAGCTTTTCCACTTACAATCACAACACCAGGCATAAGTTGTGAAATTATTTCTCTTGGATCTTTGTCTAATGCAATTTGCCTCATGATCCACTCAAGGGGTCCTGAAAAAGGAAACAGTAAGCTTAATTTTTTTAGGTAAATAAAACATCATTTCCTGAAAAAATAATTTTAGTCGAACCTTACTATACCCTTAGATACACTTGACATAATCTTCAGATTTGAAAATTTGATATTCACAGGGGATTAATCCCCTCAAACTTAATTTCATCCTCACTACCATCTGCAGATTTTTTATCAAAAACCTTCATCTTCACATCTTAATCACTTGGTTGATTGTTTTCAATGTTTAACTAATATGACATAATCTAATTTACTACATGTTTGTGCTGATATGTCTGCTATCAATTAGCATGTCTATTTGCCCCTTGGGGGCCACTCCTAAACTTTCTCATAATATCATGCTTGTACAAGCAGACCTGTTTCCAAAAATACATACCTTAATCATGAAAATTTGTTGAGAACAAACCCTTCCTATGTCACATTGAATTTGTCAAGTTTAAGTACCCCCTTTGAATGAGGTACTCTAATTACAGACAGAATCACAAGTTTTCACTTCTGCAAACTACTATCCCCTCTAATCAATCTTTTGCCAATCTGCTAAATGTGTTGATTTGTCACAAACTCTATTTCAAAACTCTTGATTGCAAACATCATTCCAGAAAAGTTTTTTATTTCTCAAATGCAAGAGAGAGCACCTTTTTTAAATCATAGGATCTACTGGGTTAAAATGGGTGGGCAAAAACTTTGAACAAATCTTGCTAGAATCTTTGTTTGAGGGTTTCCTCTGGTTAAAATTGCTCAAACTACCCTCCTTGACATAGTGAATGTTGATTTATCAGTACAGGGTCTGCTGTTTTCCAGCAATTAGACTACCCATTTTACCCCCCCCCCCCCAGCCAACCCACTTTACCCCTGCAGACCCTAGTTGAACTGTCATCACAAAATGTGGGCCAATGTCTCCTTCAAAGAAAGGCTCTTTTTCCCATGTTATTATGCACAATCATAATAACGCATCATGTACCAAGTGCCCCCCCACATATATTTGCGGCCTTTCTATTTTTGACACTGTAGTATCCATTTTGAAAATCCCCACAGTACCAGTTCACTTCACAGCTTTTAACTTTCCAATCTGACATACCCTTGGGTTGTCCAGAAGTATCCTGAGAAATTTCAAATATTCTCATATCGTCCAAACATTCATCGTCATCTTCGGCTTCATCGACTGATGTATGAACAACAATGGACGATTCACTTCCGGTTGCCTCATTCAAACATGTTGCCGCTTTTTCATCATTTTCCTTGGCATCCCCAACCCCTTCTTCATCGACTAGGACTGATTTATTCAGCGGTTGATCGCATTTTTCTGTTTCTGATTCGTCCAAAATGCTTCGAGATGTGTCTATCCTTCCTCCCTTCGTTTCTTTATTCACTGGATTCCCTTCACCGGTGCTGGCATTTTGGACAAGAACTGGCCTATATTTTTCGTCCGCCATATTTTCCTGACTCTCAGGGCTAAGTAAAATCATAGATCGTTCTGAACTCATCCCACCATCATCATCCTTGACTGCATCGGATATTTCTTCATCTTTTGAAGTGGTTGCTTCGAGATCTTTCGGAATAAAGTGAAATTCTTTCATCGTTTCAGAAATCTTCATGTTGTCCGCCATTTTGTCTTTGTGTGGTGCTTTGCAAAGATTTCCGATTGAATAGAATCGCCTATGTCTCGGAAACGAGGTTTCACATGGTACAAGAAAAAAAATTGCAAGCAAAAAAGGAAATCTTTTGCATCAGTTGTAGCATGGTTGGTTGTAGCGCATATGGGGTCCCTATGGGGTACGAGACGAGCAGGTTCCATGTCGCTATGTTGATTATTTATCATTTATTTATTCAAATGCAAATACACGTATTTTTGTTTATAAGAAACTGCTTATAAGAAACTCAACTCTCAGATCGCCAAAGAATTAAGAAACTGCAGTACTGGGAAATATAAGTTAAGAAACTCTACTTTGATAAAGGAAATCCTTGACCTTTTTCATTTTACTTTCACTTGTTTCCAGTATCATATTACTCGTTAAAGTACTTCAACATTGTTTTCAACTTCTAAACATTGGAAAGGCTAAAAAATATTGTTTTGAAATGTTCACGAGGGCACAGGTAGTGAACATGAAGATTGTTATGGAGCCTCTAAGAAACTCGTAAGAAACTCTGAGTACTCAAAATCTGATAATTTTAAGAAACTTTCAGTACTGGTCCAAATTCTTAGTTTCTCATAAAAAAATACTTGTACATATGCACTGAAATTAATAGGAACTAAATAACGATAATCAGAATCAAAGAAGACAAACAGAAATAGTCATGGCCACACAGTTTCCAGAGGACAGGAAATGTCTCGAATCCAAAATTGCAAATGTATACCCAAATGTTATCCAACTAAGTGTGTGGAATAAATTTATCTGCTTACTGAGTCAAGGGGACAAGCACTGTTTGAAATTGTTAATAGCTTTCTTATTAAAAAGTTCCCGGGATGTAAATCAGATGTTATTATGTAGGACAATTGACATTTATTTGTTTTGTAATTGGTCTTACAGTTATGTTTGTTGTAATCCCGTTGTAATTAGGTTAGAGGCTGCCTTGGCCGAGATACCTTTTCAAATAAAAATAAAATAGCACTAATGACGTCATTTTTGAAAATAGTAACTGCGATGAAATCGAGGTTAGTAAAAAACATTACAGCCCTGAAGAAGTCCTGCATGGCAGGACGAAATATTGGCAAAAATTAATTTAATCGTATTTGCTGTTGTTTTTTGTCGTGTTGCGGTTTTTCTGCCTTTAAATTTATTCATTTTTTCGTCATCGCAAGCATCTTCGGATCCGGCAATCGACGTTGGTATCGTGGCCTTTACTTTTTCAAATTAGTAAAAAAGGGCGCGAAAGTTGCAGCGAAGGTTTAAAAAGATGCATCGCAGCTTCGCTGTCGAAATTTTTCGATGGCATCCGATAACAAGGCCTCTCAGTTTCTGTTTTATTTGGTATGTAATCTTACGTTTTACTTGCTTCTTTTTAATCACTGGGAGCTTTTTACAAAGTTGTGCAATGGGGAAAGATACGGGCTATCATCATTCGGGCCTAATAGTTTATTTAGTCGTCATGGCATGGAAGGGTCTGGACACAAATGTCTGGTGCAATATGCGTTGGTTAAATTTAGAACGAGGAAGTTATGATTCAAATCAGCATACGTCATTTATGATTCGTTTCAGCAATTCCTTCCTCAAATTTCTTGCAAAATATAAAGCAAGCAAAGCGGATTAAACAGCAAGTAAACTCAGGCCAGCCCTCTCTAATACAAATATATACAAGACTTTGCTGTACAGAACAGAGCAATCCCCTTGTGATCTTCAGAATGACATTCGCCTTGTAACATTCGTAACATTGGTAACATTCAGTTCGCACATTAACACGCGATAATTATTCTTATCACAGTAGTAATGAATGCTGCAAGCAGGAAATGACAAAATTCTTTGAAAAAAATCTACCACTGTTAATTTCAGGGGGTTTTCACTAGATAGGTCCCAACTGAAAAATTAATTCCTTCAATAATCAGTAAAAGTTGTAGAAACTGCTCAATCACTCCGGAATCTTGCAAGGTAAGACTCTGGCTGCAGTGGACGCGGGCAATTTTAGTCTCAGCTCCACCAAAGGTCAAAGACGAATGTTCCCAGGGGGTAAAATGTACTATACAGGAGCATTACTTTGACAAAAAACACTGGACAAAAATCACAAATGTGCTTAGATCAGGACTTAATAGCTCTTCTCTACCTTGAAATCATGCTTTGTGTCCATAAATTAGTGTGTGGTGGTTGAAAATTTGGTACTACCTATCTAACTGGGGGTAATACAATTTTGCCCAATTTCGGTCCCAACTGAAAAATTAATTCCTTCAATAATCAGTAAAAGTTGTAGAAATTGCTCAATCACTCCGAAATCTTGCAAGGTAAGACTCTGGCTGCAGTGGACGCGGGCAATTTTAGTCTCAGCTCCACCAAAGGTCAAAGACGAATGTTCCCAGGGGGTAAAATGTACTATACAGGAGCATTACTTTGACAAAAAACACTGGACAAAAATCACAAATGTGCTTAGATCAGGACTTAATAGCTCTTCTCTACCTTGAAATCATGCTTTGTGTCCATAAATTAGTGTGTGGTGGTTGAAAATTTGGTACTACCTATCTAACTGGGGGTAATACAATTTTGCCCAATTTCGGTCCCAACTGAAAAATTAATTCCTTCAATAATCAGTAAAAGTTGTAGAAATTGCTCAATCACTCCGAAATCTTGCAAGGTAAGACTCTGGCTGCAGTGGACGCGGGCAATTTTAGTCTCAGCTCCACCAAAGGTCAAAGACGAATGTTCCCAGGGGGTAAATTGTACTATACAGGAGCATTACTTTGACAAAAAACACTGGACAAAAATCACAAATGTGCTTAGATCAGGACTTAATAGCTCTTCTCTACCTTGAAATCATGCTTTGTGTCCATAAATTAGTGTGTGGTGGTTGAAAATTTGGTACTACCTATCTAACTGGGGGTAATACAATTTTGCCCAATTTCGGTCCCAACTGAAAAATTAATTCCTTCAATAATCAGTAAAAGTTGTAGAAATTGCTCAATCACTCCGGAATCTTGCAAGGTAAGACTCTGGCTGCAGTGGACGCGGGCAATTTTAGTCTCAGCTCCACCAAAGGTCAAAGACGAATGTTCCCAGGGGGTAAATTGTACTATACAGGAGCATTACTTTGACAAAAAACACTGGACAAAAATCACAAATGTGCTTAGATCAGGACTTAATAGCTCTTCTCTACCTTGAAATCATGCTTTGTGTCCATAAATTAGTGTGTGGTGGTTGAAAATTTGGTACTACTTATCTAACTGGGGGTAATGCAATTTTGGCCAATTTCGGTCCCAACTGAAAAATTAATTCCTTCAATAATCAGTAAAAGTTGTAGAAACTGCTAAATCACTCCGAAATCTTGCAAGGTAAGACTCTGACTGCAGTGGACGCGGGCAATTTTAGTCTCAGCTCCACCAAAGGTCAAAGACGAATGTTCCCAGGGGGTAAATTGTACTATACAGGAGCATTACTTTGACAAAAAACACTGGACAAAAATCACAAATGTGCTTAGATCAGGACTTAATAGCTCTTCTCTACCTTGAAATCATGCTTTGTGTCCATAAATTAGTGTGTGGTGGTTGAAAATTTGGTACTACCTATCTAACTGGGGGTAATACAATTTTGCCCAATTTCGGTCCCAACTGAAAAATTAATTCCTTCAATAATCAGTAAAAGTTGTAGAAACTGCTCAATCACTCCGAAATCTTGCAAGGTAAGACTCTGGCTGCAGTGGACGCGGGCAATTTTAGTCTCAGCTCCACCAAAGGTCAAAGACGAATGTTCCCAGGGGGTAAATTGTACTATACAGGAGCATTACTTTGACAAAAAACACTGGACAAAAATCACAAATGTGCTTAGATCAGGACTTAATAGCTCTTCTCTACCTTGAAATCATGCTTTGTGTCCATAAATTAGTGTGTGGTGGTTGAAAATTTGGTACTACCTATCTAACTGGGGGTAATGCAATTTTGGCCAATTTCGGTCCCAACTGAAAAATTAATTCCTTCAATAATCAGTAAAAGTTGTAGAAACTGCTCAATCACTCCGAAATCTTGCAAGGTAAGACTCTGGCTGCAGTGGACGCGGGCAATTTTAGTCTCAGCTCCACCAAAGGTCAAAGACGAATGTTCCCAGGGGGTAAAATGTACTATACAGGAGCATTACTTTGACAAAAAACACTGGACAAAAATCACAAATGTGCTTAGATCAGGACTTAATAGCTCTTCTCTACCTTGAAATCATGCTTTGTGTCCATAAATTAGTGTGTGGTGGTTGAAAATTTGGTACTACCTATCTAACTGGGGGTAATGCAATTTTGGCCAATTTCGGTCCCAACTGAAAAATTAATTCCTTCAATAATCAGTAAAAGTTGTAGAAACTGCTCAATCACTCCGAAATCTTGCAAGGTAAGACTCTGGCTGCAGTGGACGCGGGCAATTTTAGTCTCAGCTCCACCAAAGGTCAAAGACGAATGTTCCCAGGGGGTAAAATGTACTATACAGGAGCATTACTTTGACAAAAAACACTGGACAAAAATCACAAATGTGCTTAGATCAGGACTTAATAGCTCTTCTCTACCTTGAAATCATGCTTTGTGTCCATAAATTAGTGTGTGGTGGTTGAAAATTTGGTACTACCTATCTAACTGGGGGTAATGCAATTTTGGCCAATTTCGGTCCCAACTGAAAAATTAATTCCTTCAATAATCAGTAAAAGTTGTAGAAACTGCTCAATCACTCCGAAATCTTGCAAGGTAAGACTCTGGCTGCAGTGGACGCGGGCAATTTTAGTCTCAGCTCCACCAAAGGTCAAAGACGAATGTTCCCAGGGGGTAAAATGTACTATACAGGAGCATTACTTTGACAAAAAACACTGGACAAAAATCACAAATGTGCTTAGATCAGGACTTAATAGCTCTTCTCTACCTTGAAATCATGCTTTGTGTCCATAAATTAGTGTGTGGTGGTTGAAAATTTGGTACTACTTATCTAACTGGGGGTAATGCAATTTTGGCCAATTTCGGTCCCAACTGAAAAATTAATTCCTTCAATAATCAGTAAAAGTTGTAGAAACTGCTCAATCACTCCGAAATCTTGCAAGGTAAGACTCTGGCTGCAGTGGACGCGGGCAATTTTAGTCTCAGCTCCACCAAAGGTCAAAGACGAATGTTCCCAGGGGGTAAAATGTACTATACAGGAGCATTACTTTGACAAAAAACACTGGACAAAAATCACAAATGTGCTTAGATCAGGACTTAATAGCTCTTCTCTACCTTGAAATCATGCTTTGTGTCCATAAATTAGTGTGTGGTGGTTGAAAATTTGGTACTACTTATCTAACTGGGGGTAATGCAATTTTGGCCAATTTCGGTCCCAACTGAAAAATTAATTCCTTCAATAATCAGTAAAAGTTGTAGAAACTGCTCAATCACTCCGAAATCTTGCAAGGTAAGACTCTGGCTGCAGTGGACGCGGGCAATTTTAGTCTCAGCTCCACCAAAGGTCAAAGACGAATGTTCCCAGGGGGTAAAATGTACTATACAGGAGCATTACTTTGACAAAAAACACTGGACAAAAATCACAAATGTGCTTAGATCAGGACTTAATAGCTCTTCTCTACCTTGAAATCATGCTTTGTGTCCATAAATTAGTGTGTGGTGGTTGAAAATTTGGTACTACTTATCTAACTGGGGGTAATGCAATTTTGGCCAATTTCGGTCCCAACTGAAAAATTAATTCCTTCAATAATCAGTAAAAGTTGTAGAAACTGCTCAATCACTCCGAAATCTTGCAAGGTAAGACTCTGGCTGCAGTGGACGCGGGCAATTTTAGTCTCAGCTCCACCAAAGGTCAAAGACGAATGTTCCCAGGGGGTAAAATGTACTATACAGGAGCATTACTTTGACAAAAAACACTGGACAAAAATCACAAATGTGCTTAGATCAGGACTTAATAGCTCTTCTCTACCTTGAAATCATGCTTTGTGTCCATAAATTAGTGTGTGGTGGTTGAAAATTTGGTACTACCTATCTAACTGGGGGTAATGCAATTTTGGCCAATTTCGGTCCCAACTGAAAAATTAATTCCTTCAATAATCAGTAAAAGTTGTAGAAACTGCTCAATCACTCCGAAATCTTGCAAGGTAAGACTCTGGCTGCAGTGGACGCGGGCAATTTTAGTCTCAGCTCCACCAAAGGTCAAAGACGAATGTTCCCAGGGGGTAAAATGTACTATACAGGAGCATTACTTTGACAAAAAACACTGGACAAAAATCACAAATGTGCTTAGATCAGGACTTAATAGCTCTTCTCTACCTTGAAATCATGCTTTGTGTCCATAAATTAGTGTGTGGTGGTTGAAAATTTGGTACTACTTATCTAACTGGGGGTAATGCAATTTTGGCCAATTTCGGTCCCAACTGAAAAATTAATTCCTTCAATAATCAGTAAAAGTTGTAGAAACTGCTCAATCACTCCGAAATCTTGCAAGGTAAGACTCTGGCTGCAGTGGACGCGGGCAATTTTAGTCTCAGCTCCACCAAAGGTCAAAGACGAATGTTCCCAGGGGGTAAAATGTACTATACAGGAGCATTACTTTGACAAAAAACACTGGACAAAAATCACAAATGTGCTTAGATCAGGACTTAATAGCTCTTCTCTACCTTGAAATCATGCTTTGTGTCCATAAATTAGTGTGTGGTGGTTGAAAATTTGGTACTACTTATCTAACTGGGGGTAATGCAATTTTGGCCAATTTCGGTCCCAACTGAAAAATTAATTCCTTCAATAATCAGTAAAAGTTGTAGAAACTGCTCAATCACTCCGAAATCTTGCAAGGTAAGACTCTGGCTGCAGTGGACGCGGGCAATTTTAGTCTCAGCTCCACCAAAGGTCAAAGACGAATGTTCCCAGGGGGTAAAATGTACTATACAGGAGCATTACTTTGACAAAAAACACTGGACAAAAATCACAAATGTGCTTAGATCAGGACTTAATAGCTCTTCTCTACCTTGAAATCATGCTTTGTGTCCATAAATTAGTGTGTGGTGGTTGAAAATTTGGTACTACCTATCTAACTGGGGGTAATGCAATTTTGGCCAATTTCGGTCCCAACTGAAAAATTAATTCCTTCAATAATCAGTAAAAGTTGTAGAAACTGCTCAATCACTCCGAAATCTTGCAAGGTAAGACTCTGGCTGCAGTGGACGCGGGCAATTTTAGTCTCAGCTCCACCAAAGGTCAAAGACGAATGTTCCCAGGGGGTAAAATGTACTATACAGGAGCATTACTTTGACAAAAAACACTGGACAAAAATCACAAATGTGCTTAGATCAGGACTTAATAGCTCTTCTCTACCTTGAAATCATGCTTTGTGTCCATAAATTAGTGTGTGGTGGTTGAAAATTTGGTACTACCTATCTAACTGGGGGTAATGCAATTTTGGCCAATTTCGGTCCCAACTGAAAAATTAATTCCTTCAATAATCAGTAAAAGTTGTAGAAACTGCTCAATCACTCCGAAATCTTGCAAGGTAAGACTCTGGCTGCAGTGGACGCGGGCAATTTTAGTCTCAGCTCCACCAAAGGTCAAAGACGAATGTTCCCAGGGGGTAAAATGTACTATACAGGAGCATTACTTTGACAAAAAACACTGGACAAAAATCACAAATGTGCTTAGATCAGGACTTAATAGCTCTTCTCTACCTTGAAATCATGCTTTGTGTCCATAAATTAGTGTGTGGTGGTTGAAAATTTGGTACTACTTATCTAACTGGGGGTAATGCAATTTTGGCCAATTTTGGTCCCAACTGAAAAATTAATTCCTTCAATAATCAGTAAAAGTTGTAGAAACTGCTCAATCACTCCGAAATCTTGCAAGGTAAGACTCTGACTGCAGTGGACGCGGGCAATTTTAGTCTCAGCTCCACCAAAGGTCAAAGACGAATGTTCCCAGGGGGTAAAATGTACTATACAGGAGCATTACTTTGACAAAAAACACTGGACAAAAATCGTACTACTTATCTAACTGGGGGTAATGCAATTTTGGCCAATTTCGGTCCCAACTGAAAAATTAATTCCTTCAATAATCAGTAAAAGTTGTAGAAACTGCTCAATCACTCCGAAATCTTGCAAGGTAAGACTCTGGCTGCAGTGGACGCGGGCAATTTTAGTCTCAGCTCCACCAAAGGTCAAAGACGAATGTTCCCAGGGGGTAAAATGTACTATACAGGAGCATTACTTTGACAAAAAACACTGGACAAAAATCACAAATGTGCTTAGATCAGGACTTAATAGCTCTTCTCTACCTTGAAATCATGCTTTGTATCCATAAATTAGTGTGTGGTGGTTGAAAATTTGGTACTACTTATCTAACTGGGGGTAATGCAATTTTGGCCAATTTCGGTCCCAACTGAAAAATTAATTCCTTCAATAATCAGTAAAAGTTGTAGAAACTGCTCAATCACTCCGAAATCTTGCAAGGTAAGACTCTGGCTGCAGTGGACGCGGGCAATTTTAGTCTCAGCTCCACCAAAGGTCAAAGACGAATGTTCCCAGGGGGTAAAATGTACTATACAGGAGCATTACTTTGACAAAAAACAGTGGACAAAAATCACAAGCTCGAGGGGAGCTCTTATGGTACCCTTCCTTTCACCTCTGACATGAAAAACATTGTAAAAAATTTTGTCAAGCGTGACCAAACCATAATTCATAAGCAAGAGGATGCGTGTGAGCTCATTGAATTTATTTTAGGTGACCTCTGCGAAAACAGTATTGATGATACATCACAGTGTTTTTCACCGGTGGTAGTAACTATTCTCTCTTGTTTAACATGTAAGGCATCTATGGCGAAACCCCACAGCGATCAAATTATTTTGCCTTTGAACATTGAAAACATATTGATAAAAGATATGTCCATTCAGTCACTTATTTGGAACTGGGCTACAAATGTAGAAACATATCATTTAACATGTAGCTGTGTATCTGAGAACCAGAGACAAATAACGGCCAGATCTCTTTTTCTGCATCTCCCCACCGTCCTGTTCATTATGACCGACAGAATAAAGTACAAAGACGGTAGAATGCTTAGAATGCCTCTACACATCAACGAGACGTTGAACTTAGAACATGCTTTATCAGGTAAGGTAGCTAATCAAAGCGTTGCCTATCGACTAGCGGCAGTTTTATCTCATTATGGTCGAGGCTGCAAACAAGGACACTACTTTTGCACAGTTTTGTCTGACAATGGTTCTGCAATTACTTTTGATGATCAAGCACAGCAGCCTACATCAGTTGATGACTTTTTGAAATCTAACAAATGTAAGACATCAAACAAGCTGCTCGTTTACATAAGGGCTGATGCGTTGCAAAGTTCCAAACCAGCAGTTACAGAACCATGGCATTGCAACATTACTAACTCCGATATTAAAGAAATTGAAAATATTTGGTTTGGATGCTCAGCAAAGTTTGATGCCAATGATTTAACACTGGAGAACTTTAGGTCCTTGGTAGGCAACCAACCAACACACCCAAATATTCTTTACGGGTTTCTACGGTCAGTTGCATCCTCTAGGCCTGACAAAGATATCGAAATCTTGCCATTATTCACCATTTCTCATATATTAGAGAATGTGAAGATGAGCTCTATTCTATCGACAGCTCTTTCTAAGCGTTTGCTTTTCTCAAACAACGACCTTGTGCTATTCCCTTGCTACCGTAAGGAAACAAACCACTGGAGTATGGCTAGTATTTATCCAAAGCATAAGTTAGTTGTTCATTGCGATTTGCGATGCACTCCCTGATAAAGACTGGGATAAAGTTGTTTTTACCGCAATCGCCACATATCTTGGAAAAGTGAAACTCTTGAACCAGGAAAATGATAACAGGAAGGAATGGGCATTTTTACCTCTTCATGAGTACGGTTTGCAAAAACAGCTCATTGCAGATACTGACATGTTATTTGCTTGCATATTTGCTCACTGCTTTGTCTATCTTGAAGATTTCCACATGGAAGAAGCCGATATCCCACAAGTAAAGTACTGGATAGCAATGAAAGCCAAGCATGGGGCGGAAATAGGGGTGTATTTTGAGAATGCTTCATCAGCATGGGAGGATAACGTTGTTTCTGGGTTCAACGTCTCTGTTGCTCATCGAGGAGTTTTCCCAGATCCTTCCAAACCATTTACAAATCTGTCAAATATTCTCAAAAGGATATCAAGACTGGATGAAGATTCTTCTGACAGTGACGATAATGAGGGATTTCTTCATGGAAATTTACAGGCATTGTTTAAAGGAAAAGGAAGAATAAGGAAAATAAAAGAACAGTGTGCAGACAAAACTCTGCGCAAATCACATGATGAGTTTACTGAATATTGTTTGAACGAAGTTACAGGGTTTTTAGCTATTATGCGCAAAATTAAAGATGGCTATCAACAAGCAACTGAAAATTTCTCAGAGCGAGTTTATGTACTAGCAACCTATTACCTGGACACCTTCAATAGCATTGCACAGCAAGAACTTGAAGAAAAAATATCTCCTGCATTCGGACGTCGAGCAACAAAGTGGGCAGTTGACGACCTAAGTATTCGCTTGACTAGAATGGTCAAAGACCGTGATTCTCCCACTAAAGATAAGTTAATTTATAAGTACGATCTTGAATGTGGGTTTGGACTAAATCATGAAAAATTCATAAAATGGCTCATATTTCCTGAACTCCTCACAAGGTTCTTTATGTCAAAATATTCAATCGATTTTAAAACGGCCACAGGTAGAATTTACGGTGTATGTATGTATGTATGTTTAAATTCACCACAAAATTAAAAATTTACAATTTGAAAATACTACAGAGTAATTAAAATACGTAAATTTACATAACAATACATTAAATATAAATTAAGAAACACCCCTAATCATAGTGGCAGGGATAGCATTAAAAGATCGAGTTGACCTTATTTCCGTAATGGTCCCCCTTAGAGGTGGTTGTAAAAAAAAAAAAAAAAAAAAAAAAAAAAGTATATATAATAATATATCCAGGGCTGGAAAAAAGGTTTTTCTTCCTGGCAGCAAAGTTCAAAAATCAGAATTTCCTGCGAAATCTAGCCGAAATTTCCTGCAAGTAGGATTATAAGGTATTTCACTGGTTCAAAAAGGATCCCCGAATTCTGTCCAGAATGAACTTGCATTCTAACTAAAGAACTAACTTGTACTTGAAGAGCAGCCCATCGAATTTATATGTTACTTAAAACAAGGTTACTCTTTACATTGAATTAGGTGGTCATGGAAAGTTTTGGACCACACTTCTAGTTCTTCAACGGGTAAACTTAATTTTACATAATTACAAACCCAGCTGATGTTTAGTGAACCATATATCTATGTGCTTTCGATTTTATGGTTGCTGTTCCATTTGAGGATCTAATAAACGACTCAGGAACATGTTGGATATTATGATACTTTCTATCTTCATCATATCAGGGGTTCAAAACTTAAATTTGCAAATGCCTCAATTATTGCTAAATGATTCGCTCATAAAATAGTATCTAAAGGAAACAATTTCATTGCATCTCCTAGCACATTGATCCTATTGTTTCCTTTAAACTTTGTTTTCATTGATGCCACCTCAATCCGATTTACGTGGCATAGGAACGTTCATTAAATGCAGATTGCAAAATTTATTGAAATGAATTTCAGAGTTTCCAGTAAGTGATTTAGCCACTGATTCCACCCTCACACGTGTTTTTCATAAGAAGGTAAGAATTGACCCAGTACTGAAAGTTTGTTGATTCTAGCAGATTTTGAGTACTGAAAGTTTGAGTTTCCTAAAGGCTATTCAAGTTGAAGTTGTATTTATTGGTGGAGGATCTCTTGCACCGTCGTGAATACATACTAGCCATTTTTATGAAACTACGCCTCTGTTTTTATGCATTACTCAAGTAGCAACGAGTAACGAAGTAGAACAAAAAACGGAAGTATACTTCAGGCAGAATAAATAAGCTGCAGACAAGATGAAAATGTTTCTTAAATCTTAACAAATATTTTCCAGTAGTTCCTTGATGCTTTTGGCAATCTGAGAGTTGAGTTTCCTACAAAGAGTATGAAAAAGGCACCGACAACCCAGACATAAGCTTCACATGCTGGATCACCCCTAGGTTTTTTAAAGCAAATGTTATGAACACAAACAATATATCAGTAAGTAGCTGGAGCTGAAAGGTGGAACTTTTTTTTAGATATTGCCTGGTTAGTTTAAGACTACCCTCTGAAAAGCCAGTCCTAAAATATGATTATTCAGTCAGTCAGTTCATGGAATCTTTCCTCCTTCGCCCGTTCATGTTTTGGAAGAGGGAACAAAGACGAATTCCAAATTCTGCATGGTAGCACAATTTTTGAATAAGGAACAGATATCGATCGTTTTCAAACAAGAAATTTCCCCAGATAACTTCAAGTCCACCTCTTACGTTATGTTTTCACAAAATGTTGACTGGAAAGGAGTCTGGTTGTAATAATGAGAAATAATGGATTCGAAATTTCTTTCGATCTCGTTTTTCGAGCAGTAATCATGGCTTGGAGTGCCTATGCAGCAACTCAAAAGATAGCTAAGCCTTTTGAATAAATGGTGGTACAAACCATTTCCAATAACTTTTGTTTTTAGGAAGCTACCTATGATCTAGCTTGTGAAGTTTTTTGGGGTCACCCGGTATTTGTATTGCACAAATAGTGTTGAACAAGAGGAAAGACGTCATTCAAACAATGACTGTCGCGAAAACTTAGTTGCATATCAAAGGAATATAGAACAAGAAAATAACTTGATAATTAGGAATATGCTAGAATATGCCAAAAAATTTCCTGCGAAATAGTGATAAATTTCCTGCGAGTCATTTTCGTCAACAATTTCCTGGCAGCGCCGCTGCCGGCGCTGCCGGACATTTTCAAGCCCTGAATATATCTTTATGTTCTTTTCAATAAAGACTGAATACTGAGTGTGAGAGAGGACGTGGTTTTAGTAGAACACATATACGTCGTTTTCCTCTCTCTGTATATTTTGGAAAAAATTTTCTTTGATTTTGTGCTTAAAAGAGTTTATATTAGTTATGGATTTTAAGTCAGAAGATTGGCTATTCCATATTTTTGGTCCCAAGTACGACAGGCATTTTTGGCCAGTGTTACTTTTGCGGAAAGGAAGGTTTAATTTAAACTTGGACCTTCGTGTCACTCGGCTTTGGTCAATTGGGTGGAATATTTCGTCAGTATAAGCTGGAGCTGTTCCCTTGAAAAATTTCATTATATTTACACATGTATGTTGATCAACTCTGTTCTTTGTCGGAAGCCAATTTATGGCTTTGAATTCTGCAGCCCCAACATGTATTGTGTTGTTTAAATGCAGATAGAAGCGAATGCATTTGTTCTGGGCTGATTGGATTTTTTTGGACAACCTCTTATTCAACATCGGGAACCATGAGGTGCATGCGTAATCGAAGTGGGGTTGGATAAGAGCATTTAAAAGCAATCTACGAAGGGAGTTATCCAGAAAGCTTTGTTTTCTATATAGGAATTTCAGCTTGCCATTTATTTTTCCAAGCATTTTGGTTGCCATTGATTCCCCAGAGAGATTTTCTTCCAGAATACATCCAAGATATGTGACCTTTGAGTGTTGTTTTATCTCTATTTCGCCTCTCCTGATGTCAAGCTTTTTTAAGTTTTTGCCTCTATTTCGGCTGAAAAGAATGGATTTGGTTTTGTCTTCTCCAAAATGGATGCTTAATTTGTTTTCCAAAAACCAATCACATAAAGAGTTGAAGTTTCTATTCAAGGTGGTATTTATTTTTTCAATGTCTTTGTCTCGAAATATTAAGCAGGAATCATCTGCGTACAGCAGTAAGTCACAGTCAACTGCCCGCGCCATGTCGTTCACGTACAGGAGGAAAATGAGTGGACCAAGAATTGACCCCTGAGGAACTCCACATGACAAATTGCCAGGGTTTGAATATTCTTTTCCAATATTTACAGAAAATGATCGGTCCTGGAGGTAAGATTTGAACCATGAAATGGTAGAGTCACTAAAGCCGAGACATACCATTTTATCTAGGAAAATTGCATGGTCAATTGTATCAAATGCTTTTTGTAGGTCAATCAAAATCATGCCTGTGAACATACCAATTTCAAATCCTTGATGGATCTTATCACTCAAATAGGATAAGCAAGTATCTGTAGAGTGATGTGCGCGAAAGCCAGATTGATACGCCAGGTAGCGGAGAACCCACTCAAACACTCTACTTCAACGAGATAAAGACTATTGAGAGATCATAGAAATCGAACCTTCATAGTTATAGTTGCAACCATAGAAATGACAGCAATGATCCATACCATTAAGTGACGGAAGACACAAAATTTGTTAAAGGATATAAATTACCAGACCCTGATTACTGACATTGTTGCTTTTGATTTACTTTGCTAAATAACATATTAACTAGCTAGTTGACATATGACTAGCTATTTGTTTGCTGATTCTTTTAAAGTACATAAGTCAACATTTGCAGCTAATTCTGACAGTAAAACTATCAAAATCATTGATTTTTTTCAATACCTTGCTCCAAATATGGTAGTGTCACCTGACACCCATTTTTCAAAAATTTAATTGTCAAAATGTATCTAAGAGATAATTAGTAATTGTCAGAGAGTTTAAGGGTCGTAGCCTGTGTTGTTAAAGAATTCTCTGCAGAAAACCGACAGAGGGGTGGATTAGGGTTAAGTCAGGTAGCGACAGAATTAGGGTTAAGTCAGGTACCCCTCCAGGCAATCGAGTTGACGATAAATTATTTCTAGGCAGCAGCATAACTAATTTAGAATATTTTGAAAGTTAACAATACAATCAAGTTTTATGATATCAATGAAAGAGCCTTGTATTTTTAGATTTGTAGTTTGAATGCCTTAAATTCTTGCAATAGTGTCATGATAGCAGTTATAGAAACAGTAACTTACACCTGTAATACATGCTCGTTTCCATGACTCCAGTCTTCCAGCAAGCATCAAAATAATGACTCTGTCAAAATATACGAAGCAGTGCCATGGTGCCACAGAATATTCATGATTTTTATGCAATTTTTCCTGCCAAACTTTCACCAAAGTAGTGAAATTAGTTCTGACTAAATATTGAAGGTAATTATTTTTCTGTTGGCCAAAATTGCACTACCCCATGTAAGATAGGTAGTACCACATTTTCAACTATCACACATTAATTTGTCGACACCAAGTATGATTTCAAGATTGAGACGACTGATCAGGATATCATGGAAGCATCGTATGTTTTTTGCGCACTATTTTTGCCAAAGTAATGCTCTTGTATAGGACATTTTACCCCCTGGGAACATTCGTCTTTGACCTTTGGTGGAGCTGAGACTAAAATTGCCCGCGTCCACTGCAGCCAGAGTCTTACCTTGCAAGATTTCGGAGTGATTGAGCAGTTTCTACAACTTTTACTGATTATTGAAGGAATTAATTTTTCAGCTGGGACCGAAATTGGCCAAAATTGCATTACCCCCAGTTAGATAAGTAGTACCAAATTTTCAACCACCACACACTAATTTATGGACACAAAGCATGATTTCAAGGTAGAGAAGAGCTATTAAGTCCTGATCTAAGCACATTTGTGATTTTTGTCCAGTGTTTTTTGTCAAAGTAATGCTCCTGTATAGTACATTTTACCCCCTGGGAACATTCGTCTTTGACCTTTGGTGGAGCTGAGACTAAAATTGCCCGCGTCCACTGCAGCCAGAGTCTTACCTTGCAAGATTTCGGAGTGATTGAGCAGTTTCTACAACTTTTACTGATTATTGAAGGAATTAATTTTTCAGTTGGGACCGAAATTGGCCAAAATTGCATTACCCCCAGTTAGATAAGTAGTACCAAATTTTCAACCACCACACACTAATTTATGGACACAAAGCATGATTTCAAGGTAGAGAAGAGCTATTAAGTCCTGATCTAAGCACATTTGTGATTTTTGTCCAGTGTTTTTTGTCAAAGTAATGCTCCTGTATAGTACATTTTACCCCCTGGGAACATTCGTCTTTGACCTTTGGTGGAGCTGAGACTAAAATTGCCCGCGTCCACTGCAGCCAGAGTCTTACCTTGCAAGATTTCGGAGTGATTGCGCAGTTTCTACAACTTTTACTGATTATTGAAGGAATTAATTTTTCAGTTGGGACCGAAATTGGCCAAAATTGCATTACCCCCAGTTAGATAGGTAGTACCAAATTTTCAACCACCACACACTAATTTATGGACACAAAGCATGATTTCAAGGTAGGGAAGAGCTATTAAGTCCTGATCTAAGCACATTTGTGATTTTTGTCCAGTGTTTTTTGTCAAAGTAATGCTCCTGTATAGTACATTTTACCCCCTGGGAACATTCGTCTTTGACCTTTGGTGGAGCTGAGACTAAAATTGCCCGCGTCCACTGCAGCCAGAGTCTTACCTTGCAAGATTTCGGAGTGATTGAGCAGTTTCTACAACTTTTACTGATTATTGAAGGAATTAATTTTTCAGTTGGGACCGAAATTGGCCAAAATTGCATTACCCCCAGTTAGATAGGTAGTACCAAATTTTCAACCACCACACACTAATTTATGGACACAAAGCATGATTTCAAGGTAGAGAAGAGCTATTAAGTCCTGATCTAAGCACATTTGTGATTTTTGTCCAGTGTTTTTTGTCAAAGTAATGCTCCTGTATAGTACATTTTACCCCCTGGGAACATTCGTCTTTGACCTTTGGTGGAGCTGAGACTAAAATTGCCCGCGTCCACTGCAGCCAGAGTCTTACCTTGCAAGATTTCGGAGTGATTGAGCAGTTTCTACAACTTTTACTGATTATTGAAGGAATTAATTTTTCAGTTGGGACCGAAATTGGCCAAAATTGCATTACCCCCAGTTAGATAGGTAGTACCAAATTTTCAACCACCACACACTAATTTATGGACACAAAGCATGATTTCAAGGTAGAGAAGAGCTATTAAGTCCTGATCTAAGCACATTTGTGATTTTTGTCCAGTGTTTTTTGTCAAAGTAATGCTCCTGTATAGTACATTTTACCCCCTGGGAACATTCGTCTTTGACCTTTGGTGGAGCTGAGACTAAAATTGCCCGCGTCCACTGCAGCCAGAGTCTTACCTTGCAAGATTTCGGAGTGATTGAGCAGTTTCTACAACTTTTACTGATTATTGAAGGAATTAATTTTTCAGTTGGGACCGAAATTGGCCAAAATTGCATTACCCCCAGTTAGATAGGTAGTACCAAATTTTCAACCACCACACACTAATTTATGGACACAAAGCATGATTTCAAGGTAGAGAAGAGCTATTAAGTCCTGATCTAAGCACATTTGTGATTTTTGTCCAGTGTTTTTTGTCAAAGTAATGCTCCTGTATAGTACATTTTACCCCCTGGGAACATTCGTCTTTGACCTTTGGTGGAGCTGAGACTAAAATTGCCCGCGTCCACTGCAGCCAGAGTCTTACCTTGCAAGATTTCGGAGTGATTGAGCAGTTTCTACAACTTTTACTGATTATTGAAGGAATTTATTTTTTACCCTTTGCCTTCTGTATAGCACACTTCACCCTTCTGGAAATTTTTTCTTAAACTCTTTGTGGGGCTGTGATAAAAATTGCTCACATCCACCATACCTGTTGCCTTTGCTTGCTAAGTTGAAAGGTAATCAAAGAATCATTATGATTCTTACTGATTATTGAATGAATTAACTTTTCAGTTTTATGTCATATGGCAATACCCCCTGAAACCAGGCTCATTTTTTAATATTGCTTGTTATTTTTGCATGCAGCTCTATTCTTGTAGTCGCTGTACTATTTCTTGCATTTTTAAGTTGATAACACAGGCTGTTGAATGTTACCAATGTTACATGTAACATTCAGGAATATCTTTCTGTATATCACGATCCCATCACACCTACTTTACGTAACTACATAGAACTACATACGATATGTTAACGGATTAGTAGTTTTGGTGCAAGAGCACTTGGTCAATATATTTTACTTTGGCTGCATGGCAATGCATACATGCTACAGTTTGAGTGATATGACAGATATGACACATTAATATCAACAGAGCAGAGAGAAGACAGAGAAAACTTGGCTTTTCCATCTTGAATTCAAAGAAGAAATAGGAAACTGAAATCTTGGGTGTGCAAGATGAAGTGTCTTTGTTTGTCAAGGGACTTTGTTTGTTATTCTCACAAAGAGTCTGGATCAAGCAACATTTTTTTACATTTTGACCCAGAACTTTGAAAGTGATGTCAGCTTCCATTCCTGTTTACGAAATGTATCAAATATCATTCAACTCAGATTCTTTGTAGAATAGCTAAAAGGTCTACTGTTTATCTATTGTCTGTTTTGAATATCTTCTATTGTTTTTCTTATTGGCAGTTTCGTTCAAAAAATATGTGTGGAAGTATCAAGATTCTTTATGATCACAGATTTTTCAATCTAATTCACAGGAACAAATGGCATCAAATCATGATGCAATGAAGAAGGTTGATGTTGCAGTGCCTGGTGATGTAAAAAAGGCAAAGTTGGCATTCGTTCTTGAAAATGTTCTCAATGCACAGGTATAATTTTTTTTTTGCCTGTATTTTCTACTACTTGATTCAACGGAACTGTAGCTGAATGAAATTTTGTCTAAATGAGATGTTATCAAAGAAAATTGATTAGCTGATTTTGAGGAAGAGCTTAAAGCTTCTACATGTGTAAGTGTGCAACACGACAGGTCATGTTCGCATTGACATGACAAGAATTCTCAAGAATTCTTCTCAACATGATAAAAAGTTTTGAGCCACACAAAAGACTGTACATTTTTATAGAAAAGAATTCTTCAGAAACTAGAATATTTTTAAGAATTCTGAAGTTGATATATTTTTTCGTTATTCTTTATCACTCAGGAATGTGATGAATTGATAAAAGAAACAGAAGACAAAGGATATGAAATTGCACTTCTTAACGTTGGAGGTGGCAGGTATGCTACACAAGGATCTTTTGTTTGTTTGATATGATAGGAACAATATATATGTCAGGATTATACCAGAGATATTACAGGGAAATCGGTTGATGGACGTTTTTTAAGGTTTCTCAGAGCGACTTTCTTGAGAAAATCCCTTGTAAAATAAGAATGGAGTGACCAATTTCAGCCAGGAAATATTCTAGAAATAATTGTGCCTGTTGGCTACTCAATAAGGTATTGCAAAATATTATCGCTTTGATATTTGGAAGCAGTAGCCTTTCAAACAGCATGAATTTTTTTTCGATAATCGATAATTCGCCCCCCTGCAAAATCTGTTTTTGGCATTCACGACCCAATAGGCCTAGCTTATCTTTTCCAAATAAGGGTTGGTCTGAGTAAATTGAACTTTCATAAATTCAAGCATAATTTCAGAGATACGGTGAACCCAATGTGCCCAACGAACGATGGGATTGAAGATACAGAACACTTTTTGTTGCTTTGCCCTTCATTCGGCATCCACCGACGAGATCTTCTCGCTGGAGTTTCGGAATTATTACAACCATTTGTTCACATCAACAGCCTTCCAAACAACGTTCTAGTACAATATTTATTGTATGGTGATAAAGACCTTTCTGATGACGTAAATAAGAATATACTAGAAATGACCTTAAATTTTATCCACAAAACTGGTCGGTTTGGCTGAACTCAAATTTTTATTATACGTCACACAGCCACAAAGTGTTTTATTTGCTCCCCGTTTGTTAAGTCTGTTTCACACTTGATGTTCGGTAAACGATGTATGAACCAAAGTTCATCCACACAAAATCGGAGTATTTCAGAAGGATTACATTGAAAACCAGTAGCCCTGTTCTGTCGTCTGGGGTTCCTATCATTCGGTATCGTGCGCCAATGCTGGCCTTACATCAAATGTGAAACAGTTCCCAGTATTTGTCAGTAATTAATTGTATTGTATGCGTAGCTTTTTGTAGATGTTTTACTTAATCTCATTTATTTGCATGTCTATATGTTAATGGCCACGGGCGTAGTCATTGTCTTTTGCTGCCTGTGGTATCGTACCTGTAGTGTTGTATTGTAGTATAGTAATTAGAAAGTATAGTAGGTAACATGTAATGTAACATTTTATGAATATAAAAAAAAAAAAAAAAAAATTTTTGACACACCCAATATTTTGTTGCAATACTCACCTTCATGGGTTTTTTATTGCAGGCAAATCTTGGATACTAAAACAAGAAACAGTTACAGATGTATTTGGGATAGTGTTGAGAAAGCCAACTGGCTTTGGCAAAGAATAAAAGATTACATCCCGAAAAACTGGAAAGGCCATAAAGTTGTTGGTTTGAATGAAAGGTAAGCGTTTTTGAGAAAGAGATTACTGTCCCCTAATTATATGTCTGACAGACTGAGCAGACTCTGCGTAAAATGTAGTGTCAAAATGAAATTTGTTCTGCATTTTTATTGATATGAAATTTGAAGATATGACATTAGAATCCTTTCTTTCACACATCACTTGATTTTGGCATTGCTGGAGAGCAACAGAAGTGCTGTTTTTGAGCAATCACTGATTTTGCATTTCCTCTGCTATAAATCAGCAACTACTTTTCAGATTGACTCAAACTAGGTCTCAAGCTCTAATTTGAAGCCTGGCCTATGCAACTGTGTAAAAACCGAAGCAATTGAAGCTATAGCTCCTCCACAGCAGCCACACAAACAGCAAAAATTTTGGGACACCCTGTACAGCAAAATCATTTCGTCCTTTACTGCTACTGATTGCAAACAGTCATTGCGTTTTGTTTTATTACAGGCTGAGGTTTTTACGATATGACGCCGGCCAATATTTCAAGCCACACTTTGATGGTTCTTATGTAAGAGAAGATGGAACAGAAAAAAGTTTTATCACAATACATTTATATCTTAATGAGGTAAATCCTTCATTCGTCTTATTTCATTCACTTTTAGTTGTTTCGTGTTTTGGCCTAGTGGTAGATGTGATATTTCACTCCTTGTGGTATTGTCTTCATAGTATCATAGAGTATTTTGTAGGTAGTGTTAAAGTATCTTGTATTGTGGAATTATTATGGAATTGAACAATTTCATTTGCAGTAGGTTAAGCAAAAAGTCTATTTTTGTACTGTTTTCTGGGTTTGTACTGTCAAAACGACCAATAAAGTGATTGATTGCTTGATATTTTCTAATTTTAAACAGGGCTACAAAGGAGGCTGCACAACATTTCTAGATCCAAAATGGAATGCAGATGGAAGCACTGACCTACCAGTCAAAGTCAAAAAAGGTTTGTCTAGTGTAATTTTACAAATTGGTTTTAAATTCTGCAGTCTGTTTCACAACTTTGTTGTGTCAAAAATCGAACTGAGTCAAAACTTTGTGTTTCATTGGTAGTTGCAAACCTACCAAATTCTGAAGACAGTAGATTTTGTAGAGACAGAAATATATTACCCAATCACCCAATTAACACACCCAATCAGACACAAATATTTTTAAACAGTCAGGTTTTGGATTTACCACCAGGGTTTGTTAATGAAAACGAGAATCTCTCCAAAGTCGGCCAAACCTTGCATTTTGGAGCAGAATGTTTGGAGGCCGTTTCAAACATACCAAATCCACCATTTTGAGAATTTCGCACTCAATCAAACACAAATTCCAAGTATACCAAGCGTACTGTTTCCAGAATTGGTACACCCTATATATTTGCATTTTCATTCTTCTTTAGGGATGATGTTAGTGTTTGAACATCCAATCTTACATGAAGGATCGATTTTGGAAAAAGGCAGAAAATATACTATGAGAACAGATGTAATGTATGAATCATGATTAACATTGTTCTGAATCATATTTATATCTAACATTGTTTCTACAGTACATCTCCAGGAGGGTCGGTGTAAAATTCCATGACCCATCTCTTTGAGCCAAATAGCTTCAAAGAAACTCTTTCGTTGTAATTCTACCATCGGACTTTTTAGAGTGCTTTTTCTTCTTTTTTAAGAATTCAAATCAAATTTTGAAAAAACTCAAAAGCGTCATAATTTCTAAACTTGTTGACGAAACATGGAATAATTTTCATGAAACTATAGTTTATGGATGTTGAAAATGTGGTATCAAGCAAAAGTCTGTCACTCTTCTGGTTTACGATGTAGAAATTTGATGACGTCACGTCCTCAAATGATCTGAAGTATGAATGTGAAATGCGCAGTAGTAATTTCAACATTATTGAAAATTCCATCGACAGAATTATGGACAAGTAGCTGAAGTTTCGTTCAAGCCATTCAATCAGAAGAAATAGGTCATAGAATTTTACACCAACCTTTCACACCTAATTAAAGATTTGAAACTTATGCTGCTCTGATCCACTAATTGCTAGCTTGTAAACAGTCCTTGCAGACGTAGATACAGTTTGATATTATTATATGCACAGAAATAATAGACTTTAGCAATGAGCAGAATTTGATAGGAATAATTTCTTAAGATGGAGTTGTATGGTATCACCGAAAATGTAAGTTATTAGTTGCCTGTATTATTAATTTACAAATGCAGCCTTCCTCGGTTTCGCTACTACTATCCAGTCCAGGTCCCTGGCCTTTACTCGAATGATCATGAAATTATCACATGTTGACAAGTGCCCCTCTTGACGCAAACATAGTCGCCATAGACGGTCGATAGTGGTCTGTTTTTGCTTGTTCAAAATTAGGCTGTTTAGCACAATCAAGTATATTTATACCAAAAGGTTCGACTGAGTGGTGTTAGAGCTTATTTCACTTTAGTGCACATTCGAAAATTCTACAAAATGTACGAAATATCATTCGATACACATTCTTTTTTAGAATGGCTAAAAGGTCTATTCTGTATATATTTGGATCGCTTTCACGACATCAAAATCAGCCTGTTGTGTTTCTTAGCGGTGGCTTCTTGCAGAGACGTAGGAACCAGGGGGGCACTGGGGGCACGTGCCCCCCCAAGATTTTGGAATAAATAAAGAAGTGCCCTTTTCATTTTCAGTAAGTGCCCCTCTAGCTTAATGAAAAAAGAGCCCTTTAAGTGTCGTGCCCATCCAAGTTTGAGATGCTTCCTACGTCCCTGGCTTCTTGCTTCACGCTTTGAATGACGTATGACTTTGGCTAGTTTTGGATCTTTTTAAGACCTCACGGATGAACCGAAATCTGAGTATCAGGCTAGAGTACGCTAGCTAACCACGGTCTAAGACAATGGAGGATTTGGTTTGACGTGATCTTGAAGTCAATATTACAAAACAGGAAGTACTCGGCAGGCCTCCAGGATTTTATAAACTTTGCCTAAGGAGTTCTTCACAAAAACACTTCACTTTATATTTTGCGTAGTTTCAAGTCATTTCTCGAGATGTCCTGTTGATGCTATTGCTAGGCTGTATTTTTGGGGGTGCTTTTTGGACACCAATTTCATAGATTAATGGCACCTCACTGTATTTAACCGCCTAACAATAACTGATAAGTGAAAAGGTTATCCCAACTCTTCTGTCTATGGAAACTCAGTTTGGTCACGTTAGATTATCTTAGGCCCAAACACAGAAAGAGAACTATGGGTGTAGCTCTGAAGTTGTTTTCGTTGCTGGCTGCTTTGACTTGGTCTCAACTGATGGCAGATGTGAAGACTGGAACGGACAACAAATTATTTGTAAGTATTACATCATATTTGTTGACACTCAGTTAAACTTTAAGATATGATGAACCTGAACCAGAACAAAAATTATTTTCATTTATCTTTTTATTGAAAAAAATTTTTTAAACTTTTAAGTTTTCATCTATGCTTCTGTGGCTATATTTTCACGTAAGAATCTTATATTCATGAAAAGAAAATTATTTCACAATTTCACATTTTATTTACCGAAACACCGGCATTCAAAACGACCTCATTATTTGTCTATAATGGGCTCCACCGTCCCTAAACCTCTTTTCTAGGATGTGTGGTAGCTATTTCACAAATCAGTCTGGATCGAACGATATTTTGACACACATTGAAGAATTTTCGAAATGTACCAAACAGTGACAGGAGCTCCTCTAACGCAGCCCATCGAACCTGTCTCGTAAAAATATATGAAAATATCGTTGCAGACTCTCTTTTACGAGGGGCAAATCACTGATTTTTTTTCGTACACCTTCCTTAAAATCACAAAAAAATCACATACAAAAATCACATACAAAAATCACAAAATCATAGAAAAATCACAAGAAAAAAATCACGAAAAAATCACTAAAATCACAAAAAAATCACTAAAGTCACAGAAAAAAATCGCGTGATTTTAGAATCACAAAAATCGCGTACGCTATTTTGAGAAGTGATTCGCCCCTCGCTTTTTTAGAAGGTATATTAGCAGCTTTTGGGCCCTGTTATTCATTCTATTTCATTCTTAAATCAACAGGCAGAGAAAGCTGTGAAAGAACGGTTGAAACTACAAATGGAAGATACGTTAGAATCCGTAGAATTTGAACCAACAAACGACATTGTGCCCAGGCACGGTGAGTTGATGTAACGTTTTAGCTCGTTTGTAGATGATTCGTACGAGATCTGACAGAATCAAGTGACTTGATAGATTAATGAATGGATTTGTCAATTGAATGATTGATTGATTGATTAATTGATTGATTGATTGATTGATTGTTTTCGGTCACTGGTATTTTGAGCCAATGCTTTGATGAGATCCCGTGTGTTATATAACAAATTGTACTTAGGTAGCTTCATACCTATATTGAGTTTTGATAACCATAATTTAAAACACACTTACACTTAAGCATTTTCTTCTCAAGAAGAAAATACTTGAAGAAATATGGTTATCAAAACTCAATATAGGTATGAAGCTACCTAAGTGCGATTAAGTGATTAATCAATTAAATCAAACCATAATGGTATCTTGCTGCTGATTTTAGGTTTGCACCGCAGAAGAAGACGTGACACAAGACCCAAGGTCAAATTTATTAACAAATCAGGGAGAGAAGTTTATGTGAGTACACTATGTGAACATCTTATTTTACTTACTTGTTTGTATTGGAAAAGTAACAATAGACTTGTTAGCTATTCTAATAAATCTGAGTCTGGATCAAGCAATAATTTTCCTTCTACGTCAAACATTTGAGTAGCGTAGCGTCAGAGCTTCCATCTCATTTGTGTACTTTCGAAAATTCTCCAAAATGCATAGAAATATCGCTCAATTCAGATTTTTTAGAATAGCTAAAAGGTCTTTTTTAATTGGGAGAATACTTCCAAAAAAGCAGGTTTACCCAAATTTCTAGATTTTCATATTTATTTTCATTGAAAATGCAACCAGTAGGTAATGCTACTTGAAACTCATGAGCCCTTCAAATATTCTCATCTACTTTGAGGTCGTGATTTTTAGGAATGTTTTGAATGCTTCTTGAAGAGATTTTTTTCTTGAAAATATCTTTCATAGTTTCAGAATAGAGTGGACAATGTCAGTCAGATGTATTGAAAATATATTTGAAAATGTCCACTATTGAATAATATGCTTGCCAATCTCACAGACTATGATTAATGCCTTAATATCCAAGGAGCAGTGGTTGCAGCTGCCTTAATACCCTCCAAGCAGGGATTGTTGACTTTGGAGCCTCGTCGAATTTTGTAGAAATGGTTATTACTGTACATATTTTGGTGTCGAGATTGGGCACCCGTGTTAACATTTTTTGGTAGTACAAGACAGGGTATCTCTTAATATACCGGGTGTCCCAAAAAAGTTACAGGTTTGGTCGGGGCTAGGAATAAGTCGAATCAATCTCTAATAAGTTTTGAAATACTATTCTACAGTTAACTTGCAAATTAATACCTAGTTTGTTGATATTGGTGCATCGAGAGTTGGAATATTAATCTGGAAAGTTCAGTTCAGTTCAGTTCAGTTCATATATCTTATATTCACAACATACAATTTATAAATTACTCTCTAACGGATAACTAAACTAAAAGGAAATAAGATATTACAGAAATTAATATATTGATACGGAAAATTAATACAATATACAAATACAGAGAAATGAGATAAATTGTATGGAGCGAATTACTTAAAGGAGGAGCTCTCTCAATAGGTAAACTAATCGAGAAGAGAGCCCCCCCTATCCTACAATAATTTCAAATGAATTTGGTTGGATTTAAATGATTCAAGAAATATACGCATTTGGTTTTCACGCAAAAATGGTTCAGAATTATTGATTGGCCTTGTTCAGTAAGTAAATTTTCAGTTGCTTTTTGAACGATATTTTCGATGGAGCATTTCGGAGTTTCACGGGTAATGAATTCCAGACTTTAGCACCAAGATATCGAATTGACTTTAGACCATATCGAAGACTGTTCATTCGAGATAAGTATACATCCACCTTGACTGGCCTGTCTAGTGGCATATTGACGAACAGATGAACAGAAGTCCAAAGTTGTGTTCACCTCCAAACCAGAGCTTTTGGGTTTTGGCCTAAACTGCAAACACGCTGTTCAAGGGAATCTCCTCAGTCATAGACTTTTTTTTAACAAGGATCTGCCCTGTTTTGGATTCCAAAAGCTCTGGTTTGGAGGTGGAGGTAAATTTGGACTTTCAAAATTAATGCTTCCACTCTCAATGCCCTAATATCAACGAATTAGTTATCTATATTCAATTTGACTATCGGGGATTATCTTTGAAATTGTTGCAGATTGCTTGAAGCTAAATTCTTATTGCTACGCTGAATCAAATCTGTTACTTTTTTGGGACACCCGGTACAAAGTGACAGGGACGTTCCCCACATGTTAATATCAAGTGAATTTTTTATCATGACAGATTGTGTACATGACTTATTATGGATACGCCCAACCCTACTTGTTTTTACGTCGTCATGAGAAGAAACAGATAAGATCCTCAATTGGTACAACTTGGTATGCATACGACACATTTCGTGCTTATAATATGCTTACAAATGGCAAACACAACTTCGTCGTTCTCCATAAACACGCAGGAAGATCTATCGATGTTGTAGTTACGTCAAGAAGTAAGTGATATTCATTTCGTTGTTTCGCTGTTTCGTTGTTTCGTTTAATTTACTTCTAGTAAATTGTTGTAACTGCAGTAAAGCGTGGAAATCCGCGGAGACGGTTTCAAGTGCCGTCCTGGGCTTTTTGATAGACCTTTACGTCTCGTTCAATTCTTACCCTGACCACCCCCCCCCCCGGGACACCCCCGGGCATTTGCACAACAAATTTTCCCGGCCCCCGGGCATTTGACCATACATTTTCCCCGGCCCCCGGGCATTTGAATAGCATTTGGCAAGAACGAGAGCTTTTGCTAATACAGTGACTGGGAATATAGCATTTTTTCAGTGCCCGGCCCCCGGGCATTTGACCACCGATTTTTCGCCGGCCCCCGGGCATTTGAGCAAGGAATTTTTGTTGACCCCCGGGCTGCCCGGGGGGGGGATGGTCAGGGTAGGAATTGAACGAGACATTAGTTCAAAAGATATTTCTATACAGTTTTTAAGAGCGGTCCGATTGCGTGGCGTTAGAACTTCTTTCACTGTTTTTCACGTTCGAAAATTTTACAAAATGTTTAAAAATATTGTTCGATTCAGATTCTTTTGTAGAATATCTAAAATGTATATTAACCTATTTTCCTACGATTTAAATTCTTAACAACCTGTTGTTATTATTTTTAACAGAAGGAGAGAAGCCCAAAGTTTCAAATAAGAAGATTCCTCAGAAATATTTAGAAATTATGGTGATTGCTGATTCTTCTGTTTATGAAAAATATGGAAATGAAACTGAAAAATATATTCTTACAATTATGAATGCTGTAAGTTGCTCTTTCATACTAAATTGTCACATTTCTGGGTAGGTTACTATCAAAGCTCTTCATCTTGTTTTTGATAAATGATTCTGCCATTTCTTTTGTGAAACGTAAAATTCATCACATGGGTCTCGTCAGATTTTCCCTTGCTGATCACAAGTTTTATTCCTCTTCCTTGATTTCGTACTGCTCCTAACTCATAATCTTTTTCTCCTGGAGCATTTATCGAGCGAACGAACAATTTTCCATCAATGGTATGCTTGAATGTTTACGTTCGGCTTGCTTTGTAGTATGCTTGCAACCAACTTCCTTTCCTCCACATAAAGTATACACCGTTTCTTTTACCTTTACTGGCCTGTGCAGAGAAAGAAAACTTCAATATATAACCTCTAATGTCCGTCTTTTTATTTTCCCAATTTCTTCAGGCCAAAAGATTCTACACGAAAAAATCACTTGGAGTTCCTCTCAAATTAGCTGTTACAAGAATCAAAATATTGAAAAAAAAAACAGTAGGTTACATAATTTTTAGTATTACAGTACTCTCCTACGCAGAGGCTCTTTCTCCTTCGCAGTAATTCCGCTACGCAGTATCCTAATCCTTGCCATGCAAAGTAACAGGGGAACCTCTGCATAGGAGAGTAGTATTTCACTTGAATGTGACTGGAATTTAATTGTGAAATTTCAAACAATAGACCTTTTAGCTATTCTACAAAGAGTCGGGATCACGCGATATTCTTACACACTAATATATACATTCGATTTTTATACATTCAGAAGGGACGTTTAAACACGTCTATCAACACTTTTAAACACAAGATCAAAGAAAATTTCTTCAAAAATATACAAAGAGAGGAAGATGACGTATATGTGTACTACTGACACCGCACACCCTCTCTTACGCTTGTTTCGGTATTGTACTATTCAAATCCATAAAGGCACAAATTAGCTTTATTTTAACATCTTCAAGACTTTTCGTTTCTTCTATGAAAACTTTACTTTTATACCTTTGGAGAGACCATTATGGAAACAAGGTCACAGTGACCTTTTAATGCTATCCCTGCCATTTTAACCATGGGTGTTTTTAGATCAAATGTTTTTAACTCTTGTTTTTACTTAATATCACACGCCTGTAATTAGATTTTTCCGTTTTGATAAACTTATTTCAATTCTAATGTTAATTTTTGGCGAAAATATACATTCAGAAGGGACGTTAAACCAGGGGTCTCATGCCTGGATGCGGCATGGGGAATGTATGGCAGGCCTAAATTATATAGAAACAGCGAGAAATCTTTCCAGCCTTCTCAAAATAGAATAATAGATGAATGAAAAAATGAAACTAGCTTTCCTTTTTGCTTCAGGATGATCTCAAAATAATTCCAAATAAACCACTTAGAAGTATGAAGAATGCATTGCGATATGCAAGATCTTTCAATCACCCTTCGGATGATGATGACCGCCATTTTGATTTTGGTGTTGTTTTCACAAGAAAGAACTTTGGATATGCAGGTAAATTATCGTTTTTTGCACGGAGTTCTTTTTATTTCACAACAATGCAATGGCGATCCAATATTTTTCTTGAACTTACGTAAAAAGCCACTGTCACTAAGGGTCGGAACAATTTCAGACTGTCTGAAATCAGATTTGGCCTAAGGGGAAATACGGATCCAAGCTGCAGTAGTTGAACTCGACAGGATGTGGACTATCTACGTATACCGGGCGGGTGAGTCAATAAAAAGAATCCCCGTTTGAAAGGTCACGGCTCCCTAGATATCAAGACAATGATATCAGAAATATATAGTTTAATGGTAGACATTTTTAAATCTACTTTAAAATCTACCTGACCTGAATCGGCCACTCCGTTCTGAAGTTATGAGGGATTTTCTCGAGAAAGTGTACAGTTGATTTCATGATGAGAGCTGTCTTATTTTTCAGGTTACACACCGATGTTCCACATGTGTAATAACAAACTTGCAAGCACATTGATAAGAGAAAAAGGCTTCGTTACCGCTCATGTTGTAGCACATGAGATTTTGCATTCGTAAGCATGATCTTATTCTTAAACTACATTATTAAACAACGGGTTACTACAATATTGTCATGATTGACACTAAACAGGTTGTATACTCTCACCCTTCGTTTCTAAGATACTAAGATCTGGGGCTGGTAGATAGTTTCTTGAATTTTAAGACACCTTTGCTTCCAAAAGTTTCTCATACGTTTCTTATATTTTTGATGGATTAAGTGTAGATTTAATCTATTTTTGCTCCATTCACACTTGCAAGTTAAACCAGCTTAGACTAAACCATGTTGTCGAAAAGGGCCTCCAAAATTGGTCAATCCAATAACTGGAATGCATTTGATAGGTTGAAATTCAATTCAGTTTAGTGCAGATAAAGCTGATTTAACTTTCTCAATGTGTATGTGGTATTTGTTAGAAGGGCTTCAAGATCTCAAAGTGGGTAATGACATAATTCGCACTCAAATCAATGTCAAAACAGTTGCTATTACTTTACGATGGCAAAACTTTGTTAGAGTGACCTGGGATAATTAGAGCTGCAAATTGCAAAAGTTTCTTAGCTTTTTCAATCCTGGCAAGCACGGTTCTTAAGGCAAGATTTGAATTTATGGTTACTGCATATTTGTTTATCGTGTGTGGTGTTGATAACTTCTGTTTCTTGTCTTCAAATAAAAGACTAGGGGTTGAACACGATGGACAGTATAATGATTGCAAAGCAGATGGCAGAAGAGGAGCCTTAATGGGGTCTGTTGTTTGGTCAAGATTTGATAATTATTATTGGTCGAAATGTTCAAAACAGCAGCTTAAAGAAACTATTGGGTAAGTCTCCTTTTCCGTTCTTTTCTTGTTTGATTCAATGTTAACCTAAAAAAATTTACCACCTAGGATTGAAAAATATTTCAAAATTTTCCAAAATCGAAGATTGTGATGAATTCTTACTTCATTCTGACCAACTAAGAACTAACCTATTATAGAATTAAAACAGATTTTTGCGATAATAGACCTTTTAGCTACTCTACAAAAGAGCCTGGATCGAGCGTTATTCTTATACGCGAGGTTCCATCGAGTGGCGTTAGAGCTTCTATCACTACTGTGCACATTCGAAAATTCTACAAAATGTTGCAAAATATCGTTCGATTCTGATTCTTTTCAGAATAGGTCTATTGCTGTCAAAATATTGCTAATAATTTAATTGATTGACATGATTCTGTGTCTACTGATTTATTCCTGATCCAATAATTTTTTTTCTTTTGTCATTCATGATGATACTTATATTATTTTCATTCATTTCGAAGAATTTTCGAATGTGCACGGAAGTGCTAGAAATTTGAACGCCATTAAATCGAACCTTTCGTATGAAAATGTCGCACGATCCAAACTCTTTTGCAGAATAGCTAACAGGTCCATTGAATTATTTGCTTCTCCTGTTTAGGATTACAAGTCATATTAGCCGTTACTGACACGGCAATTAAAAACAAACTGTGTCCTAACATCATCTTTTTCGAAAAACTTTGCTATCATATCTCCTCTCATACTGCCAAGTATCAATTTATACTCACCTAAAGAAGTTGTCTGTCTCATTTTAATTTCAGGTATTTTGGTTGTTTAAATGACAAACCAAAAAAAGAGATAACTCGATATATGACCAAACTTCCGGGACAGAACTTCGACCGTGATCAACAATGCAAACTGAGATATGCAGAACACTATAAAGATTGTTCGATGGTGAGTAGGTAGATAAGCTTGTCTTGACATACGTTCACACGATGCCGGCACAATTTGAAAGCATGTAAACAAATGATTTGTGGTACAAAATTTGAAAATAGCCTTAGAACACTGTTATCTCCTGTAAAATAACACAACCAAAACAAACCTGTAACAAGAGAAAAAACTGTTGAATCCTGCAAGAGAAAAACGAGTTAATCTTAAAACCTGAAAGGACAGAAATAAGTTTGCAACTCACCAATAACTGTGATAAAGAACAACGCGTTTTTGGTTATTCAACGTTTTCTTTATCGCAGTTACTGGTGAGTTACTAACTTATTTCTTTCCTTTCAGGTTTTAAGATTAATTTGTTTTTCTCTTGCAGGATTCAACAGTTTTCTTCCCAGTAACATGTTTATTTCGGCTGTTGTTCTTTTACAGGAGTTAACAGTCGTCTTTCTACAGATTACGGTGTTTTGTTTACGATGAGTCCGTTATTTAAAGCTATTTTCAAACTTGAAAATAGTAGAAAATCTATCAATATCAAGTCATTGCAATCTCCCCAACAGTGAGGCTACAATTTGTTGGTACAGAAATGTGTCTACGCTCAATGAATTGATCAGTCTCATTCTGAAAGTGTCGAAAATGCTCCGTTTTCAGCGTCGCATTGTCAAATTCTCCTATTTTCAAGTTGTGCCTGCAAGAAGTGTATCGTTTTCGTGTGAACTAAATATCAAACGTTTCTCCAAAGTCTTGCTCTTGTTGATAATATCAATGTTTGCTTTTTCTGCAGTTTTTTTCAAGTTATTATGCATGCAGATCAACACATTGTGGACCCGATTGGTCAAGAGGTAGTTCACATTGTTCATATAATTCTCGACCTCCTTTGGATGGCTCATCCTGCAACAATGGAAAAGGGGTATGCTACTTTGTATCACTTTCAAATCATTTCTCAATGAATAATGCCATAGTAATCTCAGCTTCTTCATCTCATATTTATTTGCAGAGACGTTTTCAATGTAAAATTTAAAATTTTGAACGGAGATGTTTGCTGAATAGTTTTCTTGTTACACTGATCACATTGATGCGATAGACCTTTTAGCTATTCTACAAAAGAGCCTGGATTGAGCGTTATTTTGATACATTTTTATACGCGAGGTTCGATCGGGTGGCGTTAGATCTTCTATCACTATTGTGCACATTCGAAAATTCTACAAAATGCAGCAAAATATCGTTAAACTCTGATTCTTTTAAGAATAGCTAAATGGTCTATTGGGATCACCATGATCATGCCAAAGAATTACAATCTTTTTGTACAGGACGATGATTGTGTACAGGATATTGATGATTGTGATTGATGGACTGATTGATTGATTATTTGATTGATTGATTGATTGATTGATTGGTTGATTGATTGATTGGTTGATGAATCAAGCGATCTGACAGTTTGGTTTCCCGTGATGTTTTGCTGCAACCATTATCAAACAACATCATTCTACAAATGACTCCGTAGACCTTTTATTTGTTCTAAAAAAGAATATGGATCGAACGATAATTTTCTAAATTTTGTAGAATTTTCGAATGTCTTTAACGCCACTCAATCGAACCTTTCGCACAAAAATTCATATAAATATTGCTCGATCCAGACTCTTTTGAAGAATAGCTAAAAGGTCTATTCCTTGATGCAATAGACGATTACGGAAAAATCAGGGGCATCTGACCAAAATGCATTGCGTTCTATAATGGAACCAATAGTGATTTAATAGAAGTTCGATCATTAAAAGCAATGCATCTTGGTCAAATGCCCCCCGATGCCATCTTTTCCGTGATCGTCTATTACTAAGTTTAGCTTCGTCTAATACCATAGATCCACTGCACTTATGTGAGTACGATCATGGTGACAAATTCTGTGAATATTTGTTTTCCAGTGGTGCATAAAAGGGCGCTGCTATCGCTATGGAAGATTCACTTATGACCCAATCCATGGAGGATGGTCAAGTTGGAGCGTGTGGTCCCTGTGTTCTTCAGATTGTGGGATTGGAGTAAAGTACAGACACAGAAAATGTACCAATCCTGCGTAAGATTTGATTCGTTCGATTCTGTAGCGTCTGATTACCTACTATAAACAACCATACTTCATTTTCTTGTTTCTTTTTGTAAAATATACGATTACGGAAGAGATAGCCTAAGGGGGCATTTGACTAAGATGCATTTCATTCTGTGATGGAATCAACAGTGATTCTGTTGAAGTTCGATCGTTAAATGCAATGCATATTGGTCAAATGCCTCTCAACGCCATCTTTTCCATAATCGTCTATTGCACTACTCGCAACAAGAGGACAGTTTTGATTACTTATTACCCGATGTTCAAGGCAGAAAACACCATAACGAATTTGATTGGTCGAGGAGCGAGCCAAATTTTCTTGTATTGCCCGTTGTCAAAGGATACAAAAGAGAGCTTTAGTTCTTGCTTTGCTTATAGTGTATCAATGCGTTGATTGTTTTTCTTTTGTTTTCTTGTCATTTTAGTTTCTCAAAAAACGGATTTGGTAATCAAACTTCGAATGATTTGAGTACCCTGCGACACTGAACAGCATGTATTTCCTTCAAGAACATCCATGAATATTGGCATGTATTCATGAGTTAATGTTTATTTCATGAGTCAATGTTTATTTCATCATGAGTCAATTTTTCATTTTCTAGACCAAGATTCAAAGGAAGAGACTGCGAGGGTAGTGATCGACAAAAAATGGCATGCAAATTGAAAGTATGTTCTTCATCATTGATGAATCTACATTCCCTGTACGTTGTTCATCGCAAATATTCCTCGTGAATTCTACCAGGCGCGCCAAAAATACTATCCCCTTTTGACAGGCCACGATCAATCGTACACTTGACCCATTTTGGCGATTGTTGTCCTAATCTTTAGCGAAAATCCAGAATTAGATTCTAGGATGTTATGTTGTGTAGATTTTGAGTTGTCTGTTACTTGAGCTATGACCGAGTTTCTTAAAAATATCTGATCTTGAAAACACCGTAAACGATTGAAAAAACGTTGATCAAATTTTCTGATAAAATTGACATGTATGGACAAAGAGAAAACTTTTCGTGGTGATTTGAGGATTTAGAAATCGTTTAGTTATAACTTTCTGCACGAGCATTTTTGAACCTCTCTGTGACATTTTTGCGACTTTTTATGGTCGTTTTCGACAATAATTTAGCCAATCCAAACTCGTTCAGTTTCTTGACCGACCATGCTCTCTTTCTTTCCGTGACAGGAATGTGAAATTGTGAAAGCAGTAAAAGATAGAAGAAACCAAGTTTGTAACTCATTGAAAGGTGACACGTGGTATTGGTTTACTGAAGAAGAGATGTCTGAAAAAGGTGAGTGTTTGAAACCCTGTGGTTTAGAAGAACTTCTGTTGAGCATTGTCCAAGACTATTGTTGGTAAACTTTGCACTTCTGATTTTTTCGCAAAGATTTTCCAAAATGGTATCCTCCAGGTAGCCGTTTCAGCAATTTGTTGGTAAAATCTTTACAATATTTGTTTATTATGAATTTATGTGTAAGCATGTTTTAAAGCTGTTTTGCAGTTATAGTGGCCTGATATTTTCCAATCCTTTCTTACTTATTGAAACACTGTTTTTCATTTACCTCCCCAGTTGCTTGGATCTCTGGTTTAAATTGCACATTTGAAAGAAACTGCACCTGGACTCAATACGAGAGGGAAGAATTTGATTGGACTTTGCATAAAGGGAGTACACCGAGTCATGGTACTGGACCGAGAGACGATCATACAATTGCTAATGAAACAGGTAGGAAGCTAAGCAACGTTTCGTAATTTATTCCACTTTAACTGGGTGCCCAAAAGAGTACTCCTCTTTGAATAATTACCAAAATTTGATTACTCGACCGATGTTCAATTTTTTTCAAGTAGATCAAGGACCAAATTATTTTCCCAATCATAGTTGATCTTGTAATTGGTTTAAAAATTAGCAAATTTAGCTCTTTTTAAGGCTACCTGGTTTTGAATCATACTGAAAAAAGCACTGATGATTGCCAGATCAAAAGCTTCTACGTTGGTCATAGATGACAGAAAGAAATGCGCACTATCATTGGAGACTTAAATTATGTTAAAAAAAACTGAAAATTTTGACTCTAGGGCAAGATTGAATATTTGGCTTAAAAACTATAGCTCAAACTAAGGTTTTTTCACATGTAATTTTTCTACCTCGTTGTATCAAAAGCAAACATTTTAAAATTTTTGAATATTTTTTTGGCCATTTGACAAAACAAGTCAAAAAAAGAAAATTTTATCAAAGGTTTAATATTCAATTTTTCGTGATGTTTTTAAACAGGTGTACTTTTTTAGGACTCACGGTATTTTTTAAATTTGAAATTAGGATTTAGCCAAAGGCCTATTCATCAATTTGTCCTAAAGTAGCCAAAAATTGGGTTTTCTCCAGCATGTAGATTTTTAATTTTTTTGTGAATTCAAAATGATGAATAAATTATCAAATTATGTCAAACTCTCTGCCAGAGATCGGAGTTGTAATTTTTCAAATTGTTTTACAGTTTTTATTGCATGATTTTTCAAACAGAGCTTACATTTTCACCCAAGAATCTGTTTTAATGTTCAATCTCTGTTCCAATCGTTTATTTATCTCCTTAGTCTCTTTCATTGCTAGGTCATTACATGTACATTGAAGCTTCAAGTGGAGAAGGAGATGCTTACAGAGGACAAGGACATAGAGCTCGATTGATGAGTCCACAAATTAATGTACCACGTGTGTGTTTTACATTCTATTATCACATGCTTGGCAGCCATCTTGGATCTCTGAATGTTTATAAACGAGTCGATGGAAACGATGTATCGATATGGAATCAAACTAAAGAACAAGGAGATAAGTGGTATAAGACTGAAATCAGTATCGCAAGTGAAAAGGCTTTTGAAGTAAGTTGCCATGTTTATCAAGTTTTATACCGGAGGTATCCCAAATGAAATGCTCCTGCTTGAAAATCTCTTAAATTTGATTACAAGGCCGATCTACTCATAATAGGGCTCAAATCTTTCAAATCTTTAAAAAGGTCGGTGTAAAATTCTATCATATTTTTCTTTGAATTGGATTGCTTGAAAGGAACTTATAGTACTTTGCTGTAAATCTGCCGTGGAAATTTTATGATATCTTTATTTTTTTCAAAATGGCGGCAATTGGATCATTTTTGAAAAAATTCATGGAAAATTTTGAAAAGATTTAAGATTTAAATCATTGTAAATCCTAAACTAATAAAGGAAACATTGCATAACATTCAAGAAAACCATAGTTTATGGAGGTCTACAATATGGTGGCAAGCAGAAGTCTGTAGCTTTTGTAGTTTAGGATTTAGAAATTTGATGACGTCATAGCCTCAAATTTAATAAATGCCGCCATATTGAAACTAATCAAGATATCAATAAATTGCCACGGCAGATTTACAGCAAAAAACCGTAAGTTCCTTCCAAGCTATTTATTTCAAAGAAAACGGCAATAGAATTTTACACCGACCTTTTTAAAGATTTGAGCCCTATGTTGATCTACTCTCCTCCGCCGGTTCTTAATCCATGGTTCTTGGTTCCGTAGTTCTGTAGTCCATGGTTCCGTGGTCCGTAATTTTGCGTAATTTTCAAATTTAGTGGTCCTTAATTTTCAAAAGAAACGGCGGAAGAGAGTAAGGCCGATCCTTAAATTTGGTTCTATTTTCAAGTAGACCAAATTATCTTCCCAGGTATAGCTGATCTTGTCATTGGTTTCAATGTTAGCAAATTTAGCTCTTTTCAGGGCTGCCTAGTTTTGACGTATATTTTTTGCTTAAAGAGCATAGCCCAGAATATTTTTTTTTCAACCGGTTATGTTGTTTACATTCGAAATTTCTGCGAAATGTGTTGTCGTTCGATTCATATTGTTTCTAGAATAGCTAAAAGGTCTATTTTCTTTCATCAGATCTCTCATGATCTTTGCTTGCCTTTAAATTAATTCTGCACATTTTTATTCAAGAATGACAAAGGAAACACTATCTGATTTTTATGAAATAGTTACTATAACTCTTCATAATTAACTCTCAATTAAGTGATAGTTCTGGTGTTGCTTTTTTAAACTGTATTCATTTTAAGGACAGAGATGCCAAAGTTATTATCCTTCACATGTATGAGAATATTCACACCTAGGGGGGGGGGGGGGGGGGTGAACATGACTTGTGGATGGACGGGGGTCTGCCGCTGCTCGGTTTTCAGAAAGCTACCCTCTTCTAATTACCGAAACTTGGGGTGTTCATAGTTCTAGACCTCTAAAACTATGTCCATCCAAACCATCAAGGATTGAAATACTTTTTGTTCATGTTTGCAGATCCACATGGAAGGAGTAAGAGGTGACCATTATCAAGGTGATATTGCAATCGATGATTTGTCCATAACTGCAGGGTCTTGTAACTCAGATAAAGTTAATGGTAAGGATGTGCTTTTATATCTCTTCGTCTTATTGTCATGGAAACCTCTCCTGGGTACACATCAATGCATTTATGCCCAGTTATACAATGTAATTAGATCTGTTAGCTATTCTACAAAAGAGTCTGGATCGAGCGATATTTTTATACATTTTTATGTGAAAACTTCGATTGAGAAGTGTTAGACCTTTTACCTCTATAGTTCACATTTGAAAATTCTATGAAATATAACAATATCGTTTGATTCAGATTCTTATTAAGAATAGCTAAAAGTTAAAAGGTCTATCGTAAATATAACATCTACGTTAAAATGCAGCTAGCAATGCAAGGTCTTACCAAGGGTAAACGTTCTTAGCAAAACAAGGCAAGAGATGATCGTTGTTGCTTTCGAGACAAGATGAAAAATCATAGATATACTACCTGGCTCTGTCTCCCCCCCCCCCCCCCAACTTGCAGGCTTTCAAATGCTCAATAAACTCACTTGATATCACCTCTCTCTCTGCTAACCCCTTTTCCTCTTCCAGTCCCTTAAGGTACTTGTTTAATAGGTGTTTTAAAAAACTGAGCTTTAGTATCATTTTCGTCAAAATATCCTTCTTTATTTCATATCTAACTTCTCAAAGATAAATTTGTTTGTAAAGAAAATGTAATCGTACTGTTATCAAAGAATTTATTTTCACATTTGATAAAACGAAGCGATAACTATTTTGCTCAATATGTCCTAGATAAGAATGACATAAATTTGTAAGTAGAAACGCTGCAACACAACGAAAAAGCAACAGCAAATATGTTGAATTCATAAATGAATAAATTCACACACATTTGCTGTTGTTTTTTCGTTGTGTTGCGGTGTTTCTGCCTACAAATTTATTTCATTCATTCGTCACCGCAAGCATCTTCGGATCCGACAATCGACGCTGGTATCGTGGTCTTCCCTATTTCGAATTATTTATAAAATTATATACTATGGAGTATTAAAATATAATATATAATATGTTATATATGTCATGTTGTTTGATCTTTTATTTGTTCAACAGATTCTCATGCATGCTCGATAACATGCACCAATGCTGAGATGACAATTTTTATGCCAAATGTTACTCTACCTGACACATACAAATGCCATGCTGATGCCAGGAAAGATATGTGTTTGAGTAGTCGATGTGAGGTAAGCTGAGGTTTCAATTCTCTTTCCGGGCAGCAAGGGTTCCAGATGACCTATTTCTTTGAATTGAATAACTTGAAAGAAACTTTAGCTACTTCGCTATAATTTTGCCGGTGGTATTGTCCCTGCTTTAACTAACGCGCTTTGGCATAGCAAATGCACTTCGTTTCAACCTTGCTTTTGTAATTGACTTACATCTAACGCTCACTTGAGACCATTTAACGATTTGAGACCATTAACGACCCACTGCTAACCATGATACTTTGCAGGCTCAAAGTCGACTGTCATATGATACGAAAGTGGTTTCCGGTCTAAATTCCAATTTGCTTTGCTCGTCCACCGCTCAAAGGAGCACGGTTATTAATGGATTAAGTCTATTCTATTAAGAAAATCATTGATTTTGTTGGCATTTTTATTTATGAAAATGTTCTTGTTTGTTGATTTTTTAAAATTTTGTTAATATTTCTTTGATTATAGAAACTTGGTTGTGATTTGCAATTTAATTCAAATAAAACAATGGATGATTGTTTAGTCTGCGGTGGTAATGGTTCAACGTGTGATTTTACGAAGGAAAGCAAAACAATCAAACTGAATTCGAAAGGTAAACGAAACATTCATATTTTTAGCATCTGCAACGGAACTATCACCAATATTAAAGGGGCATTCCTCGAAAATTAAATGCATGCAGAGATTCATTTTTTGATCCCGATCGAGAAACAGATTATGTCAGCCCTCGGAAATCGTTTTCCTTTCCTCGATCGCACTTCTCAAACGCGAGATATGGAAGGAAACATTTGACCAATTTTAATTTCAATACCCTACCATTTTATGCATCGTTCTCGGCGAACAAAGGTAGAATATTTTCGTTTTTGTCCGTCGGTCGGTCATAGGCGAGTCTTCATAGGCTCGTTGCGCAACGCTCGTTTAATTGAGTTTGAATGTCCTGTTGTAGCTTCTTCGTTCATTCATGTGTGCACATAGAAGTCGACTAACGCGAAAGAGAATTGATCGGTTTTACCGATAATTCTCGTTTTCTGTCTCGGATTCAAATTCCAGGATATGGCTGAGTTCTCGGTCTCTATTTTGAAAAATACCTGTTTCGTTTTTGGCCGGTTTGAGCTTTATTCAAGTTGGAGAAACATTGGAAAATGTTTATAATGATAAGCATGCTCGTTTTAAAAGCAAACAACGCAGATCAGATTCGAAGAAGAAACTGCTTATTTTGTAGAAATCAAGAAACTGTGACTGAACGGTTAGCTCAATCTTTCCAAGTTAAGAAACTGTGTCACCTGGGTTGGAAAGCTGAGAAACTTTTGTAATTTGCTGCTTCAACTTTCCCAGTTAACTCAAAAATGCTTTGTATGCAGTAATATCAACTGTTTTGACATTGTTTTGAGTGTGAATTCTGCTATCACTTGTTTTGAGATGTTACTAAGGAATTAGGAGCCCTTCCAACAAATCCATAGCGACACTTCATTTCGACTAGCCTGGGTGCAGTCTTTCTTTTGTAAAATTGAAAGAACTGGAAAGTTCACTCGTTCGTTCAGTCTTACAGAAAAGAAATACTGCACGCAGACTAGGACGCAGGGAACTAAGGGACGAAAAGTCGTAAGTCTACACGCAGACTACATTTCGAGCATTAAAATTATAAGAGATTCATTTCAAATTCTTGGAAGCAAAATGGTCCTAAAATTTAAGAAACTGCCTACCAGCCCCGGACCTAAGTTTCTTATAAAGAGATGAGCTCAATATATAATGATGCCTACTTTAAGAAATTTCTTGGAGTCATCCAAGGAAAATATTTCCCATCTCATATGTTTTTCTGAAAAGCTTGAGTTCCATTTCTCAGTGTCTAATGAAGGAAAAAGTTTTAGATTCTTACTGCCACAGGAATATTTAGTCAATGAAGGCTGAATTTCATGAAATGGAAAATTATTTTGTCTCTAGTTCTTTGAAGACAAATTTCATACTGATAGGAAACGCGTACGACGTTATGCTTTTAACCAATGAAATCAATCATTCTCTTTCGCAGCCAAAACTCAACTGATTCTTATAAATCCTGGTTCAACAAAAATTCACATCGAATTATCAGCGATTCCAGACACCATAATAAGTAAGTATTGCAATTTAGTTGCCAGGACGTTGTAAGTAATCTAGGCTGTTTCTTTTAAGTACTTCACGCCAACTAATATAACGAGTTTAATTCTTCACAAGTAAAGATCTTATGAAGAGGCGGATCTTCTCCCAATTTTGAATTTCTGATTCTAACTAGAAATAGTCTACAATTAAGAAAGATTTACTGCTTTAAAAACATTGATACGTATCCATTCGTTGATTGCTGAATAATATCTCATTACGTTTTCTTTCCTTGTTTTTAGGCTTTCGAAAAGTTGGCTCAAAGTCAACTTTATTCACTGATAGAAATTTAAGGAGAGGAAGATGGCTACATTATACATCAATATTGGGTTGTTCATATCGTTGGGAATATGATTCAGTTAGAGAAACTATCACAATTCTAAGTGATGGACCTTCAAAAGGATTCATCGAAATCTTGGTAAGCTTTCATTCAATTTTCAATCATTACAGGCTTCTTCCAGAACAATTTTTTTGTAAACAAATGATTTGTGGTACAAATTTGAAAATAGCCTTAAATAGACTCAGCGTACTAAACCCATAAACGCAACAAAAACACCGTAATCTGCAGAAAGTGTGTTTTTGGTTATTCAACGTTTTTCTTTATTGCAGTTACTGGTGAGTTTCTAACTAATTTCTTTCCTTTCAGGTTTTAAGATTAACTTGTTTTTCTCTTGCAGGATTCAACAGTTTTCTCTCTGGTTACAGGTCTATTTTCGTTGTTGTTCTTTCACAGGAGTTAGCAGTCTTCTTTCTACACGTAACGGTGTTTTTGCTGCGTTAATTGGTTTAGTGCCATGAGTCCGTTATTTGAAAACAAAATTTTCTGACCTCAGACCCTCCTTGGAATAGCTTGTCTGGACTGAAATAAATCAGTAGTTCCTTGCTTTACTTTCTAGATTGTTTTTGTTCCATGGCCAGCGAAAAGTACTCTCAAAATACAGTTATTATTTGAGGTGTTGTAGAAATAGTTTTTGCAATCTTTGATTACTTTAAATAGATTTAAAAAAGGTAATCTTGCTTCCTGAAGGTTGTTGTGGTCTGGCCTTTTTCAAACTGAATGTTGTTTAGAATCTATCTTGTTGATGTGAGTTTACTTTTGAAATTGGTAAACGAAGGAGATTACTATATCTCTGTTGGAATGACATTCCAAATGGCTGGTCCCCTAAAGCAGATGTAATTGTTGTCATGTTCCGTTCTGGGTCAAACCGACTCCAAAACAAATGTCTTTCATAGCTCTCTTGAAGTGAGGTTCTCATTGCTTTAAAAAGCTGCAAAATAGACTCTGCCTGGTAAAATCCTTGGTTGCAGATTGATTTGTAAACAAATGATTCGTGGTACAAAATTTAAGAATAGCCTTAAATAACGGACTCGTCATATTAAACCCATAAACGCAACAAAAACACCGAAATCAGTAGAAAGAAGACTATTAACTCCTGTAAAAGAAACAATAACCAAAATAAGCCTGTAACAAGAGAAAAACTGTTAAATCCTGTAAGACAAAACCGAATTAACCTTAAAACCTGAAAGGAAAAAAATAAGTTAATAACTCACCAGTAACTGCTGAAAAGATAAACGCGGAAATCACCAAAAACTAGTTTCGTCGCACTCTCATCAGTTTGGTTCGTGCAAAGAGCTTATTTTGGTTATTGTTTCTTTTACAGGAGTTAATAGTCTTCTTTCTACTGATCTCGGTGTTTTTGTTGCGTTGATGGGTTTAATATGATGAGTCCGTTATTTAAGGCTATTTTTAGATTGATTTGTATGAAATTAGAACCTAATCCTTTAACCTTTTAACACAATTACAATATAATTTTCTTTTTACAGATTAGCAAATCAAATGTAGCCGAAATGAAACTTCACTATGGTATGTTTAAGACAAATCGAATAAAAAAGGAAGAGTAATACCGATGTTTTACAGATTTTCTGGAAGGTTAGTTCTTATTTGCTTCTTCTTCTTTTTCAGTCCCCTGTCATGTAAAGCTCATCATGAGATTAAAGGGAATAGACATAGCTATATCGACAAGCTGCTATAAATAGTCTGAAGAAACGCCCACAAACCTATTGTTTCTTCCACCACACAATGACACAGCGGGTGTCAAAGTTGTCAAATACAATAGATTATGTTTTTAACTTGGCCCGGGCCAGCTTTTAATTATGTCGATTCCCTTTAAGGGTCTCAAGTTGTTCCACCTTTAAACTCTGATCAATTTTCAGAAGTTTCTCATTTTTCTTGGAAATCATGATTTCACATCTTCTTTCAAGTGAATGAACGGAGCGATAGTGATCTGGTCTACACGTATTTTTTATAAGAAACTGCTCATAAGAAATTTAACTCTCAGATTGCCAAAAAATTAAGAAACTGTCGTACTATTGTATGCTATTGTACTGGGAGTTAAGAAACTATTTTGATAAAGGAAATCCTCGACATATTGTTACTTTACTTTCACTTGTTTCCTGTATCATATTACTCATAAGGTACTTGAATAATGTCTAAACATTGGAAAGGCTTGAAAAACCTTGTTTTGACATGTTCACGAGGGCACAGGTAGTGAACATGAAGATTGTTGTGGAACCTAACCTCTAAGAAACTCATAAGGAACTTTGAATACTCAAAATCTGATAATTTTTAGAAACTTTCAATGCTGGCCCAAATTCTTAGTTTCTTTTAAAAAATACGTGTGATATTAGGACAGAAAAAGGTGACACATGCCTTGGATTCTTCAAAGTCTTCAAACAAATGTGAAGTGTGAAAAATTGGATTGAAACTGAACTGTAATTTTTTGTTTGCAGGTCAGAAAAGAAACAAGATGCAGATTATGACGACTGAAATGCCTTCAAACAGGATGCAATGTACTGCTGCTAGCAAATGGAAACAGATCAAAGGACTCGGATTAGATTGGTCAATTGAATTGAATTTAACATTGAATTGAACATCATATCAATGACCGTAAGATTTAAAACTTGCAGGGTCTTTTTGGGATTATTTGGACGTTTGAACATAATTTCTAAATTGTGTGCATTGAATTAGGATTATTTTTGAAATCTCATACTTCATACAGATTATGGAATCGAAACCACCATGTGATTATTTAGAATTCTACCATTTCTTTTGTTTGAGCATATTTTGAATATATTTAATGACTTTTTATGGAATGATTTTCATCTGTTTTGTTAACATTTTTATGATTCTTTTATCTTCAACAGCTTTTTGCATATGATGCACCAAAGTAACTTGATTAAGAGTGATGGACGTCTTGCCAAATATTTGGAGCAAGGTGATCATTTTACTTGCAAAGTATCATTTGATCACCGCACCCTCACCCCCCTCCCCAGTGTCGTCCAGTAATTATCACAGGTATGCAGCTAAACTTCCTTGCCAACTATTATCCCCCCAATCACCCTTACAAAGACCAATTTGAAAAAACATCACAAATATTAAGAATGGACAAACACAAAAAATGATAGAAATTCTGTTAATCCTCTAGAAAATTGAGGGTTCTCATACCACTTGCAAATCATAAACATATTTCATTAAATTTCTTGCTTATGAAAACATACAAAAGGAAATTTTACAAACTTTTTAATGTTACAAAAATAATCTTTCAAATGTAAGTTGGTTTGCATCTTGTCATTGGATCAAAATCCATATTGCTGTTTTCAAATTGTTGGAGTTAACCCTTTGTCTTCAGAGAAGCTTGAATATCATAACACCCAAGAACAGTTGATCCTTGCATTAAAGTTGCTTTGATTTTGTAGTCACCCTGAATGGAAACAAAACAAAAAATAGCAAAAAATCAACATAGTAGAAACAGTGGTGCTAGTCAAGGGGTGTATCCCCCGGGGGGGGGGGGTACTTGACTAGGGAAGTGACGGGGGTGTGCGGAAAACCTCTCCACACCCTGCACCCTGTCGCATAAAAAATAGGCCAAAAGTATACCCTGTCACATAAAAATTTTGCATCTCAAATATAGTATACAACGCAATTTTCGCTTGTGATACTCTGTCACATAAAAATTTTTCATCTCAAATATAGTGTAGAACGCAATTTTTGCTTGTGATACCCTGTCGCATAAATGTTTTACCTATTATAATACCCTGTCGCATAATTTTCGTTAGAAAAGGAAACCCTGTCGCATAATTTTTACCGTAAAAGGACACCCTGTTGAGCGGCACATCCCGTCAGGTCAAGTATGGGAGTGCCCCCCGGGTGTATCCCCTCTTTCAAAGAATCACAAGGCATTTCTAAAAACAAACGGACTTTGGGAACTTCAGAGATTATCCTTAAAAACAAATCATTTTTGCCAAATGCATGCAATACTGGAAGCTTTGGTTTGCCCCTGTGGCTGGTTAACTGTATTCTGTACAACAAGGGTCTTATGTCCCTCATGTATAACTCTTGGGAATCACACATAGACACAAACTATTTGAGTTGATTTGGCTTGCTAAACAACACCAGGTCTCCTATTTCTATGGTCTCATTGAAGGTTTTCTGTGCCGCAAGGAAAAGATTGGGAAAGGAATATTCTTTCAAGGTATATTTTCTTGCCAGCAATTAAAGCATTGTGAGTGAAATGGACATGCTGGCAATCAATGAGTCCAAGCAATATTTTGTGCCTGCACGATTGCGCTCAGTGATGTCAAAGTAACACCACATGTCTTTATCATAACAAATAAAGATCCCTTGCTTTAAAATTCTGGTAACATTAAATGAATCCTTACATTTTCAACGAAAGATGGAAGTTTGATATCTGGAAGTTTCAAGGCAGTTAGTGGCAACTTGTATTCATTTTTCTTGATTGGGCATCTGCAGTTGATTCCATGCTGTTTGAAGACCGGAGGGCATGTGATGTTTTTCAAAAGTGTACAAGGGTTTTCATATGTGCTGCAAAAAGAAATCATGCAATTGCAATCTTGGAAATTGAAATTCAACTTCTGAAAATAAGAAGGGTCTGCTGCACCCTACGACTACCAACATAAATGTCCCCTCGGAACAGTTTGAAGAAGAGGATGCTAGCTGGCACACATGATGCTGTGTTTTGTGAAATTAGATTTCATTAAATCTCTAAATGATATGAAGTTATCACAGTCTTTTTGTATCATTTCACTATTCTCTGTTGTTTCTGTAATAAATCATTTCAATCTTTAGCATATTGCAAGATATTACAACTAAGATATAACTTCAGGCATATGAGCATATTTTCTTCTAATTTCAATTAGATTGGTATACTTTCATCATTTGTAACTTTGAAAGGGTTCAGCATAATTTGCAAGGAATAATTCAAATATACATGTACCAAGATCCAAGGTTGTCAACACACGGAATTTTGATGAAAACACCAAATAACTTCTTTTGAATGACAAGCTCAAGTGCACTTGGTGCTGCAATGTCTTCAGTAATCACTGCATCAGCTGATACATTTACGACTCCTGGAATTGTGATTGGATCTGGGCTCACGCTAAGAGATTTCACTTGGATCATGTCAGATTTACTTCCTGAAATATAAAACAAGAAATTTGAAAGTGCAAACAGTTTGTACAAACAGTTAGGCAATAGTTTTGTCTGTTGTTTAGCATAGGATAACTTTTCCAAAACTTTCTGGACACACCCTGCAAAACCACAGCTAGCATAGCCTATAGATGGTAGGTATATTTAGTTACCTTAACTATTAGTTCCTTTAGTATTGAATTTTAGTTGCAGCTTAACATTTTCCCCCCTATACTATCCAAAAAAAGGTCAGGCTGACCTCAACAGTCATGTTTACCAAAATATGCTAATTAGCTCCAACTTGCAGTACTCTAGCAGTATGGCCACCTAAAAATACTGTTTTGTACAGGTGTTTCAGGTTTTCAAGTTTTAATGACAGGGTGCAAAAAGTTAACCAGATATTCTTAAAATGATCTGAAAAGCTTAATTGAAATCTATGTGGTCTGCAGCTGCAGATCATTAAATCTGATGTCACCAGCACTAGGATTTGTGCTTTTTGATAATAGTGGAAACGAAAACAATTGTAGCCAATTGGTCATGAATGACAGCAAATGTATAAATGGTATAGCCTTGTTTGCTTTTATCTTTGGATTGTTGTTATGCCACCTCAAAACAGCTGCCAACGCCCCTAGGGCTATGACTTGACAAGCCTGCCAATGAACCTTGTACCAACTGTCAACAATATTTTGCACCGTTTTGTCCTGCAAACTTTGTCTCTGATCTTCCTTATGAATTGCAACGAGACTCCTGGACTGTTTTGCCAGACTTGTTTGAAAATGCTGAAATCTTACCACAGTTGTCCCAAGAAAACCCGAGCCTTGCTTGTTCAACTTCGACGTGATTTTCCTCAAAGGCTGCTCGGCCCATGAGTTGCTTTAGCATTTCACTGATTTCTTTCGCATTGTAGTCGTCGCCATTTTTTTCTCCTTCAACAACCAAAGGATGCTCTGGAAGGCAATGAGATAATGTGAGGATGCTTGCAAGAATTGCAAAGGTAATCATGTTGCCACGTCTAGCTTAGGCCTAATTCTCTTCACCTTGGGTGGTTCGAAGTGAAGTGTGCTCAGATCTGTTGTGTGGTGTCTTAGATACAAAGGTTGCTTTATTTCAGTTTCAAATTGATTGATATTGTGAAAGGTATTTGTTTCACGTGATCGACCCATGAGCTGAAAGTGACAAAAGCTTTTTTAGTTGGACATTGTCCAGGTTCTGAGAACCACCACCATGCTTCACACCATGCTGGCGTGGACAAGCACCAGTGTATTATATCCGGACCACGAAGAAGACCACTTTCTGCCCCAGTCCCTGTTGAGTGAGACATTTCGCGCCAATTTTTGGATCCCTGACACAATCCAGATATCAAACGATGTAAAACAACAACGAAGTCTCGATAAATCATGGTCGAAAGATTCTCGTAAGATTGTCAAGTAATTTCATGATCTAGGTCGTACGATTTTTCAAGGGTATTTTAAATTTTGGCTGACAAGGATGCTTTTGTTTGCATGGAAACTGAAATACAAATTGACAACATTGGAATTCATTGTGAAACCGTAATAAATGAGGTCATGACGAGGTTGGAAAATATGGAAAAGTTCAGGTGTTTCCTTTTTCACTTTCAAACACCGAAGATGAAATGTTTTTACTTGTAGTAAGCAGTGCCGTTATTGTTTTCGAAAACTTTGCGCTACTTTTGCGGTTATTTCTATCCAATGAACAGTTTGGCACAGAGAATATAAATCGAAATTGTCTCTGACAGCTGCTTATATTTACAAAACAGTGTTATTTTTCAGGCAATTTGGTTCATATTTCTAGCAGAAAGAAATAAATTATTCTAAGATCTAATTACCAACCAAAAGTTTCCCAAGGGGGTTTAGTTTCAAATTGACGCAATTCTTAATTTTTAGCAGCTTGGACCACAACAATTTCCAGGAGCTAACACTGCGGGTTTTTACGCCCAGTTTGTCATTTTATCGACAAAGAAAGCACTGTTCCAGATCCATTGGGTTCCTGGGACCAAGTGCTGTGTACTGTATATTTTCTTCAAAATACCATGTTTAAGCGTCTCAGAACATTTCTACAATTTTTCAAATGAACTAACTAAAGATTTTATAACTGTAAAATAATTGGCTTTTAGTGCAGGGGTGCTCTCTCCTCGATTAGTTTATCTATTTTGAGAGGAGCTAAAGAAATTCCCTATTTACAAATTCCCTTCAAGTTAGTTTAGCTCTTTTTTTTAAACTGTGATATTATTTATTTTTTGTTAGATAGAATTTGTATTTAGTTGGGATTTTAAAATGAAATGGATTTGAACTTGATGGACTTGAACTTGCTCGAAAATGAAACAGTTCAAGTCATGGTCATTTGTTCAAGTTCAAGGTCGGAAATTTTGTTATTTTGGTGGTTGCTGACGTCATTTGATTGACACTGGCTTCGAAATAACAATGTGGCATTCTATATTCCTATTGTTTAATTCAGGATGATTGACAATACTATTATTTTGATAAACGAATGCGGCTTCGTCTCGTCTCGTGACCTGCACACAATCTGAGTTGTGTGGCGAAGCAAGAATAAAAGTCGCATTTTAAGATAAAATATCTCTCTTGCAATAACACAACCAGCCCTACAGACACTGCAGAGACAGGTAAAAGCAAACCAAAGCAAGAAGAAATGAAGGCAATCATTTTATTAGCCCTGTTGGCTTTTGGTAAGTTAGCAGTGGACAAGTTTATGTGGTAAAATGTGCTTAGGCCAACGTCTTTGTTTGTTGGGCCTGAAAGCTCGTGACGCACACTCCAATACTTTTTGTTGGAATTTCAAGGAACAAATATTTGACTATTAAGGGGCTAAAAGACCCCACCAAGCCCTCTGCACTGTGATCACTGATCTCGAAAAGATCAGTGACTGTGATCGGCCCTTTTTTATCTAATTGCTAAAAAATAAAGTTCTGAATTCCAGCTAGATTTTGGGCTGGCGTCATGGAGCATAACCTATGGGTGTGACCATTTGTTGCAAGCATGACCTGTAGAGGCATCGCACTGTTTTGATCGCAGTTTACAATTCCTTGTTTCTAGACTCAGCCTTTAACGACCTCTTTCAGTCCAGTCTTATTCTGATTCTCTAACTGCGTGCTTCGCATGTTTGAATAGACCGTTTTTAGACAATAGAAGATTACGCTAAAGATGGCGGCGAGGAACTTTTTACCAAGATGCATCGCGTTCTTTAATCGAATTCCTACAGAATCGTTAAAGATTCGTAATTAGAACGCACTGCATCTTGGTAAAAAGTTCCTCGCCGCCATCGAGCGTAATCGTCTGTTGAACAATAGTACTTTTCTGAAAGATGTCAGTCTTCCAAAATCCATTTTAAAATTAAAAGCTAAAGACACACAATATTTGTTTCGTTATGCTCTTCTTCAAAACAATTTAAAAAATTAGAAGCAGCTTTGTTGCAAGTTTCTACCAAAGGGCTCGTGCCAATGTGTGAAATGAGGGCAATTTTCATTTCACAAGCATTATAGCAAATTTTTTATGAAAAATTATAAGGTAAGACGGAAGCTTCCCGTTTGTTGAAATACGATGCAAGGCGATGGTTTGTCATTTCTTTCGCATTTAAGCCTTAGCCGTATTTTGTAAATTTTTTAAGATTTAAGAGTTAAGATTCTAACAAAATGCCTTTGGCAAAATAACAAAATGTCTCAAATGTTAATTATTACATTGTTTTAACATGTAAGTGAGGTCCAACCTTAAGTCCTTTCATTGGAGGTCTGTTAAAATTTAGTTGCTAAAGCATCTAAAAGTTTTAGAAATCAAAATCGAAACTTTTGAAATAAAATTAGTCACAAAAAGCTGTTTGGGTACGGATTGGCACGAGCCTTTTGGTAGAAACGGTGCTACAAAGGTGTTTCTAATTTTTGAAATGGTTTTTAAGAGCATAGTGAAACATATATTTTCTGTCTTTGGCTTTGAATTTTACAGTTGATTTTTATTTTTCAGAAAAGTACCATTGTTCAATTGTCTAAAACGGTCACAAAAAGGCAAACTATTCAAACATGCTTAGATTGCCTTGGAGTACACATTTAGGGGATGAGAATAAGACTAAAATGAAAAGGATCGGTGAAGTTTCCTTTTATTCACTTCGCAGTTTGAATAATGAAATAGCCTAAATGCTGAATTACCTGGAAAATATGTAGAATTTAGCTGTTGTAGTGTTGTACCATTTCAGAGGCAGGTTGCCGGCTGCCTCCTCCACTCTCAAGCAAGCCAGGGGAAGCTTGCTAATACCCAGCCAGTAGTAGTACCCTAGATGTAGATAATAGATAGGTAGGATTATAAGAGGGATCAGTTTACTGTACAAGATTCAGCAAGTAGGGAACCAAATTTTGAAGAATGTAACGGAGAGATGTGGTATCTAAGTGTTTAACCTTCAGCAGTATTCACAAACGAAGCACCTGGATAGTTTCTTTTCTTCTTTTATTATCTTTATTTAATGGCCTCGGGGTAGACACATCTTTTTGCTCCCTGGAGTTGATCGTCCTAGTAGTATTGTAGTAGTATTGTAGGGTAATGTCTCGTTCAATTCCTAGCCTGACCATCCCCCCTGGGACACCCACGGGCATTTGCACAACAAATTTTCCCAGCCCCCGGGCCCCAACCATCAATTTTTCCCTGGCCCCCGGGCATTTGAGCAAGGAATTTGTGTTGACCCCTGGGCTGCCCGGGGGGGGGGGATGGTTAGGGTAGGAATTGAACAAGACATAATTTTGTAAGTAATGTAGTTCGTAATAGTATGCATAGTAGAAATGCATAAAAGAGTTTTATGGGAAGCTGGTATTTCCTCTATTTCCTAGTGTGCCAGTTGTTTTGTTTGAGCTTGCCTTGTGAAGATTTTTTCTCCACAATGCATCACAATGCCAAATTTACTTATAAAGTTGTAGATCAATGTCCCATGTCGTTCTAGTCTTCTACTTCTACATGAACAATTGACTACTTCTTCAAGAAGGTTATGTCAATGCAAAGAAAAAAGAAATAGATAGACAATAAAGAGAAAGGGAGACACATAGGGCAACAGCACACACCTACATAAAACTTTTTGGCGCATGATCATTTGAGGTGAATGACAGATTAGAGCTCGACATGTCCTTGCACATTCAACTATGATTTTGATTTTGCACTTAAAGACCATGTCCTAACCTGCAGCCTTTGCGGGCATTCTTTGCAAGACAAATAAACAATATTGTGCGAGATGACACATGCAAAGTATGCAGGTTGGAATGGCTCCTTTGAAAGTGGAGAAAGTGAAATATCAAATTTTGCACACTATGGCTTTGCCTATACTAACAGCGCTATTCAGTTGAAAACTAAATCCAATGATTCGTTTTGTTATAAGAAAGAGAAACATTTTCTCAAGCATTGAAAAAATCCAATATGTTCTTCAAGTAGCTCACAAGGTGACGAGACTTTCTTTTGTTCTTTTGGGGGCTTGGAAGTTTTCACACAGATCAGTGAGATATTTAGGGTCTCTGAAAATGCATTGTGGGATAGTTGAGGACCACAAAGACCCATGGTCAGCACAGGGTCTTTGAGTCAATTTGGGCGTTTCAAAACATAAAGGCTTTTGAAACACTTTATCAAGCTTCTATTTCAGAAATCTTATGTTTTGAAAAACAAGCTGTTTGAAAAGCTTAAATTGACCAAAGGCAGGAGGTGTTGTGGTGCAGTGGTGTAATTCTCTGACCTTTCATCTAGAGCAGTTGGGCGCCGCAATGGTCCAAGCCTTGAGCAATTTGAGCATCATGAAAAGGCGTTATGGACTCAAGTAGGTCTCCTTCTGCCATCCCAATGCATGACACTGATAAACAGAATGTCACAATCAATCAAATCAGTTGCATGAGACCACATTCTGTAATCACATGCAAAGTCACATGATTAAAACAAATGCCAGTGTGATACTGCATTGGCAAATTGCCAATATTGATACATCCACCCACATAAAGCTTAGTGTCATGAAATTTGCATTTATGTTGGAGCTTTCAGTTCTCATTCAGTCAAGCATGCCAATACCAAATGATCAGCATATTAGCATAGATATGTAAAGTTGGTAAAAATGATGATCACATGGTCATTGAATGTGAGGTAGCTTCACCCTCAACACACCCACTTTCTATCTAGACTTGGAAGGTATCACAAAAGCTATACAGTACTTTTACTGGAGGAATTTTGAATATTTTTCTTTGCCGATATTGAACAAAAATTTGTATGGTATACATCAATGTTTTTGATGAGTGCCATCTCTTAATATTCCCAAACACAATTCCTTTGTTTGTTGGGCCTTGGTGCAAAATTTTGAAGTTATGTTTCAAAACCAAAAGCAAAGTAGCTCTTTGTTGCAGAGTTTGACCAGGAAATATTACACCAAGCTTTGACAAAAATTTTTATTTACTGTATTTTAGTTTTTCATATTCAAGTAAAACCAACAATACTACAATTACCTGCTCCATTCACAGTGGGAAAAGACATAGCATCATTGAATTTCCACCTTGAATGGTGAAACAAATGGTGAAACTGGTGAAAAAAATTTGGAGGCTGTAAGAACAATTATTAGATAAGATAATAACGCAATCCATATCATAATGAGAAAATCCACGCGTTAAGGAGAAACGAAAAACAGTGTAAACGCGATCGAACATGTTTAATCACAATCGCTGGTGAAAAAACAGCTTTTACTGCCTAAGCCAATCAGCGATCTGCTTTTCTGAAAAATATCGCGTGGCAGTAATATGAGCCCTAATCCCGTTGACAGGGTGTTAATTCTACTTGATGCCTTTGATATAGCGCTAGCGCGGGAAAATTTTTCACGAAGCATCAAAACTTCGCTCGATCATTCATTTGATTACAGGATGAAAGTTTATCTAATTTCGATCCTACTAGTTCGAAGATGGCTCGACTCCGATAACTTTATTCGAAACAAAGGAACTTACGAAAAACGTTGCCCCTCTTCTTGTCAAGAGAAAAATCTCATTTCTCGGTAATTTATATTTGAAACAACGATTCAGGTAAAAGGGCATTGATATGCAGCACTAGATAATATAACAACTGAACTTACCCAGCAAGCAAGAATTTTCAGCGAATGGTCGTCCTTCTTGCTCCTCGCGTTCTCATAGCAAGACTGATTTGGCGCCAAATTTGTCTGGCCTGATGTGGTGATGCACGTGGATTTCATCTTCACTTCATGTTTAACTAAAACCTGATACACATTCCTGTAACAAGCATTCGTTCCAATATTTAGTATTGTATCTCAGATCTGCTTTCTCATCCACGAAACTTTCTTCTCGGCTTCCTTTTTCTGATAAATTTTCGCCGATGTTGGACATATTGTACCTTGTCAATAATGTTTCTTCTCAGTGCACAGTCTCGTGTTTGCGATTACACGAAGTCGATTCAAGCTGTGGTTCAGAGGTCAATGATGACAGATGTACATTGTTTCTGTTTGGTTTTAACTTACGTCATCATACATTGATTAGCTGTTAACAGATTCACAGCCAAAAAGCTCTTGAAATAGGAAACAAGAATCGATTGCACCTTTGTCATTGACCATACCATAGGTAATCTCAGTGCAGACCGCCTCCGCATATCTACTGAGATATTCGGATAAGTCACATCGTCGCTTTCTCATTGTCAAATCTTTCCCCTTCTGGAATCTTTCCCCATATTTGAGGATTTTCGGTCGATTTTCTTACCCATGTTTAAGGATTTTACGGGAAGAAGTATGTTAAACTTCTTATAAAACAAGTTTCATTTCACTTTAAACGTACGATTATGAATGAAGATAGAGTTACTATAGACCAAGTTTCAGAACTAAAACGAAAATATCCAACGTCAAAAATGAAAATCTCGACAAACACTTTTTTACCATTCAACAAGCTACCCATTCCTAGTGGAAGAGTTACATTTGAAACCAATCGTTGGGGATTTTCGAAGTTTAAAACCCATCCTTTTTTGGGTCGCACGTACCCATTGCTCTATACATGGTAGTAACCCCCTCTCTCGGCCCCTCGCCTTCCTCGCTGACGGCACGTTTCTTTTCTCAAATTAACCAATTGTAGAAGTTCTTTATGTACACGTATATTTTCTAATACTAAAGGTCCGGGCTGGTAGGCAGTTTCTCAAATCTTTGGGCCATTTTGCTACCAACAGTTTCTAACGAGGGGTACTTCGGGGTTTGCGGTATTGCGGTATCGGGGGTAAATTTCGTGCGGTATTGCGGTAATGACAGAAAAAACTTGCGGTATTGCGGTATCGAGCTTTTACAGCGCGGTATGCGGTATTGTACGAAATTTAACATCCAAACTTCATGCAATGCCATTTTCCTGTTGAAGAACAATACATCTTCGAGACGAATTAATAGAGGAAAGAAAAACGAAGGAGAGGGAGGTCTTAGATGTTGGCTTGAGGGCAACAAGCTATCGCTTAATGTCGTAAAAACTCAAGGGATGATAATAGGTAGCAGGTGCAAGCTTCACAGTATAGACTTGCCCAGTTCTTCCAAAGCTGACCTTAACATTGGTAATGAGGTGATCACCATGGTCAACAATACCAAGTATCTTGGTTTGCAGGTTGACGATCAACTTAAATGGTCCGCTCACTTGTCCTCTTCAATCAAGAAAGTCTCTAGAGGTATCGGTATGTTGAAGTATTCTAAACGATACCTACCTAAGGAAAACCTCATTATGCTGTATAGAAGTCTCGTTGAGCCCTATTTTAGGTATTGTTGCCCTGTCTGGGGATCTTGCGGTGCATCAGCCCTCGATAAGTTGCAAAAACTTCAAAATCGAGCCGCCAGGATAGTCACAAACAGCCCCTATGACACTTCAGCTCTGCCTTTAATTAGAAATCTCGGTTGGCTTACTATTAGAGAACTGATCGATTTTGAGACTAGCAAGATGGTCTATAAATCTCTTAACGCCCTTGCCCCTGATTACTTGAGTAACATATTTCAAAGTGTATCCGAAGCTACTAACCGTCAGCTGAGGAACTCTAAAACGGGCCTTAGATTACCATTACTAAGAACATCAACTGGTCAGAAATCGTTTGCTTACAGAGGGGCAAAGGTCTGGAGTGACCTAGATAGTGGTGTCAAGGCGTCCTCATCGCTCCACACTTTTCGAAAAAAATATAAAGCCAAACTATGACTCTTCTCGTTTTTCTTTCTTTTTTTTTGTCAACGATTTATTGTAAATAGGAGTGTATTATACATTTATTTATTATCTAATTTTTAATATTACTTTAGCATGGCTCCCTGTAAAGCAGTATGTAAATATTGAGTGGATTACCATGGATAAAAAAGTTAAAATGAAAAAATGAATGAAATGTCTCTTATCTCTCTCTCCTTGTGCCTGCTCCACTTGCTCAACCTTGAAGAGGTACCTGTGGAGGAGAGCACGCAACAATTTTATCTGAAGAAAAGAATCAAAATATTTGCACGAATCAAAATTTTAGATGTGGGAAAGCACCCCTATTTCCAAATCAGGCAATCCGACAATGTTCGACAACTACCGGGTGTCCCAAAAAAATGTATACGGATTTGGTCGACTCCAGTGCTGAGCATTTAGCTTCAATCAATGCCTAACCACTATAAAAATGTGCCTCGAAAGTTGACTTGAACATAGATAACTCGTCTGTTGGTATGGGTGCTTTGAGAGCAGAAATATCAACCTTGAAGCTCACATTTGCCTCTTCCTGCAAACCAGAGCTTTAGCCTTTTGGCCTAAGCAATTTCTTAAGTTACAGCGTATAAATCAACGATAGCCTTGATAAAATTTGAACAATATTAGATCTTGTGTTATTCTGTTTTACAGAAGAGACCCCCCTGTCACTCATAGGAAGTTTCTTGAATTTTCATTAATTTCAGTTTTTAATTTCGATGTGCTTCAGGAATTTGCTTAGGCCAAAAGGCCAAAGCTCTGGTTTGCAAGTGGACGCAAATTTGAGCTTTCAAGATTGATATCTCTGGTCTCAAAGCATCAATACCAACAAACGACGGATCTATGTTCAAGTTAACTATTGAGGAACATTTTGAAAGTGATTAGCCATTGATTAAAGCTAAATTTACATCACTGGAATCAACCAAATCGGTATACATTTTTTTGGAACACCCGGTATACCCATCACCACGGTAATTCCTGCTCTGTCAAAAGTTATCTGGAAGATCATTTATAAGCAACTGTCCTAGTACCTTGAATCGAACGGCCTGTTGTGCCCACATCAGCTTGGGTTTAGACAAGGGAGATCTACGAAACATGCAGTTACCTTACTGTCAGCAAAGTTTAGACAGAACGTTGAAAAAGGGCTACATAGTGGTGCTGTCTATATTGACATCCGTAAAACCTTCGACACAGTACGTCATGCACCTTGCTGGAAAAATTGCCAAGTTATGGTATATATGATGTGGAATTGCAGTGGATAGGTGAATTTCTGTTTAATAGGAAGCAAAGTCATTTTTGATGACACCAGCTCATACGAAGAAAATGTTACATGTAGTACCCCACAAGGATCCATCCTGGGGCCCCTTCTCTTTGGGTTGATAATCAACGACACCCATATTCCGCTCACTGATGCTTCTGGCAATATATTGTATGCCGACGATACTGTTTCGTATTGTGCAAGAAAGAACTCAAATGAAATAGAACATTTACTTAACAGTGAAATACAAAATGTTGCAGACTGCTTGATGAAAATAATTAACTTTTTCATTAACTTAAAAAAGGTAAAACTGAATTTGTGCTGTATGGATTACATCAAAAGTTATTCATGAGACAAAATCATACTAGTACTTTGGTGTAGATTTGGATAACCATCTGAACCTACATCGACATTTGGAAAATGTGTACAAAAAAGCGTCAGCCACAGTAAACTTTTTATCTCGTATTCGCGAAAAAGTCAGCCCTCATGTAGCAGAATCGATATTCAAAACAATGATATGTTCTACCGGGTGTCCCAAAAAAATTGTGCCCTCGCCAAAATTTTGCATGATGGTGCCCTTCAGATGTTCAATTAACGTTTTGCCACCATCCCCGTAAAAATCCGTTGAAAAATTATGAAGCTACGACCTTCAGAAGACCAAATTTGCCTGACGACTGAAACCAGCAGTCGGCCATTTTGCCTCACTGTTTTGCAGTGATAAGTATCTTCACGTGAGGTAAGAAATAATTTCTGTGAGGTCAGAAATAGTGGAACTCTCCATGGATTATCGGGATTTTCACGACAGCTATGACATTGGAGGCTGCTGTTTCATTTTCATTCCATAAAGCTATTTATCGCTGCAAAGTAGTAAAACAAAATGGCCGACCGCTGGTTTCAGTGATTGGGCAAGTTTGGTCTCCTGAAGGTCATAGCTCCATCATTTTTCAACGGATTTTTATGGGGATCGTTGCAAACTTTACTTGAACATCTGAAGAGCACCATCATGCAAAATTTGGCGAGAATCTTTTGCCGTTTTGTCGCAATCTTCAGACAAACGGGGCACAATTTTTTGGGACACCCTGTATATATTCATAATTTCTCGTCAATGCAGTTTTACTGAAAGCACATCAATGAAACTTTTCCCGTCGTTCTTACGTCAAACTTTTGTCTGTAAAACATCTAACTATGATCTTGTCGACCAAACTACAAGTTTTGATGAAGGAAGGTGGATTTAGGTCAGAATCATACTGCTACAGACCGGCATACTGTATTATCAGGGTTGTTTTTAGTTTTCTAGCGTTTGCGGTATTTTGCTATTTTTTGGTGCGGTATTGCGGTATTTAGTGTCTTTTTCGTGCGGTATTGCGGTATTGGGACCCCCCCGAAGTACCCCTCTCTAACGTGTTTCTTATATTTTTTCAAAACAAGTAAATAACATGATGCAATCAAAATATTTTCCAAACATTTGTTATGACTGTACAGTGTCACAACATTTTAAGTGCGATAAGAAAATTAAAACTGCGTAGCTTTTTAAAGAGTAGCTTTTTACAAAGTGTAGCTTTTTAACTTCAGGTAGAGTTGTGTCTTAACTTTCGAAAAATTGAGCCTACACCGTTTCTTATAAGCGGTTTCTTATAAAAAATACGTGCAGTTATACATTATAGAACTCTTAACTTAATTTGTAAGATTTTTTGCACAGTCCCCAGAAAAGCAGTCACTCTTTAATGACGGGGTAAACGTAGTAAAAGAATTTAAAATGAAATGAAATATAAAATAATTGAGAAACTGCTTTTAAGAAACTAGACTTTCAGTTCAGATTGCCATAAAATAGCAAAGTCCAGTACTAGGAAAATGTAACTCATTAAAGAAGCTACGCGATTTTTGGATAAGAACCTATGGTCCACCAACCTAGTACGTAGTTCAAATTTTCAAATCAAACTTTGAAATAGATCAAATTTTAAGAATCTTTCTAAACCAAAAGTTTCTAATGAGTTTCTCATATTTTAATGGTCTAAGTGTAGAGTTGATTTTTGTTACACAGGCTGCCACGTCCACATTACTTAATAAAATCGCAAAGAAAGTTATGACATAATTCACATCAAAACAATGTCCAAATAGTTGCTATCACTGTTAAGAACATTTTTGAACATCCTGGAAAAATTGAAACCACAAATTACAAAAGTTTCTTAGCCTTTCATTCCAATTTCTTAGCAGGTTCCTCAGCTTTCGCAAAATTGAGCCTACTCTTCCTTACAAGCTTTTTCTTAGAAGAAACGAGTGTTTTTCGCAAAATTGATCCAGGCTGAAATTATTAGTCTGTTAATAAAACAAATACGCTCACAGGAAAAGGGTCCTTTCGTACCTGAACATTATGTTGCTTGTCAATTGCTACACTCCTGCCGAGCCGAGACTCGAGTATGTGTGTTGGGATTTCGAGGTTTTCGAGCACCACATTACATGGCCAAGACCTGAAGACAGTAGCTTGTTGATAAGATATTCTACCCTACGATAAATTCAGCTTGTGAATAAGCTCCGATCAGTAAATAATAATGAGTATGGAGTCTTATCCTTTTTCCTTCATGCAGTCAAGTCACTTTATCTGCATCACCCGCCTGCCATCACCCTCATTTTTTCTAATCAGCGCTTGCACATCAGCTAAGACGAATACTTAAAATCCATATACCATTTTGCAGTGACATCATCAAGCAAGTGACTCAGAGAAGTAAGAGCAGGAGGGGGCACTGGGGGCACATGTCTCCCCAAGATTTTGCAATTATAACGCAAAATTGCTGTTTTTATTCCGGGGAGTGCCCCTTTAAGACTTCAGCTTGATAAACAAATGCCCTTGCCCCTTGGAAGTATCGTCCCCCCCCCCCACCACTCACACTTTTAGCTACGGCCATGAAGTTACTAGTGAATACTGTCAGAATCTATTGTGTGTCGAAGCATTGGAAACCGTTCCAAAATGGTCGACTTTATTATCCTCTCTCGTCTCTCTAAATTCAGAACGGTGCTATTATACGATTCAAGGATGAAGGTACTGAATATCACACAGAAAGACCATTGAAGATCTAAACCAGCCACAGGAATCATGCTGTGCTGGTTGTGGTACAATTCTCTTTGACTTTGACTGAACGATCAACGCTTTGATGTGTACTTTGATTGACGTGCCAAAGCTTGGATATATCGTGTTCAAGGAGGGGGGCTTTGGGGGGTACCAGAACCCGCAAACCCGGATGAAAATTTGGAAAAACCCGAAAACCCGGACGAAAATTTTGAAAAACCCGAAAACCCGCCAATATAAAATCAAAAATCCCGAAAAGTGCACTTCGTAATAAAAAATATTTAGTTGCAAGGTTGGCATCATTCTTTGTTATTTCACGTCACTGGCCTCATCCCTTTACCAATGTACCGTACAATAGAGATCTTGAAACTTGCAACGAAATCTAAAAAAAATCCAAGAGCAAAATCTCTTGCAAAACGTAGCTAATTTACTTTTCAAACAACAGTCTGTTATTTTGATCGTGTCTTCGACACCTTCGTCACTGCTCTCGTTAAACTCAGTTCGTCTGCTATTTCTTCCTCCTTCCATTACTTGCTCTGCACCGTCTTCATTTCTTCTGCTGTCGTCATTCAGCGGCGTGGCCAGGGTAAATTAAGTGGGGGGTATTGAAAGGAGGGGGTCTGGGGGCGAAGCCACAGGAAATTTTTTGGGGCCACGCCCTTTACTTTGGCTTAGAATGCATTTCCCGATATCATGCTTGCCATTGTGACAAGAAAACTTTGATAGTTTTGCGACAGTTATCCTATGAATCAAAGCACCAGGAAAATTTTTGGGGCTACGCCCTTTACTTTGGCTTAGAATGCATCTCCCGATATCATGCTTGCCATTGTGACAAAAAAACTTTGATAGTTTTGTGACCGTTATCCTATGAATTAAAGCACCAGGAAAACTTTTGGGACCACGCCCTTTACTTTGGCTTAGAATGCATCTCCCAATATCTAGCGACAAGGAAACCTTGATCGTTTGGTGACAGTTATGCTATAAATCAGCGCACCAGGAACATTTTGAAGAAAGATGCTTTAATTTGGTTTAGAATGCATCTCCCAATATCATGCTTGCCAGTGCTAAAATGGAAGATTTGACATTCTCGGAAAATTTTTGCCCAACCTATACCCAGCTATTTTCTCTTCGGTTTAAAGGAATCTCGAGAACCAACTTTCGATAAAAGTGGGGAGGGGGAAACTGCCCCCCATACCCCCCATGGCCACGCCACTTTCGTCATCTTCTTCAAAATTCAGGGAAGGGTGCCATGCTTGCAATTGTAGTTTCTTGTCTGACTATCCTCTGTCGTACAGCAGCACCATAAGTGGATGCTCAGCCTCTAATAATTCTGATAAGTCGAATGACCGAAAAATCGGAGATGCCAGAGCAAGGATTTTTCTCCCTTTAATTCAGTGAATTCTGTAAAATGCCCTTGTTCTTAGAAAGCATTTGATGCTTCCTAGCAGTGTCGTTCTAAGATTGGCTAGGAGATTTTCCTCCGACTTTTCGTTTATTGCGTGCAGGGTAAAATGAGAAGTCGGAGGAAAATCTCCTAGCAAATCTTAGAGCGACACTACTAGGAAGCATCAAAAGCTCTCTGAGAACAAGGGCATAGGCGTAGGAGACAGGGGGACAGGGGGGCTGCAGCCCCCCAACGTTAGAAAAATTTGCAAAAATCAGCCATAATCGGGCAGAAATCCGCCTCAAGTCGGGCAAAATTTTTTCAAACGATGGACTTTTTATCGGGCAGCCCCCCCCCCAAATTTTATCTCCCCCTACGCCGATGAACAAGGGCATTTTATAAACAGAATTCACTGTATTGGCTGCGTATAAGAAGGCTGAAGGCTCTATCTACTTTTGATATTTCATATTCAGTCTTATTGTCAAGATGTTTAAATAGCTCCATGTTCATAATCAATTTGGTGAGTAGCCTAGCCGCGAGCCTAGCGGCTTATACAGTTTCCGTTCGGTGACTGAAATTAGCCTCGCTCGAGTGAGGTCAAACACCGGATGGGGGGGGGGGGGGAGGAGTGACCTCCTGGAGGCCTGGCCCCACAACTAACCTCGCCTTCGCCTTCCTTCGGAAGGAACGTTAAACTAGGGTTCCAATACCTGGATGCGGCATACATAGTGGGTTTATATTTGCTTTAAGTAGCTAGAAAGAATTCCAGCCCATGCGAAATGAATTGCTGAAAATAAATAATCGCACTGTCCTCTAGAAATTGAAAACCCGCGTGACGTCTAAAACCCGAAAACCCGTACATTTTAATTACAATACCCAAAACCCGAGGTAAAAAAATAGCAAAACCCGAGACCCGTCCAAGATCCAAAACCCGAAAACCCGCACGTTTTTCAGAGAAAACCCGAAACCCGATGGCCAAAATTGGCCAAACCCGCAACCCGTGAAATCCCAAAGCCCCCCTCTTCAAGGTAAAAAGCTTGGATACGCTGCCAGCAGCTTCGTTCAAACGCTTGAATACACTTCGTTTCAATGACAAACGCTTAGATACATTCGTGACAACAGGCAAGGCAAAGCCTCAATCTTCCCAGTGAATCTTCCATTCTGGCTCAGATGTGCTTCGTTCTATTGATAAATGACATTGTTAAAAAGGATGAAAATACGATGCAAATGGCCCGGGGGGGGGGGTGGGGAGTGGGGAGGGATGACGGTGTTCTGCCGCCCAAATTTATATTGGAAGACCTATCGGTCGATTTCCATACCCATCCCTAAGGATTTAGGGAGAAAACCTAGTTGAACAAACCTGAAATCAAGTTTCACCACTTTATATTGATGGGACGATACACTTACCACCAACCAATTTTTTAAGAAGGGCAGGAATTTGAATTCTTTCAACAATTTTACACTGGACTGAAAATTTCAGAGCCAAGATTTTACTACGGTCTGGTCTTGAAATTTCTTTAAACATTCATCAAAAATCTTAGGATAACTGTGATTGGGGGGGGGGGCATGTTACGGACTTTATTCCCTTCAAAACACGGGAAAATATCCTTGTTACAAAAAGGGAAGATTTTGGAACTAAAATTAGCCTTTGAAACTGGGAAAGGTCTTTGCACTTTGTGGAGAATAGGAAACAGAAACGAAAAGAAGGATCAAAATGTGGCCAATTAGGTTTAGGGTTCTCAATTTCCTTGAGTCGTCACGAGAATGAAAATTTCCTACCAAAATGTTGCGAAGTAGGGTTAGGGCCTTGACTTCCCGGGAAAATACCGAAACTTAGCAATATTTCGAGACTGAAGATTTGAGGACCAATACTGTATGACTTGAAAATACGCAAACGTATCCCTTTTACGAGACTAAGGATTTTTAAAGTGAGTTTCTGACAAATGGGGCCAGGGATTTGAATTTCCTGGGCTCTTCGGAAGCTCGTGAATTTCACTAGAAAGAACTGAAAGAAAACAAATAAGGGTAGGGCAATATGTGAAAAGTTATGAAACTTAGTGGCGCATCCTGGGGGGAGGGGGTTACTTAAGTAGTCTGGATGTAGTAAGGGGTTGTGGTATCTGGATTTATGGGTATAATTTTTGGCAATATTTAATGCTTTCTGGATTTAAGGGCAGGATGTTTTGTAAAATCATGTAAGGCTATACTTTATCACTTTTGCCCGATTGTTAAGTATACCTCTTCGATTTATCCTGGATTTCAGGGTACACGTATTTTTTCTTACAAGAAACTGCTTATAAGAAACTCAACTCTCAGATCGCCAAAAAATTAAGAAACTCCAGTACTGGGAAAATATAAGCTAAGAAACTATTTATTTTGATAAAGGAAATCCTCGACATGTTTTTACTTTACTTTCACTTGTTTCCTGTATCATATTTTTTTTTTTATATCAAAGTTAAAACTCAACAATATACAAATACAATATTCTGTGCCGTCCATATCAGAAATAGACATGACGTCATCTGGTTCTGGCTATGAACGGCACTTGACAATTCCTTTAACAGCAATCTTATTAAGCACTTTGTGTACCATGGCACCATTCCATTTTGGCAGACGCTAGCATACGCCAGCTTAGTAGGTGAATTATTGTAAAACAAAAAAGGAAAAACAAACAAACAAACAAACAAACAAACAAACAAACAAACAAACAAACAAACAAAACAGAAATAAAGACAAACATAAGATCCTTTTGGATGATTACAAAGTCCGTCCTGAGCTAAGCAAGCATAAGAAAATCTGAAAATTGATTTCTTCATAACCCCAAATGATCGTTGATGCTGCTTTTAGCTACAGTCAGAGAGATGAAAGTTGCTGCAAAAGTCGCCTTCCATAGAAAATCAAGCGCCTTGTATGCCTCAAATTAGATGTCATGTGAGATTTCCGATAATGCAAAATTACTTATGTTTATGCAGAACCCTGCAAACGTTTCTATTTGCGGGCATCTAGTTTGGGACAAGTAGTCACGAAAATAACCTCTGTGCAGAATCGTATGCATGAAGATGTTTTGGTTCAGTGTGATCACGTGCCTTCTCCCAGTCAATGGGGCCATTGTTTGCTGGGATCCTGCACCTTTCCGCTCAACTTCACCTGTGACGTTTGCATCCGTAGCTGTGTAGGAGGAGGGTCCTTCTACCTTTGGTGATGCTGCGAATGCTAGCCTCTGTGCAGGCTGCCGGTTACATCATCCTCTAAAGTTGACTTATTTGCATAATGAATACTATCAATAAGTGGCTAATGATGCGTTCGTTCTAGAAAACGATTGTTTTAACATAATTAAGCTGCTAATGAAGTCAAGAACGTGCCAATTCTGGGTAAATTTGATGTTGTGCCAGGGTAAACATCATGGTGATTTATCCATCTTATGGTGTCAAATCTGTCTGACATGAAATAAACCGACGTCAAATTTTGCTATAGGATCGCAGGAAACTTCTGTCTTGTATGCGCTTTCTGTGCGCTTTCTTTATTTCAGTGCCAATTAGCAGAGATAAAACGTTAATCAATTGCTTTAACGAGCGTGACTGGCTTTCTTTCTTTCTTTCTTTCTTTCTTTCTTACTGACTTTCTTTCTGACTGACCTGGAGCCCCCTCTTAGATTACAAAGTTGGACTTTGTAATCAAAAACTAAAAAACTATTCACTGGTGCAAAACTTGTGTAAAGATGGTTGGATGTTGGATGGTTGGATGTGGCTGTATCATATCACTCGTAAGGTACTTGAGTAATGTCTAAACATTGGAAAGGCTTAAAAAACCTTGTTTTGAAATGTTCACGAGGGCACAGGTAGTGAACATGAAGATTGTTATGGAACCTCTAAGAAACTCGTAAGAAACTCTGAGTACTCAAAATCTGATAATTTTATGAAATTCCAGTACTGGCCCAAATTTTTAGTTCCTTATAAAAAATACGTGTATACCATACCGGATTTATGAGTGGCACTCTTGGGTTCTGATTTGCGCAACCCCCGTTGTATGGAAACGTAAGTAGCCCCCCCTGGCTGTGGATGCAGCCTATAGAAGGCCATTTGAAGGAATAATAGGGGTCTCGAGTCGAAGCCACCTCATAAAAATGTTTATTAACCACGCCCTCCAAACTCTCGTAAAGTGTGGTATGGTGAAACACCCTTCTTGTTTGATCATGAAAATCTGAAGAGCCATTGTTTGGAAAGCGAGGAGCCATAAAGATTCAATTTCAGGAGAAGCACTACACGTATTTTTTTTATAAGAAACTAAGAAATTGGGCCAGTACTGACAGTTTCTTAAAATTATCATATTTTGAGTACTCAGAGTTTCTTACGAGTTTCTTAGAGGTTCCTTAACAATCTTCATGTTCACTACCTATGCCCTCGTGAAGGTCTTAAAGCCTTTCCAATGTTGAGACATTACTCATGTACCTTACGAGTAATATGATACAGGAAACGAATGAAAGTAAAGTAAAAATATGTGAAGGATTTCCTTTATCAAAATAAATAGTTTCTTAACTTGCATTTTCCCAGTACCGGAGTTTCTTAATTTTTTGGTGATCTGAGAGTTGAGTTTCTTATGGGCAGTTTCTTATAAAAAAAATATGTGTACCCCATATTAGCCTAGTTACAGTTCCAAAACCCTGTCTCGTAAGGATGAATTTCCGTACTTTCCGTGAAACATAAAACTCTATCCCTACACACATAGAGTGTCAGTTCTAAAATATTTAGTCTCGTAAAATAACGGCTACGAAATACAGCTATCTGCATCCCTTTTAGAGACTCCTTCGTCTTCGATTTTTATTACGAGTTTTCAAGCAGAAGATGCATCACCGACCCTAAATAACACTAATAAGTATAATCTATAATTGCGATTATTTGGCCCATTTTTAGATGTTGATTCAAGTGCCCTCAATGAATTTTGATAAACGTAAATTTAGTTTCCTGAAAAATCAATCGAGCCCGAAATCAATCGAAACCATTAGGGCCGCAGGAAGCATCTCAAACATGGGAGGGGGGAGGGGGCACGACACTTCAAGGTCGCTTTTGTCATGAAGCTAAAGGGGCACTTCTTGAAAATGAAAAGAGCACTTTTCTTTTTTGTAAATTATTGGGGGCATGTGGCCCCAGTGCCTCCGGTTCCTACGGCTGGCTATGGAAACCATGCACAGCAGTGACCAATAGCCAAGTTTTATGAATAAAAATGAATGTATTTTTAATGGAGTTCGAGAATCTAGCTCAAAGTCTCAGAATCTCGATCCTAAAATCGTTCATCTCGTAAAAGTGACAAGTTTCCAAGTTCTCAAGGGAAATTCAAAGCTTTAACCCGGCTTCCCCTAGTTTTAATTTCGAAATCTTCAGCCTCGTAGAATTCACAAGTTTCTGAATTCTCCAAGAAATTCAAAGCCCTAACCCTTGTTGTCAAAATTTGGTTTTGACAATCTTCAGTCTCGTAAATGGGATACAGTTCCGTACTTTCTCCAAAGTTCAAAACTCTACCCCTAGCTCAAAGGCTTGTTTCCGTTCAGTTCTTAAATCTTTAGTATCATGACAGAGATATTTTTGTCGCGTTTTGGTAGGCATCAAAGCCCTAAGCCACACCTAATCTCGGTCCCAAGATCTTCAGTAAGGTTTAAAGGGACAGGGCTCAATATCCTGAAGAAGTCTTCAAAGGCCTGGCCTAACCCAAAATTCCAAAATCGCATAATCTTTTTCATGAAATCTTCGGTCTTATCAGGTATGGGGAATTCAAACGCGACCCCTTCGTCGGGTAATTTTTTGCCAATTCACATTTTCATGAGAAGGGAATTCGAAGCCTTCGTGTAAAAATTCATGTGAAACTGTTGAAAGAATTCACAGCCCTGTCCTATTTGACCTGTTTTTAAATCTTTTTCCATATTTTCCACACTTTCCACATTTTCAAAGCTTAACGATTCTTTAAATAATCAGCACCAGAAGTTTACGAAACCATTTACCCCATGGGGGAGGGGGGTAACTTCCATATGTAGAGCAACGGGCAACCTCGTCCCCGGGCTTTTTGTCATATATTGGCAAGGAGACAATTTTCGTCTCGGTGCCAATGTGATAAAAGGCCCTGGGGACGAGGTTGAGCAACGGGTACATGCTGCCCATAACCAGGCTGATTTCCAGTCACAATTTTCCGAGCGGGCGGAATTTCTGTTGTATGCGAGAGAAAATGTCGCTCTGGAATTGAATAGAAAATTACGGCTCGTGACCTTTGAAGTGAAACATGATTTCTGGGAGGTTTTTCATTTTTAAGGGGGTCCTCTCCTCGATTATAAGCTGATTTTGAAGAAAATTTGAAAAAAATTATTTGCACTGAAAAACCTCCTAAATTTATCGAAGAAATCATATCTGATGTTGGTTTTCATGTAATAGTTACCCCTTCCTTGAAAATTGCGAGTTTGTACCACCTGGTAGGTGAATCATTTCAGTTTTTCATGAATTCCATCAGAAAAAATTTTCCAAAATATGTTTAGCCTGAATTGCTCTCAGGGACGCCACCACCCGAATGCTATACGTCATTCGAAAGCTCAATCCCTGCTCAGTTTCATTGTCCTGATCGTTTTTGCTCACGACATCCCTGAAGCTCAGAAATTCCGATTGTTTGACGTCAGTAGAACAATCAGTTTCGAGTTGCCATGGCTCCAAGGCTTGTTTTCTTCAATTTGATTGGCTGATGACGCTTTCAGAGGTCAGCTGATCACCCAACATGGTGGTTTGGCTTGCTGTGAATACAATTTTAGGCCTTCCATCATCGTGTGATAACTTCGCGTGTTTACGTTGTTTCTCTGCTTTAGTATCGCCGTCTTTTCTCAAAATTCAACAGTTATGGGAAGGACAAAATATCGAACAAGGAAGGCCTTTATTGGTCGGCGAAAGAAAGCTAGTATGAAGAGAGTCAGAAAGGAAATATTTGGGGAAGAAACCAGACAAGTCGGTGATGGTGAAATGGAAGGAAGACATCCTCATGTTGGTGATCAGGTTGAAGTTGTTCACGAGGATTTGATTGAGGAGTTGATATCAACAAGTGCCAGAAAGATAGGATACTTTCAGAAAGAGTCAGCAGAAGACAATCAAGAAAATGAAGAGGATTGCTACGCAATCGTTCAAGCATCGATGCTGAACAAACTGTTGAGCAACCTACTCTGCCCAACCTGTAAAAATCCATTTGTCATTTTCCGTTTTGATGATGAGAGAAGTGGATTTGCTGTGAAAGGCTCGATCCATTGCAGACATTGCGAGACAACTAAAAGAGAGTACCTGTGTCAAAGGATTGGAAAATCCAAATCAGTGACAGAAGGCTTTGATATCAATGCTCGAGCAGTTCTTGCATTTAGAGGCATTGGCTGTGGGCTTTCAGCAATCAGACAGTGGTGTGGAATAATGAACATGCCATACACCATAAGCCAGAACATGTTCACCAAGAACCAACAGAAGGTGCAAGAAGCAAGCAAAGCTACTTTCAAAGAAATGTCAGAGCAAAGCCGAAAAGCAATCACAGAAGCATACTCTGATTTAGGTATTGATGCAGATGATAGGGGCATTCTTGACATTGGTGTTTCGTTTGATGGATCTTGGCAGAAAAGGGGCCACACCTCTCACAATGGCATGGCCTCAGTAATTGATTTAATGACTGGACTGTCTATTGATTTTGAGGTCCTGTCAAATTACTGCAACAAATGTAAAATTGCAGAAGATACAGCTGTTGATCTAGAATGGAAAGCTCAACATTCTCTTGTCTGTCAGAAGAATTTTTCTGGATCTTCTAATGCAATGGAAGTGGAATGTGCCAAAAGGTTATGGGGTAGATCTGAAGAATTGCACAAGCTCAGATACACCACAATTTTGTGTGATGGAGACAGCAAGGCATGTGATGCTATTAATTCAATGAAAGTGTATGGAGAGAATATCACCATTGAAAAGGAAGATTGTGTCAACCATGTATCAAAGAGGATGGGAACAGCATTGCGAAAAGTTGCAGACACAATGAAAGCTCAGGATCAGTCAATCACAGGAAAAGGAAAATTGACAAAAGTAAAGATGACCAAGATCCAAAATTATTATGGACGTGCCATAAAAGATCATTCATCTGATGTTGACTTGCTGCAGAAGAGAATCATGAGCATTTTGCTGCATATGTCATCAACAGACAAAACTCCAAAACACACCCACTGTCCAGATGGAGCATCCTCATGGTGTTTTTGGCAAAGGGCTTTGGCAAAATCTGAGACACCTGGGTCACACAAGGAACATGAAACCCTACCTCCTGAAGTAGGGCAGAAACTTGTGCCAATTTTTCGTCGTCTGTCGGAAAAAGATCTTCTGAAAAGATGTGCAAGAAACAAAACGCAAAACCCCAATGAATCATTTCATCAATTAATTTGGAAGATCTGCCCAAAAGCTACTTACGTTGGCCGAACAACCATTGAGACTGCAGTGGCTCTAGCAGCATGTCAGTTTTCAATGGGGGCAACATTTAATGTGGTACTTTGTAGAATGCTCAGATTGGAGCCAGGGAAACATTTAGAAACATCCTCTGAGCAAAGAAACAAGAACAGAATTAAGAAAGCTGAAAAAGCAGCAAGTAAAGAAGCAAAAACTAGACGAAAGGCTCTCAAATACAAAACAATCGCAAAAGAACATGAAGCAAAAAATGCGGAAGGGCCAACATATTCTGCTGGAGACTTTAATCATTGAAATTTTAGTGACTTTGAGCTCTACCACATTTATTTTTAATCAAATTGAGTCAAAATAATCATGTTATGTGAAAACCTTGAAGAATCTAGGCACAAGAGTCAACTTTGAATGTCCTAGCAAAAGCGAAAATTTTCTGAAACTTCAAAACCGTTTTCTGAAAAACAGGTTTTTACCAACTTGGACGCACTTTGTTTTTGCATTATTTTTACAACTTTCAAGTAAATTGGCAATGCTATACATCTTTGGAATCCTGAATGCATGGAGAATGCACCAACAGCCTTCATTTTTTGATATCATACACATAGAAACTGCCATAGGTATCTAAACATGCTTGGATAAAATCTGAAATCCAACATTTTCAACAAACTGTGATAAAAATTGAAACAAAATGTATAGAGAAAAAATAAGGTCATCAGTACATTCTCCTGACACTCTGGAGTGGTTAGATACCAAACAAGATAACTTTGAATCAGATTTCATGAAAATATCCTTCCAGCAAGCAACACTGGCATAATTCATTGTTTCATTGTTACCATGGAAACCAATTAAGATAATCAAATTTTAAGACCAGATTTGAAATCAGCATAATGAGTTGTACCATAATGCTCATTCTCAGGTTTAAGCTACTTGCAATAAAAAAAGTACATCACCGAGGAGAGGACCCCCTTAAGTTTCGGCATTTCTAAGGTTGATAATATTGCGATCAGAATTTCTAACAAATAAATGCGAGAGATAATCAGGCGCGAGACTATTAACAGATTTAGATACAGTTGTTGCAGTCTCACTTCTGATCATATCCCTCACAGTTGGCCATTTTAACTCTGTAATCAAAGCTTCGGCAGGAGCATCGTAGCCGCTACCCGCTATTTGTAATAATTCTAGCGGCACGATTCTGCAATTTTTGAAGCTAAACCAGTCGGAACTCTGCACATCTCCCCCACACAGAACAGCAGTACCGAAAATTATAACCCTGCTTTGGGAACAATTATGGCCCTGAAACTTTCTGACTTTCCAAAGCACATCTGAGCCAGAATGGAAGATTCACTGGGAAGATTGAGGCTTTGCCTTGCCTGTTGTCGCGAATGTATCTAAGCGTTTGTCATTGAAACGAAGTGTATTCAAGCGTTTGAACGAAGCTGCGGGCAGCGTATCCAAGCTTTTTACCTTGAACACGATATATCCAAGCTTTGGCACGTCAATCAAAGTACACATCAAAGCGTTGATCGTTCAGTCAAAGTCAAAGAGAATTGTACCACAGCCAGCACAGCATGATTCCTGTGGCTGGTTTAGATCTTCAATGGTCTTTCTGTGTGATATTCAGTACCTTCATCCTTGAATCGTATAATAGCACCGTTCTGAATTTAGAGAGACGAGAGAGGATAATAAAGTCGACCATTTTGGAACGGTTTCCAATGCTTCGACACACAATAGATTCTGACAGTATTCACTAGTAACTTCATGGCCGTAGCTAAAAGTGTGAGTGGTGGGGGGGGGGGACGATACTTCCAAGGGGCAAGGGCATTTGTTTATCAAGCTGAAGTCTTAAAGGGGCACTCCCCGGAATAAAAACAGCAATTTTGCGTTATAATTGCAAAATCTTGGGGAGACATGTGCCCCCAGTGCCCCCTCCTGCTCTTACTTCTCTGAGTCACTTGCTTGATGATGTCACTGCAAAATGGTATATGGATTTTAAGTATTCGTCTTAGCTGATGTGCAAGCGCTGATTAGAAAAAATGAGGGTGATGGCAGGCGGGTGATGCAGATAAAGTGACTTGACTGCATGAAGGAAAAAGGATAAGACTCCATACTCATTATTATTTACTGATCGGAGCTTATTCACAAGCTGAATTTATCGTAGGGTAGAATATCTTATCAACAAGCTACTGTCTTCAGGTCTTGGCCATGTAATGTGGTGCTCGAAAACCTCGAAATCCCAACGCACATACTCGAGTCTCGGCTCGGCAGGAGTGTAGCAATTGACAAGCAACATAACGTTCAGGTACGAAAGGACCCTTTTCCTGTGAGCGTATTTGTTTTATTAACAGACTAATAATTTCAGCCTGGACCAATTTTTGCGAAAAACACTCGTTTCTTCTAAGAAGAAGCTTGTAAGGAAGAGTAGGCTCAATTTTGCGAAAGCTGAGGAACCTGCTAAGAAATTGGAATGAAAGGCTAAGAAACTTTTGTAATTTGTGGTTTCAATTTTTCCAGGATGTTCAAAAATGTTCTTAACAGTGATAGCAACTATTTGGACATTGTTTTGATGTGAATTATGTCATAACTTGCTTTGCGATTTTATTAAGTAATGTGGACGTGGCAGCCTGTGTAACAAAAATCAACTCTACACTTAGACCATTAAAATATGAGAAACTCATTAGAAACTTTTGGTTCAGAAAGATTCTTAAAATTTGATCTATTTCAAAGTTTGATTTGAAAATTTGAACTACGTACCAGGGTGGTGGACCATAGGTTCTTATCCAAAAATCGCGTAGCTTCTTTAATGAGTTACATTTTCCTAGTACTGGACTTTGCTATTTTATGGCAATCTGAACTGAAAGTCTAGTTTCTTAAAAGCAGTTTCTCAATTATTTTATATTTCATTTCATTTTAAATTCTTTTACTACGTTTACCCCATCATTAAAGAGTGACTGCTTTTCTGGGGACTGTGCAAAAAATCTTACAAATTAAGTTAAGAGTTCTATAATGTATAACGGCACGTATTTTTTTATAAGAAACCGCTTATAAGAAACGGTGTAGGCTCAATTTTTCGAAAGTTAAGACACAACTCTACCTGAAGTTAAAAAGCTACACTTTGTAAAAAGCTACTCTTTAAAAAGCTACGCAGTTTTAATTTTCTTATCGCACTTAAAATGTTGTGACACTGTACAGTCATAACAAATGTTTGGAAAATATTTTGATTGCATCATGTTATTCACTTGTTTTGAAAAAATATAAGAAACACGTTAGAAACTGTTGGTAGCAAAATGGCCCAAAGATTTAAGAAACTGCCTACCAGCCCGGACCTTTAGTATTAGAAAATATACGTGTACATAAAGAACTTCTACAATTGGTTAATTTGAGAAAAGAAACGTGCCGTCTGCTAGAAAGGCGAGGGGCCGAGAGAGGGGTTACTACCATGTATAGAGCAATGGGTACGTGCGACCCAAAAAAGGATGGGTTTTAAACTTCGAAAATCCCCAACGATTGGTTTCAAATGTAACTCTTCCACTAGGAATGGGTAGCTTGTTGAATCGTAAAAAAGTATTTGTCGAGATTTTCATTTTTGACGTTGGATATTTTCGTTTTAGTTCTGAAACTTGGTCTATAGTAACTCTATCTTCATTCATAATCGTACGTTTAAAGTGAAATGAAACTTGTTTTATAAGAAGTTTAACATACTTCTCCCCGTAAAATCCTTAAACATGGGTAAGAAAATCGACCGAAAATCCTCAAATATGGGGAAAGATTCCAGAAGGGGAAAGATTTGACAATGAGAAAGCGACGATGTGACTTATCCGAATATCTCAGTAGATATGCGGAGGCGGTCTGCACTGAGATTACCTATGGTATGGTCAATGACAAAGGTGCAATCGATTCTTGTTTCCTATTTCAAGAGCTTTTTGGCTGTGAATCTGTTAACAGCTAATCAATGTATGATGACGTAAGTTAAAACCAAACAGAAACAATGTACATCTGTCATCATTGACCTCTGAACCACAGCTTGAATCGACTTCGTGTAATCGCAAACACGAGACTGTGCACTGAGAAGAAACATTATTGACATGGTACAATATGTCCAACATCGGCGAAAATTTATCAGAAAAAGGAAGCCGAGAAGAAAGTTTCGTGGATGAGAAAGCAGATCTGAGATACAATACTAAATATTGGAACGAATGCTTGTTACAGGAATGTGTATCAGGTTTTAGTTAAACATGAAGTGAAGATGAAATCCACGTGCATCACCACATCAGGCCAGACAAATTTGGCGCCAAATCAGTCTTGCTATGAGAACGCGAGGAGCAAGAAGGACGACCATTCGCTGAAAAATCTTGCTTGCTGGGTAAGTTCAGTTGTTATATTATCTAGTGCTGCATATCAATGCCCTTTTACCTGAATCGTTGTTTCAAATATAAATTACCGAGAAATGAGATTTTTCTCTTGACAAGAAGAGGGGCAACGATTTTCGTAAGTTCCTTTGTTTCGAATAAAGTTATCGGAGTCGAGCCATCTTCGAACTAGTAGGATCGAAATTAGATAAACTTTCATCCTGTAACCAAATGAATGATCGAACGAAGTTTTGATGCTTCGTGAAAAATTTTCCCGCGCTAGCGCTATATCAAAGGCATCAAGTAGAATTAACACCCTGTCAACGGGATTAGGGCTCATATTACTGCCACGCGATATTTTTCAGAAAAGCAGATCGCTGATTGGCTTAGGCAGTAAAAGCTGTTTTTTCACCAGCGATTGTGATTAAACATGTTCGATCGCGTTTACACTGTTTTTCGTTTCTCCTTAACGCGTGGATTTTCTCATTATGATATGGATCGCGTTTAATGTTTTTGAGCTTTTCTTTCAATTTCAAGAAATCATAATTAATTGTGGTCTTAGTTGTCTCTTGTAAAACTACCTACTGGCTTGAAAAACATTGTATTCGGGTTTTTTAACTTTCTTCATGCAGAGAGTTTGGGACAATTTGCTTTGACCAGTGTCAAATAAAAGCACATATACTGTATAACATAGGAAATATATACATTAACAGTAGAGTGACCCATATGCACAAGGTTTTGAATTTCAGTATTTGTGTACACTTGTAAATTTTACTTAATTGATTGTTTTCATTGATTTCAGTGAGTGCGAAGAGTGCACCAAAATTGCTTGGAGATGAAGAATGCACAATGGGTCCTTCATACTGGTGCAAAGACTACAAAACTGCAAAGCAATGTGGAGCAGTGAAATATTGTACTGAACACAAATGGCTGAAACAGATTAAAGGATCCACATGTGATGAATGCAAGACTATTGTTGCTGGAATTCATGCATATCTCGCTGATAATATTACAGAGGTAAGGTTTCTGGTACCTATATATCTGTTCAATATTCTTGATGTTTTTGCATAAGCAAATTTGTAATTTTTTAGTAGCACTCCAAAATCAAACGTGCTGAAATTATAAAACATTGTATTTGTTCATTTTGAAAAAATTCATTTTCATTGCATTCCTTAGCAAGTGCTACAATCCAATTTAAATATCTGTTTCACAATTTGCCCTGCAACAAAGTTTGAAATACTCAACATGCTGATATTCATTATGAGAATCTTATGAAATCATAGAAGTTTTTCCATTTAATTTACCCATTTCTTCATAGTTTTAAAAACTTTTGTTTTGCAGACAGAAGTGATCCAGGGACTTGAGGCCCTTTGCTCCTTCCTTGGCTCATACGCCACTGAGGTAATTGAATTTTTGTTAATTTAATCAATAATTTAATCTGATATATCACTTCAAATTTCAGCTGGTTTTACCCAATACTCAATAGACAAAGAAGCTTGAATCTGTGCACTTCAAATGATTTAAACACATCACAGTGGACCAAAATGGCGATTTAGCAGACATTCATGGATATCTACAGGGAAATAAATGTTACAGAAGCAGTTGGTAGCTCATTTTCAACGTATGACAAGGACAAATCAAATGGCTCACAAACAACTTAAAATTTTCATATTAAGGGGGGCTAGGGCCCAATATTCTAATTTTAGACTCCAAGCCAAAAATCTCTTTTATGCTCCTCGGTCTCAAGAAACTTAGCAATGGTGACTGATGGCTCTTTTCAACATATTCTGTTGGAACAATGAATAAAGTTGAATATTTCTCCACATTTAGGGGACGGGGACCTATATTTCAGTTTTAGGAATTCTAACCAAAAATCTCCTTTCTGTTACATTTCAGTATAAGCCTAAGCTATGTAGAAGGTTCTTATGCACATAATATTACCACAATATTACTTAGTGGATGATCCTTAATCAAAATATTTCGTAGTATTCTGAGAAAATGAGTCTTGTCTCAATATTTTTTCTTGGGACAACCAAAGTGTCCCAAAAAAGGCCCTTCCCCCCTGTTTATTTGAATTTTCCGAGGAGAAACAAAATAAAATCTTCAAAAATAAACTTATCACGAGCTTCTCTTTCAGAAAATGTATTGGTGTTGATGTTTCTCCTCGTACTTTTGGAGATATTCTCGATTGAAGTCAAATTTTGCCGTCTGAATGAGACGACAAATCTGACAAAGTGTCTGAAGAAAATTGTTGCTGTGGTAAAAGTGGACTTCATAAAACATTTTCATCTTGCTTTTCAACAAACAGTGACTATTTACGTTCTGGTAATGCTGATCAGACAATCTGCAAGCAATTTTCCTAGCCGAAAAACATTTATCCACATTCTTTGCCACTAGAATGATGGGTGTAACATTTTCAAAGATTTTGTCCAATTTACTCAGATTCAAAAATCTATAACTCTGTGATAACACAAGATAAATGAAAACTGTAAAGTGCACACGAAAGCCCAATTATTCAGCTTTCTAAAACTACATAACAACCAGTGATTTTGAGAATTTCAAAATTTTCGAATGTCTGCCTCTAACCCACTGTGCACATTGCATATACTTCAAACCATTTAATGATTTATTTCTGCTTCATTTGTAGTGCAAAGCTCTAGTCAGCAGTTATGGAAAGGAAATTATGGTCATCGTTTCACAATACACTGTAAGATACTGTATCATTCTCCTTGCTTTGTATTTTAGGAAAATATTGTTTAGAAATGTTTGCACGATCTTTATTGGAAACTCCCAAAAAGGAAGAAGAGAAGTGAAAAGAAGGGTTGAAAATCAAGTTTGTTCTTAAAATGAATGAACAGAGCTGAGAAGAGGTAATTTATAAATAGGACAAAGCAAATGCCTTCACATGCTATTGTTCCCATAGCCAAACATGCACATGCTAAAGTCATTAGGTGCAAAAGGGCAATTCTAGACTTGCATATGCAGCTCTTGAGTTAGCTATTTACCTCTATGAAGCAGATATTTGGCAGTTTTTGACAGATCACAAGGCTTAAACAATATTGAGGGATTAGGCATTATCCAGGTTTAGTCCATTGTCTTTCTTCTTTTCTGTTAAAATCACATTGTCTTAAATTCTTCATTTGACACTTTCAGGGCAACCCAGACCTAATCTGCAAGATGCTTGGCTTATGCACATCAAAGAAGACAGTTGAAGTGATGACAAAGCCTGAACAGGGAAAACCAATTGTTTTTGGGGGCAGCCAGGCTGTGAAGAAGCCGGAAGGAAGTGCATTGTGCATTGTTTGTGAATTTGTCATGACAGAGATAGATCAACTTATTGGAAAGAAAGCTACTGAGGTAACGCAAAAGGATTTTACAATAGACCTTTTAGCTATTCTGAAAAGAATCAGAATTGAACAACATTTTGCTACATTTTGTAGAATTTCGAATGTGCACAATAATGATAGAAGCGCTAACACCACGCAATCGAACCTCGCGTAATAAAAATGCTCTTTTTAAAGCAATCTTCAGATTTTGTATCTCAAGGAGACTTTTCAAGCAAGAAATAACAACAAGCAGAGGACCTTTCTTCTAAAGTTTTGTGTGCCACAGTTGCCTTACCCAGGCCCATCAGAAACGAGGGGAGCTGGAAGGGGGCTTCAGCCCTCCCCCAATAATTTGCTGAGATTTGTTCACTTTTGTAGATGAAAAAGGCTGTTAGAACCAAACTCAGGGAAATGAAGATTCAAACTTATCTATATTCGAAGAAGTTATCAGAATTTATCAAGCTATCACTTTTGATATTATGCAATTCTAAAATAATCTACAGTATATCCTCTTGAAATTGACATCCTATTGTCTTAATTTTCCTGGAAAGACCCCTATCAGTCACAATCCTTTGCTTCTTTAAATGGCAGATTCTCCAAAAATGGGGCGTTTTCTAGTGATCTTAAGGGCTTCCGGGCAGGCCCATGTACCGCCATTTTTTCTCCCTGCGCTTGCATCAAGTGTCACCCCCCCCCATATGAATTTTGTTCTGATGGGCCTGGCCCTGTATCCATAAGACCAAGGTTTTTGCAGAGTATGAGAATAATTTCATTGCTGCTTCTCACTGATAAATTGTTTATGCCTTTAGATTTATGTGCTTCACGTCAACCTCTTTCTCCCACAGCAAGAAATCATCAATGTTGTTGAGAAAGTGTGCAGTTATCTTCCATCAACTATCAAAACTGAGGTAGATTAGATATTTTATCAGTAACATGTTTAATTCTGTAATCCAATCTGGTTTGCTTTGTTGAACGTGTTTATTTGCTTGCAGATAAACAAGCGAATTCTCCTGCCATTTGATGTGTGATAAGATGGACGGATAAACTGTATAACTTTATGAAAATCCAAACCATTTTGTGTCAATAAAATCACATGACAATTTGTATTGAAGGAGACCAAATGCTGGTAAATATGTGGATCGTGGCATACAGACAGAAGGCAATGAGGCCCATTCAAGAAACAAGATGCAAATAAATTCCAGCTTGGGTTGAGAAATCGTTCAAGATAGGGTTTATAATATGGCAGACCTTTTTGCATTATTTAACTGTTCTGCTGAGCTTTCGTTGCAGTTCATCATTGTATTTGGTCATTTTGAGGCCAATCACATTTGCATCTTCTTCATCTATGATTTCAAATTCTTCTTCAAATTTTGCTCCAAGGAAGGAAAATCCTTGAGGACTAAGCTGAACCTTTGGCTGTCTATGTTAGCTGCCAAGACCTATCAGGCAACCTTCCCTTGTTGTCAGCTTCCAAAGCAATGCCAGTCCAGTGTAGCTTCTAAAATATGGCTTTTGTGGACTGATCAAGAACCAATCAAATTTATGGTTGCCCGTCTACTGAGCTGTATTTTTGAGCACCATATAATCTAAATACTCATTTCATTTTCTTTAGTGTGATGCTTTGATCTCTGAATATGGACCACAAATCATTAAGCTTCTCATTGGTCAACTGAAACCAAAGACAATTTGCACAGAACTTCGCCTCTGTTCAGCATCATTGAAGAAAGTTGTTGCGATGCCAAAGCCAAAAGGTTATCATCAGTTTTCTTGCACAGTTTGTGTTTTTGCTTTTCAAACTTTATTTGTAGTGTTGTAGGAATATCATGAGGGAAGCTCAAAATTTTTAGGAATTTCAGCACAATGATGACGACAATAAATATGTTGCATTGTATTGAACCTCATTTCAAATTATATTTCATTCTTTATTATTCATTCAACTAGAGTCGTTTTGCTAAGATTATGAATTAATGGCCCTAAAACCTTGACAAATCCGGATCGTTTTGGCTCAGACTAGGACCATTTTAAACCGCACTTATCAGGAAAAAACAAGCTGTTCATTGTCTAATCACACAAAGAATTACCAAGATTGTACTTAAAGTATAGTTTGATGTCTTTTTGAAAACTGTTTGTGTTTATTTGTAGCCAGTGGTATTGAATGTGAAGCTTGCCAACTTGTTGTCAGCTATGTTGAGTCTTTGATGCAGAACAAGAAAACTGAAGTAAGTTTGTTATAAATTGACTTTTCAAGTGGTAGATTGCATTGAAAGCAAAATCATCGGAAAAAACCATCTTGAAACGAGTTTTGAAATGGTTATCATTTTGATTTGTAAAGTAATTTAAACTTTTTTACCATCAGAACCAAGACTTTCAGCTAAACTTTTGAATTTTCGCGTGGGAAGCGCAGTTTGACGAGAAATTGAAGGATGCGGAGAGCGAGGGCAATCATGTTGAATTTATTCATTTTATTGACATTCTATGTTATTGACAAAACCAGGTATAAGGACATTCCAAGTTGAGAGATGCAAATCAGGTTAACTATAAATATTAAAGTTGACTTAAAGCATCTTAATTTTCGAACGTTTCGAACCAAACTTTTGAATTGCTTTGATTTTGTCATTACACCCTCTGAAAAACTTTGATGTACAACTGTCATTTATTTATGGGACTTTTAAGATCGATGAGAACGACAATTTATTGTGATTTAGGCCAGGAGCTTCCTTGTAAAAGTTGTCAAAAATATCTTAAAGCTTGAGAGTATTGTTTGGGTCCAGAAATTATAGAATATACAGTCCTTGAATGAAATTACCCAACACAGTGAGAAATTTTATAGACTGTTTACAGATTGTGTACATATCTTTACTTTTTAGTATTACAGCAACATTGCAAGAAAACTCTTAGAATTAGTGCTTTGAAATTGAAGGAATGCTATAGTTTTTTATCTTTCTTATCTTTGCTTCAATTAATCGTTTTCTTATAGGCTGAGATCAAAGCAGCTATGGAAAAAATGTGTTCATATCTTGGATCTTACAAAACTGAGGTAAGAATCTTCTTTTTTGCTACAGGCACTTTTTACGTACACTTATGGAATGTAGGAATTGTGGGCCCGGGAACCAGGGGAGTCGGATCGGTCAGACGGACTTAGGAAATAGACTTGGGGCAAGTATATATACTTTGATGCTTTGAAGGTGTGAAGTCTTTTCTTCAGGACCAAAAATCGCTTTGCTCTTATCAGAGCCCTGAACTTTTGATTTATGAAATTCACCCTTGCTGAATCGCTGATGGCATGATTTAGTCTGTTCATTGTTTGTTTATGAATTTATTGAATTTAAATTTCATTCAATGGCTGTGAAAGTATCCATTATATTCATGTACTAGGCTATTGTTTGAAAAATGAAATCTGTTGATGGCAGCATTTGATAAATTGCTACTTTCTTTCAGTGTGATTCCATCGTTGCAACTTATCTTGATCTGATCATCAAGTATCTATCACAAATGCCATCAGATCAAGTTTGCAAGGTAACTACAGCTCCTTTTTTATTTTGTATCCAACTTGTCGATGAATATGACCAGCTTTGGTCATTACAGATGTCTTATGCACCATTCAGACGTTTGGACCAAAAATATCTGTACAAGTTGGAAAATTCATACTATCAAGTACCGAATAATCGTCCCCCCCCCCCGCTTATTAATTTTTGAAAATTTTCCAACCCCCCCCCCCACTTTTATTCCAACCCCCCCTTTCATTAATTCTTGAAAAATAGAAATAATAGTGAACATAATTTTTTTAATAATTCCTGCTAAGCAAATGTACTTACTGTATTTATTAACTTTATTCTCCTTTGTTTGTCTGACCCGCACGCGAGAAAGGAAGTGAGCACTAAAGAAAGGAAGTTTTACTAAGAAAACGAAAAACGACTATTCTCAATTTTCCAACCCCCCCCCCCGATTGTTTCAACCCCCCCCCCCCCCGATTATTATTATATTGAACCATTTCCAACCCCCCCATTATTCTCACCCCCGTTTATTCGGTACTTGAGAGTATTCAGAGAATACTTTTCATTTCCTTCCAAGCTTAAAACTGATTTTTGCAAAAGTATCAGATCATATACGCTACAGTAAATCCCCGCATGTAAGAACCTACAAAAATAAGAACACAGAAGCTGTCTTTCCTAAATTATGCACCGAGTAATTAAGAACCTGTTTCAGTTTGAGGAAAAATATGTTCTTGTTGCAGGGGTAGCAAATTTGATTTTGGATTATCGTTGTTAAGTTCATTTTTGTAACAGTTGGCTATTAAAGTTTGAATCCTCTCCCTTGCCGTTTGTAAGCTTATAATTGGTTATTAGGAACATAATAACTTTGCCAAAACAAGTAACAGGGCTGAACATCTTTGGTGAAGGTTCTAAAACGGCCTACGCAAGTCACTCTTCAAATAAGAACCTATACCTTGAAATTAGTCTTAGTACGTTTAAAGTAAGAACCTATTTCAGCCTGGCTCTTAAAGAAGTGAGTTCTTATACGCGGGGATTTACTGTATTGCTTCTATAAAGATTTGATTCCTGTATCTTTAGAGGAACGAAATGTGTTTGAGTGATGTAATTTTTTAGTTTTCTCTTGTTATTGTGAAAGAGGTCTTTGGGGAAATAAAAGTTTTATCAAGGTAAGATATCGTTTATTTTTCATTTGTCAAGAATAACGCCGTTGATGCTGTACGAAGATTGATCAGTTCGTATGTGAATTCTCTGGCAACTATTTTTCCATATGGCTATTTATTTTTCATTTTGCCTTGTGCAGGAAATCGGACTTTGCACAGCAAAATCTATGATGAACTCAAGCAAAGGGAAACTTTCAATGGGGCATGTGGGTATGTAGCCTGTCACACTACCATCTCCTTCTTTTTGTTTTTGAAATCAGAATTGTTTTAATCGGTTGTCCTTTGAATTGTTTCTCACATCAGAATGCCGCTCCCTTTGGTATAAATTTGCCAAATATTTTGCTTAATTCAGACAATGTATTTCTGAGATTTGTTAATCACAAAATATTTGTGGTAAAAACACTGCAGTATCAGCACTGCTTTGATAATCTTCAGCCTCGAGTGGACCCATTTTCCAAAAGAAGATAGGGTCTTCGAAACAAGGGCATAAACTTGCTACGGCCACCCAATTAATTATTCTAATCCTCTATCCAAATATTGTCTGAAATGCGTCTAAACAAAGGCAGCATCAATTCAGTTTTCAGAAATCTGGAAACGGCTGATACAAGCTTCTGCTCTCTGTTTTATCGACTCTTCCTTCTTTTGGATAGTGCATGTACTCATAGGCTAAAGCTTCGTCATGCCTTCAGAATGAAATGCTTCCTTGCCTTCTTAATTTTGTTGTGCTTTCCTTCACAGCATCATCAACTGAATGCTCACTTTGTAAATTCGCTGTACAGTATGTTGACAGTTATTTGAAGAACAAGAAAACACAGGTATCCTTGGTTTATTTCTATCTCAATAAATATTTATGAACGAATTTGTGTTCTTCGTTATTTTAAAGTAAGACACCATGGCACAATTTCATTTACTCATCGCGTCATCACTTTGTCATTTAGAAGTATGCAATCCTGTCATTTAAAGGGGCTCCGTCGTCAAAATGTAAACAAAACGATGATTTTTGCAGTTTTTTGAAAGGTAATATCACACAGGATTTTCATATTTTTTTCATAATGAAAGTTGCTGTTTGGGCATTAATCCTTGTACTTCACTAAGGAACAAACCAAACATTCATATCTTCTACGATTGCTCGGATATAAGTGGATTTCTAACGGTCACATTTTGGTGGCTTAGGTGAAGCCACCAAACAGACTGCAAAGAACAATGGATGAACAATGGATAATCGGCGACACGTACGAGTTTACGGATTTGTTTACTGTTTGACGACAGAGCCCCTTTAATGATCAGCCACGTTCAAGGTTCGACCCATGTTTGTTTGTATTTAAAAAATCTGGATATATTATATATTTAGCTGAATCCTAAGTAGTTTCTTGCCCAGATACTGCTGCTAAAAATCTAAAAGTGCTCTGCTCTTTGCTTTATGATTCGCACGACCATTGAGCTTGCAATTTAGAAGAAACTCCGTGATTGTCAGTATCAACGTACAAACAAAACTCTTTTCAAAAAACAGTTACGATATATTTGTTTGTTTTCAATGACATATTGTATCACACACTAACAAGAAGATTGTCAATCGACTTGAGGGCTAGCTCAAACAAGATATCCTGTTAAAACGCGAATTAAGACAGTTTGAAAGATTTGCTAGAGTAATTTTGCGTTATCGCAAATCTGACTCAGCATCTTTTTTTTATTCATATAAATATTACAATAAATATTACATATTACTATACGTTTCTAATTACTATACAACACTTTAGGGACGATACCAAGGGGAGCGAAAGACAATGACTACCCCATGGCCAAACTAAAAGGACATGCAACGTTTCACTAAATACAACTACACCACGAACGATTAGAAACTAATGGATACCATACTAGATTCTGTCTCACATCAGATGTCAGGTTAGGGTTGCGATAAATTTAAGGGTGTTAAGAGCGCAACTCGTTCGTGCTGTATTGAGTGAAAAATAAGATGCCTGATATATGATGTGAAACAGAATTTACAAAAAAAAAGAATACATTTACATCAAGGGTCATCTAATGTGAGACGGACTTTAGTTACATGTTTTTATATTTTCTTCAGGCCGAAATTACCACAGAAATGAAGAAAGTTTGCTCTTTCCTTGGTACATACAAAGATGAGGTAGGATATTTATTTCTTAGCGGGCCATCATCGTTAGCATTTTTTCCAAATGCACTACTATTGCTGATCAACATCCTATTGTTGTTTGTTTTTTACTTAATTTCTTTGCGGAGGATGGGACGTGATCGTCTCGAAATATCCTGAAATCTTTTCATACGAAAGGGTTTCTTTCGCTGTTGTGCACATTCGAAAATTCTTCAGAATGTATCAAAATATCGTTCAATCCAGATTCTTTTTAGAGTAGCTAAAAGGTATATTTAACCAAATCGTTTACCAATGTGTCATGATCCAAACTGGCCTATTTTCTTGCTCCCATATATTTAACCAAATCGTTTACCAATGTGTCATGATCCAAACTGGCCTATTTTCTTGCTCCCATAGTGCAACGCATTGATCAGTGCTTATTTACCATTGATGATTGAATACTTGACAACCATGACTCCTGATCAAATCTGCAAGGTATGTTTATTTATATCTCTTGGAATTATTCCGGTTTAAAGTTGATTGCTTTGAAGAAAATAAAAATTCAAATTGTCTCTTTGCGTAATTATTTCAAAATTTGCAAAATGTACCAGGTGAACCAGAAAAAATTATCTGCTTTTGAAAATTCATACAAAGAGACAATTTGGAGACAGCTTGATGGATTGGAATGATTCAAATTTTGGTTGAAAGCAGATTTTGGTGATTTTTCTCGGATTTTTATGAGCACTGGAAATGTAGCGGGTGTCCCAAAATGATGTATTATCGTTTGATTGCTTATATTTCCATAACCAATGAACCGATTTTCAAAAACTTTGTTGTGTTTGATTGCCTGAAGGCTAAATTGTATTTTAAGATGTTGGTTTTGGTCTTACCATGGCGTTTTCATGTCGAAAAGGAGATCGATAAACCTGCTCAAATCCAAGCCTTAAGGCTGATTTCCAGTCAGTGGAATTTTCCGAGCGGGCGGAATTTCCTTTGTCTGGGAGAGAAAATGTCGCCCTGGAATTGAATGGAAAGTTACGGCTGAGTGACCTTTTATTGTCTAAAATTCCGCCCGCTCGGAAAATTTTACTGACTGGAAATTCGCCTTTAGATGGCATGAGAAAGAAACGGCCTATTTTTCCAGTCAACATTTTAGATGTGATACAAAAGGCTGAACACGTATTCGTACTCTCTGAACTCAGTATTGAGTGAATTCGTATTCTCAAAACGACATATATTCTCTGAACGACATATAAGTTCAGCCTTTTGTATCACATCTAAAATATTGACTGGGAAAGGAGGCCGTTTCTTTTTCTTGCCATCTAAAGCTTGAATTTGAGCAGGTTTGTCGACCTTCTTTTCGACATGAAGACGTCGGCCTAACCTACAACCAACCTCCTCGAATACAATTTAGCCTTTCGGCAATCGGATAAAATAAAGTTTTTGAAAATCGGCTCATTGGTTATGGAAATATAAGCAATCAAACGATAATACATCATTTTGGGACACCCGGTAGGTAAATTCGACTTTACGAAAATTTCTTGGTTGTAAAGTGCCTGAAAAGGGCCTAAAACAGTTGATCAATTCGTAAGGAATCTCCTCATTGAGAAAATACGCAAGGACATTTTCCCTCTCTCAAGAGTTATAAGAAATATGTTTTTAAACAAATAGGGAAATTTTAAATCCCATAGCTGTATGAATTTTCATGGTGTGAATTTTTTTTTGGCTGACCCGGTTGAGATCTATTCATTTCTGGTGAAGTTGTAAGACATTCCTTTGTAAGGAGGCACTGGTATCTTCTCCTTCAAACGTTTGAGTAAGGAGCCTTGAACACAATTTTATTTATGTATTCGATATTTGGAAACGTTAACAATCTTCAAATCCATCAGAACTTTTAAGTAGGTATTGTTTTCAATTTGAATAAATTTAGAATTCAAATTGTTATTGTTTTTGTCCCATTAGAAATTGAGCCTCTGTACTGAAAATACGAAGCCATTGGTTGTAGAGAAACACCTTGGTAAGTCGATTCCGAATAAACACTTGAGAAGTATGTTGGGATCCGACGATCGACGTTGGTATTCGTGGCCTTTCCTTTTTCGATTTATACAATGAGAAGCTTGACATGATAAGTATTTCTAGTGAGCTTCATTTTCATTAACGTGCGTAACATTAACAAGTTGTTTCTCGAAGATGAAAACTTCCACAAAAACAGACAATTTAAACATTTAAAAAGTGCTGGTATATTCTTTGATTGCCTTCAGTTATGTTGTTTGCTGCAGTGAATTGGCTCTTCATAAATGATTTTAGCAAAATTATGTCTTGTCTAGCAACCTACTTTGAAATCATTTTCTGACTTTATAATATGTTGGAGATATTTTTTGATCGTTTGTTTTGTTATTGTTGATCAGAATCCAAGGTAAAAGGAGGAGCATACTGCGCTACTTGCAAAACTCTCGTTACTTATGTTGACAATCTCGTTAAAGATGCAAAAACAGAGGTGAGTGAGATCAATCTTTTACATAATATAATAAAATATAATGTAATGTAATGTAATGTAATATATAATATAATATAATACCGGGTGACCCAGAAAAAAGTGACCCAACGCAATCTGTTATAGAAAAAAGTAAGTGGCCGATTGAATTTCAAACGTTGTTTTGTCGCTAAAAGACCAGCCTACCTTATGAATATTTTTCGCAATTTTTTTGGGCACGGGAAGGTTTCCGAATTAAGGATTTTGAGGAAAAGGGCAGGCTTGAAATTCTCAAAAAGTCGTCAAAAACAAGGGATCGATTTGAAGCCATTTCAGATCTTCAAAACAACGAGGAGCGTGTTTCATTCTGCCTGAGAATATTTTCAAGTACCTAGGGACTATAAACTTGCTCTGAAGACTTCCGACTGTGTTACCTATTCCCAGTTTGAAATGAAACACGCTCCTCGTTGTTTTGAAGACTTGAAATGGCTGTAAATCGATGCCCTGTTTTTGACGACTTTTTAAGGATTTCAGGCATGCTCTTTTCCTTGAAATCCTTAATTTTGGAAATTTACCGTGCCGAAAAAATTGCGAAAAATACTCATGGCATAGGCTAGTCTTTTAGCGACAGAACAACGTTTGAAGCATCTCAATCGGCCACTTAGTTAATTTTCTGTAACAGATTGTGTTGGGTCACTTTTTTCTGGGTCACCCGGTATAACGAATTTTTATACAGGATATACATTTCAACAAAAAATGCTGTTATCAACATGTGTCCTGTAAAGGAAAAGAAAGAAGAAAAAAACCTATAACAAGTCTGATAAAACCTAGCAGTAATTACAATGATAATTTACAAGTTCCATATATATTACAATTTTTAAATAAAATGTTTCTTTAATAGTTTTTCGTATTGCTTAATAGATTCAGTTTTTCTAAGGTCAATTGGCAGTTCGTTGTAAATCCTTGCACCCATAAAATGGAAGGACTTCATAGCATATTCTGTTTTGATGCCCGGAAGCCTCATCAAACATTCGTTGTTTCTTGTTTGCATTTTGTGCTGTTGCAACTCAGAATAGCATTGAAAGTTCTCACAAATATCATTGTCTAAACATTTACGTACGAGTTTACATGCCCCGGTACTTTTGGCATTGACAACTGATTGAATTATAGTGGGATTTTGTTTGTAGGCATACTACAATTTCAGAAGCATTCCTGCAAAGGATTCTTGATGACAATGGCTCTTGCTTCGTCCGTCGTAAACATTTGTATCAGTAAACTTAACATGGGTCACAGCTTTCAGGAAGTTTGGGGTGATACCATTAAATGAGCAAACAGTTTCTATCAACATACGCCCAGGCAGATCGTCACTTCTTTTCCAAATGGAGCATCGTAGTATTGTGAAGAAAATTTAACAGTGACTTTATTTTGTTTAGGCTGAAATTGTGACCTTGGCAGAGCAGCTGTGCTCATATCTTGGAACCTACAAAGCTGAGGTAACGTTGCAGTTATTGATCTTCGGTTTCCTTGAAGGATCTTATGACGAGAAACTTCAAGTTTTGGTGGAATTGAAATTCTGGAAGACTCATCACTTTCATTACTGTCTCGCGGTATTTATCATTGGCCACAATGAACCTCTCCGGGGATGAAGAAGTTTGTTGCGTATGGCTGTGTGGTATTTGGTATCATAAAGTAATGAGCTACAGTATCAGATATTATTGCAAGCCAATAGACCTTTTAGCTATTCTCCAAAAGAGCCAGGATCGAACAACGTTTTTATTTTCATACATTTTTATAGGAGATGTTCGATTGAGTGAAATCAGAGCTTCTATCAGTATTGTGCACATTCGAACATTCTACAAAATGTAGCAAAATATCGTTCGATTCAGATTCTATTTGAGAATAGCTAAAATGTCTATAAGCAATATTATGCGCCTTTAACTGATTATATTTTTATTTCAGTGCGACAGTTTGGTTGCCGCTTACCTCCCTGAGATCCTCAAACTTTTGGCACAAGAGCTTTCACCTGAACTTGTTTGCACCGTAAGTTTTACAGGGTTCTTTTGGGAAGCTACTCTCATATTTTGATTTATCTCACGCCACTGAAAGCCCTTTGAAATCGTGGAATCATTCGACATAGCTTTGAAATTTGTTGCAGTTAACAGATATGCAGCATAACATAACAACATGGCGTAGTTTTTGATACAGGTCTTTTTACAGTGGAATCATAAGCCTCGTCATAAGCTAGCTTTGACTCAGCTCACTACCTTCAACTCATCTTTAACATACAGTTTCGTTGAGCGTCTATTCTCTATGTTTTTCTAGCAATCGGAATATCTGTCTATACATGCTGCATTATATGTAAATTCCTGACAGGGGGGTTGTCTATTCTGTACACTTTTTTTTTATAAGAATATTTTAAATTTTGTCCAGCCTCGATATTCTTAAGAAAGTTTCGTTTTGAGCCTGAACAAATTCTTGAAGTATTTATGGCAGTCATGCGATGCTTTGTTATGAACATCACAAAACAGGCAACTGCTGAAAAATGAGACACAAATATGTCAGCTGAGGCTGGCAATATTCTTATAATATTCTTAAAAATTGGATGATTCTGAGCCTGAATATTCTTATAAACATTATTCTTGTAAAAAGAAAAGAGTGTATATGTTCATTTATTGAACATTCTTTTCATTTTCATAGGAACTAGGACTTTGCACGAAAAGCAAACAAACCAAGTTGTCTAAAGGTATGTTTTTTCATTGAAAATTGATTCAGGATTTTGATTTTTGATTCACCATGCAAATTTTATACTATTAGACGGGGAAAATAAGCTAACCATCTAAGCAAGTGCCTAACCACAGTTTTTAAGGTTTGTCTTGTTAGAATAGGCCATTAGGATTAATCTAAGATAATGTGCCATTTCTAAAAAGTGTCGAATGTCACGTCATTGATGACGTCACGGAAGGGCTTAATGTCCCTAAATACTTCCATAACTTTTGATAGTTGTGCTGTATCAACTTGCGATTTGCATAGTTGAAAAGAGCGTCTGAAGAGCTTTCGAATGATGTGTTAATTTTTGCATTTTAGTGAAATTCCCGTCTCTATGTCACAAATCAAAATTCCTCCGCGTGGGTTGAGGCAGAAATATATTTATGGACAATTATGGGTGAAAATTTCTTTGAATTATGTTCTTTAACAGAATACTATAATCAGTCAAGATTCCTTCTGAAACAGGATATTTTTGTAGATTTTCAGCAGATATTGCTTGTCATTAAAATTTCTCATCTATCAGCTCTCTTTTTCTTTTAACAGTTGATGGAGGACAATATTGTCAAATCTGTGAGACCGTTGTGACATATGTGGAAACATTGCTGAATAATAACACAGAGGTAATAACATGGAGAAATCTTACTTTTTGCTTTTTTCTCATTGTTATTGTTGATGAAATTATTTGAAAAACATCTCTTTAATACCCTTTGCTTGAAGTCATAATTTAAGAATGAAAGGGCTTACACTCTTTTTTTTTATAAGAATACTATAAATTTTTTCCAGCCTCAATATTCTTAAGAAATTTTTCGTTTTTAGCCTTAAAATATTCTTAAAGTATTCTTATTTTTTCAAATCTGATATGGCTTCAGGGGAACATAGTTCAAAGAAGTGTCATATCATTATGAAGAAATGGTCGAACGAAAGACAAATTTAAGCAATTGTAACAATAAGAATGTTATGAGCATCACAAAACAGGCAACTGCTGGAAAATGAGACACAAATATACGAGCTGAGGCTGAGCAATATTCTTATAATATTCTTAAAATTTGGATGATTCTGAGCCTGAATATTCTTATAAACAATATTCTTATAAGGAAAAGAGTGTATTTCAGTCGGGTGAAATATGGAATTTATTCAAACATAATCACTGTTAGATATCACATTTGACAATATTATTGTCTTGACATCCAGGGGGAAGTGGTCTTTCAGACAGAGATTGTCTTATTTTACTGATCCATTGACTTACCTTCATTAAAACACCCGCCAGTAATCCTGCTAAAGCGATGCCCGCCAAGTTAAAGGATGGCCTGCCAAGGAAATTTATTTCCCCGCTCAGTTTTAGTTTTTAGCATTTTCCCGCCTTGTTTCTGTTGTTCCCCCGCTGTTTCCCCGTCGAAGATTATACAACTTCCACCACAGATGATAGCCGAAATTTTGCCTTTGCCCGTCATGATATCATAATCCCCGTCGAAAATGTATAATTTCATAATTTCCCCGCTGTATTTTTAATGTTTGGTGGGGTCGTTATTGGGGGGTGTATTAAAGGCAATGTGCAATGGCAAATATGACAGTCGATAAATTGAACACAAACGAAACTCACTTATGTCTTTGGTTATCCATTGTTCACGGTGTGTGTGGTACTTCGATGTGAATGAGATATTTTTAGATTGTTCTGCTCTTTGTAAATGCAAGCTTTGCACAGGCCCTTAAAACTTCCTTCCCTTCCTTTTCAGGCTGAAGTCACAGCTCTTCTTAGTCAATTGTGCAATTATCTTGGTTCGTACAAAGCAGAGGTATGCCGATCGATCTAACGCTAAATTCATAACCTGACATCAACACATTTATTTACGACAATGTGTAAAGATTTATTATGCGGACACATATTTCGACCACTGCTAATCTTGAATAACGTCTAAGTTTACTCAATTGACCTTTTAGCTATTCTAAAAATGATCCTGGATCGAACGTTATTTTTATACATTTAAATACGCGACGTTCGATCGAGTGGCGTTAGAGCTTCTATCACAATTGTGCACATTCGAAAATTCTACAAAATGTAGCAAAATTTTGTTCGATTCTGATTCTTTTCTGAATAGCTAAAAGGTCTATTGTTGTGCCTTCGACAGTCAGCTCGACTTTCCTTTTACTTGCAACTGGATGATCCTTAGCCTTCCTTGTCTCAAGCGAGATTCATATTAAACAAGAAATTTCTTGATCACATAATTAAAGTGTACTTTCCTTGCAATAGACCTTTTAGCTATTCTACAAAAGAGCCTGGATCGAGCGTTATTTTTATACACGAGGCTCGATAGAGTGGTGTCAAGAGCTTCTATCACTATTGTTCAAATTCGGAAATTCTACAAAGTGCACTTTGTAGAATTTTCGAATATGCACAATATTGATAGAATCTCTAACGCCACTCTATCGAACCTCGTGTATAAAAATAACGCTCGATCCAGGCTCTTTTGTAGAATAGCTAAAAGGTCTATTCTGGTTTAGAAAGACTTTTAAAGTTAGTAAATGATCCACTATACCATTTATTACAGTGCAATTCCTTGGTTAAAGCCTACATACCTCAAATCATCGAACTGCTGAAGAAAGAACTTACACCAGCGTTGGTCTGCAAGGTACGGTTCTTATTAGATGTCACCTTTCTGAAGCATAATACGGGAAGCTGTCGTTTCTGCAGCTCCATCTCGAGCTCCATGCGAGGACCCACAGTTCACCTTGATCGTTTGTGGCCTGCAAAGTTGACTTTTGTATGATGTGGAAATCGTTTAAGGCATATAGGCTCTGTTTGTTTCGATTTTCATTAGGCATGCAAAGGATTCTGGTTGGCAATGGGCCTTTAAACGTTACGAAAGTAAATGTTTTTGTTCAATTCTGTTTCAGGAACTTGGGCTGTGTACTGCCATGAATCATATTGTGAAGAACCTAGACATAAAAGGTATTTAATTATTTTTCTTCATTGGAATTTATGTCTGGAAGGGAATGCAAAAACCTGCGGTATTCTGGGGATGGCAAGTCACGAGATAGATGTACTCAAATTATTTTCATTTATCCGAAATTTTGAACAGAGTGGTCAGAGTATAGTTTTTGCCTGGTGGCTGAAGTTAAGTTCGGTCTAGTAGGGTCAAACTTTGGATGACCTCACAACTCACCTTGCCGTCCTTCGGAAGGGACGTTAAACTAGGAGTCTCATGCCTGGATGCGACATACATAGAGGGCTTAGATTAGCTTTAAGTAGCTAGAAATACTTCCAGTCTACTCAAATAGATTCAGTCTACTCAAATAGATTCAGTCTACTCAAAATAGATTACTGAAAAAAGCGATCAGCTCCTTATGAAATCTTTCCTGTCTTGTTTCTTGTAAACACTTTAACAAAATCAATAGATGTTATTCGAAAATTAGTTTCATGATTGTCAAAGATAATGGTTTTCATGTACAGGTTTTATTGAGCTCTTTTCTGTTGATTTGCAGCCATAAAACAAGTGAAATCAGGAGTTGAATGTCAGTTTTGCACAATGATAATTGGTTATGTTGATAAATTGATTAAAGACAAAAAGACTCAGGTAAGATCATGCTAACTCAACGGATCTTTTAGCTATTCTAAGATAGAATCTGGATCGAGCGATATTTTTATATGTTTTGTTGAATTTTCGAATGCGAATAACAGTGATAGAAGTTGTGACGCCACTCAACCGAACATTTCGTGTAAGAATGTGAACAAGTGTCCATCGATTCAGACTTATACAGCTAAAAGGTCTTTTTATATTTTTTGAGATTTACTGGAAGTTTCTTAGAAAATTGAGAGAAATCTGGTACATACCTATTCGTTCAAGTTTTTTAGAGTACAATATCGATGTTTCCAACTTCTGTAATGCGTAATTTTTTACGTAAAGCTAGAAGCAGCAAAAGACGAATTCTTTCAACACTTGTTTTGATAAAGTTTATAGTTCTATTTTCAATCAAATCGTTGTTTAAAATCGTCCCTTAATATTTGATACTAATTTTAGTAGATTATTTTCCTTAGTAATTAAAGTTTCTAATCTTTCTTTTGCAGGCCGAAATCACTGCCACTTTGGAACAATTTTGTTCTTACACCGGATCCTACGCAGTTGAGGTACTTTCACATATTTATAAGAATCAAACAAAATCGAAACTTCCATATGTAACACTTAAAGTTAATTGACGGAGATCAATAGCCAACTCAAGAGCTTTATATTCAAGTCTAAAATTAGCCTATTGTATTTAATGATTTCGACATATGCTTGCATATCTTTTCACAAGGGGAGCAATTACGTGCGTAGATGTTTCTTCGTTCTATCTATAGATTGCCTCTACTTAGCTCTGTCAACTAAATTTAAACCGTTACAGGCTTTTCAAAGTTTTGGATTCGAATTATTTTTAATTAGTTTTTAGTTTGCAATATTTGTTCTTTTGAATTATTTCCATTCTGCGCTTTTTTGTTCCTAGATTTTGCATATCTTTATTAACTAAGCTTTCTCTCAAAATTTAGGGAAATTTTAGCGAGAGTTGTAGACTTCAAATTGGTGCCTAGAAAAAAGTGTTTCTCTGAATTGTTTTTACATAAGTTTTACAGAAGTTTATTAGTATCGGTTCTATAAATAGTTCTTTGTTTGATAGCGAGCTATGCTTGAAACGTCGTCCTTCATTCAGTTCATATTAAAGTTCTTATACACTTACCTCACATAAGTATTGCACCACCTGACCCAAAATGGCGCCCAAAAGTGTCGCTCAGCTCAATCTACAAAATTTGCATAACAAAAGCAGCAGCATTTAAGGGTTTCTCTACCAGGTATTTTGGTCGGAAAATAATTGTTAATTCGTATGTTTTTCATTCATTAATAAATGAAACGGTGGTTTGTTGGTTTCTTTGACAAATTAGCAAAAACGTTCGGACAACACTGAACAAGATTTTGGCAGCATAACTGGAGGAGTAGGCCAAAACAAAATGAGAAACGGATAGATATCTGGGGGCAAAGACAACAACATTTTAGTGTTTTCAAATTTGGATTCTACAAACTTTATCGCTGTGACAAAAGTTTTCCGTGAGGAATGCCAGAAGGATAAACACAAAGAGAAAACGGAAAGAAACCATTCCAACGTAAGAATATCCTTGATATTACTTTTATCAGATTAAAATTAATTTTGCTTCCTGGAAGACTTTAGGCAAGTGATTGACGCTTAAATATATGGATTTTGATGTGCTTAACCAAATCGCTTATTTCAATTTAGTTTTAAAGTAATTTTGAAATTTAACAAGTGACTGGAGCATGTTTTTTTAACGTGACTCCTTCTTAGAGAAATTAAAGTTCAGTTAGATTGAATGACGGCCTTGTTACTAATTTGAATTTTCTTCTTTTTTCACATTCAAAGTGGAAAACTTTTATCATGGCGATAAAGTTTGTAGAATCCAAATTTGAGAACACTAAGACTTTGTTGTCTTTGCCCCCAGCTTTCTATCCGTTTCTCGTTTTGTTTTGGCCTACTCCTCCAGCCATGCTGCCAAAATCTTGTTCAGTGTTGTCCGAATGTTTTTGCTAATTTATCAAAAAAGCCAACAAACCAACGTTTCATTTATTAATGAATGAAAAGCATACGAATTAACAATTATTCTCCGACCAAAATACCTGGTAGAGAAACCCTTAAATGCTGATGCTTTTATTATGTAAATTTTTTTGATTTGGTTGAAAGACACTTTTGGCCGCCATTTTGTGTTAGGTGGTGCAATACTTATGTGAGGTAAGTGTATTTTACTATATTTACTTTTTTATCTTATTACAGAAGTATTCGTACAGAATTTAATCCATGAAACAAAACTCAAGTGCCTTTATGAAGTGCCTCTATCTACCCTGGGGATCGTTCTTTAATTTCGGAGAATTCTCTTTCTTTCTCTTATCCTCGATTAATTTGAAGTTGATCAGGAGAGCCGAATACGCAAAGGTGTTTCAGCCAATAGACCTTTTAGCCATTCTAAAAAGAATCTGACTCCAACGACATTTTCATACGTTTTGAAGAATTTTCGAATGTGCATAAGAATGATAGAAGTTCTGACGTCACTCAATCGAACCAGTCATGCAAACATGTATAAAAATATCGCTAGATGCAGGCATATCCAGATTCTAGATGCAGGCATATCCAGATTCTAGATGCAGGCATATCCAGATTCTAGATGCAGGCATATCCAGATTCTAGATGCAGGCATATCCAGATTCTAGATGCAGGCATATCCAGATTCTAGATGCAGGCATATCCAGATTCTAGATGCAGGCATATCCAGATTCTAGATGCAGGCATATCCAGATTCTAGATGCAGGCATATCCAGATTCTAGATGCAGGCATATCCAGATTCTAGATGCAGGCATATCCAGATTCTAGATGCAGGCATATCCAGATTCTAGATGCAGGCATATCCAGATTCTAGATGCAGGCATATCCAGATTCTAGATGCAGGCATATCTTGTAGAATATCCAAAAGGTCTATTGTGGAAAGTGACTTTTTCAAAAGGAAACAAGAAATCTAATTTGTGATTTCTTGTTGTAGTGCAAGAGTTTAATGGCAGCTTATCTTCCAATGGTTTACAAATATTTAGAACAAGAACTGGCACCTGCTGTTGTCTGCAAGGTACTGATAAGTCGTTTCTTTGGTGTTTAATTTCTTTCATGTTAATTGTCATGTCAGGTGAGACTTGCGATCATGCAAAGCTACTCTACTCTTTTTCACCTGACATCTAATTGAACTTGGACTTATAAGACGATTTTTCAATCTTTCATTTTTGTAAATTGTTTCTTTACTTTTCAAGGAACTTGGTTTATGCACTTCTAGCAAGAAGACCACTGTGAAAGTTGTTTTACCCAGGAAAGAAAAGAAAGGTAGGAATTGTTTGTTAAATTTCTAATTGTTATTTCAAGCTAGATTTCCTTTCTATTTCTTCAAATTTATTTTTCTCTTGGGTTTATCTTCTGAAATTTGTGTCAGTATTTCGGCAGACCCTCGATACATCAGAGAATGAAATACTAATAATAGAAAGAGAGCTATCATGATCTCTGATTAATCAATATCAAAATAACTACTAATCAACAGCTCAGAGTAATCATTAATCAGAAACAACTGAAAATACCATGAATAGCAAGGAGAGGCATGATCTCCGATTCATCAATATCAGAAATTTCATGTGGTACGTCATAGGAAAGAAAACGAGAGATTGAGAGAATCTAAGGGTGAACAGGGTGGACAGGGTGGACGGGTGGACGAGTTACACGTGGTACGTCATAGGAAAGAAAACGAGAGATTGAGAGAATCTTAGGGTGGACAGGGTGGACGGGTGGACGACTTGCACGTGGTACGTCATAGGAAAGAAAATGAGAGATTGAGAGAATCTTAGGGTGGACAGGGTGGACGGGTTGACGAGTTGCACGTGGTATGTCATAGGAAAGAAATCGAGGGATTGAGAGAATCTTAGGGTGAACAGGGTGGACAGGGTGGACGGGTGGACAAGTGGCACGTGGTACGTCATAGGAAAGAAAACGAGAGATTGAGAGAATCTTAGGGTGGACAGGGTGGACGGGTGGACGAGTTGCACGTGGTACGTCATAGGAAAGAAAATGAGAGACTGAGAGAATCTTAGGGTGGACAGGGTGGACGGGTGGACGAGTTGCATGTGGTACGTCATAGGAAAGAAAATGAGAGACTGAGAGAATCTTAGGGTGGACAGGGTGGACGGGTGGACGAGTTGCATGTGGTACGTCATAGGAAAGAAAACCAGAGACTGAGAGAATCTAAGGGTGGACAGGGTGGACGGGTGGACGAGTTGCACGTGGTACGTCATTGGAACGAAAATGAGAGACTGAGAGAATCTAAGGGTGGACAGGGTGGACGGGTGGACGAGTTGCACGTGGTACGTTTATTGCACGTGTGATCACTCCAGTTTTAATGCGGAAGTGAATTTCTAGAGTTATTGTCTATTTCTTGGCACATTGTTCACCAATAAAAAACTTGAGATTAACACAGTTTCATGGACTGAATCGGTACATTTCACGAACCACATTAATTGTATTTTATAACCCATGATGTTTTTAAAACGAAAGTTTTATTTCCAATTCATCTAATCCAAAGGTATTTGTTTATCGTTTGTCTTTTTCTTCTTTTTAGGGACAAAATCAAATAACTAATGAATTATTTATGATTGATAAAGTAAAAAATTTAGAAACATTTAGCCTCAAAACATGCTGTATCCAAAAATATTTATTACTACTTAATGGGAACATTCTAGCTCGAGAAGCTTTTTAGATGAAAAAGAATATTGACCATTATAGATCGTATTGACAAGTATAATGTTGCTTTGGCGAAAACTTTGAGTTTCTGGTCTTTTTTGTAAATTTGGCGGAAAAAGGTAGAACTGCTTATGTTAAAATTTGGAGATACTGGTCTTTTGTTCTTAACCCTATCAAATTTGCCCCCCCCCCCCCTAGTTGACTTTTCGTTATGACTCTGCCAGGAGAACAACTATGGCCCGGAAACTTTCTGACTTTTTGCTGCTACGTACTATGCAACGACTCAAAAAGTTTTATAAAAATATTTTGACAAATGAGGGGGAGGGAGGCAATTTTCTGGAACTGACTCAGTCAAAATCGCCAATTCTCGAATATTAATTTTCGTGAAAAAAAATAGCAAAATCGCAATAGTTTGCAAATATATTTTGCTGGGTAGTTTTATTTGATGTAATCTATCATGATTTTCATGATTGGATGGAAATTGTGCTCAAAATTATATTTTATCGCATTTTTCCTGATTTTGATCGACTTTGTCTCATAAAGTACATGCCTGTGGCTGTTAGTACACCAAATCTGGTTGCTCTATCTATTTCCCAGCAAGAGTTAGGTAAAGGGGGGGGGGGGGACTTTGTTGCCCCGTTACAACCAAGATAGTACGTGTCAGATAGCCGAACCACTATAGGGTTTATTTTGGCGAACAAAGGTAGCACCAGCAGCTTACAGGTAAATTTTAGGATTTTGATTGGATAGGAGGTCAGAATTTCAGAATTTGATTGGATAGGATTTCTAGGACAAATTGATTTTAAAAAAGGAAGACTGATTTTAAGATTTCACATTTGTCTCAATGCAGTCAGTGAAAAAAAGTCAATGAAACTTGATGTAAGCGTAGCAAGTAAGAATGGTGGCCGGGGGGGCTTGGCTTGCCCCAGGGAAATTTTTCATGGCCACGCCCTTTACATCATTGGAAAGCGCCCCATTTTTGAAGAATTTGCTTTTTAAAGAGAAGCAAAGGTTCATAAATGATGGGGTCTTTCCAGGAAAATTTTGAAAATAGGACTTCAATTTCACGAGGATATACACTCACTTCACTTTTTCATAAGAAACCACTTATAAGAAACGGTAGGCTCAATTTGTCGAAAGCTAAGGAACAACCCTACCTGAATTGAAAAAAGCTAAGAAACTGCTGTAATTTTCAGTTTTAATTTTCCTATCGCACTCAAAATTATTTTGACATTATACAGTTAAAGCAACTGTTTGGACATTTTTTTGAGTGCGAATCATGTTATTTACTCGTTTTGATATCTTACTAAGTTATTTGGGAGCCCATTGGACAAGACAAAATCAACTCTACACTTCCGGCATTAAAAATATAAGAAACACGTTAGAAACTTTTGTTAGCACTGAGTAATTAAGTGCAGCCATGGTGCAGCTAACAAAGCGGAAGTCCCGGAAGTATTCATATTCCTGGATACGAATAAAGCGTTTCTCAGATTTAATTTTTCAATATTATCCCTTATATTACCGGGGGAGGGGGTACTTGACCAGTTTTTGGTTGGGAACTTGCCGTTAAAGCTTTAAAAACATACCCGTTCCTTATACCAATTTTCCGAAAAAGTATACCCGACCTTATACCAATTTTCCAAAAAAGTACACCCGACCTCATACCAATTTTCCGAAAATTTATATCCGACCTTATACTTATACCAAAATCGTGAAAATCGATACCGTTCCTTATACCAAAATCGATATCCTTCCCGATGGCACGTCGCCGTACCCAAAATATGCGAAGCACCCCCCTCCCCCGGGTTATATTACTCCTGTTTCTTGACTGTATGATAATCTGAAAGTCAAAGGTTCAAATCAAAAGTTCCTTACAAAAATACATGCATGCATTTCCACTGCATTGACTAAGAATTGCATAGGAAAGCTAATATTTCAATGGTTGAAAGGAAATTTTTCATGCTGTCGGCTTTATCTTTAGATATCTATAAAATAAGAGCTAATTCAAGCCTACTACAAGTATTTTTTTTATAAGAAACTAAGAATTTTGGCCAGTCTGAAAGTTTCTTAAAATTATCAGATTTTCAGTACACGTATTTTTTGTAAGAAACTAAGAATTTCGTCCAGTACTGACAGTTTCTTAAAATTATCATATTTTGAGTACTCAAAGTTTCTTACGAGTCTCTTGGAGGTTCATAAAAATTTTCATGTTCACTGCATGTGCCCTTGTGAACATTTCAAAACAATGTTTTTGTAGCCTTTCCAATGTTTAGACATTACTCCAGTACCTTATGAGTAATATTATACAGGAAACAAGTGAAATTAAAGTAGAAATATATCAAGGATTTTCATGCAAAAGCTTCCCTTGCTTCGTAACTTCTGTCATCCTGGTTCCTGGCGAAAAGAAATGCGTCCCGAGACAGAGACCTGACCAGTGTTACTAGAATGCAACTCGTCCACCCTTCCACCCTGTCCACCCTTAGATTTTCTCAGTCTCTGGTTTTCTTTCCTATGACGTACCACATGCAACTCGTCTACCCGTCCACCATGTCCACCCTAAGATTCTCTCAGTCTCTCATTTTCTTTCCTATGACGTACCACGTGCAACTCGTCCACCCGTCCACCCTGTCCACCCTAAGATTCTCTCAGTCTCTCATTTTCCTTCCTATGACGTACCACGTGCAAGTCGTCCACCCGTCCACCCTGTCCACCCTAAGATTCTCTCAATCTCTCGTTTTCTTTCCTATGACATACCACGTGCAACTCGTCCACCCGTCCACCATGTCCACCCTAAGATTCTCTCAGTCTCTCATTTTCTTTCCTATGACGTACCACGTGCAACTCGTCCACCCGTCCACCCTGTCCACCCTAAGATTCTCTCAATCTCTCATTTTCTTTCCTATGACGTACCACGTGCAACTCGTCCACCCGTCCACCCTGTCCACCCTAAGATTCTCTCAATCTCTCATTTTCTTTCCTATGACGTACCACATGCAAGTCGTCAACCCGTCCACCCTGTCCACCCTTAGATTCTCGCAATCTCTCGCTCTCTTGCACCCTTAGATTCCTTCAATCTCTGCTCCAAATCAATGCTCCAAAATGATTGAGCTATTGATCAATCATGACTATCCAAGTGATCAATCAGAGATTAGTGATCAATCATGATAAACTGGAATGAAATGTTGGTCCCCTCAATTTCTATTAGTAGGATTTTATTCTTTGATATATCGAGGAATAGCCAGTATTTCAGTATGATCAAACCTCGTTCCCAGAGTTTCCTTACGTCATACACTGATCACGCAGCCGAATTAACACCCTGGTACACTTCGATCAAATCTGTCAAAAATAAGGACAGATTAGCAGCCATTATGGATTTGCAATTTGCTAGGCGACGCTAATCGACGAAAAATGGCGGTTGCTCTCGATTGAGTATGAACAATAACGTTGAAATATTGCATGGCTGAAAGACATCTAGAACTTTCTATGATCAATTTATTTTCCTATCTTCAAATAGTGGAAACATGAATTTTGAGCCGTTTGGTCATCGGTGTTTTACATAGGCCATCTGCCATTACTATTGAAATGACAGCTTAAAAGTCGGAAATTTAGTCCGATTTCTGCGTATGTATGATCATTAATCATAGTTAGATCATCTGGCTGGTTTATCGATAGCGATTACCACGATTGTGTAATCAGTCTGTCTGTCTTACATTAATTCATTATTATTTTTATTTAGTCAAAGGTGGAACGTATTGCACAGTATGCGAAACTGTTGTGACGTATGTCGATTCATTAATCAATACAAAAACAGAGGTAAATATTGCCTTAATCACCTAATCATCTAATCACCTCACCTTTATCACTTTAATCATACCAACAGACTTATTCCTTCACATTTCTCTGTTGGTGACGAGCGATATTTTGAGATATTTTATAGAATATGCTCAACTGCCAACTGTAATAAGAAGCTGTAACGCCGCTTAAACAAACCTTTCAAATATAGATGTATTCAAATATCATTCACTCCAGACGCTTTTGTTAGCTTTTGTAAGAATAAGAGGTCAATTATAACCATAGACAATTATTTGACGGATCATTGTGCTAGTGTCATAGCATTTACAGAAACTTCAGAATATCATGGTAACCTTTCTAATACTTTCCTTGTTGGGCCTTCTTAACATTTCACATTTGTTTCCTTGTTTCTGTAGGCAGAAATTGTGAAAGAAGTAGAAGTGCTTTGCAGTTATTTGGGATCATACAAAGCTGAGGTATGCATTCTTCGTCGTAATTGATTCAGACTTACAGATATATGAAACTGAGAAATAAATGAATCTAATAAATTGATAAGATAAAGAGATAACAGTGAAAAATATTTGCATACATAAATGTTGTGCCCATAAAGGTTATAGGGTGCAATGGGGCAAAGTGGATCAGATTGCATGGGGGCAAAATGGTTTATTGACAATTTCATTGATTTCATATTCATTACATTCAATTTAAAGAAAAATTGTTTCCGTGATACAAAGTGATTGTTGTCATATTTTGTACAAGCAACACTCAAGAGTGCTCCATTTTGCCACCCCGTGACCTATTTTGCCCCCAAATTATCAATTCATTTTGCTGCTAAACATGATACATACTTATTGCAAATTAATCTGTCTCTTGCTTGAATATATGAATAAATGAATGAATGAATGAATGATCGTTTGGATATACGAAATGAAGTTATCGTGAAGGAGTGTCCAAGTGAAGCGATTATGTACAAGTCTCATTCGCTGTCCGTTCCGCTCACTTCACTTGCTCACTTCTCGGTAAACGTTGCTCTTTTGTCCAACTAAACGAATGAGACTTGTAACAAGTCTACTTGCTTGCAAAATTACATGATTCTTGATTTTTGTATCATATGCATCTCTTTATAGTGTGATTCTCTTGTTGCGGCATACTTACCTGAAATCATCGAACTCCTGAAGAAGGAAATCTCACCAGCTTTAGTATGCAAGGTAGATCATACTTCGGTATTTATTATACCTTTCAAAGATTGATTTGGGATGAATAAGGATCATATTTTAGTCTGCCTCTGCGAACATTTTGGGTTTATTATTAAATTCTCCATCAAGCTTCGTAAGATCGCATTCCTTATCATCTGCACCGTTCTATTATTATTAAGTTTTTTTATTAGTGCGAGAATTTTTTGTTTCAAAATTGATTAAAACTCGTTGAGAATAGCATGTATTTCCAGCCAAATTTTACCTTCAAGCAGCTTTTGTTGTACTGTTAATAACGTAATCACTTTTGCATAGGAACTTGGACTCTGCACTGCTTTCAATAAGCTGACGAAGCATATAAAACTCACAGGTATGTCCTTATTTTGTTAATTGATTGATTGATTGATTGATTGATTGGTTGATTGGTTGGTTGATTGATTGATTGATTGATTGATTGGTTGATTGATTGATTGATTGGTTGGTTGGTTGATTGATTGATTGATTGATTGGTTGATTGGTTGATTGGTTGGTTGATTGGTTGGTTGGTTGGTTGGTTGATTGGTTGGTTGGTTGGTTGGTTGATTGGCAGTGGCGGACACTTTGCCAAATATTGGGGGGGGGCGAAGCTATTGTTTCGGTTAAAAAGTATTGTTTGTTTCTGTTGTTTTCGAACAAAAGATCTTTGTTCTAGCCAACATTGGGGGGCGATCGCACCCCCTCGCCCCCCAGGTGTCCACCACTGTTGATTGGTTGGTTGGTTGGTTGATTGGTTGATTGGTTGATTGGTTGATCGACATAAGTTTATTGCTGTGCAGTGCATGCGCAGCAGAATCTAATCTAGAGCAACTAACTTCTTGACTTGGCTGGCTAGCTTCGTCACAATATCAGCACGGGGGATGACCCGTAGTGTTGCACCTCCACATAAGCTGATTGCATTGTTGCTGCGAGAAGTGGTTTATCGGCTTTTAGGCGAGATTTTGTATACTTACAACAGGAATTCATAAAAACTTTCCGGAAAATTATCATCAAATCTTTTTGTTTCAGGACAGAAAGCCGGAACGGTCTGCACACTTTGTAAATTTCTTGTTGGCTACATTGATAAGGAACTGAAGGATAAGAAAACTGAGGTACGTCATTCTCATTTTTTGTTTAATTTCCAATAATATAATAATCATAATCATAATCTTTCATATTTATACAGGTTAATTTGTTCAGTAAATAAGATTATTGTTATCAATCAAAGACCTGTATTTTACAAAATAGAAGTTGATATCTACAAGAATAAAAAGTTAAAAATTTACAAGAATAAAAGTTCTATATTACAAGATTAAAATTAGAACTGATAAATGGCTAAAAGTCTAGGTTTGTGTCCTTGCTGGATGCTTTAAAATTTCAACAATGATGTTTCAGTTTGTAAGTTATTAGGCAGATTGTTAAATATTTTTGCTCCTTGAAACGCGAAGGTTTTGCGTCCAGTTTCTGTCCTAACTTTTGGAATGACCACGCTTTTGTTGTTTTTGCGGGTATTCTTTTTGTGGCTGTTCCTTGTGAAATAATTTTCAAACGCTTTTGGTGCTATACTGCTCAAGCATTTAAAAACCTCTAGGGCACATAGTCGTTTCGAATCTGGTTAATTTCAAATTCAAGGTTGAACGTGCCCCAAGTTTACAGGTTTTTCATAAGAAACTTGAATTAGGCCATAGTACTAAAAATTTCTGAAATCAACATGCTAAAAACTTTCTTAATTTGTTCGTTATTTTTGAGTGCATGAATTATCATGTAAACACTTCTGCAGATATGTTTTTTGACATACAAATATCAAATAAGAGACATTCTTGGGAAGAGACAATGTTCTGTTACGTTCAAAGCACAAACAGTTAGTTGATGTTACTCAAGAATAAGAGCTCAACGGCATATTTACCTTGAGATCCCTGAATTTATCTTTTAAAAGTTTGTTACTTCGTCTCAAACAAAGCAATAGAGTTTCTTAAATTTGTAGCCATGTTATTTGAGACAGATTTTAGTTTATTTTCTTTTTTGCAGGCTGAAATCACAGCAGTGGTGGACAAGCTATGCGCTTACTTGGGATCATATAAAGCAGAGGTAATATGGAGATACATCTCATTCCCTTTTAACTGTTGTCAACTTCCAAAGTATCTTGTAGCTACCAGGCTGTTTGAAATCGTACACATGGATGATGATGATGATGACGGTTGATCTTTAGGGAATATCAGAAATGGTACCTGATATGTCTTTTGTCGATTTTCGGTGGCCTACTTTTTGAGCTATAAGTGATTCCATGAAAATTTTTGGCCTTGGAAACAGCCTAAGTAGATGGAGAAACATCCGTCCAATCGTTCGTTATGTCAATTCTTTTTTCGAATGTGCACAATAGTGATGAATGCTCTGACACCACTCAATCGAACCTCTACAAATATCGCTCGATCCAGATTCTATTTTAGATTTGCTAAAAGTTCTATTCCACCATTCTACCATAATTTGAACCAAGTTTAATTGTCAAATTAATTCTTTGGTTATTATCCGTGATCTTCCTTGCAGTGCGATGCCTTGGTGAAATCTTACTTGCCTTTGATTTTCCAATATCTTGCTGCAGAGATGTCTCCTGAGTTAGTCTGCAAGGTAAATCTTCCTCGAGTTAGTTATCTTTGTAGGTATGCAATCTTGTTGAATTCTAAGTTTCATACATAGTGGGAACTCTCTAACAAAAGGTCGTTTCCCACCATGGATGGCAAGTAGGTTGTTTTTCTCGTTGTGTTTTTTGATAGTTTGTTTGTGCTGCATAAATTCCTTCAATTCAATTCAATGCAACTTTTTTCATAGAATACAAGACTAAATGCTATTACATGTATATATAAAAAGATCTGTATCCTATTCGACCAAAGTAAAGCATAGCTTTACTAGCTTTGGCCGTTAAATTGAAATGCAAAAAAATGAAAGAAAAATATGAGTAAATATTGAAAATTACAGCAATTTCAAAACAGATAAAAATAGATGAAAGATCAATTTTTCAAAAAATGATAATTCTGATTTGAGGTTTATGATTGTTAATATTTCGCTATTTTGAACGCTTTACGGCTTGTAGAAAAAAATATTGCTATTTCGGATTTAGAAATTTCTCAATCTTCACATCACGTTTGTCATATGCTTTATATTTTAGGAACTGTCTTTGTGCACAACAGCCAAACCTAATGCCAAGATGGTTCTTATGAAGAAGGCCCTGCTTGTCTAAGTCTTGGTGAGTCCTTTAAAACTGTTTTCTGTTATCTTGCAAAACCCTTACCATTGCTTTACTTTAGTGCACAGAACTTCGTGAAAAGATCACCTCCCCTTTGGATTGAATAATTCTCACGCTTTGCCAAAATCTAATCGTTTCTATCAGATAAATTTGCTCTTTTGTCATCCTTTCCTTTATTTTTTCAAACCAGGTTGATCTTCGCCTACCTCTATTCCTCTCTTGCATTCAGCTTTCCTTTTGGAAGTAGTTTCTGCATGCTATATCTTCTAATCAGATATCCAAACAAACGTACGTTCTCTCCGTCATAGTATTTGTCAGCGTAGCCTTCGTATTATCTTCGTATTAGCATGATTTATCTTCCTAAACAAACATTTTCTCATCTTCTAGCATAGCCTTCAAGTCAGAAAAATTTATGTTAACACACCAATTTTAATGTTCATTTTTTAGGTGTCCCTGTGTTGATGTTGATGTCCATGTGTTTCTGAACTATAGGATTAGAAGATGTGCAGGAGACATGAAAACAAGCCAACATGGAGACCAAGTAACTATCAAAGAATGATTTATTATTTAATGTAAAATTAATTTAACGTGAATTGCATTTGTTAATTTGAAGACAAGTTAGATTTGGAAATATAGACTTTTCATAACATAGATAGCCCTTTTTTCTTTTGTTATGAGTATTGCAGGTTCATCTTCAGATCATCAAAGTTGCTTAAGCTAAAGCTTGAATACCTGTTGATAATTTTGGTAATAAATGCCATTTAGAAGTAAGTAACATCATATTTCTAAGATTGTGCGTGTGATGTAAATTCATCTTCAGATCATCAAAGTTGCTTAAGCTTTCGTCATCATCAGCATCATCATCATCATCATCATCATCATCATCATCATCATCATGGTCATATAATTTCATTTCATTCGCCATATAGAAACAGCTTTCAAACAGTAACATAATGTGATTATAAGATACATAGGTAAATGATAATTGAAACAATAGGAAACAAAGGTAAACAGAGGCCTTTGTGTTGAAAAAGTCCCACAGTTTCATCATACAATATCAAAGAACAGTAAACACAAGGCCTATTGTGCTTCGAGAATCAGTATAGTAGAATATCAAGGAACAGTAAACACAAGGCCTATTGTGCTTCGAGAATCAGTATAGTAGAATATCAAGAAATAGTAAACAGTAGATTAATTAAAGCTCTATAATTTAGGCATGATACAGATTGTTTGTCAGACTTTGTTCACCCCAATTTGCAATCGTTACATTTTACCTCTTTTGAGATCTCTCACCACGTCCTAGATTTGTTGGGAAGAATAATGAGATTTGGACGGATAACTTTTGTTTAGATTCTTACATAAGTATAGTTGTAAGACGTTGAGTGATTATTTACCAACTTGCCTAATTTACAGCGGGTTTTGCTTTGAAAATGATGTCACATTATTAATGAAGTGAATAGAATAATGTTTTTTGCATTTATGAAATCTTTGATTCGATTTCTCTTTCTGTGTAAACCTTGATCAATGTTCCAAAAAAAGATTTAGAATATCAACCATCTTATTCCTCTGAGACTAATAGAATACCAGTCAACCAACATACCTTTTTACCAAGTAGAAAACAATATGCTAAATGATGGAGTATCAAATTCGATCTCAATTGTTTAGACTTCAAATATTGAAGATTTCTAAGATTCAACCGCTTGTTCGAAACCTCTGCTCTGGTACAGTAAGAAAATCTATTTAATATAATCTATTGGAGAAAGAACCTTGTTAGATACTATATAGGTTTTTATAGTCGAAAGTGAAATAGGTAGCGCTTGGGTTTTTAGGTCTCTTGCGAGAAATGGAGTTTGAAGGGAAGGTGATTACAAATTCGAAACTGAAACTCGCTCTAACAATGTTTAGAAGCAATGTATGAATGTCACAATGTTTGCATCAAAAGCATTTGACCATAACTGAAGGTGAAGGTGAAGGTGAAGGTGCAGTTGCGTTTTTCAGCGCCAAGCGCTGGGATCGCAGAAATAGAGCAGACCTAATCGAGTCCGCGACCCCTTGTCATGACGCTCAAGTGGTGGGGTCCTACTGGGTATCGAACCCACCCCTCCTGACTGTTCTGGCTGCAAAATCCGAGGATTACACCACTGCGCCACAACACTATGATTGGACAGTATCTCCATTGTTGGGTTTGGAATACCAGAGCTGTTTATTTTGAACAAATCTGATAATTATTACATACGTAGTAAGCGTATGCAAAGAAATTTGATGTTTTGCAATGACTAACGTTCCTACTGATCTGTAATCGTCAAAAGCCATGTCATTTTGATGAAGTATAAAGCGTAGAGATCGTTTCTAGGTGAGGCAACTGCTCCCCCATTGAGCCAAAGGTTGTTTGAGTGAAAACATTTCGGAGATTTAATCAGGATCGTCATGTCCTTGCTTTAATCGTATCATAGTCAATAGAAAACACTCTATGATCGTATGTTTTGATTTGTTATGATACGCAGCAGATATTTTGCAGTGAAATAGTTGTTTGTTTTTGGTTTCAGCTGCCCATTTCCAAGGTAAATGTTGATTACCTCGTTTCTGCTTATGACTTATAATTAAAACAAGGTTGTCCGTAGACGATGCATAATTCCGAATCGAAGTCGGTGCATTGATAATGATTTTTCAGTTACATTAATATCAAATGCCTGTCAACAAATTTTGAAGAATTCTCCAAATGCAAATATGTTTATGAATTCAGCATTGGTTCCAAATCTTTAAAAAGGCTGGCCTAAAAATGAGTGCCCTATTTCTTTGAACTGAATGACTTCAAAGAAACTTTAGCTATTTCTCTATCATTCTACCGTTCGACTTTTTTGAAATCTTCAATATTTTCAGAATTAGAGTGATTTTCTTCTTTTTCAAGAATTCAAGAAAACTTTTCAAAAAACTTAAAACCATTGTAATTTCTAAACTGTTTGACGCAACATGAACCAATTTCGAAGAAAACGATATTTTATGAATGCCTACAATATGGTATCAAGCAAAAGTCTGTCACTTATCTGGTTTATGATTTGGAAATTTGATGACGTCACATCCTCAAATGAGTTGAAATGTAACATACGCTGTAATTTCGAAAAACATTCAAAACTTCTGAAAAGTCCAACGGCAGAATTATAGATAAGTATTTTAAGTTTCTTTAAGTCATTCAATCAGAAGAAATAGGTCATTGAATGTTACACCCACTTTTTTACGGAGTTAACGATTTGGAGCCTATGAAAGAATATTTGAACAAGAATTGTTGTTATTTTCAAAGGTTAATGTATCTAAGGCCTGCACTGCACATAATGGCAAAGGCAGCATAAAACTCTATGGCCTGTTTTCAGAATGAGGGGATATTTCTTATTTTTAGGAATTCAAGAAACATTTTGAAAAAACTTAAAGTCATCGTGATTTCTAAACTATTTGAGAAAACATAGATTAATTTCCAAGAAAACCATAGTTTATGACTGTCTACAATAAGGCGTCGAGCAAAATATTTCACTCTTCTCATGTACTATTTTGGAATTTGATGATGATAAAATTTGATGATTGAAATATGCTGTAATTTCGAAAAATATTGAAAATTTCTCAAAACTTCCAACAGTAGAATTATAACAAAGTAGCTCAAGGTTCTTTCAAGCCATCCGGTTTTAGAGAAATGGGTCGTAATTACACTGACTCGTTTAGATATTTGGAACCTATGCTGACCAGCGCCCGTTGCAAGCAGCAATTCATAATTAGAATTTCTACATTCGGATACGATCTGATGATAAGATCATGATTGATCGAACATTCTTATCTGAGTGAAATCCAAAGTATAAAACCCCCTTAAAATTTAATCAACTCTGCAGATGTTTTTCCGTGTAAAATTGGATTCTTCGTTGCTAAACACGCGTGCGTTTTTTCAAGTGAGGTCAAATCAACCTCCAAAAACTTTTCATCTTCTTCAACAAATTACTGAATAATCACAAAGTGATAATTGTTGTAAAACATGCATTAGCAAGATTGAGGCCACTCAACGGCGTTCAAGATCACACTGACCTACGCATTTTGCAGAAGATAAGGAAAGCAGAAGGACTTTCGAGAAGATTTGAAGGAGAGCTGTGACTGCAGAGAACTATTTGTCAGGATTTCACAACATTGCTATGCACAGACAACAGGTCATCTTTCACGAACGATTCAAAAACGTAAGTAGGCCTTCATCCGTTCCATCATTCCTTTACTTTCATGTGCAAGGTGTTTCAGTCATTTGTTTCGAGCAGTTCTTTGTTGATGTTGTTCAAATGATTTTGTTTATGTTATGGCTTGTTGTTTACATGTTTGCACACTCCAAGCTTCACACTGTCAGCCGCTGAGTTTGAAGACCCAGTAAGGGTTTGCAAAGGCCTAGAAATTTCAAGAGGAGTTAGCCCGTTGCCGGGCTCTAAGCTCTACCTGGGACTGAACCCTGTCCGCCTGACTGTTCTGGCTGCAAAGTCAGGGGGTTGCACCACTGCGCCAGAGCACCTCTGTTCAGTCACGTCGGGGAACATTGCTTGAGAAACATCCCCTAAGTAAATTGTTGGTTAAATACCCCTTCCTCTAAGACCCCATTGAAGACAACCTCGATAAAAACACATGCCGATGTCTTCATGCCATTATCTCTATCTTAGTGTCATGTTGAATGTTTAATAAGTCTCCTGGAGATAAGATGATTTAAGTTCGCTTTCGGTCATTTTGTGTGCGTCTTGCGACAATTTGATCTCATCTGCAAAACACCTGCTTTTCTTAAGCCTGGTTTCCATTAAATGGTAAGGGGATCGGCGACAGTCTGCGATCGTCAGCGATCCCTATCTTCCATCTTCCAGCATCTTCCATCTGCGATTTCAGCAGAGTGTTTCCATTCGTCGGCGACCAGTCGGCGACAGTCTGCGACGCACTTATACCATGATCCTTTTCAAACCCACAAGATAGCGCACAAGCGTAGCAACAATGCCTACTATCATCTAATTGGCTAATCAGATCCACGTGACCATAGTTTAACAAAAGTGCGTCTGCGATGATCGCCGATCGTCTGCGATGTGTGTTTCCATAAACATTTTCCCAGATCGGGACAGTCGTAACGATCGGGAAAGTTGAACTTAGTTCAACTTTCCCGACGCTTACGATCCACGATCGCCGACGGTCTTAAGGATCGTAAGCAAGTGTTTCCATTAAATCGGGAATGCAACGCAGACGATCGCAGACTGTCACCGATCTCCTTACGATCGCTCTACGATTTAATGGAAACCAGGCTTTACATTTGTCCTTGGAAGTTTGAAGTAGTTTTATTGGCAAGTTTTCTGTTCATCGTTGTTCACAATAGACCTTTTAGCTATTCTGCAAAAGAGTCTGGATCGAGCAATATTTTCATAAGTTTCTATCACTACTGTGCGCATTCGAAAATTCTTCAAAATGTTTCAAAATATCGTTCGATTCGAATTCTTCTTTTGTAGAATAGCTAAAAGGTCCATTCTATTGGCTATTTATCAGTTCATTGTTGTTCATAATTGAACCAATCAGCAATCAGCTCAAGAGAAGTGGGTATGTGTTCTTAGTGCATTTGTTTGATTCGCTCTTGCTGGGTAACACCCTTTAAAGCTTTAAAGACCAACTGTTAACCATGGTGCTTTGCAGGACCAAGGTAGACTTTTGTACGATTTGAAATTTGTTTATGACTGAGGTTCTGTTTCTTTTGATTTTCATTCTACACGCAAGGGATCATGGTTAGCTATGGGTCTTAAAGTAATCTCTCTAAACCAGTTTTTGATTCATTCGTATAATTATTCATTCGCTCATTTATTTATTTGTGCCGTCATTTCTTTGTTAATACATTCATTGTCTAATGCCTGAACCTCTTCTTTTAGGAATGAACACGTTTGGAATGGATTCCTCGATAGTAAAGTCTCGTTTCAACGATGACTATGATTACCTATTTACTGTCTTAATCATTGGAGACGAGGCTGTTGGAAAATCATCATTAGTGCAGCGATACATCGAGGGAACTTTTACGAGCACGAAGGGAAAGCCTACTATTGGAATTGACTTTAGTTTGAAATATTTGATCACAAACGGCCATAAAATATTGCTACAATTATGGGACAGTTCCGGACAAGAGAAATATCGAAACTTGGTCAAACATTTCTTCACAAAAATGATGGGGATTATCGTAGTACTTGATATAACAAGCACGAAATCATTATCAGCGTTAGGAGGCTGGGTCGAGGAAGCAAGAAAACATGCACACCCAGAAACCCAGGTTAGTTTGAAGTCTGTCTGAAACTAGAAATCAGGTAGCATTGCGATACAGTGAATGTCATTCGTTTAGAACTTGTAAATTATTTTTATTCGCAGATTTTCGCTCTTAGCATCTGTTTTGATATGTAGGTTTAATTACAGGAAAACAGCATCTGCTGCAATTGGTAAAGACACATCATATGTTACATGTTGCTCAGTCTGATAGCAGAATATTTAGATAAAGTTTCTTTGATGAATGATGGTTGTTTTTGTCTCTGTAGGGTCCTGTCCCGGTCTTGTTGATAGCCATCTACCCTGGATACCAGAGCCTAGAGCCTAAAATAGCTAACAGCCATCTTGGTTCTCGTTTCCACCACTAAGTTACACAGGATTTGGATATGAGCCATTCGCACACTTCAGTGACATGAAAATCTCCGAAATTTAACTACTTCAGCAAATTTAAGAATTGTGATAAATTTAATATCTTTGCCTCAGTTGAATTGATTTAATTTCTTCTCGTCATAGATAATCTTACTTGGTAACAAATGCGACAATGTCACAAAGAGAATAGTCACAATGGAGGAAATGCAACAATACACAGAACAATTGAATATTACATATATGGAATGCAGTTGTAAGGAGAATATACGGATTGATCAAGTGTTTGACGTGATGATTAATTTGATAATGAGTAAAATGAAAGAAGTTCTGAGTTTGTCAAGGTACTAAATACAACTGAATGTTACATATATGGAATGCAGTTGTAAGGAGAATATACGGATTGATCAAGTGTTTGACGTGATGATTAATTTGATAATGAGTAAAATGAAAGAAGTTCTGAGTTTGTCAAGGTACTAAATACAACTGAATGTTACATATATGGAATGCAGTTGTAAGGAGAATATACGGATTGATCAAGTGTTTGACGTGATGATTAATTTGATAATGAGTAAAATGAAAGAAGTTCTGAGTTTGTCAAGGTACTAAATACAACTGAATATTACATATATGGAATGCAGTTGTAAGGAGAATATACGGATTGATCAAGTGTTTGACGTGATGATTAATTTGATAATGAGTAAAATGAAAGAAGTTCTGAGTTTGTCAAGGTACTAAATACAACTGAATATTACATATATGGAATGCAGTTGTAAGGAGAATATACGGATTGATCAAGTGTTTGACGTGATGATTAATTTGATAATGAGTAAAATGAAAGAAGTTCTGAGTTTGTCAAGGTACTAAATACAACTGAATATTACATATATGGAATGCAGTTGTAAGGAGAATATACGGATTGATCAAGTGTTTGACGTGATGATTAATTTGATAATGAGTAAAATGAAAGAAGTTCTGAGTTTGTCAAGGTACTAAATACAACTGAATATTACATATATGGAATGCAGTTGTAAGGAGAATATACGGATTGATCAAGTGTTTGACGTGATGATTAATTTGATAATGAGTAAAATGAAAGAAGTTCTGAGTTTGTCAAGGTACTAAATACAACTGAATGTTACATATATGGAATGCAGTTGTAAGGAGAATATACGGATTGATCAAGTGTTTGACGTGATGATTAATTTGATAATGAGTAAAATGAAAGAAGTTCTGAGTTTGTCAAGGTACTAAATACAACTGAATATTACATATATGGAATGCAGTTGTAAGGAGAATATACGGATTGATCAAGTGTTTGACGTGATGATTAATTTGATAATGAGTAAAATGAAAGAAGTTCTGAGTTTGTCAAGGTACTAAATACAACTGAATGTTACATATATGGAATGCAGTTGTAAGGAGAATATACGGATTGATCAAGTGTTTGACGTGATGATTAATTTGATAATGAGTAAAATGAAAGAAGTTCTGAGTTTGTCAAGGTACTAAATACAACTGAATGTTACATGCTTAAAGAAAAGGCTCTACTAGATTTCACAGAGACTCATAAAGAAGAAATATATAGCATATTGTATTTAAAAGTAGCGATATCTCAAACTTTTTCTATCAAGATGGAGAAAACATTTCATTGTTGTAGAAAGAAGATTTTTTATCATTTCATGAAACAGCTTGTTTAATTTTTTTATTTAATTTTTTGAAGATTCTTATGTAAATTAGGAAAACATGTTGTTTAATGCTTTATATTGGAAGCTTGATTCTCTGCAAAAAATTAAAACCACGGATTTCATGATCTCCAAAGTATTGCATTTACCAGCAAAGGACAAGATTTAAACATCTCAAAATAGAACTTTCTGCTATTCTACAGAAGAGTCTGGATCGAGCGTAGCCTGCGCACAGACTTTACTATTTTGCGGAGGAGGAAAGGAAAAGGCTCCATTGAAGCATGTTCAAAATAGCGTATTTTTTATCAGCCCAGCATCCGTATATGACCGACCATCACCCCTCCCCCCTCCCCCTATACAACGGTCCATATTGCACATCCTGTCTAGCCTGCGCGCAGACCCAATATTCCGAAGAAGAAAGGGTCTGCGCAACAACAACCAAAAGCTTGCTACCGCACAATTCTGGGTTTCAGGGAACACTCAGCTCCCTTTAATCTGTAGCAGGACTTTTCAATTATTTCTCACGGATCCTCAATCCTTCCGCACCTAGACTTATTACAATGAGTCCTAGTAATCGCTCATCAAAACGAGACTTACACCAAACCGAAACCGCTCCCCGCTCATACTGAAATTAGAGTGTCCGGCAGCATGGGCGGCCTAATAGCGATAACTACGGCCATGTAATCAGTTCCCATCAGAATATACGGGGGACTTTGTAAACAAAGGAAACAGAGGAACATAATTATTTCTTAAAAAAAGGAAGCTGACTTTGGAGGTCAAGAAGAAGTCGATTTGACAAACTTTGGTAAGTAAAGAGGCTTTCTTTTTATTTTCTCTGTTTTTTTTCCATTCATGGAATTGTTTGTCCAGCATGGAATCAATGTACAATGTTCGAAATCTAGACGAATAATCGCAAGGAATAATCTCCTGAAAGGCACCCGGGGGCAGTACATAACATGTTCAGGGAACGGGTATGTGCCACCCATCTGGGTGGCCATTTGGGCCAAAAATTCTCTAAACAAATAAGCATAAAGATGCTCTGTGGGCACCTGCCTTCAAAGTTTCGTGCAATGTAATAACGGTGCAACCTCGATGTCAATGATTGTAATAATGAATATTTCGCCCGTTTGTTGCTGTTTCTAATGAGCAAGATCGTAGTTCTTAGTGAGAAAATGATCAGCTGTAGCCTTTTCGGCGCCACTGAGAACCGTTGCGATTGATTAGGTTTCAAGAAGAACAGATGTTTCCGTTCCGTACGTGGTACCTCCCCCCGGGCGTGGTACACATTATAGTGCAACACCCCCTTCCTCTGTACACAACATTTTTCTCATTTCTTCTAATTTTAATTTATCAGTCACGGAAGCCCCATCAGTCAATCAATGAAGCACTGATTTTTAAGGGGTTGTCGTATTGACTTGATAACGGGCTATGCTCGAAAACTTCGAAATGTCGTGCTCAATCCATGTCACATCAAAGTGCAGATATTTAAGTCTATTTAATATATTTTTCAGCTATTCTGAAACAAAATCAAAATCAAACAATATTTTTGTACATTTTGTAGAGTTTTTGAATGTGTAATACAAAAACAAAAGCTCTAACGCCACTCAGTTAGCCTGAGTGCAGTCTCTATTGATTCCCTGGGAGGAGGAACCTTACTTCTCTTCAGGGAATCAGTAGAGTCTGCACGCAGGCTACACCCAGTCTAACCTTTCGTATAAAAACATATGAAAATATCGCTAGCTAGTTAAACCAAGTAAAACAACAATAATAAACCAATAATGATAAACCAATAATAAACCGATAATAATAAACGAATAAACCAAGTAAACTATAGCTGGTTGGTTTATTCATCATAATTCAAAATTGCGACAACATGGGCATAATGGGCGACACCACACTGTAGTCATTTTCATAGATTTTATAAAGTTGTCTCTATGTTAAGTGTAGGTTTTAGGGTTGTTGTGTATTTCCATGCTCCCTTTGCCGTCGTTTTGTAATGTTGTAATTGTTTGTTATTGTAAATGTTATGAGAATACTTATAAAAAATATCGCTCGTAGAATAGCGAAAAGGGCTATTGCTATTTTGTATTGCAAGGAGCCGTTAAAACAATTAATGCAATGCCTTTAGTCTGGTGTAAAAATTAAGAGGAGTACATATTTGACATCTGGGCAGAAGAGTGGATTTTAGAACGTTGTACCACGAGGAGATATCGACTTCTGTCCATTAATCATTTTCATTAACGGGACACGTAAGTCAGTTTCAGTGTCCCTCAAGCTCTTATACTTTGTGAATTGAGTTCTGGTGAAGGTGAAGATGAAGGTGTGGATTCTACCCCCAAGCACTGGGATCGCAGAAGTAGAGAAAACCACATCGAGTCTATAACCCCTTGTCGTGACGTTCAAGTGGTGGGGCTCTATCTGGGATCGAACCCTGGCCGTTCTAGCTTCAAAGTCAAAGGATTATGCCACTGCGCCACACAGGGGCGGATCCAGCCCGAAGTTGAAGGGGGGGGCAACTTGCACAGAGGGCGCCAAAAATACTATGGAAAATGAGCGCGCCGAGGGCGCGCGAAAATTTTTTGACACTTTTTAAAGAAAATTCATTGATTTACTACTAAATAAAGCCTTGATTTATGCGTTTCGCTTGTATTTAAGTCAAAACAGGTAGAGAATTGTTTGTTAGAGTCAGGATGAGGGGCGCTTTTCTCACTAAAAAAGGGGCGCCAAGCTGAGTTTTCATCGTGAAGGGGGGGTTGCCCCCCTAAATCCGCCACTGGGCCGCCACAACACCTACAAGTTCTTAACAAAGTTTGGCAAGAAAGTTCGCGTCCAGATTTTGAATACACCCCCTCCCCCCTCCTCCTTCTTTTATACTCCCAGCTTTCTTCTTTCTTGACCGAACTTCCTGAAAATATCGCCATTCGTTAAGGGAATAATTCAAACATAAATCTAAGTGAAAACATCTGCTCTCGGATTTGCTTCTCGGTGCAATGTCATTGTGAAATACTCAACCCACATATTTCAGACCAGCTACACTTCGAAAATCTCCTCAAAATCTTCTCCAAACCCATCTTTTTATTGTGGATGGTTTTAGATATGCCCTTACAGGTGTGTCATCTTACGTTGGCGGACATACGAAGGCTGAGACACACCTTGCGGGATGTCTTATAAAAGCAATCGCCTGATTTAACCTACGCGACACAACTTAATGTTAGGCCAAAATCATTTCACAATCTCTTTGAAGTTGGCTTAATTCGAAGTTTTCTTTTGACTGTATTCTAATAATTTCCATAAGAATAGTTTCAAGTCAGCGGACATCCGACAGCTAGGACACAGCCGTACCTCCAATTTGTGAAACATTAGACTTCTTTAAGCCCAAGCAAGACCAGCTTAACATCAAGTTAAAATCACTTCAAAAGCTCCGCGATTTCTTCTTAACATTCAATTTTCTTCATATCTATAACTTTAAAATCTCCATAAGAATGACACCAAGACGGCAAACATCCAAAAGCTGGGATATACCCACATGTCAATGTTATGCTAGGAATAAATCCATATGAACCGCGACGAAGAGGCCAATCCTACTGGGATGAAACCCAAAGGTTAGGCCCGTTGGAACGAAATTGATATTCGGGCTTGCTGAACTCAAATGCGAGCGAAGCGAGCAAAAATGGGGACCAGGGGCTCGCCCCTGGGCAAATGTTTTACGACGACACTGTTTACATCATTAGAAAGTGCCCCTTTTTGCAAAGAAGTCGCCGCTGAAAGGAGCAGCAGAACTTTACTGACGGAAGGCTCCTTGGAAATTTTCAATCTTCCGAAGCGATAGATGAGCTCTTTCTAAAATGTCTTCATACAAAACTTACAAAAAGTCTTGTTTTGAATTTTTAAGGCTCTGCTACCCTATGATAAGTGATACGCATTGTATGTAACTCTGCTTTGCTAAAACCAGAACAGACGAGAAGAGATATGTGGAAAATTTCTACCGTAATGCAACGAAAAGGGCACGTGTTGCAGAACCCAAAGTCAGTTGTTTTCCGACGAAAACGTTAAAATTTCCGAAAAATCTAACGATTTGAATTTTAGGGTGGGCCATGGCCCCCCCTGCCCCCCCGGCCACGACGCCCCTGCATGTCATACCATGATGAAACACTACTATTTTTATACCGACGCCAAGTCAATCTTTGTTGGAAATCAACCAGCAGAGATCTAAAAGCTGGGATATACTTGCATGTCATGCCATGATGAAACACTACTATTTTTGTACCGACGCCAAGTCAATCTTTGTTGGAAATCAACCAGCAGAGATCTAAAAGCTGGGATATACCCACATGTCATGCCATGATGAAACACTACTATTTTTGTACCGACGCCAAGTCAATCTTTGTTGGAAATCAACCAGCAGAGATATAAAAGCTGGGATACACCGCGCGCGAACTGATTGTAAATCCGTTTGGAAACAACCCCGAAACGACGCAGCCCCGACGCAACACTTGCTTGTGTCATCTCAAATCACGGTGAAAATCTCCTTGAAGTTGCGTAAAAATGTATTCTTCTATTGAATCTATCTTCTAAAATCCTCATAAGAATGTTTATTCAGGCGTTATCTCAACCTAGCGGACATTCAAAACGTTTGGCATACGTAGATACATTTACTTTGCCATAGCGTTTAAGCGTGCCCTTATTTGCCCATGTGTAGACAGCTGGAGAAAGTACACTTGCTATTTTCAGCAACATATAATAAGGGGTCTCGTGGCTTTGAACGCAGAAGGGGACTCGTTTTTCGAGAATAATGACAGTCATATGAAGAAGAAAGCATATGTTAATAAAGAAGGAGCTGTTTCTGTCAATAAGGAAGATGCCTTTGTGAAGACTACACTTGCTATTTTCAGCAATATATAGTAAAGAATCTCGTGGCTTTGAACGCAGAAGGGGACTCGTTTTTCGAGAATAATGACAGTCATATGAAGAAGAAAGCATATGTTAATAAAGAAGGAGCTGTTTCTGTCAATAAGAAAGATGCCTTTGTGAAGACTACACTTGCTATTTTCAGCAATATATAGTAAAGAATCTCGTGGCTTTGAACGCAGAAGGGGACTCGTTTTTCGAGAATAATGACAGTCATATGAAAAAAGAAAGCATATGTTAATAAAGAAGGAGCTGTTTCTGTCAATAAGAAAGATGCCTTTGTGAAGACTACACTTGCTATTTTCAGCAATATATAGTAAAGAATCTCGTGGCTTTGAACGCAGAAGGGGACTCATTTGATGAGAATAAAGACAGTCATATGGAGAAGAAAGCAAATATCAATAAAGAAGGAGCGGTGTCTGTGAATAAGGAAGATTTCTGTGTGAACACATAAAGGAATGGTGAGTTTCAAATTTGTTGATTAATTTCATGTTTTGTTTTTTGCTCATTTGATTTTGTTGATGAAAAAGACGATCATCTTTCATCTGCCACACCATATAGTCTCTTGTGACTATGGCCACGTTCCCGGCTGCTTTTGCATAAAATAGTATGCTTTTGTCAACATATTGGATGCGAAGGCGCGCTGAAAGTGCCTCAAGTAGACCAAGTTTGCAAAAATAAGAAATGATATGAAATAGTACTAGGAAAGAAGCCATTATTAGAAGAGATTATCGCATAGGAAGAAAAGAATTGCAGGTTAACAAAAAGCAAAGATAGTAAATAAACCTGGTTGAATTTACATCAGTGGGATAATCATTCCCTTTGATAAAATTTTTGGTTGTCAAAACAAGAAAATCTGCAAAAATATCTCAAAAACTAAGAAACATGAAATCATACCACCTGTACTTTTGATAAGGGGGTTGCGTAGATCTTGAATTCGGAGAAAATAGCGTAAAGTACGGACAAAATAAACATTTCCACTGGTCTCAAAAATGTGTCTCGTTTGTGAGGCAGCTGTGGAGGAGCTTTAACTCTTATTGGCTCGTTTTATGCACAAGATAAGCTTCAAGCTTTTACTTAGATTTTGAGACCTTGATTCAATCAATCTGACAAGTAGTTGCTGATTTATTGGATGAGAAAGTCAAAATATGTGTTGCTTAGAAAAACAATTCCTTCGTTCGTCAACAATATCAAAATCAAATAGATATCGAAACAAAGGGCTTCTAACATTGTATTTCTAATGACCTTCTGTGATCAGTGTAAGATGATAATATAGAAATTTTTGCTTGACATGACCGAAGCATTCATTTCATTCACCATGATAAATATTTAATCAGTCGCTAACGTGCCGAATTGTTGAACAGCAAACAAAAAGGAGGAACCTCCGTGCTTGATGTAATTGAGATGCATCGACTAGTGTTGAGCAAACAGAAATAGAAAGTTTTAATCAAGAGTAAAGAAAAACACGCTTGATTAAATGAACAAATAACCAAGCAAATGTTTTGGAAGGAGCAATCAATCAGAATTTTTTAACAACAATCGCTAGCACTGCTTCATCATTTAATTTAATTAGAAGAAATAGGGAGAAGAGGTTTGCTGCAAATTGTGAACAGCACGAAGATGTCTGCTTTGCTTGAAACAAGGGAAGAAAATTCTACATGAACAGATCAGTAAGTAAATGTTCTGGAGAAATTTGTCAAAGTTATTCGAAAAGTTAGGGCCTGTTGATATCAAATTAAAGGAGACAGGAACTTATTAAAAATGTTAACAGCACTGACAAATCTTTAGTGAATCTTGCGAAGAAAATTGTAAATTAAAAGTGAATTTCGTGAAACATGAAACTTTATCAATGTCATCGATCGATGGCAAATGAGAAAGTGTTGACCTTATTTTTTGCAGGTTAGTTTCGAATCATTTTTCGGTTGATTTGATGAAATGAAAGAAGAGTTCGATCCCAGATTATGAAATTTATAGCGCAAGCTCAGTTTTCTGATTTTAAAATGCTTCATACGCTTTTGAGATTACCAATCATATATTTAACTTTTTTGCTGGTGGAACATTTTAACAACACAGCCTCGCAAACCTGAATCATACTTGTACGCAATGAAAACTTGTTCGTAAGACGTACAGCACGCCTGTAAAACATCTTTTTGATAGTTAGTATCTGATTTTATTTTCAATAGATTTAGTTGATCTTTGTTTATCTGAAAACTTACCTGATTGTTGATACTATTGTTTGCAACCGTCCCAACCAGAACCAAGCATTGTGCCTTTAGAGTTCGCGTGATCATCAGTTTTTCTGACGCACCTGGTGCAACATTCAACTAAGTTCCAACCAGCATTCATTGCCCGTGCCATCTCCTGGTTGGCTTTTGTCGTCGCCAATTTAATGGCACATGGAAATGGCGACAACAAAGGCCAACTACGAGAACCCACAAAAAGTTGCCCAATTTTGAAAATTGATTTGATCAAAACCATTTCAGCGATTTTTTAGAGGCAAGAATCGTATGGTTGAAATTACTGAATACTCGATTTTAATCAATACTACAAGAGATTGCGGAACGTTAACAATCCATCAACGATCGTCAAAAAGCCAGACACACTTTCTTGCTCTAAATGCTCTCTCTCTCTCTCTCCTCTCTCTTTCTCTCTCTCTTTATGTAAAAACTCGGAATTGTTCACTTCGTTGCATAACAAGGTCGTTCCTTTGCTCAGGGGTGGATCCAGGCAATATTCTGACTACTGCCAAGGTGAGGTCATTCGAAGTACTAGGGTGTGGCCTTTTGAAAAAAGGTGTGGACCTTTATAACTAGATACAAGGATCTGACAATCTGACTACTGCTTGAGCAGCAGTCGCAGTAGTCTGGATCTGCCCCTGCCTTTGCTACATTTTCCAACTGTGTGCCACACGAGGTGTACCACTGTCGCTAAACGTGTCACTAAACTGTGCAGCGAAACTTGTTTATCCGATCTAACTTGAAAGACTTGAAAGGATCTTACAATTTCATCTCCAAAACTACTCACGCCTTTTTGCAGGCTCTTATCAATAATTTAAGTAGGTGTTGGATGATCTTCGACAGATCAAACCTCGTTGTTTCTTCCAGGTGATGCGAGAAACGAATATCATTTTAAGCGCTTGGTCTAATGTTGAGTATCATTGTTAATTTCGCGAATTCCGAATGAGAAGAGCTTTAATTCTCGAGAAAAGAACTGCAGATTATGAAATCAAAATAGTAAAGGATAAATTTGCACTTCGGATTAAGATCTTAACTCATTCTGCTAAACTGTTAATGCTTAACCATGGGTTGATGAAAATCTGAATCAAAAACAAGATTTACGCTTGATACATCGAGATATCATAATTCATGTTTTCTGTCTGTCTCTCCTCTCCTGCGAAGGCGCCCTAGACATGCCACTCAGACAATTTGACCGGACTTGAGTGGCATAATGGCTCTGTCTACGTCACTTCAATCTGTCACGCGTGGGGATTACAACTGTTACTTGATATCTCGTTCTGTCAGAAACGAAATAAACTGCAACGCCTCTATGTATCATACACTAAACCAGCCTCATCCCCAGTCAACCTCGTCCCCAGGGCCTTTTGTCATATTCGGACGTAGAAAAAAAAGTTGCTTACCACTTCGCTGAGGACGAGGTTGATCGAGATCAATAGGACAAAAGAGCCCTGGGGGTTAGGTTGACACTAATCTTATTTTCAATTCAATGCTTCCTACAGCCCGTGACTGAACCCATTTTTAAGACCTCGGTAACGAAATAAAAGATTATATTTTGCCATGCCCTCGTAAGCTTTAAACATTAAGGTAATCAGCAACTTAAGGGGTGTGTTCATGAAAAAGGGATCTGGCACGAGTAAAAGTGTATAAGATGGGTGAAATTGACACGTGAAAAAGAGCTTGATAAAGTATGGATCAAGAGATATTATATTCTCATACATTTTTATAGGGAAGGTTCAATTGAGTGGCGTTAGAGTTTTATCACTATCGTGCTCATTCGGAAATTCTTCAAAAAGTATCAAAATATCATTTCGATCCAGATTCTTTTTCAGAATAGCTATAAGGTTTTTTGGCCAATCAGCAACAGCCCCTGCTTAGTATTGTTTTAGGAGAGCCAATCAGAGCTGTGCAAAATCAGTGTACATAAATGCATAAATAGGAAATGCATGAATAGACCTGTTAGTTAATTGTTAATTTAAGGCCATCTGAAAAGTTTATTGGAACCAGGATACTCTTGTAGTAAATATCGCACATCTTGAAGGGAATGTAAGCATATAAAAGTGGCTCAAGACACTTGCGGTCAACTTCTAGCCAATCAGATGTCAGTATTTCATGTTAACGTAGATCAGTTACCCAAATATGGTGCGGCACGTGTCATATTGTCATCGTGTCATATAGCCTATTGTCTTTGCAATGTTATTTTTATCGAAGGCTTATATATGCTTAGATTCCCTCCTTTAATAAATCTGCCAATCCCATTGGCAAAATACTCCTGCTGTTACTGGTGAATCAATTAAAAATTTCATAATTTTCGTATTTATCTCTTTGATACCAGTAAAAATTATTCTTATAGGCGACCCGTTGAGCCATTTCTCATATTAGATGAATGGTGTTTTGATATACGACTTGATGAGTTATCCGAGTTATCTTGTGTCTGAGAACCCGTTACTTAATACTATATGGGCATACATATTCATATATCATCTCACAATATGTGCATTTAGATTTCTTTCTTGAACTACAACTTCCAGGATGCATTGCGCGCATCGTAAAAAGGAGAACAGTCTATTCTAGTTTTTATGATACCAGTAAAATCATTCATATGTACGACCCACTATTCATCTGTCTAAGAATTCGCAGGTTTCGGCAATAGTAGGCATACAGTTAAGCCCGAAATTATTCATACCTATGCCAAATTTGGAGTATTTTCAATCGTTATATTTGCTAACCAATTCACAAGATATTTCATTCCTTGAAATGTCTCTTGTAGCACTTGTTTCAGCCTTTTATCACATTCTTACGGAACTTCAGCCACAGTAAAATTGATCCTCAAATAGAACGATGCAAAATACTCAGAATTTGGCATAGGTATGAATAATTTCGGGCTTAACTGTAGGTCTATGTCATTTCAATTTGGATATATCTACATAGCTTTCTTTGACTCTGATTACCAGGATGTGTTGCGCGCATCATGAAAAGGAGAACACTCTATTCTAGTTTTTATGATACCAGTAAAATCATTCTTATAACAACCCACAGAGTTATATTTCTTATCCTAAATGAATCGTGTTACACGATGAAGTAAACAAATTTAGGCAGAAGAAATGTCTCCTCATTAATTTTTGATATGCTACTGGTACTGATTTGAGTTTTCGGAAAGGAATTTGATTGAAGGTCTAACACCTACTGTTACTCAAGAACACCGCTCTGATCAACATGAGAAACTGTACAGACCTCTTCATTATCGATTCTCATTCTCTCTTATTTTGATCAGTAATTCCAAAGCAAAGACGGGGGTTCAGGATACATCACAAATGTTAGAACCATTTGCCTGGTCCACAGTGGCGCCGCCAGGATTTTTTATTGGGGGGGCGAAACGCAGCGGGGTCTGGGGCGGAGCCCCAGAAAAATTTTCTTGGACCACGCCCTCTACTTTGGCTGTAAATGCAGCCAACGCCCCTTTTATAGGTTTACATAAAGATAAATGAATCTGTTGAAATATCACAAGTAGGGTACCACAATTAGAAAATGACGTCCTACCGGCGACCGAACGACGAACTTCGGATTTCCAAAAATTTCCGCAACCAATCTAATGCGTCACTCTGTAATGGAATTATCGAAGGGCTGTCAAGTTCTCTCAGATTCAGAAATCTGAAGTATATGGTTGGTGAAAAAGAGGGCATGGGGATCAGCAGAGGCTTCAAAGTTCAGTATACAATCAGGGGTGGATCTAGAACCGATTTTTTAATGAGTTCCCATGATGAGATCGAAGGTGAGCGAAGCTAGGGGGGTGCGGGGGTACTCCCACGAGGAAATTTTTGCAGCTATGACCTTTAGATTGCCTTTAAAGCTATCAAATTTTTCTTAACTAATTAATAACTGATAAATTTTGAAATGAAAAGCATCCCACCAAACCAGTTTCGGACCTTCATATGATCATAAGGCCTAAGTTTACGTCAAATGTTTCTCCTTCAGCCAGCCACATTTTGCCTTATTGACACATATAAGGGGCCTAGTTTGTAGCCCCTTATATAAGCGCAATTGAACAGATTTTGAAATCGTTTGTTATTTTCATCGCGGATCTCATTTTCATAATTATCGTAATTCTATTCTCAGAGACAAATCTATCTATGAAATATTTACTAAGTTCTCGAACTCATGGAACTCACGTCAAATCCGCCACTGGATGAGGGGGTCTGGGGGCAAAGCCCCCAGGAAAATTTTCGGGGACACGCCCTCTACTTTGGCTTATAACACTTCTACCGATCACATGTTAGCTGGTGGTGAAATAGAATTGTTGATCATTTCGTAACAGTTGTTTAAATTAGCATCCCCAGGAAACTATTTTTGTAAAAAGATGATATTCTTTGGTTTAGAATGCATCCCATCTTTACCAGTGCCCAATTGAAAACTTTCATAATTAGGTAACAGTACTTTTATAAATTACCACCACAGGAAAATTTTTGCGCAAGCACACCATAATTTGTCCCAGAACGGTTCTAACAATCCAATTTGCCTGGCCTCAAAATTGAAATCTTGACAATTCTGTAATAATAGTTTGTCTCGGAAATTTGTCAAAAATCCAACCTATACATTGGCTTAGAACGACTCTCCCACTGGTCCATAGAAATGAGCTGGTCCTACCCAGGGTACCTGGTCGTGTGTGCGAACCAGAATAAAAAGGATAGCAAGGCCGGTTTTCACTCGAATAAGTTTTATGAGAATTCATCGACCAAACTGCTCATACGATACGGTTAGGTTGCCACTGAAGTAATTTTCCACAAATAGACCTTTCAAAATCCCTTCAAAATACGTCATTTTAAAGATACTTCTGTAGTTCCTCAGCCTGGTGATAGGAGATACCTCAAATGGTTGCTTAAGTTAAGCCACCAGATTCATGAAATGATTAATCCGTTCTTTTATAAAGCAACTTGATTCCTACTTTCATTTTAAAATGGCAAGCGTAAGCAGTGTAGGAAAAAATCTTTGCAATGCAGAAGCAAGCAAAATGACAGGGGAACCTCTGCATAGGAGAGTAGCAAGCGTGTCTCTCTTGCAAGTGCGTCAAACAACGTTTTTATGCTGCATGCTGCAAAGGTTGCAGCCTAGACTTATAACCTTCAGTCCTTTGTTTTCCTAGTTTCTAGAACACAGGGAAGCAAGGGACTCGAGGTCATACCTCTAGCTTCAGCTTCATTCAAATGATTTCCAACCAAACTCATAGTTTCGTTGGTAAACTCAATTTGTATGGTTGTTTGTTTTTCATAAGCCTTGATGTCCAAATATTTATTTTGGAACTACTCATTTGGCAATATTACAAAGAAGCAACATTAATTAAGAGAAAAAGACACGCAATCTTTATTTCTGTTTGCCATTCAAAAGTTGATATCTGCAAATACGGACGGATACACAATTAGGTTGAAAAGGGGGAAAGTTGAAGGTGTTTTTCGTGTGGATGAATTCGGAAGCGATTTTATGAATGAAGGGATCTTCATAAGTGAAAGTGATGTGGAGGTAGCTCCAATAAACAGAATTCTAGAAGGTAAACATTTTAACATTAACTAGACAAGGTGAGACAGAACGTTCTCTCGCTTTTTAAATTCGTATTACAAAAATTAACACCGATTTGAAAAATACAACTCCCTTATGAGAGTTTAAAGGGAATAGACATAGCTATATCGACAAGCTGCTATAAATAGGCTCAAGAAACGCCCACAAACCCATTGTTGTTTCCTTCGCCACACAATGAAACCGCAGGCGTCAAAGTTGTTGAATACAATAGATTATATTTTTAACTTGGCCCGGGCCAGCTTTTAAACTTGATTTTGAAAAAATATTCATTAATTTGAAATACATCATCTTTGAAGAAATTGTGAAAACTAGCTTCTGCTGACTTTTCCAAAAACTATAAATTCTTGGTTCAATTTGATCCACACTTCACTTCAATGATTAAGATGGCAAAATGATGACTTTCTTTGTCCTGCATTACTTTCTGATGATACATCTTTAAATTACACACACATATGCAAAGAAAGATTCGATCACTGTGTTCAAATGCTTCTTGCTAACTTCTTGTTTATCGATCCCAAATACAGTCTTTAACATAACGTAATCTTCCTTATTACACATACGTTTACAACACACAGATGTAAAGAAACATTTGATCATTCAAGGACATAGTCTGCGCCTGTTTTCAAGTATTTATTATTTCCAAAACATATTTCCCATAAAGCCTTCTAGTGAAACTAAGCATGATGTAAGCTTACTACTACACAGTCATTCGTTAAAACCAACGCTTACAAAATACGCTTTTTCACAACAAATCGACGGTTTACGCTAGGATGTACGCACATAGGAGGACAAAGTTAACTATGACTCAATTGACTTGTGAATGAAAATGCGATGTAATGTTTAGAACATGATAATTGTGTTAATTGAACTTGACGACGACATTTATTTAATTTCATTGCTGACAGATGTACTCGGTAATTTGTCGTGTTTAAAAGAGAGTTTTTCCAAGAAAGCGTTTGCCCACAGTCACAAGATAAAATGATTTTGCGCGAAGGTTTCAGATTGACAAAGAAGGGGAACAAAGAAGACATGTTGACGTTTTATATGGTAGGAAGAAAATTTGATTATTGCAATTATTTGGCTCTAAGTTTGTGAATGAGAAAGATGCTGTATTTATGTGAGCTGATTTCAACTGGTTTAGAGTTTTTGAGGTTGCTGCTTTATGTAAGTTTCTTCCAAACTTCTTGGAATTGATGGCTTCTCCATGTTTCGTTCCTGCAAGAAGAGTTAAATTTCTACCATGAGTTTATCTATTTCCGAATTGTATGAAAGACATGAGAAGGAAATGTTACCATGTTGACTGTGGAATGTCAGTAGAGCATCGTTTGAGCGGCTAATTTCCTTCTTGATAGATTCCTAATGAAATGTACTTTCTTCTTTCTTCTTCTCTAAGTACTGCCTGATTATCTTTCTTCTTTAAAGAAAGTTAATTTCACAAGACTGTGCTCGTCCTCATCAAACAAGTACTCTTTCTGCGTCTAAAGCGACAACATCGCTTACAATATATTGCTGAGACTAGTAGAGCATCGTATTCTAACATTCAGAGTTGTGCGTGGGAAAGATCAGACCCGAGAAAAACCCGGTTTATAACTTCTATGATATTTTGGGTAATCAAGCTATTAACAAGGCTTCGAGTTAACTTTAGTCCTCTAAATGAACACAGATTTAGGCATGATTTTGACTGCTTGAGTCCAATTTGTATTTGTGGTACAGGAAAGGAAGATAAGGAGTATTACCTCCTGCACTGCCCTCAGTTTACAGCTCAGCGCCAAGATCTCCTTGGTCAAGTCTCAGATGTCGGATATGATGTTGCTAGCATGAACTCAAAGGATCTTTGTCATTTGTTATTATATGGGAACCCAAATGAAAGCACCTTTGCAAACAGAATCATCATAGAAGCAACTATTTCTTTCATCAAAACTTCTGGACGGTTTAATTAAACTTTCTGGAAAAACAGCAGCCTAACCCTTTTTTTTCTTTTTGACTGAAGTGCTCCCGGAATTTGCGTGGGCTGTCTCTGCTCATCGCACTGCTGCCGCGGGTGCATCGGTTGGGGGGAGTCTATGATAAATTGGAAAGTCTTTTTCCCCTCGGGGTTGGATCCCTGAACCATTGTTTCATTCTCCCTGCCGGTGCGCTCGTGGTTGTGGTTTGGTGGGTGGTGGGCTGTTTGTGCGGGTTTTGGGGGTACTTCAGTTTTGCCTTGGCCTTTACTTTGTCCCGATTTAGTGTGCATATGTATCTTATTTTTTTGTTTTTGTTTTTGTGTTCTATTATTAATTTATTGTTGATATTACTTAGAAAATTGTAAGTGGCATTTGCAGTGAGGACCCGGTGACCATGCGTCTTTCCTCGCTGCAAATGCCACAGTAACTTTCATTAACTTGTTGTTTTTAAGTTTTAGATTGATAAAAAAAATAGATCATTTAAAAGTACAGGAATCTCTTCTTACTGGATATCTGTTGTTATGGATGGAGGTGCTTGCTAATTGAGCAACAATTCAGTAAAAATAAGTGCTTGTCTGTAGAAGAATAGAATTAGAGTTATGGTGATGAGAAAGGATAGGTAGATGCATGTGACATGTGATCATATTGATAAAATGACTTTACCATTATTGATTAAATTAGTAAAGAAAGAAGCTTGAAAATACTTGGAGGTGTTTAATCAAAATCTATTCGGATGATTGTCAATTGTAAATAATGACTCTAAACGAATGAACTGTCAGGACGATTGTCGAGTTGAATATGCTGCAAATCTATCTACATTCATTTGTAAAAGAAGAGTTTCATAAGATTTTAGAATGTGCTATCTTGCGACGTGGGAGCTATACACGCCAGGTTCTTACGAAATAGTAGGAGCACACCCTATAGAGCTCTAGATGAATGGGCTCAAAGGATGCGAAACCATAAACATTCATAAATGATATGACGTCAAAATTTTTATTTCAACTTACCTTACGAAATAGTTTGCGTGAAATTTAAAAACATTTTTGTGAATTATGAAACCAAAACACTTGATATAACTGGTTGCCTATTCAGAAACTCTTCTGAATTGAAATGGTTTACATGGGAAAACCTCGTTTGCTTACAAATTTTGTAGAATTTTCAAGAAGAGGTAGAGTTGAGAAAGCATGGTGATATTGGCACGAAATCACAAAGAATTCGCTTCATTTTATCGGAAATAAAAAGGTTATAATGAAAAGTGAAAAATGCTACAATCGTGATCAAGTTTTGCAAGGCCATTTTGTATCAACTGATCATATTCTCCGATGAAAGAGTGTAAATTTTAGAAGATGGTGCAGGTTTCGTCTTTCGATGCAAGTGCCCCCTTAATGGAATTAATCTCTTTTATGGATTGATCTGGTATTTTGAATGAGTGATTGACGGGTTGTCAACCAACGTTCGATGTCATGCAGCTATCTTTCATAAAATTCGAGATTAGAATCACGATCGAAGACAGAGCTTGACAAGTAACTTTGAAGCTATTCTCCGCTGTTTCGAGCTCAGTTTGCGAGATTACAGAAGAGGTAAACGTATAGTAGTGTAAATATCATGTCATTAATTTTAGTATATTACTACATTTTTACATTAATACATTTTATACATGTGTGAGCATTAACTTATACGTTTTTGTAATAATTATCAGCAATTTCCTCTTCAGTCTAGGAAAATTATATGTATTGCCGATAGTCTAGAAATAACATTTTTAATTAACCAATAGAACTGAACGGTAGGATACTTTTGTGAACATCAACAATCAAAGAATTAAAGAATTAATCTACATCTTCTCATCATCTAAGTGCAAAATTTTCAGTATATTTTGAAATTCTCCATATCATCTCTTTTAACTTACCAACCTAAATTCATGGCTCTCAGGCGCTAGGTTATAACTATAATATAACTCGAAAGAATTTCAGCAATAAAATATTATCAAATTTGCTGTCTTATCACTGAAAAAACCTATCCAAATATTTGTCAAAGAAACATAGTCTGCAGAAAATCGGTTTCAATTAACACGCAGGTTCTATATTGTTCTTTAAATTCAATTCTTGGATCTCACTTTTGCAGCTATGTTTATATTTTCTGGAGTTGATATTGCCGGATTATCTAGTTAGTTAAATTGATAGTAACACGTATTCGTTGGTTACTTGCAGAAACGCTTGATGTGAAAGGGAGCTTTTATGTTTGCTGCTGAAGAAAGGGAAATATTTTGGTGTTGTGAATTCTTGTGCTTATCGACAGCAAACAAGCTTGGTTGGTGCAACATTTATTTCTTGTGTTGATCGAATGGTTGATATGAAGAAAATTGTTTGGAAGCAAAATTTGCAAAACTGTTTGTTTGAGTTGGTATGATATGTGATTCTCGAAACTTTGGAGATGTTATTTGTGAAGAGTACCTTTATTACTCAAATATCAGATTGGAACTTTATGCATTTCATCCTTCAAGAAGATTTCAACTTGGTACAAAGTCTGGTTTATTTTTGGTAGTTGCTAAGACTACGATTATTATGAATAACAACTATTTTGTTGAATTTGCTTTGAAAGAGAGAATCTATTTTTGAGTAATCGAGTATAGTGGTAAAAGATCTCGCGATCTCGCATCTTCTTGAATTTTTAAGAAGCGATTGTCACTCAGGATCCTTTGCGGGTGTGCTCCCAGGATCCTTTGCGGGCACGCTACAGGTTCAGATTGTCTGCAAAATGAATATGGCCTAAACGGAAACAAAATATCCAAAGTGCAGTTTTTGGACTGATAGGATAATTCAACATAAGTAAAACTTTTTATCAGTTAAACTGCTGACGTGTGGATCTATGGTTTCCGGGGGGCCGGGGGGTTTCCGCTCAGGATGAATTTGATTTTCAAACAGTCTGAGATTTAAGCAAGCCCGCGAAGGATTTTGGGTGACACTGGCTCTTTCATAGACTTTGTGGCCATTCTGCAAAAGAGTCTGGATCGAACGATATTTCTCTTCATTTTTATATGGAAGGTTCGATTCAGTGGCGTTTGTGCTTCTATCACTATTGTGCACATTCGAAAATTCTACAAAATATGTATCAAATATCGTTCAGTTCAGATCCATTCTTGAAATAGCTAAACGGTCTATTCGCCATGTCTGTAGTCCGCCTCATATCTTGTTAAAAGTGAGACGATTTCTCGACCAAATGATCAGAGATAGGCTGCAGCCATTTTGACCTGAGAAGTGCAATATGATGTGATAAATACAATAAGTAATTAACATGCTATTTCATTTTCAAAGGTCGATGAAGTTCTTGAAACAGAATATAAAAACAGATGTGATAACTAAATTCGTTTCTTTTCTAGAAATGAAAAGCTTGCAGAAGTTGAAGTCAACAAGGGATGTTCTTAGTTGAGCTTTATTAAAATGTTTATTTGTTGTTGCTGAATAAATGAAGAACTGAAGAATTGATGTTCACCGAATTTTAAGAGTTGAAGAAGAATTCGTTGAAATATGCAAGCATCATTTATGGAAGAAATACATCTGAAATAAAGACGATTCTTTATAAGGAGGACTTGAGAAAGGAAGCCAATGTTTTAAAAAACAACAATTGACGCTAAACAGAGATCGAGAAGAGGAAACAGTTTACAGTGCCTTAGAGAATAAAAAGTTTCGCTGAAGAAAGATTTGAGAGAAATCAAGATATTCACACATAGACTTTAAAAATAAATATCAAGAGTGGACGGGGGCGTAGAAGACGTATTTCAGGCTATTTGCAGAGAAGAAGCCAGCCTGTTGTGACACCCGTCACCTTGAAACGAATAGACGCCATCCATTAGATCAAAAGAGGGGGCCTTATCAGAAGACTGGAAGTAATTCTGCTCCATCCTCACCAAATTTATTTTTCGAGTGAAACCAGAATCTGTGCATTTGTAAAGAAAACCCAAAGAGCAATATGGTGAACAACTGTACATCTCCTGATCTCCTTAGGCCATTCGATACTTGGATACAAGTGACCATTGTCATCTTGCAGTTGATAGAAGCCATATTTGGTAGCCTTGCTAGCCTCTGTGTCATATTTGTATTTTTCAAACGAGGCCGAGTGAGTGGTGTAACGGCTTTGTTTATGGTCAATTTGGCAGTTGCTGATGTTCTTATATGCGTAATAATGATCCCATATTCAACTGCACAAATTCTTTTATTTCCAAGAATCTCTGTTACATCACATATCATACACGAATCCTTACTCTCGGGTCTGCGTTTTGCATCCATCGGAACTCTTGTTGCTATTAGTTACGATCGAATGGAATCTATTACCAGGCCCCTGAGAATTCACGTTGCGAACACGAAAGGCATGATCATACTAATATGGATGCTATCTATCCCATCATTCATCATTCCAATATTTGCACTAAAAGGGACATCATTTCGAATTGATCGAATGTGTAATGCCAAAATGGAATTATACCAATTGTTTAACTTGATAGTGTTCATCATTCAATGTTTTGCTTTGTTTTATAATTATCACAGTGTGCAAAATGCCGCAAGGAATCGTGCAACGACATTACCCATTATGATCTTACAACGCACAGTCGCGGTCCCAGAGGTCAGCACCCTTTCAGCTCAACTAAAACATCAAAAAGACAAGGTCGTAAACCTCAGCAGAATTATAGTTACAAGTGTCATGCTTTTATGGACACCATATTTGGGAGTCTCCTTCGCAAAGTTTTTTATTGGCTCCTCGCAATCACTGGAAATTGCATCGAGTGTTTTACTTATGATTGGATATTCGAATCACGTGTTACATCCGATTCTATACGCCGCACCAAGTTCACATTGGAGAGAGGCTGCATTAAAAACGTTTCCGTTTCTCATGGAAATGTCAAGGCGTGATAGTGGATTGAGTTCAATTCATAGACAACGTCGAGTAGTTCCAACGTAGATAGAATGTTGTATGAACTATAAGATACCAATGCATGCCCAAATCATGCAATGTAATTCCATATCCAAACAAAATAGCTCTCTTGAGAACTTAACAATTCCTGATGCAATACACATATTTTTTCATAAGAAACTACGGTCCTGGGCTGGTAGGCAGTTTCTTAAATTGTTTAGCCATTTTGCTACCTAAGTTTCTTACGCGTTTCTTTGTGCATGGTGTCAAAACATTTTGAGTGGGCTGGGAAAATTAAAACTGCAAATTACAAAAGTTTCTTAACTTTTTCAATTCAGGTAGGGATGTTTCTTAACTTTCGAAAAATGGAGCCTACCGTTTCTTATAAGCGGTTTCTTGTAAGAAAATATGTGTATACTGTAACTTGTGTGTTATTCTTATTCCTATTGCACATACTTGGAGTTACTATTTTCGAGCTGTTTATTGTGGAGTGGAACGCCGTATCTATCACGAAAGTAAACGCAGATGCTGAAAATGGTTGATAATATTTTCTTCTTTTTTAATTTCGATTCTTGGTTCCTTATGGAGTTGCGAGCTGTGGCCGAAATAAAAAACCAAAATACCAAAAAGAGTTGAAGGAGTTGTAATCCTCTGATTTTGCAGCCAGAACAGTCGGGTGACAGGTTTCAATCCCCGGTAGAGCCCCATCACTTGAGGGTCATGGCAAAGGGTCGCAGACTCAATTGGCGCTCAGTTACTTCTGCAATCCCAGCGTTTGGCGCTAAAAACTGCAACTCCACCTTCAGGCAAAAAATGAAAAACTTAAAATGGTGTGATGTGATGCATTTAACCAAAGGATCTCTATAAATAACTCATTTAGGGTTCACATTGCATAGTTCATAAGTCATAGATTATAATATGTTTATTTGTGCATAGATCATAGTGTGTTTAATTTCATTTTTAAGTACAGCATATCAACGAATCATAAAAACTGAATGAAAACAACAGTTATGAATGTAAACCAGGTTAGGTTTTCCATCAACTGGCCGTTGTAGGTGTGTGAGGTCGAAGTTGATGGTTCAATGTGCACAGTGCAAAGTTCATAGTGTATTGTGCATGTTTGGAAGGCAACATAAAAAATGAGATAACAGACGTTACAGAAGATAGTTGTCAATTGCTATTTTCATGTTTTGCAAGTCTTGCTCAAAGAGGGCGGTACCAGGTTCTATCGTACTGCCATGCATCGCCCCTGGGAGGATATATAACTCGAGCAACCTCCCAGCCCTGCGTAGCCTTCTTGCCATGCGGATGGCCGGTGTTATGTAAAAATCGAACTCATATTCCCAAATGATTGTTGGAGGAAATTTTGCAAGGAGCTCATCGCTTGCTTTAGCTGGAAACAACAACGGATCTCCTTCCTTGCGTTGCGCATCCAAATCAGTCGCGAGGCATTCCCATACTTTCTTCATTACAGGGACGCTCTCTCTCTCCTCTACTGTCATGCTTTTTGGGTCTCCAAATTCGTAATCATCGATCATGGGGATTCCCGGGATGGCTAATTTTATCAAATGCCCCTCATCCTTTTGAGCAAGCATAACCATTGCCCCCATTGCTATGTAGCCCCCACCGCTGTCCCCTGCAATCGCAATTTTGCTAGTATCAATTCCATACTCTGAAGCATGCTCAATTACGTGTTTAATTGCACAGTAGAAATCCAGCACGTTTTTAGGACACTTTGTTTCCGGGGCAAGTCTGTAGTCAACGTTGAAATAAGTGACTCCAAATGTGATTGCTAATTTTGAGAGCCAGGTTTGGAACATTTCAGCAGTTCCTGCAACGGTCCCACCCCCATGGGCATAAATGATGGCTGCTTTATTTTGCTTTCCCACCAGGGTCTTTGGAGTGTGGACAAGAACAGGCACAGCAAAATCATTGCCATCTCGGGCTGGGACCTCAAATTTTGAATGTGTGCAGTTTTCCATAGCTTCAACTAAAATTGGATCTTTCCCCATTTCAAGTACAAACATGTCCGTAAATGTTCTTGCTGCTGCGACGTATTCTTCGCATGTCTGTCCAGCCGTATCTTGCAGTTCTGAGGGTATGACTTCTGCTGTTTTCTCCGCCGACTCAGCAGCGTGCTTGTCCAAGATCCCATCCAGATGGAAGTTGAAAAGATGCTTCGAATGTACTCGCTCCATGACTGCCTCTCTCCTGCTTTCTGGAATTTTATTTTAGCGCCTGGGACTGAAAGTAATGAGTGAATAAATTCATGAACAAATAAGGGAATAGACTAACAACCAAATAACTAACAGCCAAATGGATGAATAGATAAAGGAATCAACTAAAGAGCAGTTCACTGTTTAAACAAACGAATTCAAATGCAGCAAATTCTGTCGGCGTGGTGTACAACCACATACCACCGACCAGCGCACCGACCACATACCACCGACCACCGACCAAACCGACCAAACAGACCACCAACGACAGATCAACACCACCGACCACCGACCATGAAAACCACCGACCACCGACCAATAAACCACTTTCCACCGACCATAACAGTCACCGACCACCGACCAGAACCACCGACCACCGACCACCGACCAGGAAAACCACCGACCACATACCACTCAACTCTCAGCTCACCAAAAACTTAAGAAACTCCAGTACAGGGAAAATATAAGGGACCCTTTACATGAGCAAACTCAGACCGGCACGAGTTTCAGATCGGCACGAGTTTTATTTCGGTGTCTGGTCAAGGCCCTTAGAGTGTTTACATGAGAAGGGGTGAAATGAAACTCGTGCCGGTCTGGGTTCGTTTCGGTCTTTCAGACCGATCTGAAAACTCAGGTCGACCTGAAATTCTCATGTAAACAGAAATTTTTTCAGATCGGGGCGAAATGAATAATTGCGGAAGTGATAACTGCACTATTTTGGGAGCCATTTTCATTGTTTGGTCGTCCATTTGTTTTTCTTCAGACGCAAGAAACTAAAACTAAGAAACTAAACATGAAAAACTAAAGCCTCCTGTTTTATTTTCAGGTTCTGAAGCAGTATTTGAACTATCAAACCAAAATAGATTTGTAATGCAGTACAGACGTACAGTTGATTATCCTTGATTCAACTCTAATAACATCCTGTGTTGTTGATAACTTAGCGCAACAATGAAAATAGGCCTAAATCCAAAACATGAGAAAAGAAACCATTGTCACTGTTGCCTCAATTGCATTCAACGCATGCGTAATGTGACGCCAGTATAATTTCAGACCGGTCTGAAACTCCATGTAAACGCAACGCAAAAAAGCAGACATGGCAAATTTCAAACCGATCTGAAACTCGTGCCGGTCTGAGTTTGCTCATGCAAAGGGCCCCTAAGTTAAGAAATTATGTATTTTGATAAAGGTAATGTGTAAACATAGGAAAGAAAACTTGACCTCTGAGGCGTTTTGTCATCTGAGGCTTGAGCCGGCAACTTTGGCGATCAAGGGAAACAATATCGTCCAAATTTTCAGTGTGAGAGTCCACGAGTGGTGGTTTGAGCGTCCATCAGTCTTATCAATAGCGATAACTAGGAACTGATAGTGCGAAACTATAGTCAAACTGCACGTACACAAAGGACATTTTCAGAAAAATTGGAAAAAATTGGTCCATGGTAATTGGTTTTCTTGGTCGGTGGTAAGTGGTAAGTAGTTTGTTGGTTGGTGGTCGGTGGTTGTTACAGTCGGTGGTAAGTGGTCGGTGGTCGGTGGCTGTCATGGTCGGTGGTAAGTGCGGTTAGTGGACGGTGGTAAGTGTGGTCGGTGGTAAGTGGTCGGTGTGGTCGGTGGTAAGTGGTTGTACACCACGCAAATTCTGTCATAAATCATTTTTGAATTGCATAATATGAAAAGTTATAGCTTGATAAGTTCTGGTAACTTCCTCGATTGAATACAGATAAGTTTGAATCTTCATTTCTAAGAGGTTGGCTTTCACAGCCTTTTTCAGGTACAAAAGTGAACGAACTTCAGCAAATTATTGGGGGCCCGTTTCTGACGGGCCTGAATATGCCTACATTTTAGGGGTGTGGGTGGGTGGACACGATCACCCTATTTCAGTGCCCTGTTTGCTTGAGTAGCATCTAAATGTTTTTCTAAATTACTTACCCACTAAGCACAACCTCTCTGCTCCAGTGATGGACAACGAAAGACCGGAAGAAATGCGTCATGGGCTGTTAGGCCACCCTTCACAAGGTTGATTTATTTGTGTAACCTTTGTCAACAACATTTGCCTTTTGTTATGGTGTTAAAGTTCAAAGCAGATCAACGGCCAGGAATCTCTTTGTTTCTTTGCTAATCCTTGTTTGGATTGTGGATGGATTCTCCGCCCACCTTCTTTTCACAAACCAAACATGCTTTGTTGTAGACTGACTACACAATCTCTGTATGCTCCTTAGAACTGATTTGTCGCTAATACAGAGACTTGTTGCCAAACAGTGTCTGAAATCGGAATAACTTGATAGCCTCGTTTTCCTAAGCGATACATGCGTAAAATGCGGACCACGGAATTAGTATTTTGGTTGTTGTTGCTGCTGTGATCAGTAATCATCAAAATATGACTCAAGAAAACAACACATTGATACCAAGTTTCATTCATGTGAATTTGAAAGAATTTTTTAGACAGTTTATGACTCTGAAAAAATTGAGCATGGACAGTGAACATAAATTTGAAATTTCAGAGGAATTCAGAATGACCAAAGATAAAGGAATCAAAGATTTGACAAGATTAGGCATTACATCATCATTATACATTATCATTAGCAATCAGTTAAGTGGTATCTGAAGTGCAAGGAATTATCAAAGGAATTGTCCTTTATATTTGCTCCAAGTGATGTAGACAATCTCTCTCCAAGAAAAGTGCCATCTAAATGCATCCTGGTACAAGGTCTGATAATAATGAAGCAGGTATCTTGCTTTAAACAAACCCCTATGGATTAAAGATATCAACATCAATGTGATGAAGTAACAAATACTTGTTAAATCATAAGCAAAAAATTATATCACCCTTTCCTTTCCCTATGTGATCCAAACACGGGGGGGGGGTTGGATCACATAAGGAACTTCCATAGTAAAAGTACCTGGGGATTTTTAGTCATGTTCACAAAAAACCATAAATTTTTTTACTAAAATATCTAAAGATTGTTTCATTTGGCACTTGCATTCAAACCAAAACAACTGTAAGGTGATAAAGTACAACAGCCCAACATTGCGAAGTAACATGCTTGCAGTTAGATAATATTAGAAATTGAAATACACAAGCCAAATGTAAACGAAAAAATCACTACTAACCTGAACTTAGAGTAGGCCTACACCTACACTACACTGCAGTTTTGTACTGACAAATGACACTCACTGCTGTCTTGAAAATGCCTCTCAAGTATTGCAACAGCATTACATTTTGCCATTTCCTGTTAGAGCACAAACAAATATCTTTTCCCAGTGCCCACTTTATCATGCCAAATGGCTGGCTAAATTCCTTCAGCTTCATTTGCTTCTGGTCGATCAAGCTGCGACGACAGCGCCGGTCGCCATTGCTTCTCCTTGAAAAACTCAGACCAAACAGGCCTCTACTTCAAAGGGAGGTTTTTCCAGTAAAAATAAGTAAAGAGAGGAAAAGTTGATTGGCTACAAAAAAATTTGCTATTGTTTTAGCTGAAATGCTCCAATCAGATTTACAATTCGGTTTTTCGTTCTGAAAATTCCGATTTGAGAATCTCTCTGGCAACTAGTATAGTCCCTCATTGAGCTGGCCATCAGCAACAACAACAACAGCGAAATCGAGGGACTAGTGTAGCTAGTCTAGCTTTGTTGTTGTTGTCATTTTATTTTAATTCGAAGATATGATGTATTTTTGATTACAAAGTACTTTGTAATCTAAGAGGGGGCTCCAGGTCAGTCAGAAAGAAAGAAAGAAAGAAAGTCCGTCACGCTCGTTAAAGCAATTGATTAACGTTTTATCTCTGCTAATTGGCACTGAAATAAAGAAAGCGCACAGAAAGCGCATACAAGACAGAAGTTTCCCGCGATCCTATAGCAACATTTGACGTCGGCTTATTTCATGTTAGACAGATTTGACACCATAAGATGGATAAATCACCACGATGTTTACCCTGGCACAACAACAAATTTACCCAGAATTGGCACGTTCTTGACTTCATTAGCAGCTTAATTATGTTGAAACAATCGTTTTCTAGAACGAACGCATCATTAGCCACTTATTGATAGTATTCATTATGCAAATAAGTCAACTTTAGAGGATGATGTAACCGGCGGCCTGCACAGAGGCTAGCATTCGCAGCATCACCGAAGGTAGACGGACGCCCCTCCTACACAACTACAGATGCAAACGTCGCAGGTGAAATTGAGAGGAAAGGTGCAGAATCCCAGCAAACAATGGCGCATTGACTGGGGGAAGGCACGTGATCACACTGAACCAAAACATCTTCATGCATATGATTCTGCAAAGAGGTTATCTTCGTGACTGCTTGTCTCATCAAACTAGATGCCCGCGAATAGAAACGTTCTGCAGGGTTCTGCATAAGTAATTTTGCGTTATCGTAAATCTCACATGACATCTAATTTGAGACAGATGCACCAATAGTTTCATGCACGAACTAAGCAAACTAGGGGTAATGACTTTTGATTTTTTGCGTATCATCCTCGTTTGACATAAAGATCAAAATATTGCTTTTCAAACGATTCTTGTTCTTATACAAGGCGCTTGATTTTCTATTGAAGGCAACTTTAGCAGCAACACTCATCTGACTGTAGCAGCATCAACGATCATTTGGGCTTATGGAGAAATCAATATTTAGTTTTCTTATGCTTGCTTAGCTCAGGTCGTACTTTGTAATCATCCAAAAGGATCTTATGTTCTTTGACAGATTGATTGTTGGTCGGCTTCGTCCCCAAGGCAGTTTGAAAAGCCTAAAATTGTGCAAATTTGCCAAAAGATGGAGAGAGTCATTTCCAAACATCTTTTCAATAACCAGCTGGATGGAGTCCTGGATAAAGAATGCGAGGAGATGCTTAGACAAGCAACAGCGAGCTCACAAATGGAGGAAATGAAAACATTGCTCGATCCAACTTTGGAAGAAGCAGAATGGATCGTAGGAATGAGAAAGATTGTCGATATGATGTTCGTTCCAATGGCACAACATCCCTCTTTGGCTGAAGCTAACAACGCTTGCATTCATACAAAGTTCGAAGTCCCACTTCGAGATGGAAATGATTTTGCAGTGCCTGTTCTTGTCCACACCCCAAAGACATTGGAAGCAAGCCGAGACAATGCAGCCATCATTTATGCCCATGGGGGTGGGGCTGTCTCTGGGTCAGCGGGGGTTTTCCAACCCTGGTTGTCAAAGTCTGCTGTCACTTGCGGGGTCGTTTATTTCAACGTTGACTACAGACTTGCCCCGGAGACAAAGTGTCCTAATAATGTGCTTGATTTCTACTGTGCAATTAAACACGTAATTGAGCATGCTTCAGAGTATGGAATTGATGCTAGCAAAATTGCGATTGCAGGGGACAGCGGTGGGGGCTACATAGCAATGGGGGCAATGGTTATGCTTGCTCAAAAGGATGAGGGGCATTTGATAAAATTAGCCCTGCCGGGAATCCCCATGATTGATGATTACGAATTTGGAGATGAAAAAAGCATGACAAAAGAAGAAAGGGAAGCTGCCCCTGGTATGAGAAAGATTTGGAAATGCCTTGCTACAGATTTGGATGCACAACGCAAAGATGGCGATCCATTGTTGTTCCCAGGAAAAGCGAGTGATGAGTTGATTGCCAAATTCCCCCCAACGATCATCTGGGAGACCGAGTTTGATTTCTACTTGACAGAATCAAGTCGAATGGCAAGAAGACTGCGGGCTGCTGGAAGATTGCTTGAGTTCTACATTCTCCCTGGAGCCTTGCACAGCGGTACGTCATTTCCACAGATGAAGTCGTTCGAAAAATCTATGACAGATTATAAATTAGCAATAGAAACTTATCTCTTATAGATGGACTGGATGGAGCCGAAGAGACCATTTATGGAACAAGATAGATTTTTTAAATACAGACGTTAACATGATAAATAAATTTGATTGCTTTTTCATTCTTTGATGTTAATACAGTAATCGTTTATCTAATATCTTTGTATCGATTATTCTTAGTCCCTTCGTGGTTTCTATCCAATATGTACCATAGGCCCGGGGGGGGGGGCACTCCCATACTTGACCTGACGGGATGTACCGCTCAACAGGGTGTCCTTTTACGGTAAAAATTATGCGACAGGGTATACTTTTCTAACGAAAATTATGCGACAGGGTATTATAATAGGTAAAAAAATTATGTGACAGGGTATCACAAGCAAAAATTGCGTTCTACACTATATTTGAGTTGCAAAATTTTTATGCGACAGGGTATACTTTTGGCCTATTTTTATGTGACAGGGTGCAGGGTGTGGAGAGGCTTTCGGCACACCCCCGTCACTTCCCTAGTCAAGTAACCTCCCCCCCCCCCGGGACCATAGGAAGCTCTGGAAGCACCAGAAAGTTTTGAATATTCATTAAGGAAAAAACGAGAGAATATTCCATAAAAATTCATGTGATTTAGGCACATGTAATTACGATATTTTGTATTTCAGAGATTTGTAGGGGGGACTGTAATACTGTATTTAGAATATTTAGAATAATTAAGTTACAGGTATCTCGAAAGGGCGGCTCCTACATTAAATTACACACTTGGGCAATTAAGGGTGATGGGACTCACTGCCTAAACAAACAACGAGATAGCTCAACCAAGGCAATGACCCGTACGTAAAATCGTATACTCAGATGTCACTAAAAATCAAAACACGAATAATCCATTTTATGTACTTCGAATTCAAATCTCAATAAACGTTCTTCCAATACGATGTTAATAAATTGAACGATATGAATCCAGATAAAACAAACGTTACATCAAAACACTGTAACGATCTCTCACTAGCACAATCGATGTTCATATGTTCCAAAAAAATGTCTCTTTCAGATACTCCCAAAATCCGAAGTACCCTCTCTCAAAACCGATTTAACCTAACACCCTTCCTCTCCTTTCTCACACACCCTTTACACAAAATCATAAACCAATAAAAACAAATTTGCATAATAAAGTAAAGTCATGGTTCAGAGTTTCTTCTCTCAATGTTCTTTCCATTCATTTCATCCTCCGCAGAGGCGATATCTTCGTGAGTTCTATCATCCTCCCCCCGTTGATTGAGGGGTCTCAATCAAACAATGTTTTCAATAGTCAGCATTAATTAATTTTCTGTACAATGTCTTCATCACGAATCATAGTAATCGAAGGTTCATTTGTCTTTTCAACGATAGTACTAGAAACATCACTGCTCGACACTTCAAGCGGAAAAAGCTTCTTCAATGGACGTTTCAAACGAATAATGTTCTTTGCTTTATCTAATGTTATCAATTCAACGGCGCGTACTATTTTGTCCTTTCCAGTTAATAACTTTTCGATACGACCAATTCTCCAAAATTGACGAGGTATCTTGTCTTCGAAAATATGAACAATGTCTCCAATTTTAACACTCTTACTCAAAGGCTTTCCATGTTCGCGCGTTTTCTCGCGAATAGAAGTCAAATATTCAGTTTTCCATCGTTTCCTAAAATGATCTATCACTGTTATTAGATATTTCGCACGTTTAGTAAGCTTCGCTTTACTGGATTCTTCCGATTCCGAACCAATGTCATATAAATCTAAAAGACGACGTCCGCAAATAAGATGCGCTGGAGTCAATGGTGTCTCCGTTAGTTCACTATGTACATAAGTTAGAGGGCGCGAATTCAGAATTCCCTCCGTTTCTATTAACACTGTTTCAAGTTCTTCATATCTGAGCTTGGCGTTTCGTAAAGTCTTCTTCAAACAACGCTTCGTTAATTTGACACAAATTTCGTACAAGCCCCCCCACCAGCTAGCCGCGGGGACGTTAAACCTCCACCGTATACCTCTGCTCGAAATAAACTTCTGTACTTTAGAATCTCGAAAAGTTGATCCATTGTCCGAAATAATCATAGAAGGTAGTCCTCGTCTACCAATGAAACGCTTCATTACACGAATAAACGAATCTGCTGATAAATCAGGTGTTAATTCGAGATGTATAGCCCTTGTACTAGCACACGTAATCACAACAATGTAACATTTGTTCATTGTATCATCTTCCGAATAAATATCTTTGACATAAAGGGGTCCAGCAAAGTCTATGCCAATTTTCGTAAACGCAAAATCATCCGAAACTCGATATGATGGTAGCGGAGGAGCAGGCATTGTGCCATACGGTTTGGCAGAAAATTTCTTACAAACGATGCATTTTGAGAGGACGTTCTTAACAACTTGTCTCCCCCCGATAATCCAATATTTCGATCTAAGCTCCGTTAGAGTTTCTCTCATTCCGTTATGTTTGACAATAAAATGACAACGCCAAATGTACAAATTGGTAAAATGGTGATTTCTCGGCAAAAGTATTGGAAACTTCGCGTTATAAGGCATCGCAGAATTTTCAATCCGACCTCCGACTCTCATTACGCCTTTCTCATCAGTGAAAATGCGAACGTTATCTCGCGATTTTTGAAATTTCTCATCATTTTCGAACGATTTTTGGACTTCTCTATGCCATAAAGATTCTGCCTCCTCAATATCCCTTTCCGACAGCTCCCTTTCAGTTTGTTTATGACGTAACAAATTCACAAACTTCAAAACGAGGGCAGTAACTCTTATCAGTTTTGTGTAACTACTAAACCTTTCGCAAGGAATAATATCACTAATGCTTTGCACAGGTTTGCTTTCATGGACCAAAACATGCGTAGAAACTGGACCTTGTTTTTTAATCTCTGACTTCACTTCATCTGGAACCTCGTTTTCATTCGAACAAAAAGTTTGCTTAGGCCAATTTTCTGAATCTAAAGCCAAAAACTGAGGACCTTTCCACCATAAATCATTGTTGACCAAAATTGAACACTTGGTTCCTCTTGACGCAATATCACTTGGGTTGGCATTTGTTGGACAGTAAAACCAATTTTCTTTCGCAATAAGATCGCGAATTTGCAATAAACGATTTGACACAAAAACCTTGAAATCTTTTGGCTCTCGATAAATCCACCAAAGAACAATTTGAGAATCTGACCAACAAACAATTTTATCGATCTTGATTGAATTTCGCAACGCATTAGAAACAGATGTTATCAGTTTTGCTAAGAGCAATGCCGCTAGCAACTCAAGTCGCGGTATTGTCTCTGTTTTCAAAGGCGCTATTCTTGTTTTCGAAGCAATTAAATGACTCGAAATCCCATTACTTGTTTCAATTCGAAGGTAAACGTTGGCGCCATAAGCTATTTTACTCGCATCCGAAAAACCATGAAGCTCTACAGATTTTATTTCATCGCTTTCAACTCCAGGTAATAAACAGCGAGGAAACTCAATTTCAGAAACAAGGTTTATGTCATCGATAATAGATTTCCAACGGTCATTAATTTCGTTGGGGAGTGGCGAATCCCAATCAACTTTCATCAAGCAAACTTCTTGAAAAAGCATTTTCAAAGGCAGAATAACTGCGGATATCAAACCATGGGGATCGTAGAAACGAGCAATTGTGCTCAGCAAAATTCTCTTAGTAACAGGCTCCTTCGTCGCGTCCTTTACTATGTTTGACAAGTCAAACTTCAAGGTGTCCCTGCTTTTATTCCACGGAATTCCTAATACTTTGATTTCATTTTCAGCACAGACGGACTTTTTCAAACTTTCTTCATTCGGAATGGGATCTGATTTTTCACTTTCTGCATTTAACTCTTGGTTTTCGATTAAAGTCATGAGGTTTTCACTGTTCGAAGCCCATTTTCTCATGTTAAAACCTCCTTCTTTAAATCTCGATTTCAGTTTTTGGAACAGCTCAAACGCTTCTTCATCAGTGGCAACTGAAGACGCAAAATCGTCGACGTACGTCGAATTTTGGACATGATCTACAAATTCTGGGTCGGTTTCTCTATATTGCTCCATGTGATGTCTCAGTGTTGCATTTAAAACGAACGGAGAACCGACCAAGCCGAAAACAAGACGCGAAAATCTCAGAGTTATCAACTTTGGATTTTCTGACTTGATGTTATCAACCCATAGGAAACGCAGCAGATCTCTTTCCTCTGGTTTTATACCGATGTTTAAAAATGCTTTCTCTAAGTCACCAATTAGAGCAACTCTCTGCAGGCGAAACCTCAAGAAAATATCGAAAATATGCGGGGTTAAAGAAGGGCCTGCGTGCATACAATCATTTAGGCTTGATTCTCCTGATCGCTTTGAACTCGCATCATAAACGACACGGAGTTTGGTGGTTTCTTTATCTTCCCTGATAACTTCTCGATGGGGCAAAGTGTGAATTTCACCTGGCTTAGAAACGTCATCGTTTTCGACAATTTCTACTACTCCTGCTTTCAACTGCTCCTGTATGACTGAATCATACTGTTCCAAAATCGACGGTTGATCTTTTAGCCTTTTCAACAATGAAAACAAACGGGTTTTTGCCAATGAAAAGTTATCGGGGATGACAGGGTGACATTCTTTCATTGGAAGTGAAACTTCATACCGACCATTCTCAAACTTGACATTCTCTAGAAATTTCATATGAACACTAGATTCATTTTCATTTTCCCTGATGCCTGAAGCTTCAAGGTCCCAAAAACGGCTCAAATCATGACTTATTGAGTCCTTGTCAAGCTCTATAGCTTCTGCTCCCAAAACATGCACACTTTGAACATTGGTTTGAGAAACTGTGTGCAAACCTTTACGATTTCTGATTGGACCATTCAATATGTAACCCAGCTTTGTTGGAATAGCAGTTGGTCCATTTCCCCGAATGGGCGGTCCCTCCATAAATGTCCAGTAATTATCTGAACCAATCAAAACATCAACTGAAAGCTCATCGCTTCCATCAGCAAAATCAGCCAATGGCAAGTTGCGAAGATAAGGATATTCTTCTAACGCTAAACTTATGCATTGGTTGCTCAGGGGACTACAAATCAAAGGAATCTTGTAGGCCTTTAAATACACTTTCAACCCATCGGAACAATTTACAGTCAATTGAACGATGTCAAATTCTCGAAACTGTGCCTCTTGCTGACCGAAAACCTTTATCAATTGCTTTTCTTTGCCAATAACTGGTAGTTTTAGATGATCACTCAACCTTTCACTAACAAATGTCTTTGAAGAACCACTGTCAAAAAGAATTCTTACATTTGCAGACACGTTTTCATTTGCTGGGGTAGAAATTTTTGCCTTGGCAGTTTGCAAAAGAGTTGTGTGATCCTGATCTAGAAACATATTAGCGGTGCTTTTTGGCACTTCTTTATTCACAGTGTTTTGGGGAACTGTACTTTTCCCTGGCTCAGACAATGGAGCACCGCATAAGGCAATATGGTGGCGACGGCCACACCGAAAACACTTGTTGCCTGAGGGGCAAGAGGTAGCCAAATGTCCCCCTTTGAAACATAGGAAACATCTTCCTTTTTCCCTCAGAATTTTCATTCTCATCTCAGGGTTTGTAATAGAAACACACTTACTTGCTACGTGATCTCCATTGCAAAAAAAACATTTTATACCCCCTTTTCCATAACCTTTATTTCCATTACTTGTGAAAAGGGCACTTGCTGTAGCAGGCTGCTGATATCTGCCAGTGCTGGTAAAATCTCTCTGTGGGGGCTTCCTGCCATAACTTCCTGTGGGCGTAGCATTTACAACTGCACATTTTTCTCTCAATTGCACTTCCTTACCAAATAGTGGCAGAACTTCTTCTAACTTCCATGTATCCTCGTGACTGTCTAAACTTCTTGCAATCAAAATCCGGAGCTCTTCGGGCAATTTCGCCATCAATAAAGGAGTGATGAATGTTCCATAACTGCCTGGTTCTGTTCCAATACCTTTCAAGCTTCTTACGACAGCTTCTGTTTTATCATACAAAAATCGCAAACTCTTGATATCTTCAAGCGACTTGACCGCAGGTAACCTCCTCAAGGTATTCATAAAACTGGATTCAATAACCTGTTTCGATCCAAAACGAGATAATAACAACTCCACTGCTTCCTTGTAATTTTCATTTGAGATTGACAACCCATCGATAACTGCATAAGCTGCACCACTAGAGTGTTTCTAATCTCCGAGCCTTCGAGCCTCGAGCCCTCGAGCCTTCGAGCCTTGTATTTCGAGCTTCGAGCCTTCGAGCCTCGAGCCTTCGAGCCTTGTATTTCGAGCCTCGAGCCTCGAGCCTTCGAGCCTTGCATTTCGAGCCTCGAAATCATTATCTTTTTGAAAATTTAGGATTCAAGTGAAGGTAATAGCTAGAATTCTTGCGAAATTTGTAACTTGTATATTTGTAAAAATGTGTCAGAACACACATTTTTCTCAAGGACTGAAAAGGCCCAATTTCAAAGAGTTTTCGTCACAGAAAGTAAGACCATCCTACCGCTCAATCTTCGGCCGTTGTTTTAGCACAGGAACGAGAGAACGACTTGTTTAATGGTTTTTTTGAATTTCAATTTTGCCCTAATTTGACTCACACGTTTTTTTTATAAGAAACTTGGATCAGCACTTAGTACTAAAAGTTTCTTAATTTCGCATGAAAATTTCGGTGTTTTAGTAGTAAAAGTTTCTTAAATTAGTTTCTTTATTTGTGGGGTCTAAAATTACGTTATTGTTCAAAGATGAGACTTCTTATCGACAAAAGGATTTCACTTTGCATTGATATTGTCACCAGGAATAAGCCATGCACATTAAGGCAAAAAGTTACCCATTTTTGCATTCAAAACTTGATATTTACAAATGCAATGCCACGCCAACCGAGGGGCCTTTCACTCCCAAAAAATCTCGTACACCTTTGGGAAACATTCTTTTGTTTTCAAGAAAAATCCAATAAGTGAAGTGCCCCTCGACACGAATCGTAATCTGCCGACTGTTATTCCAGATATAACATTTGAGAGTTTCTTAATTGTTCTTGAACGTAGTGCTAGAGTTTCTTAAATTTTTGGTCATCGCAGTACTAGTTTCTTATAAAAAACGTGTAATTGGGATGCATTCCCAGAGACGCCGGAGCGATGGTAGGGCAAGGGGGGCGACTAGGAACGTAAGGGCAATCGAGACCGAAGGCGAGCCTAAAAATTAGGGGGTCCGGGGGTACTCCCCCGGGAAAATTTTTGTGACCACGCCCTTTAGATTGGCTTAAAATGCTATCAAAAACGTTTTAACCAACATTAATAATGTTCTTTCCCAAAATTGTTCGGCTATTTCTCCACATGTCTTCATTCCGAATCACATAAAATCGCATATTGCTTATTTTGAAGTGGCAATTGCCAGTCATTTTTCGTTACTGGTGTGTTTCTGATAAGGGAATGAAGCTATGACGGCTTTTCTATCAAGTTTCAAAGCAAATTATTGTTTTTCATTGAAAGGGCACTTTTGCCCCCCTTGCCCCCGTTAGGAAAGGGCAGGAGGGGCGCTTGCCCCCCCCCCGCGCCCCCCCCTCTCCGACGTTCCTGTGCATTCCTATATACCAATTAAAATTTGTTATTATTATTAGACATTGTTAGGCTTGAAATGCTAGGCTCGAAGGCTCGAGACTCGAGGGCTCGAGGCTCGAAATGCAAGGCTCGAAGGCTCGAGGCTCGAAATACAAGGCTCGAAGGCTCGAGGCTCGAAGGCTCGAGGCTCGAAATACAAGGCTCGAAGGCTCGAGGCTCGAAGGCTCGAGGCTCGAAGGCTCGAGATATAGAATACTCGCACCACTAAGATACGAACGAAGATATTTGAATTTATCGACATCATTCAAATCTTCATCAGAACCAATTGTGGACTGAAAACTGTCCCAAAATGTGATCCATTCCAAAGGACTTCCATCAAAAGTAGGCAATTGCAATTTTGGCAAATTAATCTTCTTTGGTTTCGCACCACTTCCGACGAAACTTGACGTACCAGTGTCCGATTTTTGCGATTCCGCCTTTGCATCCAAACATGCTGCTGCTAAACAAATAGCCTCTTGTAACAAATTACTAAAATCACATTTCTCTGCAATTTCTTTATCGATATCATCATCTCCTGTTAAAGCTTCGAGAATTAATTTGTCTAGTTCTTCGATGTCTTTCGACTGCTTTTCCAACGATCGCTGCAGTGACTGCAGTTTTACACGATCTGCAACTGAAATTTCCGCTAGATTCCCACGATTTTTATTAAATAAATCCTTGATAGTACCATGCAGATTACGAATAAATAGTCTGTGTCCACTCCGAGTCCGTTGTCTCTTCTTGAGCTCAGCCATATTTACAACATAATAGTTCCATATTTACGAATCATAAAAATACAAAATCAAATCATCTCCAACCAATATCACACACCGAACAGTCGATACGAAAACAACATTCCAATTTTAGGCCACAACACAAGCGATACGATCAAATTCTTGGACAAATTTCGAAATCCATTAGAATATTCCTTTCCCGGCCTGTTCCAGGGTTCACGGCACCAAAAAATGATGGGACTCACTGCCTAAACAAACAACGAGATAGCTCAACCAAGGCAATGACCCGTACGTAAAATCGTATACTCAGATGTCACTAAAAATCAAAACACGAATAATCCATTTTATGTACTTCGAATTCAAATCTCAATAAACGTTCTTCCAATACGATGTTAATAAATTGAACGATATGAATCCAGATAAAACAAACGTTACATCAAAACACTGTAACGATCTCTCACTAGCACAATCGATGTTCATATGTTCCAAAAAAATGTCTCTTTCAGATACTCCCAAAATCCGAAGTACCCTCTCTCAAAACCGATTTAACCTAACACCCTTCCTCTCCTTTCTCACACACCCTTTACACAAAATCATAAACCAAAAAAAACAAATTTGCATAATAAAGTAAAGTCAATAATACTAGCTGTTAACGCAGTTAAGTAAGTGCTGCTCGTAGCATTATTGATAATAACATTCCGCAGATTGTCAAAAGAATAAATGTCAGAGTGGATATTTTGGAGCATGTGGTTGAAACCAAGTTGAATTTAAGCTTTTTAAGGTAAAACAATTAAAAAAAACCATGAGAACTGTTTGTAACTGTCAAGACTGCATCAAACGACTATAATAATCATTAAAACTCAATGCGATATTAATCTCACTTCAAGTCTTCAATTGCAATTTCAAGACTCAGTTAATCAATGTCAGTTCATTTTGTACTTTCTTGGACTGCAAGGTTTTCTTTCTCCTAGGTGGTACCTCAAATAGTGTATGGTCTTCTTTCTCATTTGGCCATAGATCAACACTGCTATTTCAACACACAAAGTGTTCCCCTTTTCAATTCTGTGTCAAATAACAGGCTTTGTACTTTGCCTCAAATGAAAGCAAGTCTTGAGGGTATATGATGTACAACAGTTGACCACAACAATTCTTCAAAAGTTCATCTGGTGACAGTTTGTATCAAAGTTAAAAGGTCACAAGGTGTGAAGAATGGTCACAGAAGCAATGCTGATCCAATGCTTTTTGGTTTTTGTAAGAATGTGCATCCAGAAACTAATTTGTAAGATAACTTTCTTATGCTGCGTTGGTCTTTGAATGTCAATGGTTAAAGAAGCAAATACTGATCCAATGCTGTGCAAACTGTTACAGGAATATGAACAGCTGATATGCAGAATGTGATCCAATGCTGTGTTAATCTTTACATGGGCTGTCACAAATTAATAACGTTATCTTTCACTTCTGCAACAAAATACATGAGATATTAAGCTTTTGTTTATGAGATGTATATGTGCATGGTCATATGGCAACATTAAAGGGGCCTTTGCAAGGAGCATGGTTTGTGAACACACCATTGTGTGGTCTTTTCGTTCTTGCCATTTTTACAGTCCACGAAAATGACCACCAATAAAAAGATGGCACATGCAAGGTATGGTGGCTGGAAAGGCCGATTTAAGTACATATATTCCAACTGAGTAGATAACAGAAATATACTGACAAGAAAAATCTGTGCTAAAGGAGGGGAAAAATTAATCAAGAAGCCAATCAAAATTCTTTCAGGTGCAAAGAATCATGGTTGAAAGATCCTTTCAATTATCTTTCTTTTGCAATCCTCTCTTGTGATTTTCTATGCAATGGGAAATTATCTCTTCTGTTCTAAAAAAATTCATGGAACATTTATGCACTAGATGTTTGCAGTTTTAAGCAAAAAGAAAACTAGGCCTACTGTTCTAAAGTGCAACAATACTCTACTAAAAGATTACATAAAACCCTGAGTTTGTATTGTGAAAAATAGATACCATGTACCCATCTAATATGAAAATTGCATGGTTGTTATTTGTGAAAATCTTTAAGTGCTGTATGCAAGGGAATGAATGGTGAATCATTACAATAATGGGCAATTCACTGTTTATAACCACAAATGGGTGATTCACTTTTTCTTTCCACAATGGGAAGTCACTGTTGTCAGGTGCCTCAGTGGGAATTTCTGATATATTGGCTTTTATTGCTACAAGTGGCAATACCACAATGGGTTTATACGTTTAATTTGTTGCCACAAAGGGCAGGTCATTGCTGTTTATTTGTGAACGTGTAAGAAATGCTTAGGTAGGCCTAGTCTAGGCCTTCGTTGATGACATCTTCCTGGAACCTGTCCGCTGCAGAAGAACAAATTTTCAACACAACAGAGTGCATAAAGAGAAATCCTCTCTTATTCACTGTGAAATGAGATGTAAAAAATGATTTGATACGTACTAGAGTCCGTGAAAATTCCCTTCTTCTTCTCGCAATGAACGTGAGTCAACTCCTTGCATCCAAAATCAAAGCGGTGGGTGGGAAGCATTTCAGTCGGCGAGCACGATGCTTGTTTGGTTGCGTGGGCAGCATTTCAGTCGGCGAGCACGATGCTTGTTTGGTATTTGCATCCATACAAACATACAACACACTCATCGACACAGGAATTCCAATCAACCCGTCTAAATTCTGCTACGCGCATGCGCTAAGCAGCAATAATTTCTACTGCGGGGGCGTAAACTACTAAGGTGCCGCTGCGAAGGAAAAATGAGAACGAACTTTCGTTCTCACTTCTCCTTCGCAGCATCACATTAGTAGCTTACGCCCCCGCAAAAGAAATTGCATTATTTTACTATTGATTTATAGACTTGGAGCAAGTCTACTTAAGGGTAAGTCCAGTTACATACCGCAGCAAGATAAGGCTCAAATCCTTACTGGTTGCCAGAGCATGCGGAAATCATCCAATTTCATGCTTGTCAGTCAATGAGATCACCGCTTTCTAGCCCCTGGAGACAAAATCGGTCGTTTGAGGTAAATTTTCTAGTACCCTCACTAAAACTGAAATGGATGCTAGAATACTTCAGTTATTCGAATTTTTTTTGATAAATCAGTTGTGGGGATGTCCGTCCAGAGTTGTTTACATGTTTAGGCACATAGCTTGTTTGGGGCCGGAGCTGCGTTCATTTTCCGGTCGAAGAATATTTACCTTCGTTGAAATATCTATAGAAATCGCTACAAATGAGATATACAGATAAGAATTTCAGCAATTATGCATACTGACCTGAGCAATAACCCAAACTCCTTCATTGCTATCATATCTCAAAATTGGAGGCAATTTCTAATGATTTCTGGTAGGGATATCATTTGGGCCTAAGCTTGTCCTCGCTTAAAACTCATTTCATTGCACTTAAAAAGTAATGGTAAAATTCTAGAGCTGAATAATGCACTTACCCATGACTCAGGCACCAGTTTGACTTCGTTTGCCTTTTTTGCATTAGCAAATTTTTATAAGAAATGACCAGTTGTGGGTGAATTGCAAAAACTTTCCTCGGTCCATATTTTTATCTGCACAGTCTATCCGCTTCAAACAACAAACAGTGAACTTTGTATCATAAAAGTCTTGCATCACAAAACATTCCTATAGAACGATTCCATGCGCCTTAGCGAGGCACTCGTGAATTGTTTTCACGCATTTGGTTCAATCAGTCAATGCAAACAAACAAAAGTGCAAAACCGGGTATCTTTTTTAGCGAACCCAAAACAATGTTTTGTTCTTTTTATGTTTTGCATTGATTGAAATAAGAACGAAAAGAACGAAATGCGTGAATACAATTCACGAGTGCCTCGCTAAAGCGCATGGGATCGGTCAAAAGGAATGTTCTGTGTGATGCAAGACTTTTATGATACAATGTCAAAGTTCACTGTTTGTTGTTTGAAGCGGAGAATCTGTGTAGAGAAAAATATGGACCGAGGAAAGTTTTTGCAATTCGCCCACAACTGGTTGTTTCTTACAAAAATTTGGCAAATTAAAGAAGGCAAACGAAGTCAAACTGGTGTCTGAGTCATGGGTAAGCGCATTATCTAGCTCAAGAACTTTACCATTACTTTTTAAGTGCAATGGAATGAGTTTTAAGCGAGGACAAGCTTAGGCCCAAATGATGTCTCTACCAGAAATCGTTAGAAATTGCCTCCAATTTTGAGATATGATAGCAGTGAAAGAGTTTCGGTTATTGCTCAGGTCAGTATGCGTAATCGCTGAAATTCTTATCTGTATATCTCATTTGTAGCGATTTCTATAGATATTTCAACGAAGGTAAATATTCTTCGACCGGAAAATGAACGCAGCTCCGGCCCCAAACAAGCTATGTGCCTAAACATGTAAACAACTCTGGACGGACATCCCCCCAACTGATTTATTAAAAAAAATTGCAAATAACTGAATTATTTTAGCATCCATTTCAGTTTTAGTGAGGGTACTAGAAAATTTACCTCAAACGACCGATTTTGTCTCCAGGGGCTAGAAATCGGTGATCTCATTGGCTGACAAGCATGAAATATGATGATTTCCGCATGCTCTGACAACCAGTAAGGATTTGAGCCTTATCTTCCTTCAATCACGCAGGAGTTTAGAAAGCCATTGTCATCCAGAGTCCTTTGCGGGCACGCTGCAATTTCAAACCATTGCTGACTGTTTCAGACTAGATTGATTACAAGTCGAGTTTCGCTCCTCCGCCAAACTGATATACCCGTCTCGGTTTGGTAGGCTGTAGTCTCGTTTTGGTGAGCGATAACTGGGACTCGGAACTCACTGTAACACTGTAATCAGTCTGGTTTCAGACAGTTTAAAAATCAAATCTGGCCTAAGTGGAAATTATGGATGACCAATGTAGTAGCAGCCCAGTAGCAGAGCAGTCCAACCAAAGTAAAACTTTCTATCAATTCAACTGACAACTACTGCAGTCTGGATCTATGTTTTCCAGTTTTTTCTGTTCCATTAAGAATTTACAACAATATTTATAATTACAATACTTACAAGCTACGCTACAATACTACAGAGACGATGCCACAGGGAGCGAAATACTATGTCTACCCTGCGGCCATTCTAAAAATAATTAATAAACTACATAAGACTGCACGTAACTGCTGTTTACAAATAAAAGAAATGTTTAAATACAAACGGAAAACTAAGGTACAACGAAGGTAGCTTACAATCAAATACGGTAATTGTAAGTGTAGGTTTGAAAATTAGAAATTTTGTTTTCCACTTAGGCCAAATTTGATCTGTTCTGAAATTGCAGCATGCCCGCAAAGGATCCTGGATTACAATAGCTCTTTAAAAGGTCACTTGCAAAACAATGATGGAAAGGTTATCAATCATGGTTAAAGGGACACTGTCGTGGCTGTAATTGGCTGGTTGTGATGTTGAAATCCCTAACAAAAGACCTGGTCTCTGGATCATTATAGAGCCTTTATGCTCTTAGATCATACTTTGTTTCGAGAATAAAGGGAGTCTGATCGTTATCATCTTCGTCAATTTCAGTGTACAGTGAAATTATTGAAGCCTACCTAATGATAGGCTTTCATGTTGTCTTATTCATCCAATCAGTACCACAACAGTGTGCCTTTAAATCAAAGTAGTGGAATAGGACAGAGAAGGGACTTTGTACCTGCTGACCTTTCGCAGACAAACAGTGGGAAAAGTGTGGACATCAGGGTTAAGTATTTCAAGCTCTTTATTGAATTTTGTAGACCACCGATGAGAGTTTTGACACTATTGGTTTTCACTTCGCACAGAATTGAATAGATACATTTTTTATCTCAACAAAGAAATCTTTGCCTGTTGGTCCTAGCCTGCGTGCAGCCTTGTTGGTCCTTGGAAACTGTAATAAAATAATGGTGTCTGGTCTGGAACACAGGCAGAACAAAGTTCTGACGATCTGCCACGTTCTGACTCGGGTTCTGACGATCAGTTCAAAGTTGGTTGTTGTGGTGGTTTCTTTTCACAGGGCAGCTTGTAAAGCAATGTATATAGTTGATAACTTTACCCTGTTATAAATAGATGAAAATGAAATGAAAACATGAAACTCATGAAGCGCAAGAATAGAAGATTCCAAGCATTCTACTTGTGCAGAATTAAACAACATCCTTCAATCACGTGTCAGAATTAGCCTGCGTGCAGACTCGAAATTGAAGGGCTGCAAAGAACAAAAAAATCTAAAAGTAGCCTAGTCAAATCGATGTCCCACACTACTCTTGCTGTTAACAACTGATATCCAAGGAAACAATGATGCAGTGTCTGAATGCTTTCTTCTTTCTATATACCAAACGGCTATCTTTCGCAGCAGAAAGGTAAAGTCTGCACGCAGGCGACCATATTGCACACTCCCTTTAATTTCACAGGAAAATTCTCGCTTACGTTAGAATTGAAAGTTTCATAATGTGCTTCTTATTTTTTAGGTGCATGAATTATAACTTAGTTTCTACTCTACCACTGCCACTTATTTGTAGCCTGCTTGCAACCTCAACAATCCTAAAGTGTAGAGAGGCTGGGCTGCACGCAGGCTACTTATATGCCCAATTTTTGCAGGAGAAAGAGTAGTTTGGATCACTGCTCTTGAGGTCCAGACAAGATCTGGTCCGCAATTTATTCCATCCATGTGAGTAGCCAATGAGCTGCGACCTTTGCCAGTGCTGCATAAACATATTTTCTCAATCAAAAAACGTGAAGTGAATCGAAGCAAAAGGAACATGCAAATAGCGATGATAAAAACCCATTGATATTCATAAATGAATATACTGATACTTGCTGTGGATTACAGCTTGCATCAATAAAGAGTTGTCTCATTGCTTGCTGATCATTGATGGTATTTAGGCATTGGAGAAAAAACAATTGGTGCTGCACGGCGTGGATACATTTCATTTGAGAATACCTGGGCCTAGGCCCATTGGATGGATGCAAAGAGCTTTGCAAAAGTGCTGCTAATTTTGGTTATAATCAAACAAAGCAGCAATCATCTATTTTTGCATAAAAATCGACCTCAGCAGTTTTGAGTGAAAGTATTCAGAAAGATGGCTGAAGCCCGGTTGGCCGTTGCCTTCCAATTTGCAGTCACTGATGAGGGCGTCGTCGTCAATGTTGACAAAGAAGTTGTGAAGTTAATGGCGCGCTCTGCTTACAAATCAGTGAAAAGAAGGTGTAAATATGCAAGGAATACTATCTTGAAAGGAGTCTACCCTGCTTCCCCCGCAACTTGGATGTTTGTATTGGCTGCTGTTTTGGCTGCAAGACACCATCAACATGAAGTCACCATGGATATGTTGGGGAGAATGGAAAGAGGTTTTCCAGGGTGGGTATTGGTTTCAGCCCATTTGTGGTCCCCCCTTTCTTCTTTCAAGGGTTCATTTTCTCATCCCAACCGGCCACTTTTCTTTGCATTCGCAATATTTACTCGCCGTAGGCCAATGTCTCGAAGGGCATCACACCTCTTGGTACGCCCCTTCAATCGATCAATATGTATCGCTGCTCTCAAATCTCATGCTGTTAGCTGCTAGCCATTTGGAGGCCACGCGTCACGAAAAGGACAAAGTCCAGATTTATTTCACAAGATTTATTTGGCCTACCACAAATGATAACAGATACCCTGTTGGTACCAAAGCAAAATAGAATGTTACATAAAACTTGTAAAAGTTTCAGTTTGACCTTACCCAGTCATTCTCTAGATCCGTCAACAAATTTTGGTAAGTCTGATAAGTCCTTGTTGTCCCAAGAAGCAGGGACTGCACAGTGATTTCAAATTGGGGGGGGGGGGGTGAACAAAGGTGAGCAAAGCGAGCCAAAATGGGGGTCCGGGGGCTTGCCTCCAGAAAATTTTTGAGACCATGCCCTTTAGAATGTCGGAAAACACCCCTTTCAAAAAAGACTTGCCTTTTTACATCCCACATTTGTGTACACTTCGGTTCAGAAAATATTTCAATTACTATGAAAAGAGACATGTATCATTCCAACCAACAAAAGTAACAACAAAATGTTTCTTTTTTTATATATCAATTAAAACAGAAAACATTCAACAATACAACTACTGTGCCACTCATTGCAGGAAAGGACACATAGTCAGCGAGTTTCCACAATATTGACACTTGAGATTAACTAAGGAATTAAACGCAAAAGAAAAATTACCATTGAAAGGAACAAAAAACGAAAAGCCTGATCGCTGAGCAGAGCTGAGGCTGCTTGAGAAAACGGCTGACCAGAAGCCAGTCCAACATGGATCCCTTGAACGGAAGAGAAGGTCCTATATATCCTACAAGTGTTTCTTCCCATGCAAAAACTATTACTACTAAAGATCTGTCAGAGCAAACTTTCTAAAGTTGTCTGTAAATCCCAAATCATCTGTAAAATGAGCTCCTCTTTTTAGGAATATGTCAGATAACTTTTCAACAAAAACAGCCCAACTTTGAAAAATCCTCTTTTTCCATGGGGCAAAATGGGAAAACCATGTCAAGTTGATACATGCAATACCCCCTCATAGCAACGGCCAATTTTGCCCCTGCCTCCCCCAGCTGTGGGTAAACAGGGAACCCAGTGAAGGGGAAGTCATTTGGGAAAATATCACATCTCATGGTTATCACTTTGAGCTGGACTGTTGCAATTCAAGTTGTTTAATGTTTACACATCTGTCCAAACAGTTTTTCAAAAGTATCAAAATTTGGCAGCTGCTTTATCACAAAATGTTACATAAATTCACAAATATTGTTATTTTTAGATACTATTGGTTTGAACAGTTTGCCATTGTTAGTTGAAAATACCTGCTAAATGCCATGTTGACAAACATTAAACTTATTAAACTTTGTTTATGCAGAAGAGCAGATCACCAGTTGCCACCAACCATTGGTCTTGTGGCAATTAACCTTCCAACAAAAACCTGCTACAAAATGTCTTTCATATTGTGTTTAGATCAATAATGTTGCCAAGGGCAATAAGAGGGATGGTTTCCTATCAACCACCTCTAACAGGGATGTGTAGCCATGCTTTTCTAAGGGGTTTGAAAGTGAGATATTTAAATAACTGAATATGCCAGCAAAGGCAAAAGTCAAACTAACCAGCACAGCAAAGACAGATTTATTTCACAGCCAAGTTTCATTTCAGTCATTGATGCAATTTTTGCATGTTATAAAGCTTTGGGATCCATTGCTTGTACTCCTAAAAATTGGGCTTTTTGAAAAAATGATCAACATATATGTTTATACAGTGTTTCACTTTCACCCCAAGGCTTGGTCTGCAAAAATGTTTTTGGCTATTGTAAAAAATTTCAGTTTTTACATTTATCCAAAAAGGACCAACCATCTTACTGCTTGTGGCTAAGCTGCCTTTTATAAATTTAGCAAAATTTTGGATATCCTGTGATATGTTTTGTTTATTTGCAGTGGTCATCGTTTGGATAAAAGCACAGTGATTGGTATATGTATTTTAACCATGGTAACCGCAATCTGGTTCTTCATGGGGTATTTTCTGCAGCTTTCATTGAGGAAATTGCTCATGTACAAGGGCTTGCTGTATGAAAGCAGAGGGTAAGTTTCAGTGTTTACATCCAAAGGGAATTGTGAACTGGGTCCATCATTGCAGAGGCCTTGTCAGGAAGAAACTACAGGCACTTGGAACACCTTAGAGGTCCCAGGTGCTTGACTGAGCATTGGGAAAAGGTTAATCTTTCCGCATTACAAAAAATTCTCATTAATCTATGACAAAGCAAAAAGAGACTACCAGAAATTACAAGAACAGAGCCAAATATAGTCAGAAATTTTGAAGGGAAATCTACATGCACACACTCCTCGTTTTAACATGGTTATCAGCATAGGCACCCATTTTTTAAGCTCTAAGAGTTTTCTAGAAGGCTCTTGACAACGCTCAAGCGCCTCTCCTTGTAGCCTGCGTGCAGTCTTTCTTTAGTGTAAAATTGAAAGAACAAGGAATAGAAAGACTGCGCATTTGTAAGCGATTATTCGTATTTTGATGAATAAATCCATTGTGATATGAACCAATTAGAACTTGGTTAGAGATTTTCCGAACCGCAACACAATCAGCATAGTCTTTGTTTTGTGTTTGTTGGAAATTGAACAGTTTGAAAGAACAGATTAACGTTCATTGATTTCATTTTGCTGAGTCACTCATACAAGAAATCTCTTGGTGCTGCGCAATCTTTCTACTTTCTGGTTCTTTCAATTTTACAAAAGAAAGACTGCACGCAGGCTACTCTCCTTGCGAGTCCTGATATTTGCCCATGGTTCATTGAAATTGGTAGCTCCCATGCAAAATTATCCTTTGCTTGAAGCAGTTCACTATATTCTTTATAGAATTTTAAGATTTCTGACTTGAGATGTTCATCTTCTCAATTCAATCTATTGTGACAACAATTTGTTCCTTGTACTCTTCAGAAATGTAGTTTTTCATTGGAGCTGTGATATTATCTCAATCTGTTTTCAGGCCCTTCTCATTGAAGACCAAAATTTGGGTGGTAAGTTTCATATTTTGCTTAAAAACTTGAAGTTGCATATTACTCTTTTAACTGTTTCAAAAGTTTTGATGGGGATGTATTTTAGATTTTACGGTTTGAGATCAAACTATGAGAAAAAGTGTAGAATATTGCAGTTGATAATTCATTTACATTCTATTGTTGTTTCACAATCCCATAATTAAGGACTGGGGTATTAGTTACATTTTGCAGCAAATTTGCACAAAGTCTGCTCTTTCAGTATGTATGTTTCAGATTTAGGAGTTTGTAAAATATTTGCAAAGAGCACAAAACAATTTTGTAACAGTTTGTTTGAAACTTCCTGTAAAAATGCAAAGTTGCACAAACTTACAACCTCAAAAAGAACAATAGAGTGTACTAAGTTAAAACTGATTGCAAAGTTTGCTCAAATTGTATTTTTACAAAAGGGAACTCACATGAAAGTGATATGATTGGATGATATTTTTGTGTTGTCAGGTGTTGGTAAAGTTGTTATCTGGCAGAAACCCATTGCTGTATAGCTACCAGAAGTCAATGCCAACTCTTCCTGTTCCTGATTTAGACAAAACAGTCAGTGCGGTATGTCTTCTCTTTTTGGTTTTATATAGTTAGTATGACATTGCAGGCCTTTCTCATTCAAAAGTTGATTCAAGAGGTCAACTGAGCTTGTCAGTTAAGCTGTCTATTTTCATAAACAGACATCAAGTGAGCCATGGTAACCATAGTAATTCTGGAAATCTACAATTTTGGAAATCACATGCAAACACACCAAATATTGAGCTCTTCTAAGGGTCAAGCTTTTGCTATAGCTGAGGCTAATTTTACATGTAGCCGTAATGAATATCTTGAATTGAAATGAAAACTTAATCTCTGTATTTAAACCTGTGATGCAAGCCCTTGCATGTGAAATTTGTAGAGAAGATGTGATGCAAATAGTTTTGTTTTCTTGTCATCAATGTACCTTCTTTCATTTTTCAGTATCTTCAGTCTGTGAAACCACTTTTAAATGAAGAAGATCACAAAAAAATGACAGATCTGGCAAATGAATTCAAGGTTAGTAGAAATTAAATTACAGATATTTTTGAAATTGAATTGTTTGGCTCAATCATAAATTTTTTCTAAAAACTTCAATCAGTTTCATACTTAGTCTATTAATGGAATGACTGTTTAATTATATTTTTCTTTCAGGGTGGTATTGGTCTAAAACTGCAACGTTATTTGCACTTGAAATCATATTTTGCATCAAATTATGTGAGTTAATTATCTTCAGCATTCTAAATGACAATACTCTTAGGTGATGATTATAACAATATAAGAAGACTTTGAAGGTTAAAGATGCTCAAAGGATACATTACAGGGTGGGTTGAACAAGGAAATGTACACACCCTTTTCTTTTTTGATTTTGGCATGAACATGTTGCTTCAACTCTGCCATCTTCAAAGTCATTTAGAAGCACAAACCCCTCTCAACTGAGGGACCCTCTTTCTGCTTGGTTCTTTGTTACTTTATCTCTAAGATAATGGGTATATTTGTGTGATGTTAAGGTGACGTAATTCTGTCAGGGTTGTGTCAAGGGCATTGAGCCGGTCCACAGTGGGTTAGAGGCAGACATTCAAAAATTTTGAAATTCTCTAACTCACTGGTTGTTATGCAGTTTTAGAAAGCTGAATAATTGGGCTTTCATGTGCATTTTAAAGTTTTCATTTATCTTGTGTTATCACAGAGTTATAGATTTTTGAATCTGAGTAAATTGGACAAAATCTTTTAAAATTTTACACCCAGCATTCTAGTGGCAAAGAATGTGGATAAATGTTTCTCGGCTAGGCAAATGGCTTGCAGATTGTTGCATCGGCATTACCAGAATGTAAATAGTCACTGTTTATTGAAAAGCAAGATGAAAATGTCTTTTCAAGTCTACTTTTACCATAGCAACAATTTTCTTCAAATCAAACACTTTGTCAGATTTGTCGTCTCATTCAGAGGGCAAAATTTGACTTTAATGGAGAATATCTCCAAAAGTACGAGGAGAAACATCAACACCAATACATTTTCTGAAAGAGAAGCTCATGATAAGTTTATTTTTGAAGCTTTCATTTTGTTTCTCCTTGGAAAATTCAAATAAACAGGGGGGAAAGGCCTTTTTTGGGACATTTTGGGTGTCCCAAGAAAAGATATTGAGACAAGGCCCATTTTTTCAGAATACTACAAAATATTTTAATTAAGGAGCATCCACTGGGTAATATTGTGGTAATATTATGTTAATAAGAACCTTCTACATAGCTTAGGCTTATATTGAAATGTAACAGAAAGGAGACTTTTGGTTAGAATTACGAAAACTGAAATATAGGTCCCAGTCCCCTAAATGTGGAGAAATATTCAACTTTATTCATTGTTCCAACAGAATAAGTTGAAAAGAGCCATCAGTCACCATTGCTAATTCTCTTGAGATCGAGGAGTATAAAAGAGATTTTTGGCTCAGGGTCTAAAATTAGAATATCGGGCTCCAGCCCCCTAAATATGAAAATTTTAAATTTTTTGTGATCCATTTGAGTTATCCTTCTCATACGTTGAAAATGAGCTACCAGCTGCTCCTGTAACATTTATTTCCTGGCAGATATCCACGAATGTCTGCAAAATCGCCATTTTGGCCCACTGTGCGGTCTGCGTTTGGGACATTGAGCCGCGTGGGCTAGACATTATGCAGATTAAATAATCTTCAAATTTCAAAGAGCTGCATAAAGAGACAATAATTACTTTGTGACATTTTCAGGAAATTTGTTAGGGTTATAAACATTTATCAATGTGATAAAAATTTTTTGATTGATTGATTGATTGATTGATTGATTGATTGTAGGTGAGTGATTGGTGGGAGCGCTTTGTATACTTAAGATCTCGTTCTCAACTGATGATCAACAGTAACTACTATGGAGTGGTAAGTAACTGGTTTTAAGTTTCTTTTGATTAGCCTAGCTGCCTCACTGCAGGGTTAGCAAAACTCTTCTTTCAAGCATGGAAAGATGTTTCATATTGCTTTCAATCAAATTGCCAAAAGAGAGATCATTACTATTTCATTATTATTTCCAAAAGAAAGATCATCTTCAACTCCAAGTGTGCCCTCTTTTAGCTGAGGAATTAACCTTAAATATTTATTTCTGGGTAATTGTTGAACCATTTAGTGTCCACCTGGAAATGTACTGACTCAACCGATCTTTTCTTTATCCTAAAAGAATGTTTATAAGCTTTCTTTAATTGTTTATAGTATCATTGATCTTACTAGTTTGTTTAACTTGGAAGTATGGGGTTGGGTATTGATGTTTCGTTTACTTTTCATGAAATATTTGTTTGTATTTGTTTAATCTTTATTCAGGATTCATTGGATGATTCTCCTTCAAATGTTCAGTCTGCAAGAGCTGCAAATTATATTTATGCACTTTTATCATTCAGAAAAATGGTTCATAAACAAAAACTCAAACCGGTAATTGTATCTGTTTTGTTATGAATTCTTCTACATACAATACAGGCCTTGTGCATATTTGCATGATTATCCTGCCAAAGAACTCTGTTTAGTTTCTTAAGAATTCTTCTTCCAAAAAAATTTACAATCTTTCATATGTGTTGTGGTGTTAAAGTGTTGTGGTGCAGTGGTGTAATCCTCTGACTTTGCAGCCAGAACAGTCAGACGGACAGGGTTCGATACCCGGTAGAGCCTCGCCACTTGAGTGTCATGACAAAGGGTCACGGACTCCATTAGCGCTTAGCTACTTCTGTGATCCCAGCGCTTGGCGCTAAAAACCGCAACTTCACCTTCATATGGCTCAAGGAGTTATTATGTGTATATGTTATTATTATAATAACTACTGTAATTATGTGTGCACAAGGCCTGTACTGTATTTGTTGTGAGTTATGTTCAATATGAAAGACTGCCCTTTCTATATGCATTTTAATATCAATTGAATTTTCAGGAATGAAAGGAAGATTTTGTCCTTGTGGCTAAATGAGTAACAATTGTTGAGCAAATATTTGCAATTTGTAGTAGAAGAAATTGTTTAACTCCATTGATGGTGTTTGCTTTCACCACTTTTCGCCAGCACGAAATTTTTCAAAAACTTTGTCCGACTTTCCTGTGGTAAGAAGATGGTCTAATGGATTAAATGTAGTTGATATGCTGACCTCATGTTTTCGTCAAAGTAGTTGTAGAATTTTTGCTTGCTAATCCAGATGTTTCCATCGTTGGAAAGGTTTTTGATTTCTCTAATTTGGTTTAGACTTTGGATCCAAATACTTTGCATTTCTTGTTGAAACAATGAATCAATGTTTTCGTTTTGTTCTTAAGATTATGCTAGCTGAAGCTTTCCAACAGTGGTTTTAGATACAGCATTTTAGTGACACCAAACTTAAGATATGTTAATACAAATCTGTGGTAAGGCTTTGAGATTGAAAATAAAGCCCAGCTAAATTGACTTTATCTTTGACTAATCTTCAAACTTTGCTGATTTCCTTATTCATTTGGTCGACTTCTTCTCACAATCATTTATGAAATATTTTCAGATGAAACAAATGGGAGTTTATCCTCTTTGCTCTGCACAATATGAAAGAATTTTTGATACAACACGCATCCCTGGCAAAGAGGAAGGTAGGCTTATCAAATTGACCTATTTCAATATTCTGTTGCACAAAATTCCCATGCTATCGCGAAAATGATAACATTCTGAAATAGAGCCCCAAGTGGCTTAGTCGACGGTTTTACACGTATCTTTTTATAAGAAACTAATGATTTGAGCCAGTACTGGGGATTTGAGCCAGTACTGAGAACATTAACAGTTTTTAAAAGGACTTGCCCAAGATTTGGAACTGTGGGAGAAAAGGGATAAGTCGGAGGGACTTCGGGAAAAAGACTTGAGTCAAGTCTACGCTATAGAAGAGTCTAACGAAATCCTTTGAAAGATAGCCCTTCTACAAAAGAGTTTGGATCCAAGAATATTTTCATACCTTTGTAGAATTTTCGAATGTCTACAACAATGATATAAACTTTCACGCCATTCCCTTGAACCCCCATCGAACCTTTTGTATATAAATGAGGGAAATATCGCTATATCCAGGCTATTTTGCAGAATAGCTTAAGGGCTAGTGTAATGATTAATTGAATTTGAATATGTGATAACTTCTCAATCCTAATGTTTTTTAGCAGTTTTTTACAGACTTATGACTTTTCGTCCCTTATTTCCATGCTTTCTTTGATTTGCTGATATCACTTGGTAATAGGGACTCATACCATTACTCTCATAAAGTGGGCCCCCTTTAGGCCAATATGGAGTGGTTCCGTATTTCCCAATCAAATTGCTAGATTTTAGTTTTCAACCAATAAGGAGGCGCTGTTTAGACGGTTGTTGTTGTTGCATACAAAAACGGTTGATACGGCCTAGAGTTCTGGTAGCTGCAATGGATCTATTTTGTTGGGTTAGGAAAACATTATTCGTTATACTAAAAGTTTGTTTTTCAATGTTGAAGCTCTTTAAACCAGACTTTGAAGCGATTTTGTTGAGTGTATGAGAACTCCTGCTAGTTTAGGCCATTTTGAAACAGGGGGCCCATTTTAAAAGAGTAATTGTATGAGTCCCTATTGAGCAAGTGATATCAGCAAATCAAAGAACGCAGGGAAACAAGGGATGAATATTTTCTGTTTTATTTCAGATACACTACGACATTTGCAAGACTCGAATCATATTGTTGTATATTGTGATGGAAAATATTACAAATTAACTTGCTTTTTTAGTGGAACACTTCTTAAACCTGCTGATCTTGAATGGTATGTTATTTGCTTCCATTTTTCATTTCCTCAGAACATATCATTTGAACGTCTTTTGCCTTCAAGACTGCCTAGATAAGAGCGAAGTGAGATGACGTCACATGCCTTTATACGTTGAAAACAAATGGATTGCTATGTGAGTGAAAAGGCCCAAAAACGCGATAAAAATATTTGATAAGCTTTCTATATCTTTACCGTGTTGCATTGCAGTCATTTGAGCATCTTTTTCGACATCTTCACAATGCAGCATTGCTAGTTTCCTCGTTTAGGCCTATTGCAAATTGTCACTAAACTTAAAATGAATTTCCTCATTTTCACCAGAAATTTTTTTTTCTTTATTCATTTAAAAACAACAACTATTTACAAGAACAACAAGGCCATCCATAGTGGGAAAGGACTTATAGTCAGCGAGTTCCCATTATGTATGGCACTTACAATTTTAAATCGTTCCAAGAATAGTCGTAAGAGAGAAATTTGTTGTTATAAGAGACCTTTTAGCTTTTCTACAAAAGAGCTTGGATCGAGCGATATATTCATACATTTTTATACGAGAGGTTCGATTGAGTGACGTTAGATCTTCAGTAAAGATATCGCTGATTCAGATTCTTTTTTAGAATAGCTTAAAGGTCTATCAGCCTACTTTACTCCAAAGACGAAGATTTCGGGTTAAGTCAGACGAATTTCTTTTATTTTGTGCCACACTCTACTCATTTTTCCATCATCTTCATTCGACATTTTGTGGATTTATTTCTTTATTCCTACTTATCATTATCCATTAGTTACCATTAGTTAATCTAATGACTATTATTCACTAGTTAGCTACTATTTTACTTACTGCGTTATTAGGTATTTCTCTGTGGCTTATCTAACTCTTTTGGTTCACTTACAAATGGAATTATTTATTTTTTAGTCAATTGATAAAGATTCTAAATGATAAAGAAACTAGACCAAGTCCTGGAGAAGAGAAACTGGCAGCTTTAACCGCTGACATGAGGTATGACTTGTCATTAACTTCATTTACGACACGTCTCTCACGTTGTTTGTTCGTAAAATGGAAGATAAATTTAATCTCAGCAAAAACGATGACGGTTTCAAGGTTCTTTGTACAGTTGAACTTCGATGACTGGAGTTTAGTTATCTCAAACTACTCACTATTTTGAATGATTTTTGAAAGTCTGAACAACTGTGATGAATTGATATTCTGTCATTTGCCAGAAGAATTCTCTCTTCGAATCTCGTTTTTTACTTAGTAAAAAGATCTAGTCTATCTGTTTCAATACGGGTAGGGCAGCGGTTATCTTGAACCATCGCCGTCACAAACTAATTTTGCTTCCTTTGAGGTTTTGAGATAGTTCTGTAGTTCTTGTTAGAAGTTTGATGTGTCAGCGAATATTTAAATATTTTCTCTGGAGAGGCATTGAAGCTCTTCCGCACATTTCTATTCCCGATAAACCGTATCTCTTCAGTTTTCAAAGCAAGGGACTTATTTTGAGACATAATTTCCTTCACTTTCCTGTTTGATTTATCGAATTGATTTGAAAATTTCTTCACAGCAAGTTTGAACAGAGAACGAATAAGCTCGTCAAAGTTTTTTATTTTATCCGACTTTGCACCTTCATGACTTTTTAGTATTCTTTTTTGTCGTTGTTGCAGACCACATTGGGCAGAAGTTAGAGAAAAATATTTTAGCACTGGAGATAACAAAGCATCGCTTGGCATGATTGAAAGGGTTTGTATTGTTTTTTTGCCTGTTTAGATTTTAGATTTTCTCTGTTTAGATTTTAGATTTCAGAATTAGAAAGTACAGCAAGGTTTGAAATCTTTAAATCGGTGTAAAACGTGGGTGTAAAATTCTATGACCTAGTAGCCTATTCCTTTGAATAGCTTGAAAGAAACTTCAGCTACTTATCTATAATTGTATTTTTGGACTTTTCAAAAATTTTGAAAATTTTTTGAAATCATAGTATATTTTCTATTTCAACTCATTTGAGGATGTGATATCTTCAAATTTCTGAATCGCAAACCAAAAGAGTGAGAGACTTTTTCTTGATATCATATTGTAGACATTTATAAATAATGGGTTTCTTTAAAATATTTTCACGTTTCATCAACATTTTAGAAATTGCAATTGTTTTAAATTTGTTCACAATTTTTCGTGAATCTTTTGAAAAAGAAGAATAACACTCTAATTCTGATGATATTGAAGATTTCAGAAAAGTCCAACGGTAAAATTATAGCGAAATAGCTAAAGTTTCTTGGAAGCCATTCATTTCAAAGAAATAGGTCATATAATTTTACACCAACCTTTTCAAAATTTTGGAACCTATCCTGAAAGTCATGCTAACCCCAATGAAGGACAACAAGCAAAGGTAGCCCCTTCCGCTCGAAGTGTTTATACTTTGTTTGTCTTTGTCTTTCATATTCAAATGCGTAATTTGCTATATTTTGGTTTTAGGCAGCTTTTGTACTCGTTCTAAGTGATTCAGATGGAGGGAAATTCGTCAAGGTAAGGAAAATGCATTTGTTAGATTGTAATCTTGGTTTAATATGCCTCAGACAGAATCTTTTTTCCGTCAAAAATTGATTTGCAATCGCCATAGTTTTAAGGACTCTGTGCTCCCCATTATCCGCAGTGATTTCCATGCTGTATAAAAATGCAGTTGGCCCAACAATCGCGAAGCCACTTTATCGTTTCCATCACCAAATGAACGTTGTTATGCCACGCTTTAGAACCCAAACAACAGGCATTCCCGAAAATAGTTTCAGGATGAGGAAAGCTTGGCTTCCTGTCGCTGTTTATATTCCCATCATTGTGTTAATTCAAATTGTTTATAGCCAAGATAATGTTTTTGATGGATCGCAAAAAATCATCGGGAGCGCAGGGTGTTTAAATTGTGAAAGAATCGTCATCGCCTTTGTACACATTTATTCCTGTGAAGTGCTTGAAATTATTCATCTTTCAAAGAAGTTATAGCGCCCATGGAACTTTTACCTGCACGTATTTTTTTATGAGAAACTAAGGTCCGGGATTGGTAGGCAGTTTCTTAAATTTTTTGGGCCATTTTGCTACCAAAGGTTTCTTACGTGTTTCTTATGTTTTTAATGCCGGAATTGTAGGGTTAATTTGCTTTGTCAAGGGGGCTCCCAAATTACTTAGTAGGATCTCAAAACAAGTAAATAACATAATTCGCACTCAAAATAATGTCGAAACAGTTGCTGTGACTGTACAATGTCAAAACATTTTTTAGTGCGATAGAAAAATTAAAACTGCAAATTACAGAAGTTTCTTAGCTTTTTAAATTCAGGTAGGGTTGTTTTCTTAACTTTCAAAAAATTGAGCCTACTGCTTCTTATAAGCTGTTTGTTTAAAAAGAAAATACGTGTATTCTAAATGTTTTAAGAAATGTTTTTCACATTTTTCGAGCGAGTGGCACTAGAGGCTCTATGGTTATTGTGCACATTCGAAAATTCCTCAAAATGTAAACAAATATCATTCGATTCAGATTCTTTTTTAGAATAGCTAAAAGGTCTTTTGCTGAAATTGGATCTGTACAGAAATTGCACCCCCAGAAGGTTTTGAAATAATGAAACAGCAGACCTAAAAAGATGATTTCGTATATTATAGGAAGACCCTGATCAGATGGATGAATTCGGAAAATCAATGCTTCATGGAAATGGTTATAATAGATGGTTCGATAAATCATTCACTTGTGTCGTTTGTAAAAATGGAAAAGTAAGTCCCATGCTTGTTTATTTCTTTTTCTGAGTTTGACCGGGTGTCCCAAAATGATGTATTATCGTTTGATTGCTTACATGTCCATAACCGATGAACCGATTTTCAACACTGGTAAAACCACAACCAACATCTTAAAATACAATTTAGCGTTTAGGCAATCAAATAAAACAAAGCGTTTCACAATCGGTTCATTGGTTATGGACATGTAAGCAATCAAACAATAATACATCATTCTGGGACACCCGGTATTTCATGAAGATGTTTTATGCTCCCTACAAATTACTCTACGAAACACTACAAGGACGATATCACAGGGAGCAATAGACTATGACAACCCCGCAGCCATTGAATGGAAAGAAATAAAAACTACCAGATGAATCAACATTTCAATTTTCAGAGTCCTAAACTTCATGCATTCTAATGGTGTTTTCAGAGAAGCTTGAAAATTGTGTCTGGAAAAGATCATTATATTTTAATCGAGCAACTTCAATAAAAAGTTAAAGGTGCTGCAGCAATGCTGTTTTGAAACCCATAAGAAGCATCAGTTCGTTTGAACGTTCTCGGGGGGACGCTGAAAATGGACTCAAATTTTGCTTTATTTGATGTGCTCTCAGACGATCGGAGCAGTGTATTGTGTTGTTAGTCAGTTTGCAGATGATATATGTTCAAAACTAAAATTTTCAAACGTTTTCATCACAAAGTATTGACCTTAGTGTTGTTTTCATGTCAGGTTGGCTTCAATACAGAACATTCATGGTGAGTTTATTATTATCTTCTTGTCTGTTAAGTGTGGACGCTTTCATCACACTAGTAAGCATGTGATTTGGTCTCGATGTCATTTTAATCGTGACGTCCACAGGAAACATCATAATGATTTGTTTACATTTAATCATTTTCAAGCTCAGACTGCGCGTACAGATTTTCATAAATCAATTTGTTAAAGAGCCATGGTCACCCAGGGTCCTTTGCAGGCGTACTGCAATTTCAAACTGTTTTAGAATAAAATTTGCTACAAGTGCACACTGCAATTGTTGAATTGATAGAAAAGTTTCACTTAAGTTGACGTTTCTAGCAGTTCAACTACAGTAGTTTGGCTCCATATTTTCTGCTTAGGCCAAATTTGATTTTCAGACAGTCTCAGATAGAAACATGCCTGCAAAGGACCCTGGGTAACAACGGTTCTTTTAAATATACATACAGACTTCCCATGAATAAATTCGTGACATTTCTTTTTGTGTTAGGGCTGATGCACCTGTGATGGGTCAAGTTGCTGAATGGGCCATGGTCGAAGATAATGACGTTCTTAAGTAAGTAAAATAATTGCTTCTATTTTCAGTGATTATCTATAGTGAACGATGAGAAAGAAGAGAGACAACATCTTCAGAGAGCAGGCATCGACTTGATCTTTTGTGCTATTAATTTTCTTTTCAGTTATCTGCTAACTAGTTTCGGCCACCAGGCCATCATCAGAGCAACCACCAGGCCATCATCAAGTGATTATCTATCATTTTTTAGCGTAAGATTTAACGTCTATGCAAGGGGCCATCGACAAGATTTTTTATTCATTGATCATTTTCATTCGTTGTCAGGTATGAAAAAGATGGACATTGTATTGGTGAACCGGAATATGCCAACTGGCCTTGGTTTATGAAACTCAGATGGGATATTAATGAAGAGGTAATTTAATAGGGTTACAATGGTCTTGACAAACAGTTTTGAAACTAATATCCCATTCACATTTCAAAGTTCAACCAACTTAAACTGAGCCAGGTTAAAGAATGGGACCTTTTTATTGATCGAGCCAGCATATGTAATGCATTTGATTGGTTAAAATCTAGCCTAGTTTATATAAAGCTGCTTTAACTATGTCAGTGTCAATACAGTATAATTGAGCTTGTCCATAGATACTCTCATGATCCCTAACCCTAACTTCAACAAGACCAGATGGCTTTTGATATTTATGCCAAACTTTGTAAAATATTTGTTCTACTCTCTTGTAATGTTTCATTTTAGTGCCAAGCAATCATTGACAAATCAGCAGAGGATGCGAAGAAACTAATCGATGATGTCGACCTTCATATTATGATTCATGATGAATTTGGTAAGTAAGAAAGTAAGTGAGTAAGTAAGTAAGTAAGTCATCCAAATTCTTTAACCTTAACAGTTGATTATAGAGTACTGTCTTAGATCCCTTTTACACTGTAACGGTACAACAATAGATTCGTAACAAAAGTGTATCGACAAGCCTTCTGTTTACACTGCCACTGCTAATTTGCAACACTCTCCCCCCTCTATTGCTAATTCGTAACACTTTCCCCCCTCTATTGATAATTCTTAACACTCTCCCCCTCTATTGCTAATTCGTAACACTCTCCCCTTTCTACTGCTAATTCGCAACACTCTCCCCCTCTATTGCTAATTCGTAACACTCTCCCCCTCTATTGCTAATTCGTAACACTCTCCCCTTTCTACTGCTAATTCGCAACACTCTTCCCCCTCTATTGCTAATTCGTAACACTCTCCCCCCTCTATTGATAATTCTTAACACTCTCCCCCTCTATTGCTAATTCGTAACACTCTCCCCTTTCTACTGCTAATTCGCAACACTTTCCCCCCTCTATTGCTAATTCGTAACACTCTCCCCCTCTATTGCTAATTCGTAACACTCTCCCCTTTCTACTGCTAATTCGCAACACTCTTCCCCCTCTATTGCTAATTCGTAACACTCTCCCCCCTCTATTGCTAATTCTTAACACTCTCCCCCTTTACTGCTAATTCGTAACACTCTCCTCCCTCTACTGCTAATTCGTAACACTCTCCCCCTCTACTGCTAATTCCTAACACTCTCCCCCTTTACTGCTAATTCGTAACACTCTCCCCCTCTACTGCTAATTCCTAACACTCTCCCCCCTCTACTGCTAATTCGTAACACTCTCCCCTCTCTACTGCTAATTCGTAACACTCTCCCATCTCTACTGCTAATTCGTAACACTCTCCCTCCTCTATTGCTAATTCTTAACACTCTCCCCCTTTACTGCTAATTCGTAACACTCTCCTCCCTCTACTGCTAATTCGTAACACTCTCCCCCTCTACTGCTAATTCGTAACACTCTCCCCCTCTACTGCTAATTCCTAACACTCTCCCCCTTTACTGCTAATTCGTAACACTCTCCCACCTCTACTGCTAATTCGTAACACTCTCCCTCCTCTATTGCTAATTCTTAACACTCTCTCCCCTCTACTGCTAATTCGTAACACTCTCCCCTTTCTATTGCTAATTTGTAACACTCTCCCCCCTTTATCTATGGAATACTTTTGTTCTGGGGCAGTGTGAATGCTCTTGAGCCGTAACAACTTTGTCACAGATCAAAACTGTGCATGTACGGCGTAAATATGGTCTTAAATAACAAGCACCCCTCTGTTTAATCAGTTTTCTCTCTGCAATTTAATTTTTTACTTTTGTTTTTAGGGAAACGAGTTATGAAGGAGAGTAAAACAAGGTATAGACGAATATTCTATTTTTCTTTTGTTTAAAAATTCATATGTACTTTTTTCCATAAATTTCATTAAATCGTAAAAATGAATTTTTTTGCTATTCGTTCATGAAAAACTTCAAAACTACAAGGATACGAACTAAAACTAAAACTATTGCAAAAGAAAACTACAAAATTACGTGACAGCACTGCTTGCGGTGTGAAGTTGCACATTTCTCCTGTCGCTAACATTTAGATGTAAAACAATACAAAGTCTACAGAAGACAAGAATGTATTACGATTATTCATATCATCAATTTGATGAATGTATCTTTTTGTTTACTTTTTAGCCCTGATGCATTTATTCAAATGGCTCTGCAAATGGCTTTCTTCAAGGTATGGACATTGCATCCTCTTTTTGCCTTCTTCCATTTACAATTCTTCAAGCATTTTATATCTTTGTAGTTGATGTTGCTATTATCATCTGATAAACCATGAACAATGATAACCTCTTTTTCAGGATACAGGACATTGTTGCTTGACATACGAGGCTGCGATGACTAGATTATTCAGGTCAGCTTGCAATTCTTCTTCATAGAATGTGTGCATATGAGCAGAAGAAAGCCATGTAAAGTTTGTCTCAAATTAGATGTCACTTGAGATTTGCGATAACGTAAAATTCCTCATGCAAAACACTTCAATTATTATTATTTCATGCATTTTCACGTGACATCTGATTTGAGACAGATTGTAATTCTCATAGCACTGAGGAGTATTTTTATATTCAATATTAAAATTTATAAAAGCGAAATTACTTAAACAAGGCAAATAATCTTTGGTAGGAAACTGGCACTTTTTTGGATTTTTTCGAAGTTAATTTTCCTTGTCATGACAGGAACTGATTTTCTTCAACTAAATGCATGCAACAAAATTCATGAATTTGTCAATGACCCATTTTGCCCAATTTAGGCCAATTTTGCCTAACTTACACGACTGAACTCAAAATTTATTCAAACCACGCATCATAAATGTGCTGGATACCTTGTTCTTCCTTATTTATTGGGCAGCCGTAATTTATTTAACCTGGACCATTTAGAAAAAGCTCAACTATGCTACATAAAATAGTATAAATCAAAATGGTGGTGGAAAATTAACTGGAGATAGCAGTTGCAAAAGATGGGTGCGTCAGAGAGTTGTATCGGATCTGCTTTGAGATATCTCTCACATTTGTGAAAAAACAGCTAACACTAAAAATGATAAGATAGGAAAGATTTCAGCTCTATCACGCCAAAATTCTGCAACGGTTAAGTTTGTGAAACAAACAGTTCTGCCCTGTGAAATCATGAAATTATTTGCCTTTCTGAAGAACACATTTCATACCTCTGGATGCACCCAATCAAATAGAAATACACAGAAGAGCGAAGCATCATTATCGGCTGCGCTGAAGGAGTGAAATTGATTCTTTAGAAAAGCGAATAGCTTTGTAATGTCAGAGGGCTGAATCTTTGTTTTGCAAAATTCACCATTGCTGTAAAAATCTGGAAGAGTTAATTGCAAGTGTTGCTACCGAATTTATGAAATGCTTTCTTAATTCACAGGGATGGCCGAACGGAGACCGTGCGATCTTGTACATCTGACTCAAAGAACTTTGTTTCCGTCATGACTGACCCAAACAGTACGGTAATGAAATGTCCCCAAATTTTAATGCCTCATGCATTTTATCGAGATTTATTTCTGATTTTTGTTCATGGTCAGTCAGGGCTGCCTTCATAGGTTTCTGATTTGAGATTAGTGTACATGCCTTGTGTTGTTTTGTCTGTCTTGAGCCATTTTTGAATACTCTTGGGTGTGTTTGAATTGTAATTCCAAACCTACCAAATTCTGAAAGCGGTAAACATCGCAGAGACGGAAACACACTTCCCAATCAAACGCAAAATTCTTCAAACCGGTAGTTTATAGATTCTCCTGACGAAAACGAGGTTTCCAGCTGAAAGACACGATTTTGAGTCTGGTGCTTGACAACAAAGAGTAAAGTTACCGATCACTGTAGCAACGCGAGCAAATTTGCCTCTTTCAGAGTTTCGCAAATGAAAACGAGATTCTCTACGCAAATTCCGAGTCTACCAAGTCTACCGTTTTCGCAGGCTGTGGCAGGTAGGCTCTGGAGAGATCAACGTTTTCAGTAGCAAACCTCGGTGGTGAATCCAAAACCTGCTGATTTAAAGATATTTGTGATTTGTGTTCGATTGGGAAATATATTTCTGTCTCTATAAAGTCTACCGTTTTTAGAATTTGGTAGGTTTGGAATTACCAGTCAAACACACCCTAAGTTGTATTTTGAATCGTGGTTTATAATTATTGTCTCCGAAGATCTATGCCTTGTACGAATTGAGATAAGCAATTTCTATTCATCTTGGGCCGTAAATGAAACGAAGAAGTTCTTTTCTTTGAGCCATTTTTCCTCATTGTAGCGTGAAGAGAAATTGGCTTTGTTCCGGAAGGCAACAGCTAATCATGTGAAGTTATACCGACAAGCAATGACTGGACAAGGTAATAGAGCTTTTAGCCATTCTAAAAAAAGAATCAGAATCGAACGATATTTGGAAACATTTTGCAGAATATTCGAATGGGAACAATAAGAATCGAAGCTCTGACGCCATTCATTCGAACTCTTCGTATAGAAATGCATAAAAATATCGCTCGATCCAGACTCTTTTTTTCAGCTTAAAGTTCTATTCAATCCATATTTATATTTATAGTCGTTTTCTTAGTCTTTCTCTGTAGGATCTGAAAGAAACTTGCATAAATGTCTGTATGTAAAATGTAGAATTTTGATTGAATATTTGTAATCTCTTTCGATAGCGTACTTAGCTACCGTATGAAAATTAGTGATTATGAATTGTGAAATTCCTCCACTTTCTTGCAAGCATGTTGTTTAAATTGATGTGAATGTTTTCACAGGGATCGATCGTCATCTTTTCTGTCTGTATGTTGTATCAAAATACCTGGAAGTTGAAGTTCCATTCCTGCAAAAGGTATTTTTTCTCATACCCGTGCTTCTCATTTTTGTAAACAAGCTTTCCTAGGGTGCTCATGAGCCAAACCTTATTTTTTTGCCAGTGTTAATGTCTCTTACTTTTCTTGTTGTCTCTGGGACTTACGATAGTATTTTTCCAACAGTAAGAAAGTAAAGCGAACCACAGGAAAACTCAAGGTTGTTTCTGTTCTCTGGTAGTGAATAGCTTAAACTGTGATCAATTTTGCTTAGCAATACTTGGACTAGACATCTGATTGTTTCTCGACACAATAAGAAAATCAAGATTTTATTTCGTAGACAGCAAAGCGTCGATTAAGAGAGACAATATTTTCTGCAACATTAAGTTTTGAACATTATAGTCGGAAATTATTTCTTGGAATAGGAAAAATTGCGATATATTTTAAAACTGTGAGTATCTCTTAAGCCCAGTCTTTATTTATTTATTTATTTATTTATTTATTTACTTGTTTACTTATTTCAGGTCCTCAGTGAGCCATGGAGATTGTCAACAAGTCAGGTAAGAAACCCATCTACTCTTTGCTTCAAATAAATCCATCAAATTCTTATTGTGATTAAGGTATTTAGATTTTCTGTTAATAATTCATTCTGCTTCTAGACAAGACATTTCTTCAGAGTATTTTTGTGATCGATCAAAGATTTTTTATTAAGCAATAACGACACATTGTTTGATATTTATAATTATTTTTTCGTTTTTAGACCCCATGTGGACAGACAGGAAGAATTGATTTTAACAAACGTACTGATATGAGATTGGCTGGTGGCGGTTTTGGACCCGTAAGTTCACACTATCTTTATTTCTATAAATCCACAGACTACCTTTGAAACTCAATTTCTGTCTGAATTTTACCAGCAGCATATTTGCAATGTTTCTTTTTCATCTCACCTCATTTAGTTCTTCTTGTCTTATTTCCAACTTTTTCCAGGGAATGACCTCTTCCTATCGGCTGCTTTAACAGGGCGCTCCAGACTTGGAAATATGCTTGAGATAGGAAAATCAACATCTGCCAATGTAACTGTATCTTAACTATTAGATGGCAGATGCAACCAACGAAAAAAGTCTAAATAATTGGCACACTGAGGCCTTTCAAACTTATGCTATCATCAGAGTGTGACTAACTAAACCAATGCAAACTTTTATATACGTATGGCTAAGTAAAATGATACATGATCAAGATAAATAAGGTCAATAATATATCGTAGCCTTTACCAAATATTAACTATTAGATATTTGGATGTCATACCGTAAAAGCTCTATTTAACTCCCCTCTCTTGTAAGCCCCCCTCTCTAATGAGCCCCTCCCCAATAAGTCAAAATTTTAGATGAGCCCCCTCTCTATTAAGCCCCCTCTCACTTTTATCAAATTCTAGAGGCTACCAAAGTTTTGCATTTATTTAGCTAAACAAGTTTGCAGTTTGATGTGGTTTGGGATAAAGCGGTGTCAAATTTATGTATTTGACTCGTACGATCATACGGACGATCGTAAAATTGTATGTTGAATCTGCAAAATATGGAGGATAAAAACTGAAAAACTATCATACAGTAAAAACCCGCGCATAAGAACCTCCATTTATTAAGAACCTACAGCCTGAAATCATATATTTTGTACCCAATCGATAAGAACTATTTCAGCCTGATATCATATTAGGTTCTTAATAAAGAGTTTCATTAATTCATAGGGAAATAAACGCAATCTATTTGCCAGTAAACCTCTTGTGAACTCCAAAACATTACTTACATAACTGTGATAGGCAGGGCCTGCAGTGGTAAACTGGGTAAGCTTGGATTGAAATGGATAGGGCCAAGAGTGTAATTAGTTTGGCTAAAATTTAGATTCATAGATTTCCCTGTGTTTAGAACCTACAACCTGATTACTGGATGTGCCTCATTGCATAAGAACCTAAACAGGCTGAGTTCAAAATCTTAGGTTCGTATGTGCGGGTTTTTACTGTATATATCCTTGTCATTTGATTTCATGAATGAGCCCCCCTCTCTAAGGCCCCTCTCTTTTAAGCCCTTCTCTCGAGTGTCCGAAATTAGATAAGTCCCCCCCCCCCCGGGGCTTAATAGAGCTTTTACGGTATCTGCCTACCTTTTTTACAGGTTGATGACCAAGGTTACGGAGTGTCATATATCCTTGTCATTTGATTTCATGAATGAGCCCCCCTCTCTAATGAGGCCCCTCTCTTTTAAGCCCTTCTCTCGAAAGTCAGAAATTAGATAAGTCCCCCCCCCCGGGGCTTAATAGAGCTTTTACGGTATCTGCCTACCTTTTTTACAGGTTGATGACCAAGGCTACGGGGTGTCATATATCATCTGTGGTGATGATTTAATTTCGTTTCACATTTCATGCAAGAAATCTTGTCCTACTACCGTAAGTTTCGATTTTGAAGTTAGGTACTTGACAATTTGTTCAAAAATTCGAACAAACAGAAGTTTTTGAAACCGTTGAAGTACAACTTTTGCAATATTATTCTCGTTTCCTCATGTTCGGATTTTATCTCACAAATTGTTGTGATCAGAGTCATCAGAAAGGCCTGGGTTGGTCGATTGCGAGGGGCCTAGTTCATCATCGTCTTTTCCCTGAAATATAAAGGACTGCAGTTCCATTGCTAGTTTGACAATTTTCACACAAAAAGACAGCGAACTGAAATCTTTCTCGTCTAAAAAGTAACTCGCCATTGTAAGGACTTTAGTTGATGATATCTAAAATGCATGAAATAATTTCTAACAAATAGGAAACAGTTTGTAAGACGTCTCGTTGGGTACATAACAAATTGCGTTCTGAAATATACCGGGTGAACCAGAAAAGTTCCTAATTGAAAATTCATTGCATCAAGGGTACTGGATGGATTTGAATGAATCAATATTAGCTTGACAGCGAAAAGATCGAAGTATTTTTGTGATTTTTCTCGCCTTGCGAGCACTGGAAAAATTTGTAAATTCAAGTTTAAAAACACATGGTGGTTGCAAAATGACTGAAAGGGCCTAAAATACTTGATCAAATCATAAAGGACTCCTGGCTCAGAACAATAGAGAAAATGCAATTTCTCATGGGTGAGAGATATTGTCTGCAAATTTATTGCCATGGGATTGAAAATCTTTAGTATCTGTATGAGAATCTATTTCTTATTAATCTTAAGAGAGGTGAGGCGCCTGTGCGTATTGTTCTATGTGAGGAGAGTCCTAACGATTTGATCAAGTGTTTTAGGCTCTTTTTTCATTTTGCAACAGTGAAATCTTTGTAAAGTTGAATTTACCTATATCGGCAGTGCTCGTAACTAAACAAAAAAAATCACAGAAATACTTCGATCTTTTGGCTTTCAGCTAGAATTTGAATCATGCAAATCCATGACGTACCTGTGGTGCTACGAATTTTTGAAAGTGGGAAATTTTTTCTGGCTCACCCACCCGGTAGGTAAATTCGACTGTACAAAAATTTCTTGGTTGCGAAATGAAGGAAAAGGGCCTAAAACACTTGAGTAAACCATAAGGAATCTCGTCACACAGAACGATACGCAAGGGCATTTCACCTCCCTCACGTGTTATAAGAAATAGATTTTGAAACAAGCACTGAAGTTTTTCAATCCCATGGCAATAGATATACAGACGCTATCTCTCATCCGTGAAAAATTTGTACTTTCTTTATTGTTCTGTACGAGAAGTTTCTTTATGATTTGATCAAGTGTTTTAGACCGTTTTCAGGCATTTCGCAACCATTAATTTTTTGTAAAGTCCAATTTACTTATATTTCCAGTCCTCGTAAAAACGCAAGGAAAATTACGAAAATACTTAAATCTTTCAGTACTCTTGGTGCTATGAATTTTCAAAAGTGGGAAATTTGTTCTCGCTCACCTGAAATTTCCACGTCCTTTGCAGCTGATAGACTGCAGTAGTCTTAATAAAGGTGGATGTTGTCCTGTGACTTGTTCTTCTGTTCTGAAGTCATTGTTTTACTTTCCAGGACATAAAGAAATTTGCACAGTACATCAGGGATTCGATGAAGGAGCTTAAAGATCTTCTAATAAGTGAATGAAAAGTAAAGTAAATCTTTCTTATTTTACGCATATGGCTTACTTTTGATAACACAACACGTGAACTTCTGACTTTTAATAAACTCATAAACATTTTAATTGTGTAGTGGTAGAGTTTGTTTGAAGAAATAATTATAGAGGTGAAGCTAATCTTTGGATGATGGGGAGGGCGAGTGCCTTCGAAGTTGTTTCTAAGGGGCAAGGTAAATAGAATTGGACGACGTCAGCACATCTTTATTTGTAGTGCTAGAAGTATGCACTTTGAGTTGTAGCATGCATGAGCCCTTGGACTGGACGGAGCCCTTGGACTGGACGAAACCTGGTGTCGCTGAATACTGCTGTCAAAGACCGAAATTTATGGAGACAGATATCACATTATGCGCAATTTGCCGAATGCGGAGGAGAAGGCGAATGATGATGATGAGCGGTAAATAGACCTTTTAGCTATTCTCAAATAGAATCTGAATCGAACGCTATTTTGCTACATTTTGTAGAATTTTCGAATGTGCACAATAGTGATAGAAGCTCTATCGCCACTCGATCGAACGTCGCATATAAAAATGTATAAAAATAATGTTAGATCCAGGCTCTTGTAAAGAATAGCTAAAAGGTCTATTGGACGACTTCTCAGATTCTGTCGTTTTGGACTATTGTTATGAGCAATTTATAGAATGATTTTTGCTACAAGTTCCCTGAGAGAAAATAAAAATATTGTCAAGAGTTACTGGGTATTGTTTTCTCTTATATTTCTATGTTGGGTGTTTGTATGAATGGTCCCCTGTAAATAAGTTATCTAAACTGAGGGCCTACCATGCCGAAAAATGTTAAAATGAAAAAATGAAATTGACAAACGAAACGTAGGAGGCATAACCTGCCTTTATGCCAGATTTCTTTGGTTAGGGTCTTCAGGGGTAAAGTGGGTAGGCTGGTACGTATAAAGTGGGTAGTGTTGATTGCTGGAAAACGAACTGATAAAGCAACCTTCACAACGCCAAGGAGGGTAGTTTAAGCAGCTGAAATGAGAGGAAACCCGTGAATGAAGATTTTAGCGAATATCTAAAAGTACCATCGTTCAAGGTTTAGCTTTTTCTCTTTGGTTTTGCTTTGTTCCTCTTCGTTCTGTTTCATTTTCCCTTCGTTAGTACTGCTGTAGACTTGACTTAAACCGTATATTTGACAGTTTTCCCCCTACAAGTTTTGAGTGTAAAAGTAGATACTTAACTCTATAGCAGTGCACTTCTGTGGAAATTCGATCAATCGAAAACACAATTTATCAACATTAAATGTAAGTATTTACTCCGTTTAACTTTAAAGAAATTTGCTGTTTTGAAGGGAACCATTTCATCTCAGAATCTTTCTTTTCAAATACCAGCTAAAGGAAATCTTAGTGGAAAATCATTTGAAAGTTTTCTTGTGGTACAAAGTTTGGAGGCTGAACTAACCATCAAGAAGTATTGGTTTGAGTTTTGAAAAGTTATTGGTTTGAGTTGAAATTTTACGATACCTGGTTTCCTGATATTCGTGTATGTTGCTTTTCTTATTCAAGACGTTTCGTCCAAAATTTTCACAGGCAAGTTTTATCCATTAATACACCCTATTTACAACGACGTCAGTTTTTTTTAAATGCCTCATTCGCCTCGATATGATTTGGAGCTAAATCCCACCCAGAAGCGTGCATTGCTCTGAGCAAAGCATGAAATATTTTTGTTCGTGTACTTGCATCAAAATGGGTTTGGTGTAGATTTCTTGCTGTGCTGGGATTTGCATCATTCACCTCGAATTGATATTAATTGTGAATAAGATCGTTACATACCCAAGTTATACTGCACGCATATTCACTAAGTTGAACCGTTAGACGTCACAGTGAATTTAATGAAAGGACAAAACACGATTTTTAGATCAGCACACTGGAATGTATAGTCCCTTCGTAGTATGACTGACGTTGTATGGCTTGTTAAATTACTTCATAATATTAAATACATAATACGATTTTGCGTCTAATGAATCTTTATCATATGTTGATGAGTATTTATGTATATCGCTTTTAGTTTAGGATTAGTATGTTAGTAGATTGTCAAAATCATTGGTAATCAATCGCCCCTGCAATTGCAAAAAAGTGGCAGTTGTTATAACTTTTCGAAAGCACTGGAAAACGATCGTCCCCAGAGCTTGACAATTTCAGTGCGTTGATTTTTCGTGCTCCCATGACGATAACAACGAGATAACAGGTGCTCGTGTCATTGCTGTTAACGCAGAAAAACTGCCGAAATTTGTTCGATGTTTTCAGCCGTTTTTGGAGGTTTTCGAAGTTGCCTTTCAAGAAAAACTGTCATAAATCCCTAAAGAAGTAACCGATTTTGACGGTGTCAATTTTTTTGTCTAAGTTTGCATCTGAGCTACCCGCTAAAGCCTTGACTACAGTTACTGCATGGGTAATGACCAACGTATAGCAGATCAAACGGTGGGCATTTTCTTAATCGCCCGGTATATTTCGTTGGATTTTTATTGCAGACAGGACATTTTGTTGTGCATTGCCATCCCCAATATAATTCAAAAAGAAACAGCGGACAAAGCCGGTCTTTGCCGTGAAAAAGTTTTCAAAACAGTTTCCATTGGTGGAGTATCTTTTTGTTCTTGACCTTTTACAAATGATGCAGTTAGAGTGATTGCTAATGATTATCGACGGTAGTATGTAAGTAGACTCATAAAACATGTTAGCCTAAATAATTCGTATTTCTGAACAAAGTTTGAAAATAGTGTTTTCCCCCTTCTTGTCACACCACACTGACGTCCATAACGGACCATATCTAAGCATCTAAGATTTAAGAAGATTTGTACCACTGTCTAAAGGAACTACCAAGGATTTTTACCAATATCTATGAAAGTTACTTTTCAGTTTCAAAAGGTACTTTTGAATTTGCATATGCGCGAAGAAAGTGAGATCAATTTTTAATAAGCCAAACGATGGCGAAAAATTTAGTGTCTGAATGTCTTGAAAAAATTTAGGAAGGCATGAAGACGTTCAACTGTTCGAAAGCAAAATTAATATGCCTCTGTCACCCACGGTCCTTTGTGGGCATGCTACAATTGCCAACTGTCTGAAAATCAGATTTTGGCCGAAAGGGAAAAAAAATCTCTGGTTGGTGTTTGGTTTTCAATATTGATTGATTGATTGACTGATATTGATTGATTGAAGAGTATGGACACGAGGTCATGATGAAAAAGAGGGTAGATTCCAATCCCCTGTGAGAAAGGAAGAGACTGACGTGGCGGCCATGATGTGTTAGCTGTGGAGGTCGAAGAGAGAAGAATCATTCGGGATTTCTGCTCTTTAAACGAATTGAACAACTATAAAAATGTTGACTAAATTTGAAACAAAGTCAGCTAGAGTCAAAGGTTTGTATATAAATGCCATTGCAACCCAATGATATATCTTATTTTGCATTTGCTCCAGGCCTTTTTTGTAGCCGGAAAAAGTCTCATGAAATATTGTATGATGGGCCTACCTATTGCTCTCTTCTTTGGAAATTAGGCCATGTTGGAAATTAAGGCTGCCTGAATTTGAATTGTCTGGTGTTGAAATTGTGTTCATGACTACTGCACCAATTAAATTTGTTAGTGCATTGAAAGAAGAAAATGATGGGAACATTTGTCATTTTAACACAACAAATTTTTTTAGAATAGGGTCACACCTCCAGTCTGCGGACACTATTATTTAATTGGTAATTTTCACCACTTAGAAATCGCGTACGAACCTATGATTCACAACAAAAATAGTTTAAAACATGTGCTATCAGAATATTGAAATGAAATTTTAATCAATTTCTCCACACAAAAATCTTTGCTCTTCTTTCTCTTGTTGTCTCTTTCCAGTTGGCGGCCATGACCTCCAGTCTGCGGACATGTAATAAATTCACTACAAATTTGCCTAAAAGCGCATTATTTCAGAATATTTCCAACAATTTAGCCATTGCTAACTCATCGTCATACCTTGCAAATCACAATGATTCCAAATAAGCTCTCGATTTAAGCCAAAATTAACAAAACAAATCGATGATAACATCCCGTAAAAACTGGGCCTAAATCGCTGCTTTTTCACAGGGCCTCGAAGCGCACAAGAAACAAATGGAAAACACGTGTCCGCAGACTGGAGATGGGGTGTGTCAGTAACAGGTTGAACTTTAACCCCCCTGAATCCTGAATACGAGACGGAATCATCGGAGCCCCCAAGGGAATTTGAAAACAAAGCATGGTCAAACAATCGGAGCGTGAAAAAGTCTCAACGGAACATTTTGCAATGATTTAACACACAAAGTTTGAATTCACTGGTTTATTGACTGATGCTGGCAATGGAAAGGATTCTTGGCTGTCAATTTTCAATTTGCTCAGAAGATGATCTGCTTTTTCTCATGAAATTATCGACGAAAATTTTCGAATGAGAATAAAACAGAGGTTTCAGTGACCAGAAAATTAGACTGGAGGTATGACCCTATAAATAAAATGTCTTTTTCTTCCTTGAATACACAGGAATTGTAGGATAAGAATTCCCATCAGGAATTGTAGGATAGATACGCTTTCCCATAAAAATACAAGACTTGTGGGCTTTTTTTCAGTGATTTGTTTTGAGTGGCCAGGAAGTATCCCTAGCTACTTAAAGCTAATTTAAGCCCATTGTGCATACCGCATCCAGGCATGGGACCCCTAGTTTAACATCCCTTCCAAAGGACAAATGAGGTGAGTTCCAAGGTCAAGTCTCTGAGGTCACCCATCTGGAGTTTGACCTCACTTGACTGAGCTTAAATTTTAGTCACCTGACGGAAACTGTATTTAAGCCACTCGGCCACTCACCCTGCAAAATTCTCATGCCTGCTGACTTGTGTTGAAAAAGAAAGCAAAGGAAACAACTTTGGTGTGCACCAAATTTACAAGAAGGTGACTTCAACACACACACACACACACACACATACAATAAATTATTGTGCAAAAAACTTATCAGTCTTTATTAAATATGAAAAGTTAGCTTTTTTAAAAGGTTGCTTAGGTTTCTGTGTAATTCCTGGTCATGATATCACATTAGTCTCCTCATGCTCAAAGGCAATATTCCTAATTTTGACAGACCGCCAATGTCAAAATGTTGATCCAGCTATTCACAGCCATGAATGAATAGTCATGACGTAGTACACCAGCCAGTCTGCAAAGTATAGCATTTTTCCATAAGATATTTGGCGTGCACGACCATGTTTTTGTTTTCTATTGTCTACGGAGTAGCCTTTTGAATACCTCTAGTTTGCAAGTGCAATTTACACGTGTTGCAACAGGGCAGATGAAAGAAGAAGATGGAATTTAGAGTAGAAGGCCAGTGGTGGTGCCAGTAGCCAAGAACTGAGCAGGACAAATGAAATTGGGCTAACATCCAGGATCACACCCCTTTTGCTCTTGGGAAGCAGCCTTTTGTGCCAAGAGATGCCCTTATTTGCCCTCAAAATTTAGGGTGTGAGTGACTACTTACCTTCCTTTGGCAATTTGTCTATGGATGTGGACAAATTGGAAAACTGACTTCAGAGAGAAATGGGTGGGCTCATTGTACTGAAAAGTTTGTTTAGCATGCAATTTCTTGCACATGGAGCTTACGCGGTTTTTAATCAGAGCCACACAGTGGGCAATAAACAATAGATATATTGTTTTAACCTATTATTCTTATACGGAAACTGCAAACTTTCTGTGAAAATCTTACCCAGGCCACCTCAAGTTGCACACGCAAACTGCAAACTTTCCAGTCTAGTCTCCAATAGTGCTGCCACTGATAAAGACCATTATTTGCTTCCAAGCATTTGGAAAAACTTTTGTATTTATGTGGGAACAAGTATGCTTTTCATAAAAAATATCTACTCCTCTTGTTATCAACTTTCAACATTATATGTTTTCAGGAATTGCCTTCCATTCGAAAAGACCATGGGTTTTAGCTGCTCTTCACAATGGTGTGATACAACTATGGGATTACCGCATGTGTACTTTGCTTGATAGATTTGATGAACATGATGGTATGTATACGATAGTTTCAGAATTATTTAGAAATCTTATGCAATTCTTTCTTTAACCTTACGGGCTGTAGTAATCTCTACTGTGCCCAAATCTGCTGATACCTTTCAATGGAAAACCTGAATGCTCACTTTACCATCCATTTAAAATCAAATCCAGTAATTTGATGTGACCAGTGTCAGATGAAAACATTTAGTAAGCAGATCAGTTATTGAACAAAATCCCGTTATGTTAGTGTGTCTCAGTAAATTTGGAAAGTGGTCAACCCACCCAAGTAACACGTTTATCGTTATTCTTATTCTCTAACATCATTCTCTCTTTTCTGAAGGACCAATCAGAGGAATTGATTTCCATGTTGCCCAACCATTATTTGTTTCTGGCGGAGATGATTATAAAATTAAGATCTGGAATTACAAGCAAAAGAAATGCATTTTCACACTGCTTGGGCATTTGGATTACATCAGAAGCACATTTTTTCATCATGTAAGTTGATTTTTTAGACTTTTCATAGACTTTTCATTGTTAAATTTTGAACAAAGAAGCTGAATCATAGGGGGCCAATTTTGTAAGGAAGCTTGCCAAAAATACCAATCAGAAATTGGTTTTAGCAAAGTTGATAAATAGAAATACCAGGGCCAATATTTCATACATTAGTCAAGTTTGTCTTTGCTTGCAAGTTGAAATCTTTCAACATTCTTAGATAGATTATCTCAATTTTAGGAGTACCCATGGATTATAAGTGCTTCAGATGATCAAACTATCAGAATTTGGAATTGGCAATCAAGGACTTGCATCTGGTAAGACGTCATGTGGATAGTCCGTTGAGCAATGTGAATTCTAGATCTGCTTTCATCTTTGTTTTTCTGTCAAGCAGTAGTCTTTGATCAAAGATAAACTGATATAAACTGGCCAGAAACTTATTTCCTCTCTGCTTTTGACTTTGAAGATGTGAAACCTTTTTTATGGTTATTGCTTTTGCTTCATCAGAAAAAAGTCATTTTCCTGGGCCTTTCCGCAAGATTCCACAAAAACTGCGAGATTTGTTGACAGACTGACTTGAAGGTTTTTCCTGCCTTCCAGGTCACCCAAGGGTGTGTGTCTCTAACAGCAGCCCATGAGATTTACTTGCGATATTTAGATTGGAAAACAGAGTGCCTTGTTTACCGCAGCAAAATCAACTTCCTTTTGGGAATACAGGTTTCATCTTGAATTGAAAGTTACTGTACTTTGTGTAAAGCCCTATTGAGCAATACTCGAAAACTTAATTTGAAGTTTTGATAAAATCTTGTTTAATAATATTCTTACAAAGTTCTCTTTCAGTAGGATTTTGATTTATCAATTTTCAGTGTACTGACTGGCCACAACCATTATGTTATGTGTGCACAGTTTCACCCAACTGAAGATCTTCTTGTTTCTGCTTCCCTTGACCAAACTGTCAGAGTATGGGACATGTCAGGTATGTGCAAGTGACAACATTTTTTGCACATTTTGATAGATGTAGAAATGTATATGTTGGTTTGTTTGTTTAAATCTTGCATTAGAAACCCTGTGTTCTCCATGAGTTTTTGCAGTCTCAAAGTGAATTCCTTACAGTATAAAAATGATTTTGGCCAAGGAGTTGTGATGCTTGATCTGTTCAATCTTCAGATGAAAGTTGTTATGACTACCTTGTTGTGATGCCACCATGATGTTTTAATGATTGTCACATGTGCAAATGATCATGGGAGCAGAGGATGTTTAAACAACTTTGCAGTATATTTCCATGGTATCATAAGTTGCTGATTTCTGAGTTTCTTTCATATCATTTGGTTGTGAGCACTGTATATAAATATTAATACCTTCTGCTAACAACATGCTACCTTTTCATTCAGGACTGAGAAAGAAAACAGTGGCCCCAGGTGCCAGCGGATCAGAGGAGTCTCATAAACACCCTGGTCAAATGGATCTCTTTGGACAATCTGATGCTGTTGTCAAACATGTCTTAGAGGTATGTGACTTTTGATATTTTATTGTTTCAGCTGTCAAGTATCAAGGGTTTTCTTGCAGCTGAAGATGATACCTGGCTTTTGGAGAATATCATCTATGATCTATTTTGGAAAATTGTACTGCCTGCGAAATTGTATCAAATGATTTTTATATTTGAAAGAATGCAAGTTTTGCTATGAGTTTAAAAGAAAATCAAATATAAATTCCAAGTTTGCCAAGTTTATCATTTTCAGAATTGATTCCAATCAACCGCACCCATAAAACCAAGCAAAGATTGTTCCCCCCCCCCCCTCCCATCATAGCTCTTACATGTTGAGGTTACCAAGGACTGCTCCTTTGTCTATGCTTTTAGTTATGCCGATGAACTTCAAAGCCATTATATCATTTATAACAGACAACTGTTGTTTTTTTACTGTGATTAGGGCCATGACAGAGGTGTGAATTGGGTTTCATTTCATCCAACAATGCCATTGATTGTGTCTGCTGCAGATGATCGACAAGTCAAGCTGTGGAGAATGAATGGTAAGATAATGTTTTTTGCCCTTTTAGATTATTTTGTAGGAACTGCTGGTGAAATGCTGCTGATGAAGTTTCAAGGAAAGCAAATTTGTTGGAATGTGTATCATTGTTGTTTCATTGGTAGAGCTTGAAAAAGGTTTCTGCCAAACCAATTAAATGCATTTCACCAAGTCATATTCATTGAAATTGAAATTTTTTTTATCAGAGGCAAAAGCTTGGGAAGTGGACACTTGCAGAGGACATTACAACAATGTTTCATGTGTGCTCTTTCATCCAAGACAAGAACTTATTTTGAGTAAGTTGAGGCAGGAATCTTCTTTCAGATGTTTCTGAATCAATACGTTTCTTTGTTTTCACATAAGATGAGTATGAACGTATGTACATTTTTATTTATCTCCACCCAAAGACGAGAAATCTTTATGTCCATTTGTTAGGTGAAATTATTTGTAATAGACCTTTAGATATTCTAAAAAAGAAAGTAGATCGAATGACATTTCATAGATTTTGTAGAATTTTCAAATGTGTAGAAAAGTGTTTCTCTTTTTAAGGATGTGTAACAAATATTGCTCGATCCAGACCTTTTCGTAGGATAGCTAAATGGTCTATTGCTGACGATATAATTTTTCAAGTTTCAAAATTTAAATGGTGTTATTGTTTTTATTCAGGCAATTCAGAAGACAAGAGTATTCGCGTCTGGGACATGTCAAAGAGGTCAGTTGATTTACTTTTCAGAGTTTAATGTTCAAACATCATTCCTCGAATTTCTTGTTTCTAGGAAAATTAGGGAGGGTTGTTTTGTCATGCGTCAAGTAATTTTGTCACTTTTTTATCATACCCTGCTTCCTTCTGCTCCATATGGCAATGTTGATAATTTGGCAAAGATTTGAGCTTTATAGAATTTAACGAATCATCCGAATAGACCTTTTAGCTATTCTACAAAAGAGCCTGGATCGAGCGTCATTGTCATACATTTTCGTGACGTTCGTTCGAGTGCCGTTAGAGCTTCTATCGCTATTGTGCGCATTCAACAATTTTTTTAAAATGTAGCAAAATATCGTTCGATTCTGATTCTATTCAGAATAGCTAAAAGGTCTATTGATCCGTTCTTTTCAGCGGAATTCAACCAATGGTAAATTTCATCTGAAATTCAAATGTTCGTATGTTGTAATTTTGGAAATCAGTTATTAGCAAGCGATGAGGCTGTTCAGCAAGAGACGGCGGAAAATCGGCTATAAAGGTCCGACATTTAATTGAAACATTCGCTACTTCACATTTTCGGCATGAAATCGGCAAAATGTTTTATCATCCAAGTACCAGTATTCACGTGGTTTTATCAGCTATTCTTCCACAACTTGCTGCTATTTAAGAGATTTCATTTGCTGAAAGATAACAGATCAATTCAGACCGTCCCGAAAAATGAAACTGATTTTGCTTTGCAGCTATTCTCTGTTGGATACTTTATCTTGTGTTGTATTCTCTTTTTCTCTTCTCAGGACTGGTGTTCAGACATTCCGACGAGAGAGTGATCGTTTTTGGGTAATGGCTGCTCATCCAAATTTGAATCTATTTGCTGCTGGGCATGACAGTGGAATGATTGTTTTTAAATTGGAAAGAGAAAGACCAGCCTATGCAGTTCATGCTAATACTCTTTATTATGTCAAGGAAAGATACTTGAGAATGTATGAATTTGGGACTTCCAAGGATGTTCCAGTTATGCAATTTAGAAGGAGTGCAACAAGACCTCTGCCAGTGGCACTTTCGTTCAATCCAGCTGAAAGATGCATTTTACTTACATACAGTGTGAGTATCTTTCTTTCATCCTGCTGCTTTTTGCTTATCTTTGTAAGAACGATGTATTTGATCAAAATGAAGACTTTTAACAACATGAAATGTTTGCGTTTTGTTTTGTAATGCATAGACCCTTGGGCTATTCTATAAAAGAATCTGAATCGAACGATGTTCTTATACAGTTTGAAGAGTTTTCGAATGTGCACAATAGTGATGGAGCCTCCAACGCCACTCAGTCGAACCTTTCGTATAAAATTGTAAAGTAAATATTTGTCGATCCAAGCTCTTTTATAGAATAGCGAAAAGGTCTGTTGCTATTTATTCATAAAGGCTTTGGAGAACAGGGTAAGATTGAGTCATGCAGAAGATCTATTTATTTTGCCAGATTTCGGATTTGGATCGAGCAGCTCAGTCCGGTAAATCTTCACTACTCGATATTCGAAGTCTAAACAATTGGAATGGAATTTGATTTTCCGTCATCTCCTAGAAAGAATCAATCAGTCGAATCTCATTCTCTACGTGGTAAAGAGGTCCATTGGTTATTTAGATTGGTGGCTGTATTTCAAAATGCAGCCTGATATTGTTTCTTTGATTCAAGATTCGTTCAATGAAGGAAAGGGGTGGAGGGAGAGGGAGTGGGGGATTAATACTTGAAACTTCTTTGATATGTTTCTTTAAAAGAAGGTTTGAGAGAACAGTACCAACTGTTGTCATCGTTGTTTTTTTTTTAGTTTCTGAAGGAAGACGAGCACCCGGCATCAACACTGTTTGGGTAGCAAGAAACAGATTCGCCGTGTTAGACAAACAGCAAAACGTGAGTATCCTCGCATTTATTTGAAAGCTGAAGAATGAGCTGAAATTTGGAAGATCGTTTCTGCTGAAATTAGACCATTTTGCACATGTAGGGAACGCTTAGATTTATATGCAACTGCGGGGGTCCTTCAACATATACAGCCGTATTGATAAGCAGATGAAGTGTTTGGCTTTTATAACCACGAAAAGCTTTTCCAACTTTCGGACTTCTTGTGTGCAAAATGCGGTGCAGTCAGATAATTTCTTTGCTTAGATATTGTTTTTTGCCAATATTTTGTCTTGTCTTTAATGTGAAGGTAAAGTTGTGTTTTGGTGCCAAGCGCTGGGAACGCAACATTAGAGGACCATATCGACCCCTCGTCATGACGCTCAAGTGGTGGGGCTCTACCTGAGATCAAAACCTTTCTGCCTGACTCTTCTAGCTGTGAAGTCAGAGGATTATACCACTGTGCCATAAAACCTTCAATCAGTGCACTGCGCATTTTATGAAAGTCATTTGTTTGATGCAGGTCGTGATAAAAAATTTGAAGAATGAGGTGACAAAGAAAGTACAAACACCGCCATGTGATATGATATTTTATGCTGGAACAGGAAGTCTGCTTTTGAGGGATGCAGAGCAAGTCACTTTATTTGATGTTCAACAAAAGAGGTATGATTTCTTTTGTTATGCCCTCTGTTCTGTGTCCTTTGCTGTATGTCGTTTGACTTATGGCCTTTTTCCGTATGTCCTATGGCTATCATTTACCCTTTGTCTGATTTTCATGAACATCCTTTCAGATTGTGATGTGTTTTATTTTCCTGCATTGTATTGCATTATATTTATTTTTTCAAATTTATTGATTCTAAAATTATCTTCATTCTCAGAGCACTTGCAAACGTCAGAATCAGCAAAGTGCGTTCAGTTGTTTGGTCTTCTGACATGACACATGTTGCCCTCTACTCGAAACATGGTATGTTCATATTTACTTGATCTAAAATCATTTTGTTTTCCTAAAACAACTTTTTGCAGAATAGTCTGATTTGCTTGCTGAGGTATTAGTTTGACGGATTAGTTTTGTTACTCGTGTTTTGCCGGAAAGACATTATGCTCTACCGTCCTCTAACCATAGTGTAGAGGCTCTGGCTTGGTAAATAGATAATAAAATTGGTTTTGCATGCAGTACGTCGTCAGGTATATATGTAAGCAAATTAGAATGTGCAAGTTGTGCAAAATGTTAAGTCACACTCTGAAGAGAACATAAGTTCGAAAGGCCTTAAAAGTCTTTTTTCTTTGCCTCCATCTTCTTACAAAATTTGTAAGCAAGTAATTCTTTAAAAATGCGACAACGTACTAGAATAGTGATAATACTCAACGTGTTCAGCTTCAGGTTTTGGTTTTGTGTTGAAAGGAAATGTTTGCATTAAATAATGATTATTTCTGCATTAAGCTTTCCATTAATTGTGAACATGTTACTGAAGCCGAAGGTACACATGTTGAATGTGAATGAACCATTTTTTTTCATAAGACAATTCAAAATGTCCTTGATCAAATGCTCTATCTTATCGAAATTTCAGTCAATATCATTTTTTGTTTCATTTTCCGGCAAAGTTGCAACAAATCTTGCATTATTAGTTTTCTAATGATAATGGTATTTCTTGATTTATAGTGCTTGCAATCTGCAACAGAAAGTTGGAAAACCTTTGCACCATTCATGAGAATGTTCGAATTAAGAGTGGAGCATGGGATGACAGCGGAGTTTTTGTTTACACGACAAGCAACCATATCAAATATACCTTGATCAATGGGTAAGAATACTCCTTTGGTATATTATCATTGACCACCTTTATATAACAAAACCTATCTTTTGACTGAGATGATTCTAGCTACCGTCCTAATTGATCGGCTAAGTTTTGTTGTAATGAAATCTCTTAAATAGCAGCAAGTTGACGAAAAACAGCCAATAAAACCGCTTAAATACTTGCATTTCGATGGTAAAATATTTTTTGCCAACTGTGTGCCGATAATTTCGTGTAAATACACGGAAAAGTTGGATCTTATTAGCCAATTTTCGGTAGTTCCTCGCTCTAAACAGCCGAATTTGCTTAGAAAAGAACTGATCTCAAAATTGCAATATCCAAATGCTTGAGTTGCATATGAAATTTACTTTCGGTAGAATGCGGCTGAAAACCACTGACCAATTCAGTTCAGACGATTTATAAGCGCAAAGTTTTCAATCGAAAATTTTAAATATTTGCAGCGAGCGTAGCGAAGCTGACATTTAAATCAGATTCATTCCAGAATATACGGGGGACTTTGTAAACAAAGGAAACAGAGGAACAATAGCCATGATTCTTTCATGTTGCTTTTGTTGCTACCAACAACAACTAGCTACGTGGCATAAGGAAGGCCTTTGTTTACCACGTCGGTTCTGTTACTTGCTTTACAACCTTCGATTTTTTAAAAGAAGGAAGCTGGCTTTGGAGGTCAAGAAGAAGTCGATTTGAAAAACTTTGGTAAGTAAAGAGGCTTTCTTTTTATTTTCTCTGTTTTTTTCCATTCATGGAATTGGTTGTCCAGCTGAAATGTTTCTGAGACGGGAAGCTGTCATGGGCCTACTAGCCCTTGTTGCTTGAGGTTGCTTGTCCTTGCACAAAAAACAGAAATATGCTGGGTATAACCGTTTTAGTGAATGGAATCAATGTACAATGTTCGAAATTTAGACGAATAATCGCAAGGAATAGTGAGGTTAGGCCACATAGCATCTACGTTAGTGTAACAAGATTTTCCGTGTTTTTCTTTTTGCTCTTGTCAGGAGATGTTTGCAACAGGAAACCTGCACCGAGGGGATGCATTTTTTAATTAAGAATCTCCTGGAAGGCACCCGGGGGCAGTACATAACATGTTCAGGGAACGGGTATGTGCCACCCATCTGGGTGGGCATTTGGGCCAAAAATTCTCTAAACAAGGGTCCTTTTGGCAGATTTTCCATAAGCATGGGTCGGGTTTGGCTGAAATTCGCAATTAGAATAGTTTAAGTTTTGGCAATTAGAAGAGGGTACCTTTCTGAAAACCGGGCCACAGACCCCGTCCATCCACAACTCATGTACCCCTCCCCCCCTCCTCGAAAGGCAATGCGCCTTTATGGCAGTAGCTTCATTGGCTTACAGCCATCGTAGGTAGAATCTCAAGTGACATGTCTTGCGCCAATTAATTTTCACAAAATGCCAACATTTGTTTGTTATTTATCCAATTTTTCTATTTGCCGCAGGAGTAAAAGGCCAGTTGACTTGTGACATTACTGTAAAAAGCAGCATTGGGTCATCATTACTAAGCCAGTGACATTCTTGTAAACGAAGACCAGCATTGGATCAGCATTGTTATTTGCCTTGTGACATTATTCACGCATTGCCACCTTCATTGAATTCATAATGGACTGATGAACAACTGTTGAGACCACAGATAGTGCACTGAGGAAGTCTTCGAACAAAGCTGTTTTTATTCATGCAAAACCTGTTGTGTACACTATTGAATAGAACATTCAGAAGCTTGTTATGATGATACAGCTATTTGGCTATTTTTGCTGATAACAGTGAAAACATCTGTTCTACTATGGAAAATTGAACAGTTTATTATGACCATACTATTAGCAGTACCTCTGATGCTGATCAATGCAATTGGAAGCAATAAATGAACAGTCTTTTGGAAATTTGTTTATTTCTCCTTCAAGAGTGCATGTAAACATTGGTCTGGCCATGTGAGGTGCCATCCAAAAGTAGAAGTACACGAAGTCCAGGAGAACTTTTCAACAATGAACATGAATTAATTCTATCTGAATTTTTTGTGATGAATACTGTAGTTATGCTACTGCGAATGTCTTGAAATTTCTAAATTTGTCATATTTTTGCATTGTTTTACACTCAAAGGATTTACAGGCAACAGTGGCGGACACTTAGCCAAATATTGGGGGAGGGAAAGCTATATTGTTTCAGTTAAAAAACATTGTTTATTTCTATTGTTTCGAACAAAAGGTCTTTGTTCTAGCCAACAATAGACCTTTTAGCTATTCTACAAAAGAGCCTGGATCGAGCATTATTTTTATACATTTTTATATGGGAGGTTCGATCGAGTACCGTTAGAGCTTCTATCACTATTGTGCACATTTGAAAATTCTACAAAATGTATCAAAATATCGTTCGATTCTGATTCTTTTCAGAATAGCTAAAAGGTCTATTTGGGGGTCGATCGCACCCCTTGCCCCCCAAGTGCCGCCACTGACAGGCAATTGAATTATGGACAACATTCTAAGCTGCACTCACTTAACTATGTTAACAGCTAGTTTACTTTGATATTTCTTTGATTCAAATGTTTATTCGTTTTAGTGACAGTGGAATTATCAGAACCCTTGACCTGCCAATTTACATCACGAGAGTTAAGGTAAGATTCCTTGTTGATTGGTTTGTTGTCGTTAAACATTTTATTTATGGTTAATCGTGATTTATGATCAATGATTAATCATGATTTGAAAATCATAAAATCATTTCTCTTGCTCTTGAAGCTAAGGCAAGTAATCACTCTGTCAACAAAGTTTTCGATCATGCGCCCTGGGGATAATTGGTGCAATATAAATACCTTATTGTTATTAATAAGAAAAAGAATATCAAGAAGCTTCATGTTTCAATATCCATTGATAAAAGTTCACAATATTTCGCTGTGTATCCATACGTCATCAGCAGGTGAATGAGTAAAGGAAAATATCTGAAATCTATATTACAAACAATTGAGAATATACATTCCTAAAGATTTACAAAGATCAGTTAGAATCTAAATTTTAAAATTAAAATCAAAATGAAAGTCCATGGCTAATTAAACAATTTCAATGAGTATGACGTCTCTTGTGTATTCATTGTGGGACCGTATTCACTAATGAATAGCGATGCACTAATGAACAGCGATTCACTTTTATTATTGCAATGTTATGAGGTTTTCATTGTGGATTTTAATGGCTATTAAATATCTGGTTCGCTGTAACTGAACTGATTCACATAACTGATTCACAACATGTATCGACCAACCATGTATGCTGAAACTTCTTTCTCAATTTTTTATATCTTCGTAAGTTTTCGAAAAATGGAAAATAAGGAAAACTATGATGAGAACGAGTTTCCAAAATGTGTTTCTTTATTCATTTATAGGGAAGCAGCGTTTATTGTTTGGACAGAGAATGCAAAACCCGTGTTTTGAATATCGACCCAACTGAATTCAAGTTCAAATTGGCGCTTGTGAACCAACGATATGATGAGGTAAAGTCTATCTTATATTCCAATATTAATGACGAACCATCCTGCGTATATTTCAATTTTTTGTCTATATTTTTATTTTACTCTGTTATTCGCTCATCCACTTTTATTCATCAATTCAGTTGCTCATCCTTAAAGGGGCTCCGTCGTCAAAATGTAAACAAAACGATGCTTTTTGCAGTTTTTTGAAAGGTGATATCACACAGGATTTTCGTATTTTTTTCATAATGAAAGTTGCTGTTTGGGCATTAATCCTTGTACTTCACTAAGGAACAAACCAAACATTCATATCTTCTACGATTGCTCGGATATAAGTGGATTTTTAACGGTCACTTTTTGGTGGCTTGGGTGAAGCCACCAAACAAACTGCAGAGAACAATGGATGAACAATGGATAATCCCCGACACGTGCGAGTTTACAGATTTGTTTACTACGGAACCCCTTTGAATATTTTCCCACGAGTCAATAGATCTATTCTAAAAAGGATCTGAATTGAGCGATATTTTATATATGTTGAAGAATTTTCGAATGTGCACGACAGTGAGTGCACAACACTGACAGAAGCTCTAAACGCCACTCAATAGAACCTTTCGTATATGAAAAAAATTGTAAAAGAGTCGGATGCAAAAAAATTAGAAGATTTAGCACACTGAGGCCTTTTTGACTTCTGTCGTCATCAGAGTGTGACTTAAAACAGAACTAAATGAAATTTTGTTCTACGGTTTACTTATAAATGGTTATTATTAGGTGACAGATGGATTTATTATAAATGTTTAAAAATCCCGCTCGATCCTGGTGCTGTTGTAGAAAAGCTAAAAGGTCTTCTAACTTTTTATCCACCTGTGCCTTTTTTCCACCTATTTGAAAAATGTCGTTGAACCTTTCCATATTTTCTCTCCATCAGGTTCTCCATATGGTTAGAAACGCAAAACTTGTTGGCCAATCTATCATAGCTTACTTGCAAAAGAAAGGCTACCCAGAAGTAAGTGCAGACTTCATTTATTGGCTACTGTTGCAGAAGAGATTTATATTCCACATCCTCTACTCGTTATAGGGGTTAAACAATTTTTTGTTTTCAGGTGTTCGTGTTGTCTCAAACAATTTTCATTCATTGAATCTCATTTTTGCATAGAGTGCTGAAGTTGACAGGCTTTTGTATTGATTTTGACACTGGTATTTTTGTCAAGGTCGCTCTGCACTTTGTGAAAGATGACCGCACAAGATTTGGCCTCGCTTTGGAATGTGGTAACCTTGAAGTGGCCGTTGAAGCCGCGAAAACATTAGATGACAAAGCATGTTGGGAGAAACTCAGTGAAATGGCACTACAACATGGAAATCATCAGGTATAGAAAATAAGGCAATTTTGTTGGTTGGTGACGAATAGATTAGTAGTCTATTTCATCAGTTAAAGCCGTCACAGCAACGCGTATAGGGAATCACTTGTTTTGTTTTATTTATTTGGTCTGCCTTCTTCCATCTTCAGACACTTGCTAAAAGGAGACTAACTTTTGTCGTGTTGCTTTCACAATACTTTTATCTGTAGGTAGAAAGAGCTAAGTAATTTTCTTTATTGCACGTTTCTTTTTGCTTGGTTTTACCACAGAATCTGGGACCAGTGTTTTGGCAAATTTTCGTGCAAATGCATCACTCTCCAAAACAATATATAGATATCTCTTTGAAAGTTATCTGCATTGTATTGTTGCCAAAAACCCCAATGAATATTTTATATCAACTGAAAGTGAAAAACTGTACGGTTCTGGAGTCAGGTATTTGTTGTTTATGGTTTTAAAGTCAGTTAACTTTCGTCTTCTCCTTAGGTCGTTGAGATGTGCTATCAGAGAATCAAGAATTTTGACCGATTATCATTTTTGTACCTGATCACTGGCAATACGGAGAAACTGAGGAAGATGCTCAAAATATGTAAGTTTTTCTGTTTGTATTTTTGAGATTTTGACCTCAAAGGCAACCTCAGAAGAGAGGCCTTGTCAACGCCGGTCAAAATTGTGCACAAAAGCACTGTATGCCATAATGTCAGTTCCATCATGATAAAATCACAAAAAGGAAGCAGATATGTTGTCATCGTTACAGCTTCATACCATCTGAAACGTTCGCTGAACACAGCCCCAAATGTACAACCTTTATGATTTGTTTCGCCTTATTTGTAGTTTATAATCACGTTATTTTAGACCCACGTTACTGTTCATTCGTTATTGTTGTCATTTAGTTTTAGTTAGTTCCTTAGTAGCTGCTTAAGTATACAAGTTCTCTTGTACTAGGCTATTGATGGAAAATCTGAAATCTGAAATTATGTGTTAACTGCAATTGACTTAGTTTTTGATTAGCAGACTTTCCAACGTTTCAACGAGTAATTCATGAATGTTTCTCAACAGCTGAAATCAGAAAAGACGTGAGTGGCCATTTGCACAATGCATTATACATTGGAGATGTGGAGGAGAGGATAAAAGTCTTGAAACAAGTTGGACAAGGTGATTACTGCCAACTGACCTTTTAGCTTAGCTTAGCTGTTCTAAAAAAGAATCTGAATCGAATGATATTTTTGTTCATTTTGAAGAGTGTTCCAATGTCCACAATAGAGTTAGAACCTCTAACGCTACTCAATCGAACCTCTCGCATAAAAATGTATGAAAATATTGCTCTATCCAGATTCTTTTGTAGGATAGCTAAAAAGTCTGTTAATTTTTTCATTATCTATAAAATATCATCCTCGACAGATTTCAAATTAGATCAGAAGGGAAAGAATAACCAATGATAGGATTTATTGAAGAAGATTATGCGATTATATATTTTAACATTGTTTTATTATGTCAGGTTCGCTTGCATATTTGACTGCTGCCAATCATGGCCTTGCTGATGAATGCGAAGAAATTATCTCAACATTTAATCTTGATCGTGCCAAGGTAATTTATTTTGCCATTTTCGTGAGAGACTGATAGCTCCTTGAATACCTTTTATAACAAGAGATATTTCTATTTTCCAATATGAGTAAACCTTAGCAGTGATAATTTACTGTTGTTCTTGGAATTTAGACCTTTGATTATGAATGAAAGAATTCAATTGCAAAGGGGTATTTCATAACTTCATTGAAACTGCATGCTGGATCAAAATTTTAATACCGATGTGAGGGTTTACGGTTTAAAGCAAAATACCTCAGTAGGAATGGATATTGCCGAACATTTTGTGATTAATACACTTTCAATTACAGCTTCCACCTGTCAATCCAAATGCTACATTAATGCGTCCTCCTGTACCCATCATGCAAAGCGAAGGAAACTGGCCACTACTTGCTGTTAGTAAAACTCTCTTTGAAACCAAGGGAGGTCTCAAAGGTAAATTATTTTTATTCGTAAACTTAGCAGAAGCCTGAGCAAGCAGTAGAATAGAAAATGGATGGAAACGCAAAGGTTTTTACGAGAAAGGAGGCTGGAGAAATCATGACAATAAATATTAACAACACGAATCTTTATACAGGAATGGACCTTTTAGCTATTCTACAAAAGAGCCTGGATCGAACGTTATTTTTATACATTTTTATATGCGACGTTCGATCGAGTGGCGATAGAGCTTCTATCATTATTGTGCACATTCGAAAATTCTACAAAATGTAGCAAAATAGCGTTCGATTCTGATTCTTTTCAGAATAGCTAACAAGTCTATTAACATTTCAACATATGATGACTGCCATTCACTTGTGTCCTGATTAACTTGAATGGAAAACGGAAAAATTTAATGCCCAACCCTCTACAGTATGAGTGATCTTATATTCCAATCTTTAGATTATAAATCATTTTAAAAGCCCGTGTAAGGTAGGTTGGTCACTTGAAACGTTTTTGCCAGATATTTGACAGTGATTTTGAAGTTTTTGCACTATCTCCATTTTGAAAGTGTTTTATTTTTTAATCCAAAGAGACTGGAGGAGCAGCTGGATTGGATGCAGGTGATATTGGCGAAGATGGCGGAGAAGGATGGGGAGATTCTGATCTCGTTCTTGGAGATGGTAATTATCAACTACCGTAAAAGTTCTGTTAAGCCCCCCTCTCTATGAAGCCCCCCTCTCTAATAACCCCCTCTCCTCTTAGCCAATTTTTTTAATAAGGCCCCCCCACTTATATCAAAATCCAGCGGTTACCAAATATTTTCCATTTAGTGAGCTAAAGTTTATATGCCAATTTTTTATGTGGTTTGAGATAACACTGTTTCGAATTTATGTTATGTATTTGACTCGTAAAGTTGTATTTTGAGTCCGCAAAATATGGTATAAAAGAACTAAAAAGCTATCATATATATCCTTGTCATTTGATTTTGTGAATAAGCCCCCCCCCCTCTAATAAACCCCCCTCTCTGTAGTGTCCGAAAGTAAATAAGCCCCCCCCCCGGGGGGCTCGATAGAGCTTTTACGGTATCTTCATGTGTTCGATGATAAATCAAGAAGTCACAAGTGCAAATATAGAAATAGAATCCTCATATATGGTAGACTTTGTTGGACATTTCGATGCATGATCGTCATTGGAAACAATGAACATCAAACAAAGTCTGAAGAATTGAACAAATATGTTGTATTTTGTAGACGGAGGATTTGAAGATGCGGAGGAGAAGTTAATTGACGACGAAGAAGGTGGAGGATGGGATGTTGGAGATGATGACTTGGAGTTACCCCCTGATATGGTTAGTAAATTTTGATCTTGGTATATCTTAAGTAATCCATAGTACGGGGGTTAACGATGTTAATACCTTTATATGTTTTGTGAATGTTATGTAAAGTGAGACAGTGCTTACATAAACAGTGACCTGCCAGGTGACGTTAGTCCCATTAGAGAAATGAATTGATATCCCCTTATCAGTTTTGCGTTGAAACCCTCTTTTAAACATGAAACCACAGTGATATGATACCAGTGTTAGGATTGAGAATGTTTTTTTGAAGATGAACCGTCTCTTTTTAGAACCCATCATAGTTAATGAACCCATAGATTTATCAACGGCCATATTATTGTTTTCTAGGACGTTGGTCTACCTGCAGCTGAAGGAGATGGTTACTACATTCCACCAACGAAAGGAACTAGCCAATCACAAATCTGGACAAACAATTCACAATTACCGGGCGATCACGTGGTCGCAGGATCATTCGATACCGCAGCCAGGGTTGGTATTATTGGAATCTGATTTTAGTTCACTTCATATTTCTAATAGTTCATTCGTTCATTCAGTTTTATTCATTAAGGCACAGTAGCCCCTTCTTCAGTTCGTGAGAATTGCTTTTCAGGGGGCAATGGCAAAAACATCTACATTAAGTATTTTTGAGATAAATTGCAACAGTACCCCATTCATGATGTGCAAGACATTACCTACGAAACTTTACAACAGATCGAGAAAGCATCTAAATTTCGACGTTGTGTCAAAATTGACGCTATTTGGTTACTTTTGCACTGGTTCATTTTTTCGTGAAAAATATGTGAAAATGCATATTCATTGGTGTAAATAGAGCCACTTCAGCTTAAAATTGATTCACACGTTTAGTTGCTTGTGTATACAGTAAAGGCCCGCCTTTAACAAAATACCCTAAAAGTTACCCAGACCCTGATTTTTTTGCTAGAGCAATAGTAGAATCATGTGCTAGGTTCAAAACCAATCTTTCTTTGGTAACTTTCCATCACCATATGATTCAGATTTTCAGATTTCAGATTTTCATTCCCAATCAAAAGCCTAGTACATGCTTTATACAAGTATACTTAATACAGCTAATGAAGGGTAAATAACAAAACGGAATAACATAACAAATAAGCGAAATGCAGCAAAAGCAATAAAAAGATGAAATATAATCGTAATTAAACTACTGCCTTTGTCAGATACTTGTAGGTTCACCTAGATCTGTTTTGCTCTATATGTTGACTTTAAGCAACTTTCAATGAATTTATTGATTGCATGATTTAGTGGTATATTTTTTTCATTCATTAGGTATATAAATTTACTTTTTGTGTCCAAAAAGTTGAAAATTGGTGTTATTGATGATATTTCGCCAAATAGTTTGATTCTTTCATCGCTGTTTATCTCACATGTCATTAAACAATGAAAAGTCGTATGTAAAGTCGCTGGTGTGGTCTTGTGTCTTTTTCCATAACTAGTGATCTCTATGTTGTAACTATTTTATTCAGTGATTAGCCAACGAACCATCCAACCAATTAATCAATCAATCAATCAATCAATCAACATATATTTCTTTTTGCACAGCTTCTCAACGATCAGCTTGGTGTTGTAGAATTCGCTCCTTACAAGCAGCTTTTTATGTCTGCCTACACACGCTCAAGAACCTCGATCCCAGGCCTACCTTCATCGCCAGATCTCTTTGGATACCCTCATCGTAACTGGAAAGAGGCTGGAGCTAAACATGGTCTTCCTGCTGTTGGAATGAAACTCAATGACCTCGTTCAGAGATTACAGGTTAATATCGATTTTTTACGCATCTTAGTAATTTCTGTGTAAGCGTTATTTTAAAGATTTTAGTTTGTTTTCGTTCGACATACAGAAAAGCAATCGTAAATCCTCGCACCTTCCGTCTCACGTAGGAACACCAGTGGGTACTGGGGGCACCTGCCCCGAAGATTTTGCAATAAACAAAAATGACCTTTTGTTTCAGTTTGTCCCCTTTAGCTCAATGAAAAATTGCCCTTGAAGGGCTGTGCTCACCCCAAGCTTCAGATGCGGCCTACGACCCTGTCTCCCTGATTTTATCCTCCCCTTTTTAAACGAGAATTTCTTCCGTTTTCTTGACACGATTCTTTCTTCATACGATATTGATTTCATAACACTTTTCGCTACCCATTGACAGACCATAACAGTTTTCTGAAATCTACTGTGCTCATCTCATGCTTACTACCCCTTCTAAAAATTTATTTCTCTATTTTCAATTCTCAATCTTTGCACATTTCAGGCTGCATACCAGATGACTACGATGGGCAAATTCCAAGAAGCTATCGAAAAGTTACATGGAGTACTTCTAAGCATAACTTTATTGGCTGTGGAAACAAAACAAGAAATCACTGAGGTAAGTTTTCATAGATGAGCCAAAATTAAACACTTACAAAGCTGAATTTTATTTAATAGATTCTTATGCTCAAGGTAACAATTGCTGCAACCGTTTACTTCAGATTGTTGTACGGAATGCCTTTATTTGTTCAGGAATTCATTTGTGTTAACAATAGACTTTTTTAAAGATTGGCACCATAGAGTTTTGTCTCCTTTCAGGAGAGAACCAGGATTGGAAATTGCATCCTCAAGAACAATAACAAAGGGGTGAAAGAAAGACTTGTTTCTTTGCAAGCGGGGAAGACTGCAGGAAGATCATACTGATCAGGAGATCAGAATCATACGGTTCTAACTTGAAATTTGTTTTGCCCGGCAGTGTAGGTCTTACCCAACGTAATCTTGTATTTGCAGCTTTATGCCTTTTTTCTTCCAAGCCTTGATATCTTCCTATCATACTTCCTTGCATAGGCTCAGGAACTTCTTGGCATCTGCAGAGAATATATTGTTGGTCTTTCGATGGAATTGGCTCGTAAAGAGTTACCGAAGGTACGTTCTTATACCAGATTTCCATCGATTATTCATGATGGTGGTAGTATCATTCCAAGCCAGAGTTTCATTGAAAGCTCATACGTTATTTTGATTAAATTTTGACTATTGAAATTGAAAGAATTTTGTTTTTTTTCAGTCGAATGCTGCACAGATGAAACGCATTTGTGAGGTTCGTATTTCATTAGATCATCCACAAAACCCTAATTACTAGACTCGTAAACAAATGAAAAATTGTTTGTTTGGCTCTACTTGCTACCAGTTTGTTGGTCTCTCAGTTTTCTCGTTGATTGCCTTTGATTGACGTTTGGCTTTGTTTATTTATCAATTTGTCTATTTCTTTTATACTATTTTTATTTTTCTAGGCACGGTTGCTCGATCAGTTTATAAGGACTGCTTTTCAGGGGACTGTGGCAGATATTTACAAACTGTAATAGCAAAATAAGCAATTAGGAAATGATATGAAATACAAAACTATAAGAAAAAATTAATGCTTAATGTTTTAAAGTCTTCGTTTGAAAATGGCAAGGGGGTGTGCGCGTTTAAGGTCATATTTCAAGGTGATTCCAAAAATCCACGAAAAGTTATTGCTTTTTCCCCATTGCTGGTTTTCCGTATTGGCGATGAAGGATTGAAATCAATCGATATTCAAAGGTTGGATGACAGGCAGTACTATCGATGGCGAGTAGTTAATTAATCAACACACTAATCTTTATGCTAAATGGGCTTGTTTTTATTTGCAGATGGCAGCTTACTTTACACATTGTAATCTTCAACCAGTTCATCTTATCCTTACTTTGAGAACGGCATTGAATTTATCATTCAAGGTAACATTCCATGTTTCAAATCTTGTCATTTTCAGTCCATTTATTTTAGCCTCGATATTCATTTCATTTCGCTTGCATACACATAATCACTGTCTAGAATTCCGCTTGCTTACATAAAGTCACTGTTGAATAGATATTGTTCTCGTAAGCTAGTTTAAGTTTCTTTTTGGGTCAAACTATTTCCAGAGTGCTATAAAAGTCACGGCTGCGCGGCTGTCAGCCGAAGGAAGTTGGCTTGTCCATGCCATAGTTGAGGAAGATTTAGTAATTTCAAAAGAAAATAAGGAAAATCTGTGGGCTATCTATATTAGCAACAGAAACTAATTTACACGTTTTATGGGTTTAAGCAACACAAGGAGATCGAAAAATCTGAATATTTGATATGATAAAATGAGGAAGGTTTAACTAACGAAATTGGTATTCAGAGGAAGGTTTGACCTTTTGTGGGCTCTTATTGTTTTCATTCAACAAAGTGCGTAGTTATGCATTTTATCTCGATACCTTGAGCAAAGTGTTTCCAAATTTTTTACAAACATTCTCCAACGTTTTGCTTAATGTTGATTTCTTGCCGTATTTTATCAACAGAAATTGATTGTTGAAGCCCCTTTTTTCCTTTCTTTCAGTTGAAGAACTTCAAAACTGCTGCATCATTTGCACGTCGTCTCCTCGAACTCGGTCCAAAGCCAGACGTTGCTCAACAAGTAAGAACATTTTTTCATTGTCGTTCAAGGGTCATTGCTAACCGTGATCCTTTGCAAGTGAGCGAATCTTACAAACTGGCAGGTAACTAAACAATCGTTAAAGACCCATGCAAGGGTTCTTTATCGATTAAGCACGTTCTTTATCGATTTTTAAAAACTGTTTTTATCTTTTGAATTTAGAGAAGCTGAAGGAACCTTACTAACAAAATACAAAGTCATGTTTGTGCTGCAATTTATCATGGTTGGCCATGGCTTTTTAATTGGCCGTTAGTTTCTCTGCTTCTTGCAAAGATTTTCTAATGTATGAAAAGGTACAATGAAGTAATCAAATTTAGTTGGTCTTATTTGTCATAATTGCCACATATATTTTTACATGTATCTTCATTCCTTTCAGACCAGAAAAATTTTACAAGCATGCGACAAGAATCCCGTTGACACTGTTCAATTTGATTATGATGAGCTGAATCCATTCTCTGTATGCAGCATCTCTTATACTCCAGTTTACAGGTAAGGCAATTAGCGCCAGTTGGGGCCTTTAGAATGAACATCTTAGTTTCTTAGATTGTTTAGAAATATTCTCTATCTGAGCTGACAGATCCCTATTTCTTAAGAGAACTGCAACTCCACCAACCCACACCAAAGAATTACAACAACAATCCTTTCTCGACTTATACCGGGTGCGCCAAAATAAACTATGCACGTTTAGCAGGCCACAACAAATCGTAAACTGGACCGATTTTGGAGATTTATGACTTAATCTTTAGCAAAAAGCCTGAATTAGATTCTTGGACTTTTTGCAAATTTGTCCGTTTTCAGTTTTTAGAGCCAGAAGCGAGTTTCTTAAAATGTTCGTTTTCGAAAACATTGAATACGATCAGAAAACGTCGATCAAACTTTAAAAGATTCAACATGAATGAACAAAGAGAAAACGTTTCAGGGGGATTTGGGGGTTTAGTACGAACTCTCGTATAGCAGATTACAATTGGTCGATTTCTGAATCGTAAATCACCACTAACAAGTTATGTCTTTGCTCATTCATGTCGATTATTTAGAAAACTTGATCGATATTTTTTGATCGTTTTCAGTGTTTTCGAAAACTAAAATTTTGTGAAAATCGCTTCTAGCTCTAGAAATTTGAAAATGAAAAACTTTGCAAAAATTTCAGTATCTAATTCAGGCTTTCTGCTAACGATTAAGTCATAAATCATCAAAATCGGTCGAGTGTACGATTTACTGTGGCCTGCCAAACATGCATAGTTTATTTTGGCGCACCCGGTATACAGTCTATTTCGTTATAGTGGACAATGTCGTCAGTTGAAATTTTTCAAAAAATGATTGTTTAATTTCAGGGGAAAACCACAGGAGAAATGTCCACTCTGCCAAGCAATCTACACACCAGAACAAAAAGGAAAAGTTTGCCGTGTCTGTAGGGTAGGTTACTTCTTATTCTGCTACTAAGATTTTCTGGGTTGAAAAGTCAGTATGTTGATTACGAGGCACTGGAAAACAAATTTCTTTACTTTTAAACACTTTGTAGCCATTCTTTTATGGAGGAAAGGAAAATTATAGGTAATGCGCGTGGCATTTTAAGCGTCAAGGAAATGCTGTATTACTTTACGTTGAACATTGATTTGGTTTTCTCTTGATTACAGTTCCTTTGCAGTTTAGTCTTTGCATTTGTCAAAGGGTTACTTCCTTACGACTTAGAGGTTTTATGATTTCGAAAATCTTCTGATATATATTTGATGTTATTCATTTGTAGGTTGCTGAAATTGGAAGACCTGGCCAGGGGTTGAAGATTAGCATATCACAGTTCAGATAATGCAAAACCAAAGACAGAGAACAGTAGACTTAGGGTATTTTAGAATATGAAATTATCATTAAGAATAGACTTACTCCATGAATAGATGCTTTGTTAAATAGATTGAAATTACGACTTAACCAAGTCTTCTCTTCTAGCCGCTTTTGGCAGGACAATAATCTATGCATCACTAGAAACAGGCTATTTTCTTCTTCTTCCCGGTGCCAAAATCAGTTGTTTGATATCTTTTTTCGATAATGTTAGCCCGAAGGTTTTAGCCCCAGTGGCATTGCTGTAAGATAGCAATACTTTGTTTATATGTTAATCCACACCAAGAAAAGTCTTATCAAGGCTTTTACAGCCTCGAAATGGTAAATCCGCAAATATGATATTTGTTGCAAAGCCTGCCAATTTGTCTTAAAATTCTCTGGTACAAAACTAAAGCTGAAACGACAAAATTCAAACCATGAGATCAACAGTTTTTCCCATTTCCCCATTGAACCCCCTGTCCAAACCCTAGAAAACTTCATGTAAAGCTGCATTAGCCCCTAGACTTATTACATGAGTCCTTGTTTTCATGCCAATCAATTAAATGGAGCAAAACTTAGACGAATGTCATCAGTCTGATGAGCCCATAGTAAGACTGCCTTATTGTTTCTTGAGCCACTGCATGATTTCTAGTACGCTGCATCAACTGTAGTAACTGATGTGTTGCTGTTAAATACACATAAATAGTATGGATGATCAATTACCCTCTTATTAGAAACGATATTTGTCTGAGTATTTTGTCTTCCTTACCATGTACATATTAGCGGTGTTCATAGAGTGCTTCAGTCATGTTTTGCAACAAGTTGAAACAAAATGACAATTAAAAATGAAGCGAAAACTATCAAAACGTGGATCACCTCGTTTCACAAGAGGAAATTTTACATCACAGGATCTTCTACCGAGATGAATGAGCGTTTTCAACAAGTTACAACAGCGTAAGTCATTAGTGTCTTATTTGAAAAATCTTATAGTGCTAAAAAGATGGCACGACTGGACTGGTGCCCCTACAATACATAAGAAATCGATGTTCCAATTTTAATGGAAGGGAGAAAGGAAGAAAAAACTGATTCAGGAAAGTTTTTTCCTTCGGAACTCTTAGCGGAAGTGAGGTCACGCTGAATCTTTCGTCTCCAGTTCTCCGGATGTCAAAAGAAAATTTATCGAGAAAGAAAATGGCGGCTAGCATGAGACAAGTCCCGTTGGTTTGCGGTGGGCATGAACGGCCAGTAGTGGATTTAAAATTCTCTGGTATGACTGAAAATGGTTCATATCTCATCAGTGCATCGAAGGGTAAGATATTTTTTATATATTCAGTCTAATATCACGGAGAATACTGTTGAAAATATGAACTACAAAACCGGGCCGGCCTAAAAAAATGGCCTACTAGATATTATAAGGATGTTAATAAAATAGATGATGATTGTCAAAAAAGGACAAGAGCAATGTTCTCGAAAACACTCACCTGAAACATCCTAGAACTGGGAATGATTTTAGCTAAAACTGTAGAAGACAAATATAACGCTGACTGTCCCACTTTTATATTTTGCTCATGACCATGTTTGTGAAACTTTTTTCCACCATTACCAACCACCACACGCATAAATTAAATCCCACATAAATAGTAAGATGGAAAAGAACGCTCTGCTCTTTGAGAGTTCTGTTTCAATTCAGTACAAGTCTCAGATTTAGCATAAAGAAGATGCATAGCTTCAAAATATACACATTTTTTTGTAAGAAGATAAGAATTTGGGCCAGTACTGACAGTTTCTTAGAATTATCAGATTTTGAGTACTCAGAGTTTCTTACGAGTTTCTGAGAGGTCCCATAACAATCTTCACGTTGACTACCTGACTACTACCTGTGCCCTCATGAACACACATTACTCATTCAAGTACCTTACGAGTAATGTGATGCAGGAAACAAGTGAAAAATGAATTGAAATATTTTTAAAGGATTTCCTGTATCAAAATTAATATTTTCTTAGCTTATAACAGGATTGAGACCAGGGCATGAAAAAATATTTTCCTTCTTGCGACCAGACAAAAATCATGCTTAAATTTCCTGCAAGAACATATCAATAAAATCTGGTTTTGTCAATGAGATCACGATCAGAAACTGGCTCCAACCAACAAGTATCACGTATCACCTTTTGAAACATCATCTTGCAAGCACTGGGATGTAGAGCTGCTTATTATTCGGATACATGAGATACAATCTGCATTTGTTTGACTTTATTTATGTTTTTAATTTGTACAAACAAATGGGGAAACAAAGAATGATAGAAGGAAGGGGATATAATTTGAAAATTTCCTGCAGGACAGTATGAATGGAAAATTTCCTGCGACCGCCCGGTCACATGGTCGGGTGGGTTTTCTTGCCCTGATTGAGACAATAAAACAGACTACATTCTGTGTTGTTACTCAGAGTTTCACGCTATACGGGGATCATCAGACAACTCCTAGTTTCTTAGCTTATGTTTTCCCAGTACTGGAGTTTCTTGATTTTGTGGTGATCTGAGCTTGAGGAGAGTTGAGTTTCTTATAAGCAGTTTCTTATGAAAATATGTGTATTTGATATGACCTCTAAAACTTCTAAGTGGTTTCAGTTCACTCATGCGGATACTTTTCCTTCGCAGATGGTAAACCTATGCTGAGAAATGGGGAAACTGGAGACTGGATAGGGACATTTGAAGGACATAAAGGTGCTGTTTGGAGTGCCACTCTAAACAAAGATGCCACTTTAGCCGCCACTGGTGCTGCTGATTTCTCTGCGTAAGTTTCAATTTTTTTCTCATAATTTTTAATTTCAAAATTCATATTGAAAATACTGTAGCATCAATTTGCATTTCATGTTTCAAAGAGATGATTGTTGCTAATGAATTTTTTCTTTGCAGAAAATTATGGGATGCAATAAAAGGAAAAGAAATAACAACATTTGCACATAAACATATTGTCAAGTCTGTTGATTTCTCACAGGTATTATCACACTGTTTCATCTTCCATATTTTCTGCCACACTTGATAAGTTTTGCCTCTTGGTGATTAAAACTGTTTCTTCTCAAACTTCTTTTCAAAAGACTTCTACCGGGTGACCCAGAAAAGAGTGACCCAACGCAATCTGTCATAGGAAAACAAAGTAAGTGGCAGATTGAAATATTTCAAACGTTGCTCTGTCCCTAAAAGACCAGCCTACATTGTGAATATTTTTCGCAATTTTTTTGGGCCCTGGAAAGTTCCCGAATTAAGGATTTTGAGGAAAAGGGCAGGCTTGAAATTCTCAAAAAGTCATCAAAAACAGGTGATCGATTTGAAGGCATTTCAGTTCTTCAAAACAACGAGGAGCGTGTTTCATTCTGCCTGAGAATATTTTTAAGTACCTAGGGACTATAAACTTGCTCTGAAGACTTCCGACTGGGTTACCTATTCCCAGTTTGAAATGAAAACGCTCCTCGTTGTTTTGAAGATTTGAAATGGCTGTAAATCGATCCCCTGTTTTTGATGACTTTTTGAGGATTTCAGTCATGCTCTTTTCCTCGAAATCCTTAATTTTGGAAATTTACCGTGCCAAAAAAAATTTCGAAAAATACTCATAGCATAAGCTAGTCTTTTAGCAACAGAACAACATTTGAAGCATTTCAATCGGCCACTTACTTAATTTTCTGTAACAGATTGCGTTGGGTCACTTTTTTCTGGGTCACCCGGTACAAAGACATTTAGAAGCAGTTCAAAGTTTTGGCTGAATTTTGGCAACTCTTCTGCCCACGAAGTCCAGGAGAACTTTCAACAATGAACATGAATTAATTCTATCTGAATTTTTTGTGATGAATACTGTAGTTATGCTACTGCGAATGTCTTGAAATTTCTAAATTTGTCATATTTTTGCATTGTTTTACACTCAAAGGATTTACAGGCAACAGTGGCGGACACTTAGCCAAATATTGGGGGGGGAAAGCTATATTGTTTCAGTTAAAAAACATTGTTTATTTCTATTGTTTCGAACAAAAGGTCTTTGTTCTAGCCAACAATAGACCTTTTAGCTATTCTACAAAAGAGCCTGGATCGAGCATTATTTTTATACATTTTTATATGGGAGGTTCGATCGAGTACCGTTAGAGCTTCTATCACTATTGTGCACATTTGAAAATTCTACAAAATGTATCAAAATATCGTTCGATTCTGATTCTTTTCAGAATAGCTAAAAGGTCTATTTGGGGGTCGATCGCACCCCTTGCCCCCCAAGTGCCGCCACTGACAGGCAATTGAATTATGGACAACATTCTAAGCTGCACTCACTTAACTATGTTAACAGCTAGTTTACTTTGATATTTCTTTGATTCAAATGTTTATTCGTTTTAGTGACAGTGGAATTATCAGAACCCTTGACCTGCCAATTTACATCACGAGAGTTAAGGTAAGATTCCTTGTTGATTGGTTTGTTGTCGTTAAACATTTTATTTATGGTTAATCGTGATTTATGATCAATGATTAATCATGATTTGAAAATCATAAAATCATTTCTCTTGCTCTTGAAGCTAAGGCAAGTAATCACTCTGTCAACAAAGTTTTCGATCATGCGCCCTGGGGATAATTGGTGCAATATAAATACCTTATTGTTATTAATAAGAAAAAGAATATCAAGAAGCTTCATGTTTCAATATCCATTGATAAAAGTTCACAATATTTCGCTGTGTATCCATACGTCATCAGCAGGTGAATGAGTAAAGGAAAATATCTGAAATCTATATTACAAACAATTGAGAATATACATTCCTAAAGATTTACAAAGATCAGTTAGAATCTAAATTTTAAAATTAAAATCAAAATGAAAGTCCATGGCTAATTAAACAATTTCAATGAGTATGACGTCTCTTGTGTATTCATTGTGGGACCGTATTCACTAATGAATAGCGATGCACTAATGAACAGCGATTCACTTTTATTATTGCAATGTTATGAGGTTTTCATTGTGGATTTTAATGGCTATTAAATATCTGGTTCGCTGTAACTGAACTGATTCACATAACTGATTCACAACATGTATCGACCAACCATGTATGCTGAAACTTCTTTCTCAATTTTTTATATCTTCGTAAGTTTTCGAAAAATGGAAAATAAGGAAAACTATGATGAGAACGAGTTTCCAAAATGTGTTTCTTTATTCATTTATAGGGAAGCAGCGTTTATTGTTTGGACAGAGAATGCAAAACCCGTGTTTTGAATATCGACCCAACTGAATTCAAGTTCAAATTGGCGCTTGTGAACCAACGATATGATGAGGTAAAGTCTATCTTATATTCCAATATTAATGACGAACCATCCTGCGTATATTTCAATTTTTTGTCTATATTTTTATTTTACTCTGTTATTCGCTCATCCACTTTTATTCATCAATTCAGTTGCTCATCCTTAAAGGGGCTCCGTCGTCAAAATGTAAACAAAACGATGCTTTTTGCAGTTTTTTGAAAGGTGATATCACACAGGATTTTCGTATTTTTTTCATAATGAAAGTTGCTGTTTGGGCATTAATCCTTGTACTTCACTAAGGAACAAACCAAACATTCATATCTTCTACGATTGCTCGGATATAAGTGGATTTTTAACGGTCACTTTTTGGTGGCTTGGGTGAAGCCACCAAACAAACTGCAGAGAACAATGGATGAACAATGGATAATCCCCGACACGTGCGAGTTTACGGATTTGTTTACTACGGAACCCCTTTGAATATTTTCCCACGAGTCAATAGACCTATTCTAAAAAGGATCTGAATTGAGCGATATTTTATATATGTTGAAGAATTTTCGAATGTGCACGACAGTGAGTGCACAACACTGACAGAAGCTCTAAACGCCACTCAATAGAACCTTTCGTATATGAAAAAAATTGTAAAAGAGTCGGATGCAAAAAAATTAGAAGATTTAGCACACTGAGGCCTTTTTGACTTCTGTCGTCATCAGAGTGTGACTTAAAACAGAACTAAATGAAATTTTGTTCTACGGTTTACTTATAAATGGTTATTATTAGGTGACAGATGGATTTATTATAAATGTTTAAAAATCCCGCTCGATCCTGGTGCTGTTGTAGAAAAGCTAAAAGGTCTTCTAACTTTTTATCCACCTGTGCCTTTTTTCCACCTATTTGAAAAATGTCGTTGAACCTTTCCATATTTTCTCTCCATCAGGTTCTCCATATGGTTAGAAACGCAAAACTTGTTGGCCAATCTATCATAGCTTACTTGCAAAAGAAAGGCTACCCAGAAGTAAGTGCAGACTTCATTTATTGGCTACTGTTGCAGAAGAGATTTATATTCCACATCCTCTACTCGTTATAGGGGTTAAACAATTTTTTGTTTTCAGGTGTTCGTGTTGTCTCAAACAATTTTCATTCATTGAATCTCATTTTTTGCATAGAGTGCTGAAGTTGACAGGCTTTTGTATTGATTTTGACACTGGTATTTTTTGTCAAGGTCGCTCTGCACTTTGTGAAAGATGACCGCACAAGATTTGGCCTCGCTTTGGAATGTGGTAACCTTGAAGTGGCCGTTGAAGCCGCGAAAACATTAGATGACAAAGCATGTTGGGAGAAACTCAGTGAAATGGCACTACAACATGGAAATCATCAGGTATAGAAAATAAGGCAATTTTGTTGGTTGGTGACGAATAGATTAGTAGTCTATTTCATCAGTTAAAGCCGTCACAGCAACGCGTATTGGGAATCACTTGTTTTGTTTTATTTATTTGGTCTGCCTTCTTCCATCTTCAGACACTTGCTAAAAGGAGACTAACTTTTGTCATGTTGCTTTCACAATGCTTTTATCTGTAGGTAGAAAGAGCTAAGTAATTTTCTTTATTGCACGTTTCTTTTTGCTTGGTTTTACCACAGAATCTGGGACCAGTTTTCGTGCAAATGCATCACTCTCCAAAACAATATATAGATATCTCTTTGAAAGTTATCTGCATTGTATTGTTGCCAAAAACCCCAATGAATATTTTATATCAACTGAAAGTGAAAAACTGTACGGTTCTGGAGTCAGGTATTTGTTGTTTATGGTTTTAAAGTCAGTTAACTTTCGTCTTCTCCTTAGGTCGTTGAGATGTGCTATCAGAGAATCAAGAATTTTGACCGATTATCATTTTTGTACCTGATCACTGGCAATACGGAGAAACTGAGGAAGATGCTCAAAATATGTAAGTTTTTCTGTTTGTATTTTTGAGATTTTGACCTCAAAGGCAACCTCAGAAGAGAGGCCTTGTCAACGCCGGTCAAAATTGTGCACAAAAGCACTGTATGCCATAATGTCAGTTCCATCATGATAAAATCACAAAAAGGAAGCAGATATGTTGTCATCGTTACAGCTTCATACCATCTGAAACGTTCGCTGAACACAGCCCCAAATGTACAACCTTTATGATTTGTTTCGCCTTATTTGTAGTTTATAATCACGTTATTTTAGACCCACGTTACTGTTCATTCGTTATTGTTGTCATTTAGTTTTAGTTAGTTCCTTAGTAGCTGCTTAAGTATACAAGTTCTCTTGTACTAGGCTATTGATGGAAAATCTGAAATCTGAAATTATGTGTTAACTGCAATTGACTTAGTTTTTGATTAGCAGACTTTCCAACGTTTCAACGAGTAATTCATGAATGTTTCTCAACAGCTGAAATCAGAAAAGACGTGAGTGGCCATTTGCACAATGCATTATACATTGGAGATGTGGAGGAGAGGATAAAAGTCTTGAAACAAGTTGGACAAGGTGATTACTGCCAACTGACCTTTTAGCTTAGCTTAGCTGTTCTAAAAAAGAATCTGAATCGAATGATATTTTTGTTCATTTTGAAGAGTGTTCCAATGTCCACAATAGAGTTAGAACCTCTAACGCTACTCAATCGAACCTCTCGCATAAAAATGTATGAAAATATTGCTCTATCCAGATTCTTTTGTAGAATAGCTAAAAAGTCTGTTAATTTTTTCATTATCTATAAAATATCATCCTCGACAGATTTCAAATTAGATCAGAAGGGAAAGAATAACCAATGATAGGATTTATTGAAGAAGATTATGCGATTATATATTTTAACATTGTTTTATTATGTCAGGTTCGCTTGCATATTTGACTGCTGCCAATCATGGCCTTGCTGATGAATGCGAAGAAATTATCTCAACATTTAATCTTGATCGTGCCAAGGTAATTTATTTTGCCATTTTCGTGAGAGACTGATAGCTCCTTGAATACCTTTTATAACAAGAGATATTTCTATTTTCCAATATGAGTAAACCTTAGCAGTGATAATTTACTGTTGTTCTTGGAATTTAGACCTTTGATTATGAATGAAAGAATTCAATTGCAAAGGGGTATTTCATAACTTCATTGAAACTGCATGCTGGATCAAAATTTTAATACCGATGTGAGGGTTTACGGTTTAAAGCAAAATACCTCAGTAGGAATGGATATTGCCGAACATTTTGTGATTAATACACTTTCAATTACAGCTTCCACCTGTCAATCCAAATGCTACATTAATGCGTCCTCCTGTACCCATCATGCAAAGCGAAGGAAACTGGCCACTACTTGCTGTTAGTAAAACTCTCTTTGAAACCAAGGGAGGTCTCAAAGGTAAATTATTTTTATTCGTAAACTTAGCAGAAGCCTGAGCAAGCAGTAGAATAGAAAATGGATGGAAACGCAAAGGTTTTTACGAGAAAGGAGGCTGGAGAAATCATGACAATAAATATTAACAACACGAATCTTTATACAGGAATGGACCTTTTAGCTATTCTACAAAAGAGCCTGGATCGAACGTTATTTTTATACATTTTTATATGCGACGTTCGATCGAGTGGCGATAGAGCTTCTATCATTATTGTGCACATTCGAAAATTCTACAAAATGTAGCAAAATAGCGTTCGATTCTGATTCTTTTCAGAATAGCTAACAAGTCTATTAACATTTCAACATATGATGACTGCCATTCACTTGTGTCCTGATTAACTTGAATGGAAAACGGAAAAATTTAATGCCCAACCCTCTACAGTATGAGTGATCTTATATTCCAATCTTTAGATTATAAATCATTTTAAAAGCCCGTGTAAGGTAGGTTGGTCACTTGAAACGTTTTTGCCAGATATTTGACAGTGATTTTGAAGTTTTTGCACTATCTCCATTTTGAAAGTGTTTTATTTTTTAATCCAAAGAGACTGGAGGAGCAGCTGGATTGGATGCAGGTGATATTGGCGAAGATGGCGGAGAAGGATGGGGAGATTCTGATCTCGTTCTTGGAGATGGTAATTATCAACTACCGTAAAAGTTCTGTTAAGCCCCCCTCTCTATGAAGCCCCCCTCTCTAATAACCCCCTCTCCTCTTAGCCAATTTTTTTAATAAGGCCCCCCCACTTATATCAAAATCCAGCGGTTACCAAATATTTTCCATTTAGTGAGCTAAAGTTTATATGCCAATTTTTTATGTGGTTTGAGATAACACTGTTTCGAATTTATGTTATGTATTTGACTCGTAAAGTTGTATTTTGAGTCCGCAAAATATGGTATAAAAGAACTAAAAAGCTATCATATATATCCTTGTCATTTGATTTTGTGAATAAGCCCCCCCCCCTCTAATAAACCCCCTTCTCTTTTAATCCCCCCTCTCTGTAGTGTCCGAAAGTAAATAAGCCCCCCCCCCGGGGGGCTCGATAGAGCTTTTACGGTATCTTCATGTGTTCGATGATAAATCAAGAAGTCACAAGTGCAAATATAGAAATAGAATCCTCATATATGGTAGACTTTGTTGGACATTTCGATGCATGATCGTCATTGGAAACAATGAACATCAAACAAAGTCTGAAGAATTGAACAAATATGTTGTATTTTGTAGACGGAGGATTTGAAGATGCGGAGGAGAAGTTAATTGACGACGAAGAAGGTGGAGGATGGGATGTTGGAGATGATGACTTGGAGTTACCCCCTGATATGGTTAGTAAATTTTGATCTTGGTATATCTTAAGTAATCCATAGTACGGGGGTTAACGATGTTAATACCTTTATATGTTTTGTGAATGTTATGTAAAGTGAGACAGTGCTTACATAAACAGTGACCTGCCAGGTGACGTTAGTCCCATTAGAGAAATGAATTGATATCCCCTTATCAGTTTTGCGTTGAAACCCTCTTTTAAACATGAAACCACAGTGATATGATACCAGTGTTAGGATTGAGAATGTTTTTTTGAAGATGAACCGTCTCTTTTTAGAACCCATCATAGTTAATGAACCCATAGATTTATCAACGGCCATATTATTGTTTTCTAGGACGTTGGTCTACCTGCAGCTGAAGGAGATGGTTACTACATTCCACCAACGAAAGGAACTAGCCAATCACAAATCTGGACAAACAATTCACAATTACCGGGCGATCACGTGGTCGCAGGATCATTCGATACCGCAGCCAGGGTTGGTATTATTGGAATCTGATTTTAGTTCACTTCATATTTCTAATAGTTCATTCGTTCATTCAGTTTTATTCATTAAGGCACAGTAGCCCCTTCTTCAGTTCGTGAGAATTGCTTTTCAGGGGGCAATGGCAAAAACATCTACATTAAGTATTTTTGAGATAAATTGCAACAGTACCCCATTCATGATGTGCAAGACATTACCTACGAAACTTTACAACAGATCGAGAAAGCATCTAAATTTCGACGTTGTGTCAAAATTGACGCTATTTGGTTACTTTTGCACTGGTTCATTTTTTCGTGAAAAATATGTGAAAATGCATATTCATTGGTGTAAATAGAGCCACTTCAGCTTAAAATTGATTCACACGTTTAGTTGCTTGTGTATACAGTAAAGGCCCGCCTTTAACAAAATACCCTAAAAGTTACCCAGACCCTGATTTTTTTGCTAGAGCAATAGTAGAATCATGTGCTAGGTTCAAAACCAATCTTTCTTTGGTAACTTTCCATCACCATATGATTCAGATTTTCAGATTTCAGATTTTCATTCCCAATCAAAAGCCTAGTACATGCTTTATACAAGTATACTTAATACAGCTAATGAAGGGTAAATAACAAAACGGAATAACATAACAAATAAGCGAAATGCAGCAAAAGCAATAAAAAGATGAAATATAATCGTAATTAAACTACTGCCTTTGTCAGATACTTGTAAGTTCACCTAGATCTGTTTTGCTCTATATGTTGACTTTAAGCAACTTTCAATGAATTTATTGATTGCATGATTTAGTGGTATATTTTTTTCATTCATTAGGTATATAAATTTACTTTTTGTGTCCAAAAAGTTGAAAATTGGTGTTATTGATGATATTTCGCCAAATAGTTTGATTCTTTCATCGCTGTTTATCTCACATGTCATTAAACAATGAAAAGTCGTATGTAAAGTCGCTGGTGTGGTCTTGTGTCTTTTTCCATAACTAGTGATCTCTATGTTGTAACTATTTTATTCAGTGATTAGCCAACGAACCATCCAACCAATTAATCAATCAATCAATCAATCAATCAACATATATTTCTTTTTGCACAGCTTCTCAACGATCAGCTTGGTGTTGTAGAATTCGCTCCTTACAAGCAGCTTTTTATGTCTGCCTACACACGCTCAAGAACCTCGATCCCAGGCCTACCTTCATCGCCAGATCTCTTTGGATACCCTCATCGTAACTGGAAAGAGGCTGGAGCTAAACATGGTCTTCCTGCTGTTGGAATGAAACTCAATGACCTCGTTCAGAGATTACAGGTTAATATCGATTTTTTACGCATCTTAGTAATTTCTGTGTAAGCGTTATTTTAAAGATTTTAGTTTGTTTTCGTTCGACATACAGAAAAGCAATCGTAAATCCTCGCACCTTCCGTCTCACGTAGGAACACCAGTGGGTACTGGGGGCACCTGCCCCGAAGATTTTGCAATAAACAAAAATGACCTTTTGTTTCAGTTTGTCCCCTTTAGCTCAATGAAAAATTGCCCTTGAAGGGCTGTGCTCACCCCAAGCTTCAGATGCGGCCTACGACCCTGTCTCCCTGATTTTATCCTCCCCTTTTTAAACGAGAATTTCTTCCGTTTTCTTGACACGATTCTTTCTTCATACGATATTGATTTCATAACACTTTTCGCTACCCATTGACAGACCATAACAGTTTTCTGAAATCTACTGTGCTCATCTCATGCTTACTACCCCTTCTAAAAATTTATTTCTCTATTTTCAATTCTCAATCTTTGCACATTTCAGGCTGCATACCAGATGACTACGATGGGCAAATTCCAAGAAGCTATCGAAAAGTTACATGGAGTACTTCTAAGCATAACTTTATTGGCTGTGGAAACAAAACAAGAAATCACTGAGGTAAGTTTTCATAGATGAGCCAAAATTAAACACTTACAAAGCTGAATTTTATTTAATAGATTCTTATGCTCAAGGTAACAATTGCTGCAACCGTTTACTTCAGATTGTTGTACGGAATGCCTTTATTTGTTCAGGAATTCATTTGTGTTAACAATAGACTTTTTTAAAGATTGGCACCATAGAGTTTTGTCTCCTTTCAGGAGAGAACCAGGATTGGAAATTGCATCCTCAAGAACAATAACAAAGGGGTGAAAGAAAGACTTGTTTCTTTGCAAGCGGGGAAGACTGCAGGAAGATCATACTGATCAGGAGATCAGAATCATACGGTTCTAACTTGAAATTTGTTTTGCCCGGCAGTGTAGGTCTTACCCAACGTAATCTTGTATTTGCAGCTTTATGCCTTTTTTCTTCCAAGCCTTGATATCTTCCTATCATACTTCCTTGCATAGGCTCAGGAACTTCTTGGCATCTGCAGAGAATATATTGTTGGTCTTTCGATGGAATTGGCTCGTAAAGAGTTACCGAAGGTACGTTCTTATACCAGATTTCCATCGATTATTCATGATGGTGGTAGTATCATTCCAAGCCAGAGTTTCATTGAAAGCTCATACGTTATTTTGATTAAATTTTGACTATTGAAATTGAAAGAATTTTGTTTTTTTTCAGTCGAATGCTGCACAGATGAAACGCATTTGTGAGGTTCGTATTTCATTAGATCATCCACAAAACCCTAATTACTAGACTCGTAAACAAATGAAAAATTGTTTGTTTGGCTCTACTTGCTACCAGTTTGTTGGTCTCTCAGTTTTCTCGTTGATTGCCTTTGATTGACGTTTGGCTTTGTTTATTTATCAATTTGTCTATTTCTTTTATACTATTTTTATTTTTCTAGGCACGGTTGCTCGATCAGTTTATAAGGACTGCTTTTCAGGGGACTGTGGCAGATATTTACAAACTGTAATAGCAAAATAAGCAATTAGGAAATGATATGAAATACAAAACTATAAGAAAAAATTAATGCTTAATGTTTTAAAGTCTTCGTTTGAAAATGGCAAGGGGGTGTGCGCGTTTAAGGTCATATTTCAAGGTGATTCCAAAAATCCACGAAAAGTTATTGCTTTTTCCCCATTGCTGGTTTTCCGTATTGGCGATGAAGGATTGAAATCAATCGATATTCAAAGGTTGGATGACAGGCAGTACTATCGATGGCGAGTAGTTAATTAATCAACACACTAATCTTTATGCTAAATGGGCTTGTTTTTATTTGCAGATGGCAGCTTACTTTACACATTGTAATCTTCAACCAGTTCATCTTATCCTTACTTTGAGAACGGCATTGAATTTATCATTCAAGGTAACATTCCATGTTTCAAATCTTGTCATTTTCAGTCCATTTATTTTAGCCTCGATATTCATTTCATTTCGCTTGCATACACATAATCACTGTCTAGAATTCCGCTTGCTTACATAAAGTCACTGTTGAATAGATATTGTTCTCGTAAGCTAGTTTAAGTTTCTTTTTGGGTCAAACTATTTCCAGAGTGCTATAAAAGTCACGGCTGCGCGGCTGTCAGCCGAAGGAAGTTGGCTTGTCCATGCCATAGTTGAGGAAGATTTAGTAATTTCAAAAGAAAATAAGGAAAATCTGTGGGCTATCTATATTAGCAACAGAAACTAATTTACACGTTTTATGGGTTTAAGCAACACAAGGAGATCGAAAAATCTGAATATTTGATATGATAAAATGAGGAAGGTTTAACTAACGAAATTGGTATTCAGAGGAAGGTTTGACCTTTTGTGGGCTCTTATTGTTTTCATTCAACAAAGTGCGTAGTTATGCATTTTATCTCGATACCTTGAGCAAAGTGTTTCCAAATTTTTTACAAACATTCTCCAACGTTTTGCTTAATGTTGATTTCTTGCCGTATTTTATCAACAGAAATTGATTGTTGAAGCCCCTTTTTTCCTTTCTTTCAGTTGAAGAACTTCAAAACTGCTGCATCATTTGCACGTCGTCTCCTCGAACTCGGTCCAAAGCCAGACGTTGCTCAACAAGTAAGAACATTTTTTCATTGTCGTTCAAGGGTCATTGCTAACCGTGATCCTTTGCAAGTGAGCGAATCTTACAAACTGGCAGGTAACTAAACAATCGTTAAAGACCCATGCAAGGGTTCTTTATCGATTAAGCACGTTCTTTATCGATTTTTAAAAACTGTTTTTATCTTTTGAATTTAGAGAAGCTGAAGGAACCTTACTAACAAAATACAAAGTCATGTTTGTGCTGCAATTTATCATGGTTGGCCATGGCTTTTTAATTGGCCGTTAGTTTCTCTGCTTCTTGCAAAGATTTTCTAATGTATGAAAAGGTACAATGAAGTAATCAAATTTAGTTGGTCTTATTTGTCATAATTGCCACATATATTTTTACATGTATCTTCATTCCTTTCAGACCAGAAAAATTTTACAAGCATGCGACAAGAATCCCGTTGACACTGTTCAATTTGATTATGATGAGCTGAATCCATTCTCTGTATGCAGCATCTCTTATACTCCAGTTTACAGGTAAGGCAATTAGCGCCAGTTGGGGCCTTTAGAATGAACATCTTAGTTTCTTAGATTGTTTAGAAATATTCTCTATCTGAGCTGACAGATCCCTATTTCTTAAGAGAACTGCAACTCCACCAACCCACACCAAAGAATTACAACAACAATCCTTTCTCGACTTATACCGGGTGCGCCAAAATAAACTATGCACGTTTAGCAGGCCACAACAAATCGTAAACTGGACCGATTTTGGAGATTTATGACTTAATCTTTAGCAAAAAGCCTGAATTAGATTCTTGGACTTTTTGCAAATTTGTCCGTTTTCAGTTTTTAGAGCCAGAAGCGAGTTTCTTAAAATGTTCGTTTTCGAAAACATTGAATACGATCAGAAAACGTCGATCAAACTTTAAAAGATTCAACATGAATGAACAAAGAGAAAACGTTTCAGGGGGATTTGGGGGTTTAGTACGAACTCTCGTATAGCAGATTACAATTGGTCGATTTCTGAATCGTAAATCACCACTAACAAGTTATGTCTTTGCTCATTCATGTCGATTATTTAGAAAACTTGATCGATATTTTTTGATCGTTTTCAGTGTTTTCGAAAACTAAAATTTTGTGAAAATCGCTTCTAGCTCTAGAAATTTGAAAATGAAAAACTTTGCAAAAATTTCAGTATCTAATTCAGGCTTTCTGCTAACGATTAAGTCATAAATCATCAAAATCGGTCGAGTGTACGATTTACTGTGGCCTGCCAAACATGCATAGTTTATTTTGGCGCACCCGGTATACAGTCTATTTCGTTATAGTGGACAATGTCGTCAGTTGAAATTTTTCAAAAAATGATTGTTTAATTTCAGGGGAAAACCACAGGAGAAATGTCCACTCTGCCAAGCAATCTACACACCAGAACAAAAAGGAAAAGTTTGCCGTGTCTGTAGGGTAGGTTACTTCTTATTCTGCTACTAAGATTTTCTGGGTTGAAAAGTCAGTATGTTGATTACGAGGCACTGGAAAACAAATTTCTTTACTTTTAAACACTTTGTAGCCATTCTTTTATGGAGGAAAGGAAAATTATAGGTAATGCGCGTGGCATTTTAAGCGTCAAGGAAATGCTGTATTACTTTACGTTGAACATTGATTTGGTTTTCTCTTGATTACAGTTCCTTTGCAGTTTAGTCTTTGCATTTGTCAAAGGGTTACTTCCTTACGACTTAGAGGTTTTATGATTTCGAAAATCTTCTGATATATATTTGATGTTATTCATTTGTAGGTTGCTGAAATTGGAAGACCTGGCCAGGGGTTGAAGATTAGCATATCACAGTTCAGATAATGCAAAACCAAAGACAGAGAACAGTAGACTTAGGGTATTTTAGAATATGAAATTATCATTAAGAATAGACTTACTCCATGAATAGATGCTTTGTTAAATAGATTGAAATTACGACTTAACCAAGTCTTCTCTTCTAGCCGCTTTTGGCAGGACAATAATCTATGCATCACTAGAAACAGGCTATTTTCTTCTTCTTCCCGGTGCCAAAATCAGTTGTTTGATATCTTTTTTCGATAATGTTAGCCCGAAGGTTTTAGCCCCAGTGGCATTGCTGTAAGATAGCAATACTTTGTTTATATGTTAATCCACACCAAGAAAAGTCTTATCAAGGCTTTTACAGCCTCGAAATGGTAAATCCGCAAATATGATATTTGTTGCAAAGCCTGCCAATTTGTCTTAAAATTCTCTGGTACAAAACTAAAGCTGAAACGACAAAATTCAAACCATGAGATCAACAGTTTTTCCCATTTCCCCATTGAACCCCCTGTCCAAACCCTAGAAAACTTCATGTAAAGCTGCATTAGCCCCTAGACTTATTACATGAGTCCTTGTTTTCATGCCAATCAATTAAATGGAGCAAAACTTAGACGAATGTCATCAGTCTGATGAGCCCATAGTAAGACTGCCTTATTGTTTCTTGAGCCACTGCATGATTTCTAGTACGCTGCATCAACTGTAGTAACTGATGTGTTGCTGTTAAATACACATAAATAGTATGGATGATCAATTACCCTCTTATTAGAAACGATATTTGTCTGAGTATTTTGTCTTCCTTACCATGTACATATTAGCGGTGTTCATAGAGTGCTTCAGTCATGTTTTGCAACAAGTTGAAACAAAATGACAATTAAAAATGAAGCGAAAACTATCAAAACGTGGATCACCTCGATTTTACATCACAGGATCTTCTACCGAGATGAATGAGCGTTTTCAACAAGTTACAACAGCGTAAGTCATTAGTGTCTTATTTGAAAAATCTTATAGTGCTAAAAAGATGGCACGACTGGACTGGTGCCCCTACAATACATAAGAAATCGATGTTCCAATTTTAATGGAAGGGAGAAAGGAAGAAAAAACTGATTCAGGAAAGTTTTTTCCTTCGGAACTCTTAGCGGAAGTGAGGTCACGCTGAATCTTTCGTCTCTAGTTCTCCGGATGTCAAAAGAAAATTTATCGAGAAAGAAAATGGCGGCTAGCATGAGACAAGTCCCGTTGGTTTGCGGTGGGCATGAACGGCCAGTAGTGGATTTAAAATTCTCTGGTATGACTGAAAATGGTTCATATCTCATCAGTGCATCGAAGGGTAAGATATTTTTTATATATTCAGTCTAATATCACGGAGAATACTGTTGAAAATATGAACTACAAAACCGGGCCGGCCTAAAAAAATGGCCTACTAGATATTATAAGGATGTTAATAAAATAGATGATGATTGTCAAAAAAGGACAAGAGCAATGTTCTCGAAAACACTCACCTGAAACATCCTAGAACTGGGAATGATTTTAGCTAAAACTGTAGAAGACAAATATAACGCTGACTGTCCCACTTTTATATTTTGCTCATGACCATGTTTGTGAAACTTTTTTCCACCATTACCAACCACCACACGCATAAATTAAATCCCACATAAATAGTAAGATGGAAAAGAACGCTCTGCTCTTTGAGAGTTCTGTTTCAATTCAGTACAAGTCTCAGATTTAGCATAAAGAAGATGCATAGCTTCAAAATATACACATTTTTTTGTAAGAAGATAAGAATTTGGGCCAGTACTGACAGTTTCTTAGAATTATCAGATTTTGAGTACTCAGAGTTTCTTACGAGTTTCTGAGAGGTCCCATAACAATCTTCACGTTGACTACCTGACTACTACCTGTGCCCTCATGAACACACATTACTCATTCAAGTACCTTACGAGTAATGTGATGCAGGAAACAAGTGAAAAATGAATTGAAATATTTTTAAAGGATTTCCTGTATCAAAATTAATATTTTCTTAGCTTATAACAGGATTGAGACCAGGGCATGAAAAAATATTTTCCTTCTTGCGACCAGACAAAAATCATGCTTAAATTTCCTGCAAGAACATATCAATAAAATCTGGTTTTGTCAATGAGATCACGATCAGAAACTGGCTCCAACCAACAAGTATCACGTATCACCTTTTGAAACATCATCTTGCAAGCACTGGGATGTAGAGCTGCTTATTATTCGGATACATGAGATACAATCTGCATTTGTTTGACTTTATTTATGTTTTTAATTTGTACAAACAAATGGGGAAACAAAGAATGATAGAAGGAAGGGGATATAATTTGAAAATTTCCTGCAGGACAGTATGAATGGAAAATTTCCTGCGACCGCCCGGTCACATGGTCGGGTGGGTTTTCTTGCCCTGATTGAGACAATAAAACAGACTACATTCTGTGTTGTTACTCAGAGTTTCACGCTATACGGGGATCATCAGACAACTCCTAGTTTCTTAGCTTATGTTTTCCCAGTACTGGAGTTTCTTGATTTTGTGGTGATCTGAGCTTGAGGAGAGTTGAGTTTCTTATAAGCAGTTTCTTATGAAAATATGTGTATTTGATATGACCTCTAAAACTTCTAAGTGGTTTCAGTTCACTCATGCGGATACTTTTCCTTCGCAGATGGTAAACCTATGCTGAGAAATGGGGAAACTGGAGACTGGATAGGGACATTTGAAGGACATAAAGGTGCTGTTTGGAGTGCCACTCTAAACAAAGATGCCACTTTAGCCGCCACTGGTGCTGCTGATTTCTCTGCGTAAGTTTCAATTTTTTTCTCATAATTTTTAATTTCAAAATTCATATTGAAAATACTGTAGCATCAATTTGCATTTCATGTTTCAAAGAGATGATTGTTGCTAATGACTTTTTTCTTTGCAGAAAATTATGGGATGCAATAAAAGGAAAAGAAATAACAACATTTGCACATAAACATATTGTCAAGTCTGTTGATTTCTCACAGGTATTATCACACTGTTTCATCCTCCATATTTTCAGCCACACTTGATAAATTTTGCCTCTTGGTGATTAAAACTGTTTCTTCTCAACCTTCTTTTCAAAAGACTTCTACCGGGTGACCCAGAAAAGAGTGACCCAACGCAATCTGTCATAGGAAAACAAAGTAAGTGGCAGATTGAAATATTTCAAACGTTGCTCTGTCCCTAAAAGACCAGCCTACATTGTGAATATTTTTCGCAATTTTTTTGGGCCCGGGAAAGTTCCCGAATTAAGGATTTTGAGGAAAAGGGCAGGCTTGAAATTCTCAAAAAGTCATCAAAAACAGGTGATCGATTTGAAGGCATTTCAGTTCTTCAAAACAACGAGGAGCGTGTTTCATTCTGCCTGAGAATATTTTTAAGTACCTAGGGACTATAAACTTGCTCTGAAGACTTCCGACTGGGTTACCTATTCCCAGTTTGAAATGAAAACGCTCCTCGTTGTTTTTACAAAGACATTCAGAAGCAGTTCAAAGTTTTGGCTGAATTTTGGCAACTCTTCTGCCTTAAGAAGCAAAGATAGGGATTATCATAATCACGTGAGAGAATGAAATTGAAATTGCACAAGAGTTTGAATTTTTAGATGTGACAAATAGCGAATGGTTCCAAGTTTAATGTGTCAATTTTTAATTTCAGGACAGCACTCGTCTTCTTACAGCTTGTAATGACAAAAAATTAAGGATACATTCACTAGAAAAAGCAGACTCAGGTAAGCGTTCCTAAAAATTAAAATCTGTCTCAAATAAGATATCACATGAAAATGCCCACAAAAGTACCAATGGACAGAAACTGAGCAATTTGTGGTATGGCAAATCTCATGACATCTAATTTGTGACAGATTTTGTTTTGGTTCATGCAAAAGATTTTTAATCAGTTGTATATTTTCTGTATGTTATCAGTTTTATGATGATTATTGCTGATATATAATTGTATTTTTCAATTCAAATGAGTTCTATTACTTGTAGATCCCCTCATCATGGAAGGCCTGACTGGAAACTCAAAACGTTGTTTATGGTACAACAATGACATTATTTTTAATGGAGGAGAAGATAAAACAATAAGGTAAGTACAATTTTTTTGTCATTTTCAAAATGTTTCAAATCTACAATGATACACTTCATTATTTCTTGATCAGTTTATGGAAGGCATTGTTTCCAAGCCTTACACTGACGTGGTTTTTAAAAACCAACAACAAGGGAAGAACTCATAATGTCTTCATTGTTCTTTTTAGCCAATGGGATGTGAGGACATTATCAATAGCAAACAAAGTAGAATTAGATTCAAGCATAACAAACATGCAATTATCCAGTGATTTGGAAGTTCTCACAGTATCCTATGGAAAAACTGTTTCATTTTATAATCCTGAAAGGTGAGTGATTTTGTATTGCCATTTCCCAGATTTTATTAAAAGTCTTTCACCTCATAAAAGTTATGATTCTAGAAATAAAGAAATGATGGTCTTTAATTCACATCAGCGGTGGTGCCAGTGGAGGGCTACAGCACCCCATTAGAAGCATCTAGCCCCCCTATCAGAGGAAATTTTGGGTTACCAGTTAAGCCTGATAACCAGTTAACCTTAAACCTTGTATGACGGTTCCTTTTTTGCATGAAAGCACCAAAAATGATACCTGGGGCCCAGACCCCAGAGAAGAAGGTTGCACCATAGTTGTTACAGGACGCCATCTGATTTAAGCAAAAGTAACGGCCCAAAAGTATCTCATTTGTCTTGAAATAGAAAGCTTAGATTTAGACATTTTTAGTAGTACCTATTTCTTGTTGCTCATAGTCTGGAACTGATAAAGAAACATGAGTTAACAGCCCCTGTTTATGCTGCATCGTTACATCAAGGAAAGAAGTTTTACGTCACTGGGGGAGAAGATTTCTGTTTACGTAAAATTGAATTCGAAACTGGAAATGAATTAGGTAAGTCGAAATAATTTCAATGTTCAGGATAGTAATAAAACCAATCGTACAACATCTTTAAGCGCTCTAATTGAAACCGTCCTGAATGACATTGATGTACCCCTATCCATGGGTGGAAAAATAGCGGACCATAGCACCAATGGTCCCAAAAATGTTCTCACGGTCTCCAGAAAGACTTAAAAAGGAGAAGAAGGAGAGGGGATTGACGATTTGAATGTTGTGCTCTTTGCATTTCAAACTAAATCTTTAAAAACTTAGATTGATGTTTAGTCAATTTAGGCTGTTTGCGGTCTAAGGAAAACATTGTTTATAACTTGGCAAGTATTGAGTTAAAAATCAACAAAATTTGCTTTATATCATTTGCGATTAAGATTGATGATCACTGATTAATGATTGATGATCACTGATCAATCTTCAAAATCTATCCCACGTATTTCTATCATGACCTGTCAAAGGTGGATTTTTGTTTGGAGCACCTGGCTGTCACGGAACGTTTCTCAACGTCATTTTGGTCCGAAAATTAAAATATTTTCTCCGCCCCTGGCTCTATCTTTCTCTCCTACTTCAGAATCATTCAAAGGGCATTTTGGTCCCAAAATTAAAATATTTTCTCCGCCCCTGGCTCTATCTTTCTCTCCTACTCCAGAATCATTCAAAGGGCATTTTGGTCCCAAAATTAAAATATTTTCTCCGCCCCTGGCTCTATCTTTCTCTCCTACTTCAGAATCATTCAAAGGGCATTATGGTCCGAAAATTAAAATATTTTCTCCGCCCCTGGCTCTATCTTTCTCTCCTACTTCAGAATCATTCAAAGGGCATTTTGGTCCGAAAATTAAAATATTTTCTCCGCCCCTGGCTCTATCTTTCTCTCCTACTTCAGAATCATTCAAAGGGCATTTTGGTCCAGTGCATTGTGTACAATTCTCGCCAGATGGGGAACTCTACGCTTCAGGATCGGAAGATGGTACGTTACGATTATGGCAAACAACAGTTGGCAGAACTTATGGACTTTGGAGAGCATATGAGGACGATGAAAAACCAAGTGTTGTGAATGGTGTTGTAGAAGCAGTTTCGGAAGAATCGTAAAAATCATATTTATATCGTTTAGATATTGCTAAAAGTTAACACAATTGGGAATGGAATGCCTAACTTCTTCACTATAGTCTGTTGCATATAAGATGTCACGCGAAAATGCTTGCGAATAATAATAAAAGGGAATTCCATCGTTTTAGGTATCATAATTCCGAAGTTCCGGCTAAAACACAAGAGGGACAGCCAAATTCCAAATTAACATTAAAAACCCAGTTAGGTTTGTGGGGTCCTTGAAATTGTTTCGGAAGAGTTGTACAAATAGCAGCAGTTTTATTCAGGAGGATTATTAAAAAGAATACCGCTTTTGACATCTCAATGAAGTATTGCTTGAAATTAAAACAATAACAGAACAGGGATTAGGGAAGCGAAAGCTCAACCTTCAAGTCTATTTCGTGGGAATATCGATTTCCTACAGTTGCGGGTACAATTATTGAATTAGTTTCCGAAGAGTCGTAAAATTAAATTTACAACTTGAAGGTAAGCTAAAGCTTTTCAATGAAACTTGCTAGAAAGTAAGTATCACCGTTGGGATAGCACATCCCCCAATAATATCCAAAAATTGCTGTTCTATCAGACATCTAATGCTTATAGGTTTTAGAATCATCTTCCTAATTTAGAATACAAGAAATTTATAACTCATCCAGTTTTCAGAAGATAATGTTGTTGTCTTATCCAGTTTTATGCAGTTTTTGCTGTACATTGTAACTTCTTGGTAATCTTCTTTTGCTAATATATTTACGTTGAATTTCATTTCTGACAAGGACCCAAAGTCGAAATTCTATGATGTTCGTTGCCTTCAGAATATGCTGGGTTCACTTTGCTCGTATTTGTAAAGTTGCACATGGAATGTATGGCAGGTGCTTTGAATGTTTCACTGGCAAAAACTAACAAAAATCCTTGGTGTGGTGTAGAATTTGAAATATGATTAATTAGTTAATGAAACCATTTACTCATATTTTATTTACCTTACTTGTTTTCCCGAGTTGACCAGAAATGCAAAGAACTTTCGAAAGAAATTGCTTAAAATTCCTCATCTAGTGAATATCAGTGGCCCCTTTTGTAATCCACCTTCTTGAGATGGGGCACAATTAGAATTAAAAGGAGCTTTGTCACGCCGGTGATTGGTTTAGAGAAAAAAACTTAGATAAAAGAAACGAGCCCAGGCTCTTTGAATTTTTCGCATGATAAAAATTCAGTTCAATTTGAAACGATCTGTGGAAACGATCTCTTTCCTATTCTTTTCTGTTAATCCTGCCATACAAATCTTTAATCCCCTTATACAATCTTCTGGAATCAATAGTATCTTTTTAATCTGAAGACCGATTGTTTCACTATGCAGTATACACTATGTTTGAATTGAATTGACTGAAAGGTTATTCAAATTTCTGACAATAACGTAAAGAAATTTTGGTCGACCATGAAGGAAACAACAAAAGATGCGAAATCAGGAAAGAGAATAGGACTTGTCAAGGAAGGGCCTAAAAGCAAGACAACACTACAACGGAAGGTAATGTTTACTTTTAAATGTAGCTCGCTCCTCGGATCTTTTCACAATTTCAAAGTAATTATTGCTGAAATTTGAAGCACTATTGATAACGAATTTCAAGGCAATTTTATAATCGTTTTCGGGACTATTCTAGTATCACACACCTATTGGGTTTTACTTTTGGAAGGGTTTAGTTAGGATCAGTATAGGCACAGTGTGTGATACTTCACAAGCGTCTTTCCTTCATCCCATTAATATGAAACCTCCTGATAAATTTGCTGTCGTAAGAATTAAATTTACAGTTGAAGAAAGGAGGAGATAAGTGGAGTAAGTTATGAATAGGACAAAGAAGTGGCCACTTCCATATGCAGCTCTTGAGTCAGCTTTTTCTCTCCGTCAACTAACTTTAACAATAAATCTTATTTCATTTCAGCTTGTCCCTTTGACTACCGTTCAGTTGGAAGATGGCGCCAGGGACGAAAGGACATATCATGTTGTCATACCAATGGGGCAGTCAGCCTGAGGTTCTTCGAGTCAAAGAGCGGCTAGAAAAAGATGGCTTCGATGTCTGGATGGATCTGGATGAAATGCAAGGCAATATATTCCAAAAGATGGCCGAGGGTGTTGAAGGGGCATCGTTAATGATTGTTTGTATGAGTTCAAAATATGAAACATCCATTAACTGCAACAGAGAATTGCAATATGCCCAGGTATGACATGCATTGTTCTCATCTGTTTACAACTTGCATTGAAAAACGTAAAATAGCAATAAAATTTACTTAGATCCGTCTCTTCAGGCCTCCTTCAGGCATTGCTCACAGAAAAAGACGTTTTCAGTTCGCTCTGTGCAAAGTATCAATTCCAACGGAATCTGCTTATTACTGATTCACTTTTCAAAGTCATTGCTTACGTTTTCTACAAGTGAAATGCTTTTCAGTTTTATTACAACTTACATTATTTCTTTATTCTTTGTTTCGGTTACCATCAGGTTACCATATGTTACCATACAGACCAGACTCCTATACCAGTGTCTGGAGTGGTGTTGGAGCTTCCATCACATCACTGCTGTCCACATTTGAACATTCTGCAAATGATTAGAGATTTCGTTCGATTCAGATTCTCATTCAGAATAGCTTATAGGTCAGGTCTATTTGATATCGAGAAACACGTATGTTAGTTTATACCATAGAAATGGTTTATACGGTTGTCAATAGTTGTTTTGATCTAGGCTTGGACATTCAATGTATTTTACTTACTTCAGCGATGTTTGAAACGAAGAAACTCTTTTGGAAACCCACCTTAACAAAACACGGCAGTGCGAGTTTGAAACGTGTGTGTCCTTGTATGCAAGTTTAGATGTATTTTAGCCGAAATCTTTTCAGGCAGACCTTTGAAAGATCTATCGTTAATTTCTCCTTCAGGTGAAGCAAAAGAAAATTGTACCAATCAAGTTGGAGAGCAATTACAACCCAAGTGGGGCTTTAGGCCTAATCGTTGCAGGCTCACTTTACATTGATTTCACCGACACTTCAAAATTCGAAGACAACGTCGTTAGCCTTGAGAAAGAAATCAATGCAGCTCTGGGGAAAGTGGCAGCCGTATATTCAGCCCCCGTGGTGCAGAAAGCCCCTGAGGACCATCGAATGAGAATTAAATGGGTGGAACAAAGGAACGGAAGCTGGAACGGAGCAGCAGATAAAGTCGTCAACGCTTTGAAAGCAAAAGGAGTGAAGAGAGACCAACTTGTTTCCATCAATGCTCATAATAATGGCAAAGCAAAAGACGCCATTTTTGCTGCTTTTTATGATTTAAATGAGCCTGGGGATGGCGAGCTGAATTTGGCCTACGAATTTCAAAATGAATCATACGGCTGGGATAAATTCTACCAAACTGCCGCGCAGCAGATACAAGGGATAGAAGCAAACGATGTAGTCTCATTGACTGGATGTTGCAATGAAAAAGGCCGGTCCGTCTTTTATGCTTTCATCCAGTTCCCAAGCCAAGGATCTGACAGCCTCGTTCGACATGTCAAGTCTCGTTCTGGGTCATGGAATGGCGCAGCAGATGGCGTGATTGGTGCTCTTGTTGCTAATGGCGCAAGACAAGGCCAGTTGCTAAGCATTGATGCTCATAACAATGGTGAAGATGAAGATGCAATTTTCAGTGCATTCTGGGATCCCAGTCTCCCAGCAACTGGCCCATTGGCTGTTGGTTATAAAGATTTTAATGCGAAGTATGGATGGCCTACGTTTTACGATCATGTCGCTGCTGAGTGCAATAAGATGAACAGGAAAGATCTCGTGTCTATAACTGGATCCATTAATTGTTCAGATAGCAGTGTCATGTATGTTTTCTACTACAGAAAATAAAACTACAATGAAGGATACTATAAGAGCGGAATATTACGGCGGATAAAATTAATCTTATCAACTTGAAGTGCTGCTGCAAGTTAGGGAGAAATTCGCAGAAAAGTCATCGAATATAAAAATCAGTAAATTAAATAATTCAAAACTGACTAATATCTAAAGGTTACTAAGGATGTTCTATTTCTGTTTTACCTGGTTTTACTAAGGATGCATATGAAAACCGCAAGGAAGACTCTTCAGTGGAATAACGTTATGATATTATCCAATGTTGGCGCACAACTGTATTATTATACCTTTGATCAAAACTGCATAAAATGAAACACTTGCATCAGGCCTAATCATAATAAAGTTTCTTCTTTGAATTTGGCTATAATGTTTACAATGTTGATACCTTTGATCAAAACTGCATAAAATGAAACACTTGCATTAGGCCTAATCATAATAAAGTTTCTTCTTTGAATTTTGCATGGCTATAATGTTTAGAATGTTGATCAGCAAACTTTCATGTTAGTGCGTGAATTTGTAAATCAATCTTTGAGCGTCTTTTCTTCCAAGTTACAGACACTTAGCTATCGTTGCAAACAATTAAGCATAGGAAAGATTTTCCTTCCATTATTTGCTGCATCTTCAATTTCAGCTTCATTGACAATCATTGATTTTCGTTCTCTTTTCAAAAATTTAGGCCCACTCACAGCAATGGCGATAGCCCCTACAGGTGCCGTGACCAAAATCACCAAAACGGCAATTGTCACAATTTGAATTCCAACAGTTTCTTGGAATTTGCCTGTGTATCCTCGTTCTCGAGCAGTGTCAAGCGGTATAGAACCAATTGCAGCCTGGAAAAGAGGTCGAAAACTATTTATTACTGTTGTCTAGTAATTCAAAATAGAGGCAGTCTCCAAGAAGCTTTCAAGATGTTGTCTTCATTGTTGGTCTATTTGTTGGAGCTCTTTTTAGCCTTGGTATAGTGCTGATGATAACCCAAACAGTTATGCGATTGTTCTTTTTAAATCTGCGTGCAATACCTAAATTGAATACGTATAAATTTGACCCCTCAAGCTCTCAATTATAAAGCTTTTAAGCTCAAATTTTAATTTCTTGAAAGCAGATTATTTCAATTTTTCCTCAAGAATAAAAAGATAACTTTCATCTTGACCGATGCACCATAAATGCAGTTTTTTACAAATGTAAATTTGGTTCAAAGCATACGCAATGCAAACCCTTACGAATAAACTCTTACCCACTTTATTCTACGACAAAACCAAGTAAATATGCAACGCAGACCATACCTGTACAGTTGCCTTTGGTAACCATGCTAGTGAAATAAACAACTTTTCTTTCACACTGAGCTTATTTCCAAATACAACAGCGTACGTAACGGCGATTCTTAGAACGAGGCCAACAGCAAGGGTTGCCAAACCGCGGCCTAGGATAGCAAGACGGAAGACTACAGTGATGAACTGATGTGCTCATTTGAAGAGCGTTTGACAAGATATTATGCATGATAGTAAAAGGTCCAGAAAGTTTTGACGAGGTCCTATTTTAAACAACTGGCTACCGAATTATTTTATTTCTATTTATTCAGAAGCTGAGCATCAAATGTTTTGATTACTCACAAAAGATACGAAATTTGTAATGACCATTGTTCAGCTTCTGAATGAAATGTAAAGCCTGTCTCAAATTAGATGTAACCTGAAAATGCCCGCGAATAAATGAAATTGAAGAGTTGTGCATGAGCAATTTCGCGTTATCGCAAATGTCGCATGACATCTAATTTGACAAAGTCATTAGATCCATAAAATAAATAAGGAAGATATAAATAAGATCTAATCTAAACCAAACACTTCGCGTGCACCACGAATGAGTAAGCTATCCAGGTTTCAAGGCATCCTTTGAATTTTTCCATAATGTATTTGCAGGACGGTTAATCGGCAAAAGAAGTCCGGTTGGTTGCAATCGCTAATCATTTTTTGAATCGCTTCTTGCACTGGCGAGAGAATGAAAAGCAATAGTGGAAATTGTTAGCATTCATTCCGTGATATTTATTGTTTATCTCAACAAAAATTGGGTAGCTTCCTGAATATGCTCAATGTCAATTTTCCGTTTCAGTTAAAGACTCATAGCTAACCAAGATCCTTTGTATGAAGTGTCATCACCGCCAAAATTGCAATGTGATATTGTATGAAGTGTCATCACCGCCAAAATTGCAATGTGATATTGAGAAGTTCAATTTGAAATCGAATTGTGTAAATGCAAATGCATTCATGCAATTAAGATACCTATAAAGAACTTGAATCGACAAACTACAATCTATTTCACGCCCGACAACACCAAGCCTGAATTCTGACGTCACTTCCGGCCTCTCTTGCAAGAAAGCTGTGGCGCGAAAGTAAAATTTTGTGATAAATGGCGTCAGCAGGCGTCCCAAGTGTCCCAAAGCAAAATATCGAGATATAACGCAATAGCTGTATCTTCGCTCTTTCAAGTTCTTTGAGCATTTTGGACTCAGAGCTTCTTGGTTTTTCATATTTTTCAAAGGCCGTGAACAACTCTGTTTACAAACTCGGGATTCAGCACAGCAGGTAAGCAGACTTTATCATAAATTTAACGTTTTTCCTTTGTTTCATGGAAATTTTGTTGAAAGTTTTGGATTCCTCGATGTCGTTTTGTCCTATATTGCCACCTTTCGCCAATTGTTGACGAAATAAACTTGTCTTTTTCTCGTCTTGAACTTCGGCTTGCAGTTTCAAGAAAATGAACTTTTGTTGGCCTAAATTTAACAAAAATTTTTTCAAACTCCAATATTTTCTAAACTAAGACAGGAATTCTCATTTTGGAGATATAACGCAATAGCTGTAAGCATCTAGTTTGTAGGAATGTTGCCTGTTTTGCTGTAGCCTTTGCCGGTTTCCCACAATTTTCAAAGGCAATTTTTCCTCGAGAGCCATGACCATCTAATCTTCGTTAACTTTACGTGCTTCCTTTCACAAACTTGTCTGCTTTTTAGTCAGAAAACAAACGTTAACCTTGGTTGAATGTATCACTTTCGAACTTAATCTGATGTTTTCAGAAATGAAAGTATTTTAGAGTACTTGCTAGCTGTTTTGGCCACCAGAGCAATGAGAATAATAACAAATCTTTGACTTCGCTCTCAGAAAACTTTTCGTCGGGTTTGGCCTAACTGTAAACAAACATAAAGTTGCATTGTTGCTTATTTTCTTCAAGACTAATGGGGAAGCTCTGACCTAGAAATAGGAGATTTGCTTACTAAAACAATGTTATCAAGGCTACCTTGTACAAAAAATTATCAGCTTTGATTATTTTGCCTATAAATACGATAGTTTGGATAGTTTACTGCAATTATTTGCCCTTAAATCTGTTTTCTTTTTCTTGAGCAGGGTATTGCTGCTCTGATTTAAGCTTGCAAAGACATCTCCTATTTTTGGTTTGCTGCTCTTTTTTGTACATGCAATTCTCTATGAGACAAAGTGAAATTTGCTATGCAGCAAACATTTTTAGTAGGAGGAAATAATATTGTCTCTGTTTTATTTTAGGACCCAAACAGAACAAGATTACCCTTTACCAATCAAGCCCAACCTTGAAGCAGCATTTGACAACAACCACAAAAGACTGCAATTCTTGCTTTTTCAATGCCTGATGCCTGAAGACTGATGCAAAACTGATGGAACATGACTGTTGCAAACAAAGCATTCAATGAAAAACAATATTATGATATATAAAAAAATTGAGTAATCCAATAATTGATACTCTGATGATTTTACTCTGATGATAGGAAGATGGTAAGATAATAGCAATTGAATCATCACAAAATTGAAATTTTAATGCTTCCAATTCTGAAACAGTCTGAAACTTATTCTGAATTTGATCTGCAAAGACAATTGTTTGCAAAGACAATTGTTTGCAAAGACAAAGACAAAGCTCGCCTGTTTCACCCTGTAGGTGAAATGCCATGCTTATTTCATTTTATATAAAGCGCAATACAATACTAGATTGTATACGGCCTAAACAGAACATAATTAAATCAAAGGACCTTAGAAGTGACTCACGGGCTTAATGATTTTTATTGTGAAATTTTCCAAATTATGCCATGAGAATGCAAAGGAAGATCAGTGCAATTTTATTGCACCTTCCTCGAAATATGAGTAAATATGCTGTAATGTTACGTTACAGAATGCAGTCTGAGGAAGCAACCATCAAAAATTGGCGTGCAGGAAATGTTTAGTCTTTGCTTGAAGACTTTTCAGTGGAGAACAAACAATCTAATTAAACACACGAGCAATCAAATTAATCATGAAATACACGTTTTTTTTATTATAAGAAACTTGGATCAGCACTTAGTACTAAAAGTTTCTTAATTTCGCATGAAAATTTCGGTGTTTTAGTAGTAAAAGTTTCTTAATTAGTTTCTTATTTTTTTGGGCCTAAAATTGCGGTATTGTTCGAAGTTGAGCCTTCTTCTCGAGAAAGGGCTTCCATTTTGCATTGACATTGTCATCAAGAAGAAGCCATGCACATCAAGACAAAAATTTACCAATTTTGCAGTTAAAAGTCAAGAAAAGATGAAGGCACCTTTGTTAGAGAGACATAGAATAAGAGAGACATACAGATATAACGTTTTAGAGTTTCTTAACTGTTCTTGAGCGTAGTACTAGAGTTTCTTAAATTTTTGGTCATCGTAGTACTAGTTTCTTATAAACCAGTTTCTTATAAAAAAAACGTGTAATCCGTTTTCAGCATGATTAAACAGTGCTATTGTTAATAAGAAACTCTTTTCAAGAATTCAACTAAGAACTAAACCAGTAAGAACCTCGACTGAGAACTTGGATATTGCTCAAGAAACTTGTTTATTTTGTCTGAGAAGGTAATTCGCATACTGGCGCTGTATTCTGGTAAAACTCACGAAATGCTTGGGAAGTTACCTATCAATGAATACAACGAAAATTTTAGAAGGATGCTGAGAGAAACTGCAAAAACCTTTGATACCCATGAATGATCTAATTTCAACTGTTTACTGAAAGCTAAAGGAGACTTTCATTTCAGTACTGGGTGGGAAAATTTATTGGTTTCTTGAAAACTCTTCGATTGTTGTTCTACTTGACTGATCAGCTGCCTAAAAGTTCTTAGAAAACTAACAATAATCTTGAAAAAATGCTAACAAAGAGCTTTTTGAAATAATTTTGATGGGAACGTCATTGAGCTAATTACTGCACTCAAAGAGTTCATTTTGTTGGAGAAGTTTCCCTTAGCAACCAATCTCATTCTGTGAAATGATGCATCAATACAGGCGAGCAAGGTGGCTGCCATGCCACACATTATATTTTCCAATCTCGGCCTGTTCTCAGCTGCAGTCCCTCTATTTTCCAGAAGTTTATTATTCACAATTTAGCGCAAACCTCAAGATCAATGCGCTTTGCACAAGTCAACTTAGAGGTCTATCTAGTCCGAACAAAACATTGAATTCAGACTATTGCTGAACAAATTAAAAGTCTAGGCCTACTTTTGAAGCAAAATCGGCTATGATTCAAATGAAATGCACAGAAAGTTAAAAAATGCAAGGCTTGAATTGAAAATTGATTTTAAGCAGCTACGAAAAAATAAGTTGATAAACTTCTTGATCAAAGATGAGAGACGTACCTTTCTTCGCTCGTTGAATGCAGTTTTTCATCTAGCATTTTGAGCGCGCAGGCTCCGCGACCATGATTCGTTCTTTCCGTAGAGTGGCCGCGCGTGCTCAAACCGCTGGAGCGTTTGACCTTTAAGATGTCATACACCTCAGGAGGGCCTCCGCTGAACGACAAGCTTTGACCTCGCGTTGTTGCTAGGCTTGATGTGGACTTCATCACGTCCTTCACCCCATGACATAAACGATTTTGTAAACAGGAAAATGCCCACCACCCCTATGACTTCACTACCGTGAGTCAAAAATAACTAGCTGTTAACGCAGTTAAGTAAGTGCTGCTCATACCAGTTGCGTACGCAGCACTCAAGGAGTGAGGGGGTCTGGGGCATAAGCGCAGAAAATTTTCTGTGACCACACCCTCCAGACGCACGGAAAATGGGGGAAACGCCTTTTTTAGTTATATTTTGCATCGTAAACATGGCTGGAATGAGCAAAATATAGGCAGGATGTTTTGTTGAATTTGTATTGAGAATTTATACCCAATTGAGAACATGCATTCTACTTAGAATGCCTCTCCCAACAATGGTCAAGCATTTCTTAGAAACCCAAAACATTGCTCCAGCAAACCTTGACAAAACCATTCTCTCCTCGCTTTTCAAGAAATCTCAAAAAGACAGATCTGCCTGAAAGATCTGCCTGACCCTTCCCGCCCCCCCCCCCCCCTCCCTGCGATACAAAGTTTATTGCATTTTGTATGAACCTCAAGGCCAACCTTTTTGAAAAGTGGGGGGTCTGGACCCCCTCATTCCCCCCTTAGGTACGCCACTGCTCATAGCATTTTCATAATATAATTCTGCAGATTTTTGAAAGAATAAATGTCAGAGTGGAGTTTTTGGGGCAAGTGTTTGAAACCAAGTTAAATTGCAGCTTTCTGAGTGGAAAACTTAATAGAACTGAGAACTTTTTGTAAATTCAAAGACTGCATTACACCATGGGCGATAGGACACCAAGTGTGTGAAATTTTCTGTAGCGAGCCACCTTAACGTTTTATTGTTAGCCACATTAACCAATTTTTTTTTGTGCTTTACCTATTTTCACTTGGTAGTGAGCCACCTTATCGCTGTTTCGTCATGGCTCAATACCGAAAATTTCAAAATGACGAAACAGTGATAAGGTGGCTCACTATCAAGTGAAAATAGGTAAAAACACACAAAAAACGATTGGTTAAGGTGGCTAACAATAAAACGTTAAGGTGGCTCGCTACAGAAACTTTCACACACTTGGTGTCCTATCGCCCATGATTACACAACTATAATACTCATTAAAACTCAATGTAATATCAGTCTCAATTCAACTCTTCAATTGCAATTTCTTTCTTGGACTGCAAGGCTTTCTTTTCCCCAGGTGGTACCTCAAATAGTATATGATTTTCTGATTTGGCCATAGATCAACGCTGGCAGTTTCAAGTTAAAATAGTTGTGATGTTTTAGTAGCAATGCAGTAGCTTTGACAATTTCTTTGTAATTATCCTAGAATGTCAATTATCTGCTTCCATCTGCACCAATCAGCATCCCAGGGGGTACATAACATGTTCAAGGTACGGGTATGTGCCACCCATATGGTTGGGTTTTTGGGCTCAAAATTCTCTAAACAAAACGAGGGTCCTTTTTGGGAAATTTTTCATGAACATGGGTGGGCTTTCGCTGAAATTCGCAAAAATAGTAGAAAATGGGCTGTTTTCCGCGAAAATTCATCATAACAGTCCAGTGGGTACCAAGGCAAGTTTCTGTAATTAGAAGAGGGTAGCTTTCTTAAAACCGGGCAGCAGACCCCCGTCCATCCACAAGTCATGTACCCCCCCCCCCCCCCGGGTCAGCATCTTTAATAATATTCAAGCAACTTGATACATGATGGCAACATACAAAGTGTTCCCCTATTCAATTCTGTGTCAAATAACAGATTCTGTATTGTGCCTTGAATAAAAACAAGTCTTGAGAGCATATGATCCACAGCAGTTTACCACAACAATTCTTCAAAGGTTCATCTGGTAACAGTTTGTATCAAAGCTAAAAGGTCACAAGGTACGAAGAACAGTCACAGAAGCAATGCTGATCCAATGCTGTTTGGTCTTTGAAAGAAGTACATCCTTAAGTAATCCAATGCTGCATTGGTCTTTGAATGTCAATGGTTAAAGAAGCAAATGCTGATCCAATGCTGTGCAAATGGTCACAGGAATATAAATGGTTAATTTGCAGGTAGTGATCCAATGCTGTGTTAATCTTTACATGTCTGAAGCAATATTGATCCAAAGCAGTGGAAGTCTTTACAGGGTGTCTCAAATTAATAAGTTGCCTTTCATTCCTGCCTATGATTCCTGCAACAAAATACATGAGATGTGAAGCTGTTTGTGTATGAGATCTATAAATGGTCAAGTGGCAACATCAAAGGGGCCTTTGCAACATCAAGCATGGTCTGCAAATACACCTTTTTGTGTTCTCTTTGTTGTCACCATTTTTCAATGGTCCACAAAAATGAGCATCAATAAAAGATAGCACATGGTGGCTGGAAAGGCCAATTTAAGTACATATTGCAACCAAGCAGACAACATAAACATTTCAAGAAGCCAATCAAAATTCTGTCATGCAAAGAATCATGGTTAAAAGATACTTTTTATTAGTTGTTATTTGTGAAAACGTGTTCAAGTGCTGTATGCAAAGGAATGAATGGTGAATTATTATCATCTTGTTTATTACAAAAGAAAGAGCCCTGACCAAATATTTTCAAAAGTAATTGAGTTTCCTGAAAGATCAAATTCCTTTTTGGTGATTTTGCATAAGTAGTTTACTTGCCACAATGGGCAATTCACTTTTTATCACCACAATGGTCAATGGGTGATTCACTTTTTCTTTCCACAAACAATGCTTCTTGTGGTTTATTGCTAGCTGCTTTATTTGTGAGCGTAAGAAACGCTTAGGCCTAGGCCCTCGTTGATGAAACATCTTCCTTGCCGCTTCTGAAATCTGTCCGCTGTAAAACAACACATGCTCAACAGAACAGAGAAGTCCTCTCATATTTGCGATGAAATTAGATGTAGAAAACGATGCTATACTTACCACACTGCGTGAAAATCTCCGTCTTCTTCTCGCAATGAACGTGAGCATAGCAGTGAGCCAGCTTTGAGCTTCTCGCCCAAAATCCAAGTCGTGGACGCTCAGTACAGACTCCAATGCCAATTTCCGCTTCGATCAGCCTGAGTCAGCATGAAACTCCACTACCCGGAGAATCCTTATCAATCCCGTCTATAATGGCTGCTACGCATGCGCTTCGCAGCAACAAACTGAAGTTGAATTGGGGGAGGTTTAGATAAGTCTCCGCTCTGAGCTCCTTCTTGAAAAGTTTATAAGTTCGTAGTTTAGAGTTACTTTTGCTGTTAATTGACGATTGGTTTACTTTCTTATAACAATTTCTTATTCATGAGTTTCTGAAAATTACCAAAAAGCAGTTATTGCCGTTGTCCATTCAGAAATAGTCTGTGAGTTTTTAGAGCCAACAAGAGAAGATTTCCAGACTGCATTGAGTTGCTCCATCAATGAGAGGAACTTGCCCAGTACAAATAACATATTTTCTATAATTTGCTATCCATTTGTCCATCAAAGACATATGCCATCATAAACAAAACGGTTTTAGTTCTTGATCCATAAATATCCGAGTTCTTTCGTTGGAAGCTGCTTCTTCTTGTCTCTTTCTTTCTGGCGGGTTGGAGAATTATTTGAAAACATGAAAGCATCTCTTGTCCTTCACTGGCAGTAAAAGGATCGCTAGTGCTCTGCATATTGGTTTATTGCTTCGTTTCCTATCAGAATTAAAGGGTTTTCTTGAAAGCAAGCAGCAAGCAGACCACGCCGCTTCAAAACAATTTCTACGATCTACGAGATTTTCTAAATGTCATGGCTTTCAAGGCGCTTTTTACTTCAACAAAGACAATGAATTCGAAAAATTTGCCCAAATACGGATGAAAATCTCTTAAAATAAGACCATCACTCCTGTCAAATTGCGTGGAGTTTACCGGGAAGTTTAAATCAAAACGATTTTAGTTTTAAACATTTCTTAGATAAATTCACTACCTTTTAAGATTAAATTAACGCGGAAAAATCACACCGCATCACTGCATGAAACGTTCAAAGTCGACGAAAATATTCACTTCCGGTAATTTTCCTATACATTTGTATAGGGGCATCAAAGCGAGGCTGAACTCCTCGAGAAAGGTGTTGTCGGGTATTTGCACATTTTAAAATGCAATCATTGGAAAAAAGTTCTAATTGAAATCGCAAATAGTAATTTTGAAAGCTAAACCAAATGGTAAAAGCCAAGTGATAAACAATATCCCAAACCGAAAGTGCACGACGAAAACTCAAACCGGAATTGCATTACGAAATCCTAAACCGAAAGTATATCGAAAATCCTAAACCGAATATGTATTGTGAAATCGTCAACCGAGAAGCAAAACGAGACTTTAATGCTTTAATCGACAACACGAATTTCCTGAAGTCAATGAACCGCTAAGTGAACCGCCAAAATTGCATTTTGAAATCAAAACTTCATTCTGAAATCAGGCATAACGGAATAACCAGACCCAGGACCACTAGGACCAGACCATAACGGACCAGACCCTAGGGGAATGCCCTACCCTCGCTTTGACGTTGGATTAGCCTGCGTGCAGACTCGAATATCCTGATAGGAAATCTGTCACCGAATGGAGGGGAATTTCACTAAAAAAAATCTCGTACACGAAGTCCTTCTTTGTTGAGGATACCGAGGACTGCCCCTTTTGTCTAAGCCTTTTGTTATGCTGGTAAAGTTCTAAGCACATCAACAGCTGGGGAACCTATTACCATGCGCGAGAATCTCTTTGTTTCTTTGCTAATCCTTGTTTGGATTGTGGTTCGATTCTCCGCCCACATTCTTTTCACAAACCAAAATATGCTGTCTGCGCATGATCACAGGTTTCCTTTTTGGGGGATAACCGTAGCTTGGAACTTTGATGATTCGTATCCCCAACAATTCTGTTCTGAAAAAATCTCGTACTCTTTTGCAAATGAGTTACCCTCGAATTCACATATAGACAGAAATAGACATTGTACGAACGTTTAGCTATCTTGGCTTTCTTCTGACACCATCTCTAAGCATCAAAGAATTATTGATGGATCTTTATAAACGTGGTCTGAGAGCTTATTTTAAATTACGAAATTCATTGGGAGACGTATTTAATAAAGATATCAAACTAACACTAAAACTTTTCGACTGTTTGGTAAAGCCAGTTCTATTGTATGTAGCTGACTTTTGGGGATGTTTAAAACTCGGTTTTAATGAGACAAATCCAATCGAAAAATTGAACATAAAATTATGTAAGGATTTGCTACGAGTAAAGAGAAGGACTTCAAATGTGGGATGTAGATGTGAACTTGGTAGACAACAACTTTTTATAATTGGATTTAAAGCAACTATTAAAAACTGGTTGCGACTTGAATTTGATGCGAGCAACCCAATTTTAAAACATACGTACGCATATATCAAAAATAACGATTTGGTGTCGTTCTGGACATCACTGTTAAGGGATATCTTGAAAAAACATGGACTAGGAGACCTTTGGTATACGAGGGATATGGCTAACAATAACTCATCAAGGAATAAACTGACAGCAATCATATACCAGCGAATCATTGATTGTAACAATCAAAAAACTTTGACAACTTTACAAAGTCAACCTAAAATGCGATCATACTGCCTTTTTAAAAACACTATCGGCATGGAAAAATATTTATCGGAAATTAAGGACAGGGCTATCTGTAAAACATGGAGTGTGGAATGATGGAATGGAATGATGGAATGGAATAATGGAATGGAATGATGGAATGGAATGATGGAATGGAATGGTATAGATGGAATGGTAGATATGGAATAGCCAAACTACTGGTCGCTTTGGAAAAAAAATTACACCAATGTGTTCCTCAAGATCTTCTTAGTTTATTTTACATATGTTTTCTTGAAAGTCTCATGAAATTCCCTTAAATATCGACTGAAACAACAAGCATGATAACAGACTGTGTGGGCAGACATCAGTTAAGTCGTTTAATTGATGTGAGTTGTAGGGAAAAAATCTGTAAAACATGGAGTGATGGAATGGAATGGAATGGTCGACATGGAATAGCCAAACTATTGGTCGGTTTTGAAAAAAAATTACACCAATGTGTTCCTCACGATCTCTTCAGTTCATTTTGCGCATATTTTCTTGAAAATATGCTGGAATTCCTTCAGATTTCAACTGCAACAAAATTGGATCTATGCTAGGCTCGCGTGAACACAGCTGTGGAATGTTAAGAAGTGACAGGGATCAATGACAGTTTTAATCCTAATCCTGTAATGGCGCCAAGATCATTTTTATCATAAACGGGGGTTCGTAAGAAACTTTAGACAACAGCAAATTGAGTTATTGCTGCCCTCATGCACTCACTCACTATTGTTTGAAAACAATGCCCAGTTGTTCATCATTTGCACAGTTTGTGGTATTGTTTAGATTTCATTTCAGGTTGTGCAACTGTGAACTGAACTGCGTCGATTTTTCAAAAGCTATGCTTCACCACGTTGTGACTTTCGTCGGAGAATCCATAGTTTTATGCTGCTGGCATATTTTGTCTTATCGGGTACCATTTTATTTTCAGAATTTTTAGGCACTAATGATAATTTTGTCTGTGCAGCAGGCTTCACCATGGTGGGCTTTGCTTTACATACAGTCAAGCACGTGTGTGCTCCCAGAAATCTGTCTTGCAGAATTTCAGTAGCTGACGAAGCCAGATTTAATTTCCTCCGGGCTTGCTACTTGATAGAGGGAATGTTTGGGTTTTACGGTCACGGGGTTTCACCATATTTTGTAATCTTGTACGCTATGTTTCGGTTTGATGTAAAATATCGCAAAATGTTTTGCATTTCAAATTTTGAGCGGTTTTACGGTTTTGGGACCCCCAAACATCCCCTGTTGGTACTGTCAGAAAAATCACCAAATTCACATCAACAATCATGTGAAAGAAATCTACAAAAGTAACAAAGTTGTATGTGGTAGAAATGTTCGGTCACTGATCTGTACCTTCAGAGCTTTGGCTATGGGAGGTGAGCTTCTTTGACAGTTCGAAATATTTGCTTGAAAGAAGGTAAAAAATGCGTTGCAATGGTGACCATGCTAAAAAGGAAATAGTCCCCCAAATGCTATATTCGTCCCCCCAAGGGGTTCAAACAATTAGATTTTGAGTTTTCAAGTTTTTATGGCAAGGAGTCACTAAAATTTACTAAAGGCTGGCACCGCTGGCACCATCGATGTGTTGATTTTTCCAGGCACTTGCCACGCCATCCCCATGTGGAGGGGGGCTTTGGGGTTTCACGGGTTGCGGGTTTGATCAATTTTAGCCCTCGGGTTTCGGGTTTTACGTCTAAATCGTGCGGGTTTTCGGGTTTTGAGATGCTCCACGGGTTACGGGTTTGGCCAATTTTGATGCTCGGGTTTCGGGATTTCTTTCAAAATTTCCAATGTTTTCGCGTTTTCGAAGTCATAAATTCCCTTTTAGTTAGCTGAGATCGAAAAACCAGCTTCCGAATGCTTGAAACGATGCACAGAGTGTCACTGAGAACGAAAATGTCGGATTTAGTCGAAGATTATTACCGAAAATTGAAATTTTGCGTTCCGAAGTGCAATTTCGGTTTTCGAATTTTTTGCTTGCGGGTTTTCGGGTTTTTGCTAATTTTGGTCCGGGTTTGCGGGTTCTGGTACCCCCCAAAGCCCCCCTCCATGTGCAGAGATTCGATTGAAATTAGACGGGAAGTCAGAACATTATGATTCACAGCTGGTTTGATTCCGGAAGAAATTCTCAACAATAATACACTCATTTTTATAATAAAAGTGGTTCAAGTGGCTCTAGCCATATCGGATATAAGAATTTCCTGTTATTTTTGTCAAAGGTTTATAGATCCTGAGATTCCCTTTAAAAAACTAAACTATGAATTAAAAATACGAAACTTTTGTAATTTACCGTTATAATGTTCTCTGGTGACTCAAAATATGTTTTAACCATTTTTAAATTCTCTTGAGCGCAAATCACTTTATTACTAGTTTGAAATCTTATTACAAAGTGATTTAAGAGCTCTTCGAACAAAAATAAATCATTCCAGAATGGAAATTAAAACTCATTCAGAGACTTTAGGTAGCAAAAGTATCCTAACATTTAAGAGACTGTCTGGCAATCTTTGACCTTAGTTCTTAAAAAAAATTAGTTTAGACGTACTTTTCTTACAATTTCTTATTTTTGGGAAGTCCAAACATGACAAAGACTCTGGGGACTGAGGTTGAAGAAACGTTCTTTTTTAGCTCCCTAGCTCCCCTCTCTAATAAACCCCTCCCTCTCTGGTAAGCCCCTCCCTTCTAAGCTAAATGTTCTAAAGAAGCCCCACTTTCCATCCTCCTTCATTTGTATTAAAAAGGATGTCAAATTTCAGTTTATTTAGCTAAAAAAGTGTGCAGGTTAATTTTGATACTGCTTTGATAAATATGTCGAATTTGTTCATTTGACTCGTAGTGAGGGCTGTTAGCACAAAAAAATGGGTGAATCGTGCAAATTGTGATACCAGCATGAAACTTGGTGGAGATGGGCTTGGTGGAGAAACTTGTGTCCACATCCCATCTTTTTCAGCGTATCAAACTGCCCATCTCCACCAAATTTCATGCTGGTATCACATTTTGCACGATTCATGTAATAAGCTCCCCCACTATCGGTAATATTGTATGTCATTCCTCAAAATTGGGGATAAAAGAGTTAAGATGCTTTAATTTATATCCTTTTCATTTGAGAATAAACCCCCTCTCTAGCTGACAAGCACCCTCTTCCTTAAAGCCCCCTCTGGAGTCTCCAAGATTGAGTAATAAGCATTTGGGGCTCAAAATAGCCTGTGTTCCAGACCATTACGCAAATATAATTTATTTTTCTGGAGTCTGGAACACAGGTTAGCTCAAAAAAGCTTCTTGCTACTAAGAGTTTCTTGGAGTCTATCAAATTTGCACTATTTTTCAGAATCATTCTGTTTTTTAAACAGGGCGTCCAACGTAACCAGTAAGATAAAACAATCTGTGGTACAATCTGCGTTAAAGTTATCCATTTTCATAGCATTTTGAAGGCAGTGTTCATGCTCTAAATGACAATTATGTATGTAAAACCCACCATGGTGAAGCCTGCTGCACAGGCAAAATATGCTAGCAGCTTAAAACTTTGGATTCTTCGACGAAAGTCACAACGTGGTGAAGCAAGAAGCATAGCTTTTGAAAAATCGACGCAGTTCAGTTCACAGTTGCACAACGCGAAATGAAATATAAACAATACCACAAACTGTGCAAATGATGAACAACTGGGCATTGTTTTCAAACAATAGCGAGTGAGTGCATGAGGGCAGCAATAACTCAATTTGCTGTTGTCTAAAGTTTCTTATGAACCCCCGTTTATGATAAAAATGATCTTGGCGCCATTACAGGATAAGGATTAAAACTGTCATTGATCCCTGTCACTTCTCAACATTCCACAGCTGTGTTCACGCGAGCCTAGCATAGATTCAATTTTGTTTCAGTTGAAATCTGAAGGAATTCCAGCATATTTTCAAGAAAATATGCGCTAAATGAACTGAAGAGATCGAGAGGAACACACTGGTGTAATTTTTTTTCAAAACCGACCAATAGTTTGGCTATTCCATGTCGACCATTCCATTCCATTCCATCACTCCATGTTTTACAGATTTTTTCCCTACAACTCACATCAATTAAACGACTTAACTGATGTCTGCCCACACAGTCTGTTATCATGCTAGTTGTTTCAGTCGATATTTAAGGGAATTTCATGAGACTTTCAAGAAAACATATGCAAAATAAACTAAGAAGATCTTGAGGAACACATTGATGTAATTTTTTTTCCAAAGCGACCAGTAGTTTGGCTATTCCATATCTACCATTCCATCTATACCATTCCATTATACCATTCCATTCCATCATTCCATTCCATCATTCCATTCCATTATTCCATTCCATCATTCCATTCCATCATTCCACACTCCATGTTTTACAGATAGCCGTTTGATGAGTTGCAAACTGAATCGAGATTTAAGAATTCGATTCTTCCAGGAGATTACCGAACGATATCCCTCGTTTCAACATATGGATGTTAAAAATAGATTCATCTTCATTATGAAAACACCAAAACTTATTGGTAACCAATCCACCTATGATTTTATGGACCAATGTTTATCAAACACCTACGAAAATAAAGACAAGGCAAAAGACCTTACCTAAATTTTTTATCAGCCATTTGATAACCATTTACGTTCCGTTCATAACTATGTATAACGTTGTTGATTATTGTTCTGATTGATTATCACTCGCTTACCTACTGTATATAATATCGTATGAGCTAATTTGTTAGTTATTGTTTTGCTAATGCATTTATTGTTCTTGTTGTTGTTGTTTTAATTCATTCAATAGCTGTTAAAGTATACATGTATTAACTTGTACTAGGCTATTGTTTGAAAATGAAATCTTGAAATCTTGAAATCATATGTTCTGCGACACACTCAGGCGAGTGTGCTAAATTAACTTGGCTGGCATCACGACGTCATTGCAACAACTTGAATCACCAAGAGGCAGAGAGGTAAAATATTTAGGCCATGTAGTTAAATGCTTAGCCTTAGGCCTAGTGGCCAATGGCTTGAGGCTGGATCAAAGTTTGCCTGCTGGTTAGACGATTTAATATACCATGCATTATTGCGTTTGTTGTGGCATCCAGAAGGTAGAATTTACTCACAGCAGTGACTGTCTTATCTTACTTTGGAGCGAAACATCTGTCTTGGCCCAAGGAGGATGGCCAGACCTTCCCACAATGCAACAGCGATCATTCAACTATACAAACCGAGGCGCACGCAGATCTCAGATCAGTTGCGATGAGCAAGCGTCAGGCCAGCATCTGTTCGTTTCATGTGAACATCTGTTGGCAAAATGTTCATTTTAATAATAGTTTGGACAAATTATGAGGCTTGGATATTAGCTATTGCGCTCGCAGGGCTCGTTTAATGTTTACTTGAGCAAGAACAATTGACTCAACTGCTCACACTGAGGCCTTTCTGACTTGTGTCTTCATCAGAGTGTGACTTACAAAACTAAAGTGATTCTAAAGTTACGTTATGGGTATACATATACTGTGATTCAATTAAAGCTTTACTGTCATTATAAATACATTCCTAGCCTCGCTTTTATCATTTGTCTTGTGGCGCCATGAGAGACGGTTACCAAATGCCTTTGCTTTACACGTTACGCAAAGTGATGATAACTCAACATCAAAGAAAACCGCGCTAATCCCATGACCGTACTCTGCACAGCGATCAAACGACTGAATTGTTGGTGACCAACAATTATATATAGTGACAGTAAAGCTTTAACAGATGGATTAACAATTTCCAATGCACACAAAGAGAAATGAAATCAAATGCACACAAAGAGATACGCTCTTACGCACACAATTCAATGATGATGGATGCAAACAATAAAACGAAATAAAATCTTTCAATGGAAATAATATACTGAATGAGGTTTTCAATGGCATAACGGAATAACCAGACCCAGGACCAGTAGGACCGGACCCTAACGGACCAGACCCTGGGGGAATACCCATTACTTTCCTTCCAACGTTTGTTTGCAATGGCGGCCAACACAGAAGTTTCGCTCCAAAGTAAGATAAGGCAGTCACTGCTGTAAGTAAATTCTACCTTCTGGATGCCAGAACAAACGCAAAAATGAATGGTATATTAAATCGTCTAACCAGCAGACAAACTTTGATCCAGCCTCAAGCCATTGCCCACTGAGCCTAAGCATTTAACTACATGGCCTAAATATTTTACCTCTCTGCCTTGCTTGGTGATTCAAGTTGTTGCAATGACGTCGTGATGCCAGCCACGTTGTATTCCATCTCCACAATCAATTTCTGGACTTGATTCTGGCTTCTCCATGCTCTTTGCAAGTTAGTTTGGGACTGCAAAATCATTTAGCAGGCACCTTTTTGATAACATATTTGTTCGTAATGTTTATTGTGAAGGCACGCATTGACCCGGGCATTGACCCCACCTGTCTTTGGTAAATCCCATGATCCCAATATTGCATCTCAGAATGTGCATTTGTGTGCATTTGTTTTCTTGTATCATGCATGTGCACTCACCTTCTTACAGGGCCGTAGGAAGCAGCTTCTGATTGGGGGAATCGTTCTTAGAACAATAGAGAGCAATACATCTAATTAATACTTGTGGCGTGGCACCATTGTTTTCAAAATTATTGGCGGCTTAAACCCCCCTGCCCCTCCCCCCCCGCTTCTTACGAGCCTGTATTTTTATAAGAAACAGCTCATAAGAAACAGTAAGCTAAAATTTTCGAAAAATACTACCCCACCGCCTGTATCAATATGCTAAGAAAAACTTTCGTAATTTTTTTTTTTTTTTATCCAATATAAAATTTTACAAAGACGAGATTACCTAAAACAACACTTACAAACTACTTTACTACACTACAAGGACGATGCCATGAGGAGCAGAAGACCATGACTACCCCATGGCTATAACATAGAAAACAGGTAACTAAAAACTAAATCTAAATATACAAACAAGTACTAATACATAGGGCTACGCATATACAATTTCTACTATAAATACTAGAGTCGGGTTCACATTGGATGTAGGGCAACTTCTGTGTTTTGGATGTATCAGTTTAGTGTCACCTTGGACAGACGCTAAAATTTTACTGAACTCAGGAATTAAGTGTGAGTTAAAACTGTCGTCTGCACTATCGTAATTTTCATTCAAAAATACTATTACTGTTGCTATTACTGTACCGTGTCCAATAATTTTTGAGTGCCAATTATGTTATTCCTTTTTGTTTTAGATCTTATTAAATAGTTTGGAAGTCACGACATAATTTGACGACTTCCTAACCAACGTCAAAGCGAAGGTAGGGCATTCCCCTAGGGTCTGGTCCGTTTGGGTCCGGTCCTAGTGGTCCTGGGTCTGGTTATTCCGTTATGCCGTTTTCAATACCGAATTGAAGTTTCTGAGAATCTGACTTATGCTTGCGCATAAGTTACTATAGTCTGGATCCGCCCCTGTTTTCGTTTCAGCTTATCCTATTCCTCTGAGTTTGACTACCGTTCAGTTGGAAGATGGCGCCACCCACGAAAGGACATATTATGTTGTCATACCAATGGGGCAGTCAGCCTGATGTTCTTCGAGTCAAAGAGCGGCTAGAAAAAGATGGCTTCGATGTCTGGATGGATCTGGATGAACTCCAAGGCAATATATTTCAGAAGATGGCTGAGGGTGTTGATGGGGCATCGTTAATGATTGTTTGTATGAGTTCAAAATATGAAACATCCATTAACTGCAACAGAGAAATGCAATATGCTCAGGTATGAATTATGAAATGGCATGCATTGTTCTGATCTGTTTACAACTTGCATTGGAAACGAAAAATAGTAATCAAATATACTGAAATCCTTCTTTTCAGGCAGCTTCAGGCATTGTTCACAGAAAAGGACGTGCAATGTGTAATACCAACGGAATCTGCACAGGGTTCAGTTCGTTCTGTGCGAAGTATCGAATGGTTTCAGAATGTTTTATTACTGATTCACTTTTCAAAGCAATTGCTTACGTTTTCTACAAGTGAAATGCTGTTCAATTTTATTACAAGTTACATTCTTTATTCTTTGCTTCGGTTACTATACAGCCCAGACTCCTCTACCCAGGGGCGCACATTCAAATTTTGTTTGGGGGGGAAGGGAGTGTCAACATGCTCTGGACAGACTAAATTTTTTCGGACCGACTGAACGTATAGCAAGCAGCGGTGTGGCCAGGGTAAATTAAGTGGAGGTATTGAAACGAGGGGGTCCCCAGGAAATTTTTTGGGGCTACGCCCTTTATTCTGGCTCAAAATGCATCTCCCAATATCATGCTTGCCTTTAGCGACAAGGAAACCTGGATCGTTTTGTGACAATTATGCTATAAATCAGCGCATGAGGAACATTTTTGAAGAAAGATCCTTTAATTTGGCTTAGAATGCATCTCCCAATATCATGCTTGCCTTTAGCGACAAGGGAACCTGGATCGTTTTGTGACAATTATGCTTTAAATCAGCGCACGAGTAAAATCTTTGAAGAAAGATCCTTTACTTTGGCTTAGAACGCATCTCCCAATATCATGCTTGCCTTTAGCGACAAGGGAACCTTGATCGTTATGTGACAATTATGCTATAAATTATCGCACGAGGAAAAATTTTGAAGACAAATTCTTTACTTTGGCCGGAATGACATTCATAATATTGGGAGGAGGCTTAAAATAGATGCAGGAGTAGCGAGGAAACAGCGATATGTTTGAAAAGAAATCTGCTTGAATTCCATCTACAAAAGAATATTTGAAATTGTATTCCACCTACGTTCTTCAAGTTTCGTAAACAAGTTTAATTTTCCTCTTTGCCCGTTTTTTCCTATTTTTCATATTATCCCAAAATCGCACAATGTACTTGAGAAGAAAAAGATGCCTGTTTACGAAACTTGAAGAAGGTATATGGAATACAATTCCAAAATTCTTTTGTAGATGGATTTAACCAGACTTCTTTCGAAAATGTTGCAAACTCCTTGCAACTAACTTTTCCTTCTGTTCTTTCTCCTCGCAGATACAAAACTTACTGAGTTGATAAATAAGGTTTTATAGTTTGATTTAATTAATAGCTTTTTACTTTGTTTCAGTAGATTTTGATTAAAAAATTAAACAAGGTAAAGTGTGGTTTGCGCAAATTTTTCCTAAAGGTTTCATGGAAAACTGCTGCAAAATTGTGAACGTTTCCAATTTGGCACAGGTAGAGATGGGTTGAAGACATGAATTCTAAGTCAATGAAAATGAAGGTTGCTAAAATATTTTCCTTTGGCCGCTAATTTATAAAAACAACCATTACAAAATGATCAACAATTCTGTTTAGCATCAACTAGACTAACTTGGTAAGCCAAACAAAAGGGCGTATCCTTAAAGAAATTTCCAGGGGCTTCGCCTCCTTTTAACACTCTTCTACTTTATTTGCCCTGGCCATGTCGCTGCTGCGAAGTAGCTTTTAAACATGCTAGTTTACGAATAGAATTAAAAACATAACCAAATTTGGGCCCCTGACGGCTAATTTCCCGGGAAGGAATTGCTCTCCCAGTCCGCCCCTGCATCTCCCAATATCATGCTTGCCTTTAGCGACAAGGAAACCTTTATCGTTTGTGACATTTATGCTATAAATCAGCGAACGAGAAAATTTTTGAAGAAAGATCCTTTAAATCAGCACCCATCAACCCATTTAATAATATAAATTTCAAGCCTACAAGGGAGGCACTTACTAAATTTAAAAATAAGTTAGGAGATTTCAAGAATGACATACAACAAATTTGCAACGCTAACGCAGAAGATAACCAAGACACAATTAATAAGATAGCAGATGACTTAAATGAGATGATCCTTAAAGCTGCAGAGAGCACTGTCATTGTTAAATCAAAGGGTCACAGGAAGACTAAAAATAAAAATAAAAATAAACAAAAGAAGATAACTAACAACAGAAAAATTTGGTTCAACCTTGAATGTAGGAGACTAAAATCAAAACTCGAACGATGTAGAAAGTATCTTAAAGCCAATATTTTGGATCAAAATGCACGAGAAAATTTTATTCATACCAGACGAGAATATAAGAGATATTTAAGAAAGGCAGAAAAAGAATACAAAGTAGACATGACAAATAAGCTATTAAATGTTGAACAAAGAGATCGATCCCAAACTATTTTGGAAATTGATAAAGGAAATGCGTCAATGGGGTAAGACAAATACCGATGACACAGTCTCAATAAAGAATGAAGACTGGTATACCTATTTCAAAAACTTATTTGCTCCCACAAGTAATGATGATAAAGAGATCGTTGAGAGACTTAAAAGCCTCGAGAATATACCCAGTTTCACTGAATTAGACTATAGGATAAGCGAACTAGAAATATCAAAATGCATTAAGAAACTGAAAAAGAATAAATCAGCAGGACCAGACAAGATAGTGAACGAACTTCTAATTGCTGGTGAAGATACTCTCCTTGTCCCTATTTGTAAAATCTTTAACATGATATTCCGCTGTTCTAGATATCCGAGAGGATGGAATTTAAGTTACTTAAAACCTATTCACAAAAAGGGGGCACTCTCAATGCCTGACAATTATAGGGGCATTGCAATTGGATCCTCTATTGGAAAGCTTTTCAACTTGGTCATACTTAACAGGATCAACAAACATATAGACACAAAATGTCCCATATCCAATAACCAAATAGCCTTTATGCCGGGAAAGCGAACAACAGATCACATTTTTACCCTGAAAATTATAATTGATAAGGTCTTAAAGAAGCAAAAGGGAAAATTATTTGTCTCTTTTATCGACCTCAAAAAAGCTTATGCCAGCGTGAGAAAAACACATCTACTCCTCAGATTACAAGAGATTGGAATATGTGGGAAAACATATGAAATTGTCAAGGCTATGTACGAAGATGTTAGATACTGCATAAAACTTAGTAACGGATACCTGGATCCTATTGCAAGCCATATTGGCCTAAAACAAGGATGTGTCCATTACTTTAGTCCATTACTTTTCAACCTTTTTATAGATGAGATAAAACATATTTTCGATGATAAATGGATGCCAGTAAAACTGAATAATAATCTCGTGAATCACCTCATGTATGCCGATGACCTGATTCTAATATCTGAGTCTGCCTCTGGTCTTCAAAATTGTCTGAACAAGCTTAACTCATTCTGCATTAAATGGAAATTAAATATAAACTACGAAAAGAGTAAAACTATGATTCTTAGTCTAAATGGGAGAATTTCAAACTACCCTACGTTCAAAATTGGCACCACAGATCTAGAAACTGTGAAAAATTTCTGTTATCTAGGTATAAACATTACCAATACTGGAAACCTTAAACCAACTTCACTAGCACTAAGAGATAAAGGTCTGAAAGCTTTATATCCCCTTACAGATACTGTTTTCAAATTTAACTTACCACCTACAAAATCTCTGCAACTTTTCCACTCCTTTATCACTCCAATACTAAGCTACGGAGCCGAAGTATGGAATCTATTGACAGGGGCGCACATTCCGAAAATCATTGGGGGGTTGTAAATGCATTTGGGACCGAATTTTTAACAGTTGAACCAAGACGCAAGCTACGATATTCAGGGACCGCGCAGCGGTGCTATAGCGGGGGAGGGGGGCTGAACGGCGAGCGCAGCGAGCCGAAACTTTTTTGAGACCACGCCCTTTAGAACAACGCAAAACGCCCCTTTCAAAAAAGACTTGCGTCTTTACGTCTATATTTATATACAGTTCGGTTTAGAAAGGATTTCAATTACCATGCAAAATTGTCCATGGTTGACACATAAATTGTATACAAGTTGTTTTTCTTCGTTGTCATTGATCTTTTAAAAGTTTTTAGGCCTATTTTTGAAAAAAATGAGGGGGCTTTGGCCCCCCTAGCCCAATGGCTGCGCGGTCCCTGGATATGCTGGATTGCCATCGAAGCTTCCCAGGGGCGGATGCAGCCTGAAGTTGAAGGGGGGAATACTTGCAAAGATGGCGTCAACGATATAATGGAAAATGAGCGCGCCGAAGGCGCGCGAAAATCTTTTTGACGCTTTTAAAAGAAAATTCTTTGATCTCCTACTAAATAACGCCTTGATTGGAAGATGTCTCGATCAAAATTTCCGCCCGAAAAATGAAAATTGCCCTTGCCGGAAGACCTCTTTAACAACTGAGGTCTTGAAGTTGTCGCGGGACCGAATTTCAAACTTTTGGGACCGAATATTCAGAATTATTGGGGGGGTGTCTCACCCCCCTCACCCCCCATGATGTGCGCCCCTGTCTATTGACAGCCCACCAGCTAAGCGTGATTGAGAACAACCCAGAGGCATTAGTAGAGTACGCTGAAAACTGACACTGAAAAAGTTCACTTGAAATTTTGCAAACAAATAATGGGTCTAAAGAGGAACTGCGCATCCCTAGCCGTACTTGGAGAGCTAGGTCAAATACCACTTATGATCAACAACCTTGCATCTGTGATGAAGTACTGGCACAGACTTGAAATACTAGATGACCAATCAATTTTAAAAGAAGCGTACATTGAGATGAAAAGTCTCCCCGACAATATGTGTCTCTGGAACTCAAATGTCAAAGCAATCCTGAAACTTCTATCTTTAGACGCAATATACAATAATGCCAAAAGATATACAACAAATGCGCTTTTCAACATGATCAAGAGAAAACTTAAATCATTTTTTATTGAAAAATGGAAAATTAAAATAAACAAAGCCTCCGAGACCTCTCAAGAGAACAGAAAACTCCGTTTTTTCAAACTTTTCAAGACAGATTTTAAAATCGAGGGATACTTGAGTGAGATACCAGATTTCCAAAAACGGAAGGTTCTGTCAAAAATACGATGTTCGGATCATGATCTACACGTCGAGACAGGAAGACACAAAAATCTAAGCCTTCATCAAAGATTGTGCAAACACTGCGACTCACAAGATGTTGAGGACGAAATACATTTTTTATTAAGATGCAATAAATATGCACAGATAAGGGACGAAATGATGCTTAAATTCCCTGAAATCACGATTTCCCCTCCTGATAAGGACCTAACAAACGAGTTCAAAGAAGTCATGTCACGCTCTTTAATTACGTTCCTATGCAAAGCAAAGAACCTTCGTGAACAAAACCTTTTGGAGTCATCATAAAAGAACATTCACAATGAGCCTAGTATACGTGCCTATTTCTTTGTGCTACATTTTCACCGCAGTTCTTTTTGATTCATTTTAGTTCAGTTCTTTCTTATCTTATTTCACTATAATGTTATTGTATTTTATATTAGTTTCATTATATTAGGTTATGTTTCATGTTTAGTTTAGTTAGCTTGCCATGCCTGTAAACTTAGGTAGTGCATCATGATGATATATATATATATATATATATATATATATATATATATATACTTTCCTTTGGCTTAGAATGCATCACAGACTTTAAGTATAGGCATAATCTTAAGAACAACGACTTCTTCACGGCCAAGCCTAGCAAAACCGACTTGTTTCGTGTGTTTGTCCTCTAAGAAGGTGTTTTCCTTATGATCATAGCGTCTTTGCACAACAAACACCTTCCATTTTGTGTTAGACCGCTTTTTACAAGCCACTGATTGCTTGCCCCTAAAAATGGAAGCCTGTGCAATTTTGTAATGCATCTAAGAATTTTTTAAAATGCCATCCTCTGCTTTGGCTTAGAACGACTCTCCCAGTTATTGTCATGCACTTCTTGTGAATATTCTAACTGTCGTCATGGGTCGACCTTTGCCCAAAACATTTAAAATCGGACCAACTTTGATTCAAACTATTGTGGACCTTTCGAGCTTCGTCGTGGTTGGACGGTCCATGAAAAGACGGTCCACGAAGTTGGTCCACCCGATTTTGTCGTGGACCGTCTGTTCCCTTTTGAGAACATTTTTGGACCGACTCAGAAATTATTGGGGGGGGTGTCTCACCCCCCACACCCCCCTAATGTGCGCCCCTGCCTCTACCAGTGTCCGCCCGCACAGAGAAACCAGAAACATAGACCTTTTTGCTGTTGTACAAAAGAGTCTCGATTGATTGAGATAAAATTTTGTGCGAGAGGCTCGATTGAGTGGCGTTGGAGCTTCTATCACTGCTGGCCACATTTGAAAATTCTGCAAATGATTAAAAATTTCGTTCGATTCAGATTCTCATTCAGAATAGCTTATAGGTCAGGTCTATTTGATATCGAGAAACACGTATGTTAGTTTATACCATAGAAATGGTTTATACGGTTGTCAATAGTTGTTTTGATCTAGGCTTGGACATTCAATGTATTTTACTTACTTTAACCGAGACTTTAACGATGTTTAAAACGAAGAAACTTCCCCAGCGTACAGTGCTGAGATATTCCGTAGTCTTTCGTCTGAGATCAAATCAACAAACAATATTAATGCAATCAAACATAAGATCAAAGAAAATTTTTTCCATCTTCTATTAAGGACCATTTTGAAAACACACATGAAGCTTTGTATTTCCCTTTTTCCTATGTATTTCCGTTATACAGCACCTCTAAGGGGACCATTGTGGAAATAAGGTCAGCTTGACCTTTTAGTGCTATACCTGCCACTGTAATTAGGGGTGTTTATCTTTACGTTTTTAACATTCTATATTGTACGGTATCTATTGTCTATTACAAAAAACTTGTAAATATTTATTGTGGCAAATCAATACATACATATATACATACATACTCTTTAGGAAACCCACCTTAAGAAAACACGGCAGTGTGAGTTTGAAACGGTAGATCCTTGTATGCAAGTTCAGATGTGTTTTAGCCGAAATCTTTTCAAGCAGGCAGATTGAAAACCTTTGAAAGATCATTCGTTAATTTCTCCTTCAGGTGAAGCAAAAGAAAATTGTACCAATCAAATTGGAGAGCAATTACAACCCGAGTGGGGCTTTAGGCCTAATTGTTGCAGGCTCACTTTACATTGATTTCACCGACACTTCAAAATTCGAAGACAACGTTGTTAGCCTTGAGAAAGAAATCAATGCAGCTCTGGGGGAAGTGGCAGCTGTATATCATGCCCCCGTGGCTCAGAAAGCCCCCGAGGACCATCAAATGAGAATTAAATGGGTGGAACAAAGGGACGGAAGCTGGAACGGAGCAGCAGATAAAGTCGTCAACGCTTTGAAAGCAAAAGGAGTGAAGAGAGACCAACTTGTCTCCATCAATGCTCATAATAATGGCAAAGCAAAAGACGCCATTTTTGCTGCTTTTTATGATTTGAATGAGCCTGGGGATGGTGAGCTCAATTTGGCCTACGAATTTCAAAATGAATCATACGGCTGGGACAAATTCTACCAAACTGCCGCGCAGCAGATACAAGGGATAAAAGCAAACGATGTAGTCTCATTGACTGGATGTTGCAATGAATATTGCCGGTCCGTCTTTTATGCCTTCATCCAGTTCCCAAGCCAAGGATCCGACAGCCTCGTTCGACATGTGGAGTCTCGTTCTGGGTCATGGAATGGCGCAGCGGATGGCGTGATTGGTGCTCTTGTTGTTAATGGCGCAAGGCAAGGCCAGTTGCTAAGCATTGATGCTCATAACAATGGTCCAAGATGAAGATGCAATTTTCAGTGCATTCTGGGATCCCAGTCTCCCAGCAACTGGCCCATTGGCTGTTGGTTATAAAGATTTTAATGCGAAGTATGGATTGGCCTACGTTTTACGATCATGTCGCTGCTGAGTGCAATAAGATGAACAGGAAAGATCTCGTGTCTATAACTGGATCCATTAATTGTTCAGATAGCAGTGTCATGTATGTTTTCTACTACAGAAAATAAAACTACAATGGATACTATAAGAGCGGAATATTACGGCGGATAAAATTAATCTTATCAACTTGAAGTGCTGCTGCAAGTTAGGGAGAAATTCGCAGAAAAGTCATCGAATATAAAAATCAGTAAATTAAATAATTCAAAACTGACTAATATCTAAAGGTTACTAAGGATGTTCTATTTCTGTTTTACTAAGGATGCATATGAAAACCGCAAGGAAGACTCTTCAGTGGAAGAACGTTATGATATTATCCAATGTTGGCGCAAAACTGTATTGTTATACCTTTGATCAAAACTGCATAAAAATGAAACACTTGCATCAGGCCTAATCATAATAAAGTTTCTTCTTTGAATTTGGCTATAATGTTTACAATGTTGATACCTTTGATCAAAACTGCAAAAATGAAACACTTGCATTAGGCCTAATCATAATAAAGTTTCTTCTTTGAATTTTGCATGGCTATAATGTTTAGAATGTTGATCAGCAAACTTTCATGTTAGTGCGTGAATTTGTAAATCAATCTTTGAGCGTCTTTTCTTCCAAGTTACAGACACTTAGCTATCGTTGCAAACAATTAAGCATAGGAAAGATTTTCCTTCCATTATTTGCTGCATCTTCAATTTCAGCTTCATTGACAATCATTGATTTTCGTTCTCTTTTCAAAAATTTAGGCCCACTCACAGCAATGGCGATAGCCCCTACAGGTGCCGTGACCAAAATCACCAAAACGGCAATTGTCACAATTTGAATTCCAACAGTTTCTTGGAATTTGCCTGTGTATCCTCGTTCTCGAGCAGTGTCAAGCGGTATAGAACCAATTGCAGCCTGGAAAAGAGGTCGAAAACTATTTATTACTGTTGTCTAGTAATTCAAAATAGAGGCAGTCATGGTGCTACGTCACACGAATTAATTAGATGTATTGTTCTCTATTGTTTTAAGAACAATTGCCCCCCCCCAATCCGAAGCTTCTTCCTACGGCCCTGGTCTCCAAGAAGCTTTCAAGATGTTGTTTTCATTGTTGGTCTATTTGTTGGAGCTCTTTTTAGCCTTGGTATAGTGCTGATGATAACCCAAACAGTTATGCGATTGTTCTTTTTAAATCTGCGTGCAATACCTAAATTGAATACGTATAAATTTGACCCCTCAAGCTCTCAATTATAAAGCTTTTAAGCTCAAATTTTAATTTCTTGAAAGCAGATTATTTCAATTTTTCCTCAAGAATAAAAATAACTTTCATCTTGACCGATGCGCCATAAATGCAGGTTTTTTACAAATGTAAATTTGGTTCAAAGCATACGCAATGCAAACCCTTACGAATAAACTCTTAACCACTATATTCTACGACAAAACCAAGTAAATATGCAACGCAGACCATACCTGTACAGTTGCCTTTGGTAACCATGCTAGTGAAATAAACAACTTTTCTTTCACACTGAGCTTATTTCCAAATACAACAGCGTACGTAACGGCGATTCTTAGAACGAGGCCAACAGCAAGGGTTGCCAAACCGCGGCCTAGGATAGCAAGACGGAAGACTACAGTGATGAACTGATGTGCTCATTTGAAGAGCGTTTGACAAGATATTATGCATGATAGTAAAAGGTCCAGAAAGTTTTGACGAGGTCCTATTTTAAACAACTGGCTACCGAATTATTTTATTTCTATTTATTCAGAAGCTGAGCATCAAATGTTTTGATTACTCACAAAAGATACGAAATTTGTAATGACCATTGTTCAGCTTCTGAATGAAATGTAAAGCCTGTCTCAAATTAGATGTAACCTGAAAATGCCCGCGAATAAATGAAATTGAAGAGTTGTGCATGAGCAATTTCGCGTTATCGCAAATGTCGCATGACATCTAATTTGACAAAGTCATTAGATCCATAAAATAAATAAGGAAGATATAAATAAGATCTAATCTAAACCAAACACTTCGCGTGCACCACGAATGAGTAAGCTATCCAGGTTTCAAGGCATCCTTTGAATTTTTCCATAATGTATTTGCAGGACGGTTAATCGGCAAAAGAAGTCCGGTTGGTTGCAATCGCTAATCATTTTTTGAATCGCTTCTTGCACTGGCGAGAGAATGAAAAGCAATAGTGGAAATTGTTAGCATTCATTCCGTGATATTTATTGTTTATCTCAACAAAAATTGGGTAGCTTCCTGAATATGCTCATTGTCAATTTTCCGTTTCAGTTAAAGACTCATAGCTAACCAAGATCCTTTGTACGCTGATTGAAAAGCACAGAAACGACTTTTATATCATACGAAAATCGAGTGGATGGCCGCAAAGGATTATGGTTAGTTACGAGTCTTTAAATTGAATTACTTGTTGTTTTACGGCATCTTTCAAGTTTCAGCAGAACAAGATTTCAAAACTCGAATTCGATGAAAAACATTTAGACATGTTCTAATAGAACATTAAGAAAGATGACAACACGTACCAACAAGTTCGCCACTAAGGTATTCCAAGCCAACTTCAGCACCAATAAGGCCAAACAGTAATGGTTGAAAGAACTCCCATAGAACGGACAATACGTCAGCAATTGGTCTCTGCACAGTAAAATGTAAGCATTATACATTTAATGTTTATTTTGATGTGATAAACAGCATGCTAAATTCAATTTTCACGATTTATAAGCGTTCTGTCGAGTCTCTGGTGTACACGTATTTTTTATAAGAAACCAAGGTCCGGGCTGGTAGGCAGTTTCTCAAATTTTTGGGCCATTTTGCTACCAAAACATTTTTACGTGTTTCTTATACTTTTTAATGCCGGAAAGTTTAGAGTTAATTTAGTTTTGTCAAGTGGGCTCCCAAATTACTTGGTAAGATCTCAAAACAAGTAAATAACACGACTCGCACTCAAAATAATGTCCAAACAGTTGCTATAACTGTACAGTGTCCAAATATTTTTTTAGTGCGATGGGGAAATTAAAACTGCAAATTACAAAAGTTTCTTAGCCTTTTAAATTCAGGTAGGGCTACCTCTGACCTCTTATAAGCCGTTTCTTATAAAAAAATATGTGTTTTCATGTTTCTCAGTGAAACTGTATATAAGCGAAATTGAAACATAGGCAATGCAGGAGTCTCTACTTCAATGAGCCAAAAAAGGAAGGAAAACGAAAATTAAAATACTCTCTCTAGTGTCTGTAATCTTTTTTCTCCTTGGTTATTCAAATTTAAGAGGCTCTGGGATCATGGGTAATCATATGCCCATTCTTTAAATTGTCGTGTTTCTTTCCCGGGGGGGTACTTCACATATTTTGGGTACGGGGACGTGCCATCGGGAAGGGTATCGATTTTCGCGATTTTGGTATAAGGAACGGTATCGATTTTCACGATTTTGGTATAAGGAACGGTATCGATTTTCGCGATTTTGGTTTAAGGAACGATTTTGGTATACTTTTCTGGAAAATTGGTATAAGGTCGGGTATGCTTTTTCGCAAAATTGGTATAAAGTCGGGTATACTTTTTTGCAAAATTGGTATAAGGAACGGGTGTGTTTTTGAAGCTTCGATGGCACGTCCCCGACCAAAACCTGGTCAAATACCCCCCCGGGGTTTCTTTTGGTAGGTAGCTCAAAGGTTTTAAATGGAGAGTCTACCCAAAGGAGTTGATGCGCACAAAATGTGAAAACGAACCTTTCCGTCATCTTTCCAACCATATCCAGCGACAGCACCAAGGGTAAGAACTCCAAGTGCACCTGCTCCCGACAGTTCTGCTCTGTTGCTACCGAAAAGGGATAATAAGCCAAAACCAACCAGTAACACAGATCGATTTCTTGCAGCGTGTTTCTGCCGAAAGAAATAGAAAAGTTTCACTTCAAAGCAATACGATTCAGTTGACGTGAAGGTAACCGTTTTTGCATTCAGCAATTTTTGGAGCCTTTGCCTTTTCAGGCCTTTCCAATGTTTAGGTATCACTAAAACACCTTCAGAGTAATATGATAGAGGAAACAAGTGATGAAAGTATAAAGTAAAAATATACTATGGATTTCCTTTGTATCGAAATAAATAGTTCTATTTCCCGGGTTTCTTAATTTTTTGGCGATCTGAGAGTTGAGTTTCTCTTATAAGCAGTTTCTTAAACAAATTATGTGTAATTTATTTGTTTGTTTCCATTTCACATTCTGACACTTGTCAAGTACAAAGAATCATTGCTTGTTAACTAAACATAAAAACATCCATCGCAGGTGAAACTTATCACCCGAGTCCCTTGTTTCCCTACATGCTCTGAATTTACTACCACAACAAAACAAGACTCAGGTAATATCTCTGATGTGGGATCAGTGTTTTCTTCGTTGCTCGTAGATAAAGCCTGGTTCTCATATAATCTCAACCCGACGGCGACCCATCGGCGTCACTACTGCATTGCAAAAGTTGAACTGCCGGCGACTCGTCGGCGACCCATCGGCGACCCATCAGCGACCTATCGGCGACATGTTGCCGGCAGGGCGCCGTCAACCATATCTCAGTGTGCATTCCCCGCTGATCCTCGTATTTGATTGGCTTGCTATGGTCACCTGATCACAGGGAATGCAAATGATTCGCTGACGCATCGCCGGCAGTGCGCCGCCTCATGTTCTCATATAATTTTCATTGGTGCCGGTGCCGCAGCAGAGTGAAAAAGTTGAACTCAGCTCAACTTTTTCGAATGACTGCGGCAGGACGCCGGCAGTCGACACCCCATCGGCGCTGAGTGTTCTCATTAAAATTAGACTACCGGAGCAAGATCGCCGGTGTGTCGCCGGCAGGTGGCCGATGGTTTGAATACACGAGGTACAAGGTGTCAAAAACTACCTTTTGACTAAACAAAGGGACTCAAACGACAAAGCGACATACAAGAAGTAAATGTAATCAACCTTCAACTTAAATGCACCTACCTTGCATTTTAAAAAGGAGTTAACAATGTCAAAATTTAGGGCACATCTGAAACCAGAGGTTTTTAAAGGGCCTAGCAATAAGACACCTACAGTATCATACCTGGCTATCATGGGAAGATTATTACAGCATATCTGGTAGCTATCATGGGAAGATTATCTCAAATACGATTTCAAGGGTACGGTAAGGCCCACCCCTACATTAATTAATTCAACTTTTCAGTTTTAGCATTATAAGGCATTTATCAAGATCAAAGGAAACCAGAGGTTTTTAAAGGGCCTAGCTGACACCTACAGTACAGTATCATACCTGGTTATCATGGGAAGATTATTACAGCATATCTGGTGGCTATCATGGGGAGATTATCTCAAATACGATTTCAAGGGTACTAGGACAAACATTAATTAATTCTTTTCAGTTTTAGCATTATAAGGCATTTATCAAGATCAAAGGAACCATCTGTTGCCTCGCTGAACAAAATTTCATTTTGGGACATACAACGAACCTTGAATCAAAAAGATCCTTTGCTAATTTGAATTACACAAAGCATTTGAAGACAAACTGACAGAAATAGTTACCTTGTGAAAAAGCAATACCAAGAAAAACACTGAACAAGCTGATAGCTAAGACATCGTCGCATGAGGATGCTGCCATTACAAGAGTGGGGATTCCCTCTCTTGTGCCATATCCTGCCATTTGAAGATTAAGCATGGAGGGCACAACCACAGCTGGAGAGACTGCACCTAATATAAAACTGGGGGAAAAACAATTTTTTTAATTGATTTAGACACAGATCTGAAAAAATCTGAAATGACATTTATTTGGCATTGAAAAGTGTTTTTTGGGCATTTTCTCATCATTAACATGAAGAGCAATGGAAGTTGCATGCACAAGAAAAGAAATCACAGGCATTCAAAATAGATGATAAAACACTAAAATCAAAATTTAGCAAAGAGTGCCATACCCTAGCCTTGTTGGACTGCAAAGAGGGTTGTAATACAAAATTTAAATTTATTTTACCAGAATTATGTAGTTTTCATTTGTTTTTGGTAAACACATTCTTAATGATAAGCAAAATAATAATTTTTTTTCACTTCTGGTATATTTCCTTGTCATTATTGTGCATCTAATATTTGGTAAAATCGTTTGAAGTTGCCTCAGTGTGCCCATAACTTACAGGCCCGTAGGAAGGGGGGTAGGGGGATTAAGCCCCCCAATAATTTTTAAAACAATGGTGCTGCGTCACAAGCATTAGTTAGATGTATTGTTCTCTATTGTTTAGAACAATCGCCCCCAATCAGAAGCTGCTTCCTATGGCCCAGATAACTTACAGTAGATCATTTTGTTTCTTGCTTCTGTCATTTCAGCATCATTTTATAATTGTGCTGTGTGTTCATAAATCAACCACTTTGAACTAAAGGTCTTTGAAATATGGTGCATTCCCTTTTATTATGGCTCATTTTTTCATTTCATTTTAATGAATTGAGACTTTTCTTACCCCAGCATGAATGCCCAGAGCCAAGGCATACCAAGAAGGAAATGCGACACAATGCCAACAGTTATTGCTTCAACAAGGCATGGAGAAAATGCCAATCTGATAACAGTGCATTTTAATCTTTTTAATGCTTCAATGTCAAGTCCAAGGCCAGACCTCAACAATATCACAACCAATGCCACGTTTCTCAAATTTGCAGACCATTGTTTATTGATGTTTTTGGCTACTGAAATCCCTGGAACATTCCGCAATAAAAAACCAGCTATTAGCATCCCTAGCAATGGTGGAAAAGTTACATAGGGGATTGTACTGACAAGAAATCCAGCAAAAGAAGCAGTGACCAACAAGATGAACAAGGAATACATGTTTCCACCAGGCAAAGCTTCCTTCCCAAGGATGGCCCACAGTGTAGCCCATGCCAGAAAACAAATGAGTCCTCTTGTCAAAACATCACCAAAGAAGCCTCTTGGTGGAAGACATGGTGAAAGGCATTTAGGTATGTGACATTTTTTGCAACGTTTATCATTGTTGGTTTGTTTCTCATTCTCAATTGCATCTTGATCAGCAGCAGATGATGTTTCTTTCTCTATTTCTAATTGTCCTCTACATTCTTCATTGCTACCTGTCTTTTTGCTTGCAAAAACCATTTCAATATGATTACTTTCTTCGATGCTTTTATCTCGTGTTAAAGGGCTGTGTTCTGTTGGTTGACCATCGTATTCTGCTTGCAAATCCATCTTTCGTATCGATAACAAAGACACAATTTTGTTTCACTGCTCTGCCCCTCTCGTCTCGCCCTTTCTTCTCCAACTGTTTACATTTTTGAAAGTATTGAATTGAATTAGTGATATAAACGAGGCTACAAAAATCACAGGGAACCAATGCATTAGCATCAAACATCAAAAACGAGAAAGTCACAGGGAAACAAAGTCACAGGAAGCGAAAAAGAAAAGAGGAAAAGTCAAAATGTTCAGCACATCTTTCAGACGAAAATAAAGTATACGTGAGAGGTTATCTTTTCAACAGAATACCATAGAAAACGAAGAAGAGGAATGTACAGTTCATCATTGTGGCTATAGAGCTTGACAACCAAAGAGAAAGATTTGCAGGAACAGGCCAGTTTTGAGACAACTGTTTTACGGCCTAGCATAGCAAAATGACCGTTGTTGTTGTTGCAAATGAACAGTCTTGTTGAGGACTTCAGAAAAGCAAGATAGAGGACTGCACAAAAAGAGAAAAGTATGGGACAAGATCAAAGCCAGGAAGAAGGGAGAAAAAATGACAGTCCAAAACCAACAGCCAAAAATCAAACAAGGAGGGCATCTTCAGCAAGTCTGAAACAAAGAGCAAAAATTGAAGATATTATAGTTGTCAAAGATAGTCCTGATGCTCCTAGTAAGGCAAATGTTGATGAAACTATCGCAAGGCTTAGAAAGTTAAAGATAACATACCCACTCATTAAGAACATTGGGGGTATTCCCATTGAGGGTTTAGACATGCTCCCAGGTTTAAATCCAGACCCAATGACAGAAATGCTTCTACGATATCAATATCATCTGACTGAATGTGCAGAAGCCGTTGCATTTGATCAGAATGCAATAAGCAAAAGAATGAAGGAAGTAGAACATTACAGCACCAGTGTTTTAAAAGATGCCAATGCAAAACAAAAGAGTATGGAACAGTCATTTATTGACATGCAAAAGTTTTTTGAAATTGACTCATTAATTGATAGAATTAGTAAAAATATGGATAAAACAATAAAACTAATGCAGAATTTGAACCAAATGTTGCCTGAAGATAAGCAGTTTTCTGCAGAAGAACTTGATGTAAAGGGGAAAAGTTTAGTTGTAAATTAAGTATGTATCTTTAAGGACTTCTGTATAAACGTTTAATGGTTTGTTATAATTTTCAAAGATTGTATTGTGTATCATAGTCTTGAAACAACACTAAGATAGAATTTGATATAAGCTTAATTGGTCATTGCATTGGTGGTTAAGGTTGAAGATTCAAGTGTACCTCCTATGATGTCTACAGTGTGTGTCACATGAATTCCCCTGAAGGAAACAGTTGAAGTGTTTAGCATGTTCTGTTATATTGCAAATCTCATGTGACACCAAATTCAAGACAGTTTTACATTTCATCAAGAAGAATTTCCAGAAATAGACAAAAGAGGAAGACTGAATATTTACATGATCAAATTTGTTATTCCCTGAATCTTTAGCTTTTTGACAGGAAATACAGCCCACTGCCTAATTTGCATAAAGGAAAGGTGATCAAGTTTCTGTAGGAAACCAGGAAGGGAATTTCAGAGTTAATATATTTTTGTACATTGTGAAATGAACTTTGTCTGGCACTTGTGGGCTTCATAGTACGGTACGGCAGCACTACAAAACGAGCAATAATTAAGTAACTAACTAACAGTCTGAGTTAACAGCATATAAGATGTCGGGTGCTTCGTGCTTTTTGTGACGTAAGTTATACAGCTGTTGTTGTTGCGCAAAAAATTTACTTTAAAAGATAAACAATGGCGGACGGTGAATCACATCTAGGCCCATGCAGGCAACAGCGGAAAGAATAACAAATAACTTGCGAAATAAAGTGAATATGATGCAGTGAAAGACGGATTATCAAAAAAGAAGTTCGTCAGTTCCGCATGGGAGTTATAAAGGTCATCTCCAAGAAGGAGATTCACCTCTTCAGTTTCGTAAAGATTCGTCAAGGAAGGCTGAAGAACGGAAGTCAAAAGACAGGAGGGAATCATCATTCTCGCCCTGCCTGCTAAAATCGAGGAGATCTCTCTGGGAAAACGCTGTTATCCTTTGTTTAACAATCGTTAAATCAACCAAAAGACTGTGTATTGTTTAATAAAGGATATCTTGTACGTTGAAGATTCCTATTAAAAGATATTGACAAGGAAATTTAATTATGCCAAATGCAAGCCAGAAGGCAAGGCCAACAAGGGTCGAACTTGGAATTCGTCTTGTCTGACGGGCGGAGAAAGATTTAAATCTATCACATTGTTGCAGTAATTTGCTATCAGTGATCTGGTTACCCTCAAGCCTGATTTATTATTCGTGTGTTGATCTTCAAGGATTGCTAGACAGAAAATAGTTTGGAGAACGACAAGGAAATATTATTAGTTCGTTGTTGCTTTTCAAAGGTTGGAGAAGTGTGAATGTGAAGTTTATCAAGCCCGGCGACTTTGATCTTGGAGAAAATTTTCAAAAATATCTACAGGCTTTGGTGCTGATTAATTGTGCTGATTATCTGGCGAAAGGCCAACAAGCATCCACAATTCACCAGCCACTATTGAGGAAATTTTTGGTCACAGTTTTTCCTGTTTTTGAAATTGAAGGTGGATATGAAACATACAGAGGAATTATTTGTTTCCTGAGAAATCACTTGGTTCTTTGAAGAAAAATTTTTATGTTTCTACACAGAGAAGATAGAAGAATTTCTGTTTTCAAGAATGTCATGAATTGATATATATTACAAGTCAAGCAGATAGATTAGAATTTTCAATGCTACTGTCTGCCTTGCTGGTCAAAGAGATCATTTGATAAGCATATGATAATCTCAAATTCAGACATTCAGTCAGGTGGTTCTATCTCAGAAATTTAAACATGGCTGATGAAAATGATGCAATAAGTCCTACTGCCGAGGATGATGAGATTCTTATCAAAGAAGAGCTTTCCAGTGAAGAATTGTTCACACGATTTGTGACAGAAAGTAAAGATTTGATGGAAGTCCTTGACTGGTTCTATCAATTGTGTCAGTCTTTGGAAATCAACCCCAAGAATTACAAAACCGTGTTCCAAGGCTTGACATCAAGACTAACATTCTGGAAGGGAAAAAATTTGTGGAATAAAATTGACAAAAAAGTAAAGCATGTAGATTACAAAAATAAGCCATGTGCCAAGATGAAAACAGTTGTTATTGGTGCTGGACCATGTGGACTGAGAAGTGCAATTGAATTGGCCTTGCTTGGTGCAGAAGTAATTGTTTTGGAAAATAGAAACAGTTTCTCAAGAAATAATGTCCTTCATTTATGGCCATTTTTGATAGTGGATCTAAAGAGCCTTGGAGCTAAAGTATTTTATGGAAAGTTTTGTGCAGGGTCCCTGGATCATATAAGTAAGATATATACTGTAGATACATTACTGTTTACTTTCAAGCTTGGACATGTATGTATGTATGTAAAATTTTGCCATACAAATTAAAAATTAAAAATTTACGAAATGAAAGAAATGCTATTTACAAATGCGTACAATATGATAAAAACTAAGATCTAGTATAAAAACACCCCTAGTTTAAAATGGCAGGGATAGCATTAAAAGGTCAGTACAACCTTGTTTCCACAATGGTCCCTCCAGGGGTATTATAGAAAAGAAAAGTTTTCATGAAAAAAACGAGACAAAAATATTTTGTGTCAAAAGTAGAATGTAATGGCTCATTCCTAAGAAAGTTAAACAGCCTGTTTGGCCTGTAAAAATGTAAACATGTTTGGCAAAAGTTTGCAACCCTTCAATAGTTGCAAATTTTCAAAAAGTAAATATTTGGAAGTTGTGAAATACAGCTGGAAAGTGCTTGACAACTGATCCAAGTTATCTCTGAAAAAATTTAGATTGTAAAAGTGATGGATGACATATGAACAGAGATGTAGGAACCAGAGGGCACTGAAGGCACGTGCCCCCAAGATTTTGCACTGAACGAAACAGTATATGAGGAAGTATCCCTTTAACTTCATGAAAAAAGTGCCCTTGAAGTGCTGTGCTCCCCGAGTTAAAGATGCTTCCTACGGCCTTGGATATTAAAATGTTCCTACCAGTTTTTCTAAAGCCATCACTTTTTTATAACACATTTAACTGAAGGAAATATCTTCATTTTTCAGGCATCAGAAAGTTGCAATGCATTCTGTTGAAATGCTGCCTCATTCTTGGTGTGCAAGTGTATCCTGAAACTGCTTTTGATGAAGTATTAGAGCCTTCTGAAGGTATGTACTGTATGATCTAGAAAAATGTGGAACTCTGTCAACCGAGGAACTTTTCAGAAGATGTTATTAATATACTCTTTTGTACAAACTATGATACAGGCTTTGCACACATTAACACGATAAGAGCTGTTAAGAACTGTTAAAAATTCTTCAAATTATGACAAGAAGTTTTGCAAGGAATAGAGGTCCGTAACAATTTCAATACAAGACTCCTTCAGACATTAAAACCTTATGAATTCTTAGGCAATAAAGCAGGTGTTTATGTGTCCAAGGCCAGCATGGAAACTTGTTTATTTCAACTTCATTATGAATGTTTTATTCTTCACAGGGAGAGGTTGGAGAGTGAAAACATCTCCTAGTCATGCAGAAATTGCAAATTTAGATATTGATGCTATTGTTGGGGCTGATGGCAGAAGAAATTTGCTGAAAGGATTCAAACGAAAAGAATTCAGAGGAAAATTAGCGATTGGAATCACAGTGAATTTTGTGAATAAGAACACACAAGAGGAAGCTGCCATTGAAGAAATTAGTGGAGTTGCTTTTATTTATAATCAGCAATTCTTTCAAGAACTCAAAGATAAGACTCAAATAGATCTTGAAAATATTGTTTATTACAAAGATGATACTCATTATTTTGTGATGACTGCAAAAAAGAAAAGTTTGCTGCAGAAAGGTGTCATCAAAGAGGTAGGTCATCATTGTTTAGTCAAGTATTTTCTCCCTCAGCCCCCCTAATGATAGAGACCTCTCTTTCTTTCTATCTCTTTGTCATATAACAAGATATGGCTCTTAAAGAGTTGTTGGCCCTGTTGATCTTTAGATGCTCTATGCTCACGCTTCGCATTTCCAAAGACAAAATAGGAGCAGCCCTTCAGGTAGCCCCAAGGGGTCTCAGCAGCCTCTCCACCTTTGGTATTTTGATTTGTCCCCCTTCCAGTATTTTAATTTTAGTTCGAGCTCTTAAAATGTTCTTGAACAAAAATTTAACACTTGATCCTTGCCAGTTATATTAATACAGACAACAATATACAAGCTGTTATTTCAGCAAATATCTGAATGGTTTAAGAAAGCTTTGATGAGTTCAGGAACTCAGTTTTTTTCCAAATAATTCTTAAAACGGTGTGTTTATCTGTTTGTAAACCTTCATGGTTCTTACTCAGCCAGAGCCTGTGGCTTTATTCATCTTAAAACCGACAAGCAAAACTCACCGTTCTTTGCAAACTTGATGAGTCAAATTGATTCACGCAGTTGCTAATGAGACCAGTAAATTTATTGATGATTTATAAATTGCAGATTTTTTAGAACTGATTAAAATCACACTTTCTTGCTTGATAATTCAATTTACATCAAAGGGTGCCTATTTTTACTTTTTGTACTTGCTTGTATTCGTACAATTGCACTATGAGCTACAAGAGGAATTTGTTGACCAAAGTCTAAATCTTTATCTGTCGCATTTTCCTTGATGCTAGCCATCGCTTCTCGTTTCTTCCCTCTTCACTGTGCACCATTGATTAGCTGATTGGTTAGTTGATTGGTTGATTGATTGATTGATTGATTGATTGCTCGATTGCGCACGAGAGCAAGGGTTAAGTTTGTAAAACGGAGGTACAACTGTGGTTAAGACAGAGCAATTTGGCAGCCAAGGAACAGACTTCACACCTTCTGCAATACCAATCATAGTGTTTGCTCCGTCTTTGTTTATTTTGATTTAATTGAGTGCACTCAGAGGTGTGAAACCTATTCTTCAGGAATAGAAATCTCTTTGTCTTTTCAAAACCTGAATCTTTTCACGACATGGCTTCTCTTGATAGCAGCTTAAGTTATAGCTGATTGAGTTACCCAGTAAAAGAAAAGTATAATTATTATTATTATTATTATTGTTTGTTTTACAAAATTTGCCCTTGCAAGCACTGAGTTACAAATTTAATGAAACTACTTTTTTCTCATTGTTCTTTTATCAAACGATCATTTTTACAGGACAATACAGACGCAAGGAAATTATTAGCACCATCGAACATCGATCACTCATCACTTCTTGTTTACGCGCGACAAGCTGTCGATTTTTCAACAAACTACAAACTACCGCATCATGAATTTGCAGTAAATCATTATGGAAAAGAAGATGTCGCCATGTTTGATTTTACTTCGATGCATGCAGCAGAAAATGCTTCAAGGATTGTTGAAAGGAAAGGAAGAAGGCTGTTGATGTGTATTGTTGGTGATACTCTTATTGAGGTATGTCTCCTTCTATTTATTGATAACTATTGATATCTATTTATTGATAACTATTGATATCTATTTATTGATAACTATTGATATCTATTTATTGATAACTATTGATATCTATTTATTGATAACTATTGATATCTATTTATTGATAACTATTGATATCTATTTATTGATAACTATTGATATCTATTTATTGATAACTATTGATATTCAGTGTATCGACGACAATGAAAGTAACACAGATGAAGCATCAGTTTTGTAAAAAGAATCTTTCCATTGTTGAAACGAAATACAATATTATCAACCAGTGAAGCTTACTGACGAAGACGCAAGTCGAAAGTTTGTTCATGTATATTTATGTAATTTTAAAACATCTTATGGAAAGAGCTTTTGAGAATATGTATTACCAATTTTGTTTTCTCTTCTTGGAACTCAAAAATTTGTCTGGAAATCATCGATCTTGGGAAACAGACTTGTGTCAAGACTGAAGTTTTGGAACGTAGACATTGCCCCAAACAGCGAAAAATGTTTCAGTAATCATTCGTGGCAATATGCTATGCTCGAAACGGGCATGCTCGAAACGGGCTATGCTCGAAACGTCGTGCTTATTTCAATTCGCATCAAAGTGCTTATATTTTACTTTATTTACTTGTTTATCATTCGTGGTAATATGCTTGAAGCAAAACCCAATTAGGCCCTGCTTGGTGAACCATTTAAAGCTGGTCTGTTTTGCTGTCGTTCTTCCACTCAGTTCACCCTGTAAATTCAAATTTTTTCAGCCATTTTGGCCCACTGGTTCAGGCTGTGCACGTGGTTTTCTAAGTGCATTCGATGCAGCATGGGCAGTGAGAAGTTTTGGTCTTGGCAGAGAACCTTTAGATGTTCTACAAGAAAGAGAGTGCATATTGAAAGTATTGGCACAAACAAAACCTGGAAACTTATTGACTGCTCATCAGAAATATTCCATCGATCCATCCACACGATATCCAAATTTGAACACAAAGAGCATCAAAAAGGAAAACATGCGACATTTATACGACAAGTCAGAAATTCCTTTCAAAACCATTGATTATGATGCGATGTCCAAGACAAATATAGCAGTTGCTTCACCAAAGAAAAAGGGAGGTAGGTGACACACGGTCTTTATTTTAGAGCAACCTGGATCGGGCCATTGTACTGAAAGTTTCTTTTTCAACATGAAAATTTGCACATTTTAGAACTAACAGTTTCTTAAACTGTTTCTCATTTCTTAAATGCGTGAATCATGACGGAGTTTCTAACAATGCTGCATATATGTTTCTTGGCATTTAAAACATCATATGGGAATAAATAGTGTCCTATTCTCTTTTCTCTCATTTAGGCATGGCACATCCACCAGAACTGCTTTTCGTGGGGCCGTCCTGTTACGTTTAAAACCAAAAATGGCTTGTAACCAAGCACTCAAAAACGGCTATTACTCAAGAATAAGGATTCAGCGACATATTGGCCATGATATCCAAGAAATGTTTAAGTTTTTTTCTGTATCCACTAAAAGATTACAATATGTATATTACTTACACTACCTACAAATTACTATACAATACTACATGAACGTTACCCCGAGGAGCAAAAGGCTGTGACTACCCCGAGGCCATTTTGACATGGAGCTAAAACTACTATGGTCTGTCTCAAATTACAAGTTTTAAATGTTGTTACTACTTCTGAGACATTATACTTCTGAGACATTAAACTAGGGTTTCTTAAAATTGTGCCCGTCTTAGAATAGCTAACAGCCTAGTCGAACATTTTCAAAGACACCTAATAGCCTCCTAACCAAATTTAATACCCCTTACACTTCCATTTATCATAATCCTTCCTCCATTTGACTATATATTACAAATGTTCATCTTCTTATATTTTGCAGTAGAGCAAAACACAGGCATAGATGCATATCGTCTTCTGAAATGGTGTCAAGAACAAACAAAGGAATACCCAAGAGTAAAGATTATTGATATGGCTATTTCATGGAAAAATGGTCTTGGATTCTGTGCAATTATTCATCGTTATCGACCTGATCTTTTGTATGTTTTATTTCAAACTTATTTATTCTTTTCCTCTAATTCTTTGCAGAAAATGTTGCAAGTGATTTCGAACTTCCGTCAAAAATGGATTATCGGATGTTTAAAATTCGATAAATCGCTGAAAGGATCAAATAACACTTGAAAAATTGACAAACTATCTTGCTCAAAGTGAGCTCAAAACTATATCCCATTTTTTATGATTTAGCAGTTGAAACGATATTCAATTTTTTCAAACGAGTACTTTCCTTTGCAGGGATTTTTTCGACCTCAGTGAATACGAAGCAGAAAAGAATTGTCAACTGGTATTTACTCTTTTCATTTTCTTTCAATACTCTAAAGGGGCTCCGTCGTCAAAATGTAAACAAACGATGATTTTTGCAATTTTTTGAAAGGTGATATCACACAGGATTTTCGTATTTTTTTCAAAATGAAAGTTGCTGTTGGGGTATTAATCCTTGTACTTTGCTAAGGAACAAACCAAACATTCATATCTTCTACGATTGCTCGGATATAAGTGGATTTTTAACGGTCACTTTTGGTGGCTTGCGTGAAGCCACCTAACAAACTGCAGAGAACAATGGCCGATTCGTGAAAGTTATTTCTAAACATCTCGCATTATTTCCAACGCCTGAAAATTTCTTCCCGCGAAACTTCCTTTCCTTACGAAATCGTTCGTTATATTGTCAGCTTCAAGGTCTTTACACTGCGATTCCTTTAGTTTTTTTGTTTTTTGTCATGTTATCTTGTGTCGAACGTAACTTAACAATATACCGTTCAACTTCGATAGTTTCAAGATCGATAGTTTTTACGAACATTTTGTCAGAAAAAGTTACCGTGCTGAAAAGTATTACTTTTGTTAAAATGTCTAGCTCTTTGTTTGATATTTGGGAGGGGAAGGGTTGTAATATAGATTTGTGAAAGGGTCTAAATTCTTGACAATTATTTATGAATGTTTATATTGTTATGTCACAGGCATTTGAGGTTGCAGATGAACAATTAGGAATACCTCCAAAGATATCAGGGAAAGATTTCACAAGCAGAGCTGTTCCTGATCGATTGACCGTCATCAGTTATGTCTCTCTTTATTATGATTTTTTCAAAAACGAAACACCAGGTATTTTATCTGCAATTTATTTCATTAAATTCATCTTTAACAATATTTTATTCTAATGTTTCTATTTTGATCTTTGTCTAAAAAGCCATACTATTAAAACTCAGATCCTGAATTTTTTCTGCAACAATAGGAGAACAATGGGCTAATTAAAGGAGAATAATATGCTATGCTGAGGTAAAAAAAAAGTGGATTTCTTAAAGGCAGGACTTTACTGCCTTTTTGACAATTTTGTTTCCAAATGACTGAAAGCTGACATCTAAAATCACTCCATTCCTAGAGTTTTTTAAATGATTGTCTGAATGGATTGTGCCGTAGTTTTAAACGGATTATCTTTAAAGTACAGCGGGTACCCGCAAATAAGAAACTACTTTTTGAATTGAGGCCTCAGAAAGTTTCTTATTTAAAGAGACCTTTTCATGATCAGAGTCAAAGTTTCTTATAGATAGGGAATCAAGTCAAGTGAAGGTATATGACTGTACCATACATGCATGTGTATTGCACATTACTGGTACATTTTACATGTTTTCCTTGTTACCTTTTTGTTGTGTGAATCTTTAATTTTGAAAATGTGAATTCTGTTTTTGAGAATGCTACATTATGTTACAGTCATTTATGGGAATATGTTTTAGCATTTAGAACTTTAGGAACTATGACAAACCTGAAAATAAGAAACTTTTAAATTTCAGACCTAGAGTTGTTTCTTATTAAAGGAGCCCCTTTTGAAGAAAGTGAGGCCTGTTTCTTATACAAGGGGGTTTCTTATTTGCGGGTACTTACTGTATGTAAACTTCAACATTTTATTTGTATTTGTTTGCATTTTTTAGTATCAAAGTGATAAATGTACTGCAATAATTAAGAAAACGTTCATGATCATATAAAAAATGAAAAAGTGCCTGAACATACTGACTTTAAAATAGAAGCATTTGTCAGATTAAAAGTTGCTAACTTAGTTAATTAGTTTCTGTAAAAATGGAGGCTGTATCTTAATTGACGTTTGTTTGTTTGTTTGTTTGTTTGTTTGTTTGTTTGTTTGTTTCAACTTATTTTAATTCGATATTTATCTAGCTATTACTTATAATGAAATAACTAATCTAAATCGAATAAACGTTTCAGCTATTCTTTAAAAGAGCCTGGATCGAGCGATTTATATTTACCTCCTTACACGAGAGGCTTGATTGAGTGGCATAAGAGCTTCTATCACTATTGTGTGCTTTCAAAAATTCTTCAAAATGTGTCAAATAGCTTTCGATTCAGATTCTTCTGGAGAAGAACCAAAAGGTCTATTGCATGCAACTGAGCAACTTTTATTTCAGGCATTAATTTCGTAAATTTGTTTATGCTATTATAATCGAATGAACCGTAAAGCGTATTTAATATCTCACTTCAATAATTAACACTTTTCATTTTTCGTGATTTTTATGCTGAAAGATATCCATTATTTTTCCAGTGTCAGATTATTTTATCGAAAAACCACCTGCAAGGAAAGCGAGAGTTGTCTTCTGGAATACATTGCGTGCTTTTGGTAAACAATTAACTGAAAATTAAAATTCATTCTTAAATACGACTTTTAAATCTAAACATTTGAAATTTTACAAGTTATTAGAGTTAATGGCTTGGAGAATAATGCGTTCTGTAATTGTTGATCATGTTATGTGAACTTTAGAATGTCAACTAAAGAGAACCTTATTTTAAAACTATATCAACCATTACATCTTCATCTACATATTAGACCCATAGTGCATCACACTGACACGTCAGGTAAAGAGCTGAATGTGTGTAACCTCGTCCCCAGGGCCTTTTGTCATATTGGGACGGATTTTCGTCTCCGTCCCAATATGACAGCCCTGGGGGCGAGGTTGGAATGTGTGCTGCTTAAAATGATAGATTTTAGTTCGATCGAAATATCATTAAAATATTTAGTTCCATAAAAAAGAAATAATGCAAAATTCTTCAAATATTCATAAAAGATGCATTCTGATTAAGCACGACGACAAATAGATTCTAAAAGCTAGTTTAATGCTCTATTTTGTAAAGCTGTTTTAATGTTGATGTATAGGTGGACCCCCTTATGATTTTTGAAACGTTTACTGACGCAGAGGAAATTTGAAAAGCCTGCAGTGATGTAGGATTTAGAAATATCCACGATTGTTGGATGTATTTTTTTGCAAATTGTGGAAATAAACACAAAAGTTTCAAATGAAGGAGTTTGATTGTATCATAAACCCAGTTTGATATTGTAGTTTTGATATTTGCATGAATCCTTTGATTTAAAAGTAAACGTAACGAGATTTGATAAATGCAAAGTAGTCGATAAATTTAGCAGCGAAAAGATTGAACAAATTGTTATCATTCTGAACAATTCTTTGTCTCGTTTTCAGCCGTGGTGGGCAGCAACAACAACACGAAAACACCATCTCCAGCAGGGACATTAGAAACAATGAGAAAATCACCGTTAAAGGCAAATAAAATGTCAATCATTGCAAGATTATCCAGAAAATCAAAGAAGGTTTGAATTATTTTATATTTAAGATTGAAATTTTATAGTGAATTTTTAGTGACGCAAAATTGTATTTGACCTTTCGAACTTACATCCTCATTGTAACTTCGGTAGATGAGGTACTTATCAAACTTGTAAAATATTTGGATGCAAAAAGCCAGAAGATTTAGCACACCATAATTTTAAGATACTTAAAAGGATTCTGTCCCTGCTATACACACTTCGTTTACTTTATTTTAAAGATCAATTATTTTCTTTGCAGAAAGTTAAAAACCTAGAATCAAGGCGAGCCAAAGAAAAACATGCAAACAAAGAAAACAAAGTGAGATATCTTCATCAATATCCAGGCTGTCCTTTGCTACTGTAAAAAGAGATTCTTTTTGGTACAATGCAATGAATAATTATGTTGACCATTTTCTTAGATATTGAAATCAATATTCAAGCTGTCTTTGCTAGTGTAACAAGGAATTCTCTTTGGTACAATGAAATGAATAAATATGTTGACCATTCTCTTCTCTTGGCTCTTGAAATCAAAAATCTTAATCTGTAACAGCCTGCCTGCAGACTTCACTTTCCTCTGCTTCATCGATTTAGATTAGTTTAATTGGGACATTTGCACATTTAAATGTTAGGGTGTGATTTCACGCGTCAAAATGGCACACCCTCGTAATCTGCCTCCTAAAGTTACCCCCGGGTGGAAAAAAGAAAATATTATATTAACCTGCATTTTATTCTGGGATATTGATTAATTTTTTATTTGCCAGGGGTTGAACGGCACTGCTACCCGTCCTAAGACCACTGGTAGGCAGGAAGCTATTTCACCTGATCGAAAAGGCCTGTTGTCAGAAGACAGCGATACTTGCTCTTCACCAGAACGAAAAGCATCTCCACAAAAGAAGCAAGAAAAAACCCAACCATTACAAACATTACGACCTATTACGGAGGACACGAAACCCCGCAGCTCATCTGGGGTTCCTCCGCAATCACCGAAGGATGACATGAGAAAGCCACGCAGCAAGTCGCAGGAATCTGCGTTTGTGATCACAGGGGTACAAACAGGTGAAAGTGAAACTGACGTCATGCCGACTAATCCTAATGAGACAAAAAGACTGAGTAAAATCAATATGCTTGCTGAAAGTGTGTTTGGTGTTTCAACGAAACAAGCTGTTGCTGAAGCTGAGTCTAATGTAAGTACCGTGCTGAAGCCGAGTCTAATGTAAGTACCGTGCTAAAGCCGAGGCTAATGTAAGTACCGTGCTGAAGCCGAGGCTAATGTAAGTACCGTACTGAAGCCGAGGCTAATGTAAGTACTGTGCTGAAGCCGAGGCTAATGTAAGTACCGTGCTGAAGCCGAGGCTAATGTAAGTACCATGCTGAAGCCGAGGCTAATGTAAGCACTGTAAAAGCTATCTTACGGGAGGTATATTCAATTTCAGAGAGAGAGACTCTAGGGGGATTATTAGAGAGGGGTGCATATTCACAAAATCAAATGACAAAGATATATATGATAGCTATTTAGTTGTTTTACCCCATATTTTTCGGAATCAACATACAATTTACGAATTTTACGAAATTACAAATTCGATACAGTTTTTATCCCAAACCATATCAGCGTTTTTTCAATCTTTGTTGCGACCAGATATTTTTGTAACATTCCTGTAAGCGTATAGATGTAATTACGAAGATTTATGTAGCCTTGTATACAGTTCTATTGGGTGAGTAAAAGAAGTTAATGTTTGGTGGGCTGGCCAATATTCAAAACTGAAATGTTCATCGATCAGTCAATTGCTAACTTAGATGAGAACATTTTTTTGTATGAAAGCACTCGTCTTTTAGACGCAGAAAATAGACAAATGCTGGTAAGGGGTTTGTATGGGAACGGGAATTCTACATTCTATTCTGGTTCATGATTTATTTGCCATTGAAATTTAAATTCTATTTCCGAATCTTTTATTCACTGTATTGAATGTAAATTTCATTTCTATGGTAAATTTAAATGGCAATTAAATCAAGGACCTGAATTTAACGTGGAATTCTCATTTCCAAATAAACCCCTTTTTTAGCATTTTCTTCATTCTTGGGTCTAAAAGATTAGTGATTTGGGGATTTTACCAAACAAAATGTTCACATCCAAGTTAGCCTTTGACTGATAGAATAATAGTTTATTCTTGAATATCGGCCACGTTCTTTTCGTTCCGCAGCCTGCACAATATTCTAACTATTGTATTCACCTGGTATTGTATGAAATGGATTCCATAACACAATCAATTCATTGCTTCTGTGCTACCCTTTCCGATCCGTACTTTTCTGTCTTTGAAAACCCTTTTTTCTTCTTCCTAGCTGTCTCAAAGTGAATTATGTTATTTCTGCAAACGTCGTGTATATGTCATGGAGAGAATGTCGGCAGAGGGGATGTTTTTTCATCGACAGTGCTTCCGATGCAATGTTTGTAAGTGCAATCTGTTGCTTGGCAACTATGCATTTGATGCTGACGAAGATGATAACAATGGAACATTCTATTGCAAATTGCATTACAATCGAATGGTGTATGATAAACCGAAACAAACCGAGGAGAAACCTGACAATGGTAATTAGCATATCCTTTGAATCTTTGGAATAAATATCAATGGCTCCGCCTATACCTTGGCATGATGATACACTTTTAATACCAGTTTGCTCGTATCTGCTTATCTTGGATTGGAAAGAATTTATTTTCCTCTTCAAACGTTCCTTTACAAACGTTCCATGAAAATGGCGGCAACAAAGGCCTACCAAGAGATGGCACGTGCAAGGCATGCCGGATGAAACAGACCCTTTAAGGGCCCATTTTCACCTGGTGTCCTTTTCAGACACGCTGCAATTTCAAACTATCTCAGAATCAAATTTGGCCTAAGTAGAAAAAAGAGATCGATACTGCTGCAGTAAAACGTATAGACAAGTTAACTGAAGTCAAACTTGTCTGTCCGTTTCAGTATTGTATTGTAGATCGCTGTTTTCCGCCAGCTAAATTTGATTTTCAAACAGTTCATGATATTCTATTCTGATAGAGGCATTCGAACATTCGAACCTAAAGCCCCGGCCAAAAACAATCGAATTATATTTGCCAAACATTTGAGATCAAACATTTCTTGACCTGCAGAATTTTGTTGGGTAACTTTTTGAAGAAATTAAACAATATTTTCTTTTTACAAGCAAGAGATTTTGCCAGGCAATAGACCTTTTTGCTGTTCTAAAAAGATTCTGAATCGAGCGATATATTGACACATTTTGTATAATTTTCGAAATAGTGATAGAAGTTCTTACGCCACTCGTCAAACCTTTCATATAAAAATGTATACAAATATCACTCGATCGAGACTCTTTTGCAGCATAGCCAAAAGGTCTATTAGCTTTGTAGGAGCTGCTTGTCGAACGCTTATTTATTTCCTCTCTAATTCGTAGTTGCAAGTCCAGGTCGTGGTCGAAGAACTCGCCCTGCAACTCAGATTGTAGAACCAACGACATACAAGCAAGCTGTGTTTGCTATTGCTACAAGCAAGTCACCGGAAACAAGTCCTAGCGTCGATATACCAAATGAGAAAGGACGACGCGACAGATCTCTTACTGATAACGAGGCCAAACCAAGAGCAATCGATGACATGACACCAAGATCAGAAAGTCCATATGACAAATTCGAAGCAAAACCTTTGGTGCGACAGTCAAGTTTAACGCGCCAAGAGTCAAAGAAATTATCCCCCATCAAGGACTCCCCACCCATGGAAACCCTGAAGCACGCCTCATCATCCCCTGCGTTACAAAAACTAATGAGTGAAGACAATGAATTTGGGGAAGATCTGCGAAGGCGCTCTGAGTTGAAAGATGACAACGAACAACGACGAAAACATCTGCGAAAACTTTCACCGAGTTTTGAGCTGAAGAAATCGGTGGAAGAGGACCTGATCCGTGATGATACGATTGTACCCGGACAACCAACTGGTAGTCCTTTGGCCCAAAGGAGGTTAGAATTGACAACGGATTTGAATGCGACCGGAATGAAAGACAATGAGGGAGTAAAAGAGCAGCCAAAGAAGAAGAAATTCGTTTTCAAGAAGAAAAAATTGAAAAATATCTCACCAGAAACGATAATTGAGGAAAAGGAAGGACAGTTATCTCCCGTAAAGAAATCAGCACCTGTTTCAATTGGAGAGCCTGAGCTTACCGGTTATAAGTCTATCGAAGAAACACCTCAATTACCAGAAGAAATTGCAAAGGCTGAGCTAAGAGTGGAAAAAAGTCCAAAAGTGGAAACTAAGGCCAGACATGACGCGAAACCCACGGATAAAAAGTCGGAAGCTGCGAAATTCTATTTACATATTGATGAAGTAAAGAGTTCTGAGGAGTCTGATATGGTAGCTGAGAGGGAGCTTGAGAAGGGAATTGATGAAGGGACAGAGAGTAAGAGTGAGAAGAAAAAGGAAAAGAAAAAGAAAGAAAAAAAGAAGACAAAAGTGAAAGAGAAAGAGAAGAAAGAAGAGAAAAAGGAAAAAGACAAGAAAAAAGACAAGAAGAAAGGTAAAAAAGAGAAAAACAAGAAGGAAGACGAAGATTGGGTTGTTATTGATGTCGCAGGTAATTATTCGATATTAGGAATTGTTATTGGGGAGGTAATTATTTGATATCAGGAAGGGATAGTTATTTGTTACTGGGGACGTAATTATTTGATATTAGGAAGGGATAGTTATTTGTTACTGTGGAGGTAATTATTTGATATTAGGAAGGGATAGTTATTTGTTACTGTGGAGGTAATTATTTGATATTAGGAAGGGATAGTTATTTGTTACTGTGGAGGTAATTATTTGATATTAGGAAGGGATAGTTATTTGTTAGTGTGGAGGTAATTATTTGATATTAGGAAGGGATAGTTATTTGTTACTGGGGACGTAATTATTTGATATTAGGAAGGGATAGTTATTTGTTACTGTGGAGGTAATCATTTGATATTAGGAAGGGATAGTTATTTGTTACTGTGGAGGTAATTATTTGATATTAGGAAGGGATAGTTATTTGTTACTGTGGAGGTAATTATTTGATATTAGGAAGGGATAGTTATTTGTTACTGTGGAGGTAATTATTTGATATTAGGAAGGGATAGTTATTTGTTACTGGGGACGTAATTATTTGATATTAGGAAGGGATAGTTATTTGTTACTGTGGAGGTAATTATTTGATATTAGGAAGGGATAGTTATTTGTTACTGGGGACGTAATTATTTGATATTAGGAAGGGATAGTTATTTGTTACTGTGGAGGTAATTATTTGATATTAGGAAGGGATAGTTATTTGTTGCTGTGGAGGTAATTATTTGATATTAGGAAGGGATAGTTATTTGTTACTGTGGAGGTAATTATTTGATATTAGGAAGGGATAGTTATTTGTTACTGTGGAGGTAATTATTTGATATTAGGAAGGGATAGTTATTTGTTACTGGGGACGTAATTATTTGATATTAGGAAGGGATAGTTATTTGTTACTGGGGAGGTAATTATTTGATATTAGGAAGGGATAGTTATTTGTTACTGTGGAGGTAATTATTTGATATTAGGGAGGGATAGTTATTTGTTACTGGGGAGGTAATTATTTGATAATAGGGAGGGATAGTTATTTGTTACTGTGGAGGTAATTATTTGATATTAGGAAGGGATAGTTATTTGTTACTGTGGAGGTAATTATTTGATATTAGGAAGGGATAGTTATTTGTTACTGGGGACGTAATTATTTGATATTAGGAAGGGATAGTTATTTGTTACTGTGGAGGTAATTATTTGATATTAGGAAGGGATAGTTATTTGTTACTGTGGACGTAATTATTTGATATTAGGAAGGGATAGTTATTTGTTACTGTGGAGGTAATTATTTGATATTAGGAAGGGATAGTTATTTGTTGCTGTGGAGGTAATTATTTGATATTAGGAAGGGATAGTTATTTGTTACTGGGGACGTAATTATTTGATATCGGGAAGGGATGGTTATTTCTTACTTAGGAGGTAATTATTTGATATCGGGAAGGGATAGTTATTTCTTACTGGGGAGGTAATTATTTGATATTAGGGAGGGATAGTTATTTGTTAATGGGGAGGTAATTATTTGATATTAGGGAGGGATAGTTTTTTGTTATCGGGGAGGGTGTGGAAGACATCTTCAAATAATTGATGGAAGTCTGGTCCTCTCTCTCACTTACCCGAAATATTATTTCCTGAGCTGCACTTCGTGATTATGTCGGTCCTTAACGTGAAATAAAATGGTCTATCAAAGAGTAGAAATTAACAGAATTTACATCAAACTGTTGTCAAATACCTCCTCTGCAAGATGTACATTAAGATGTGCGACCCCAGAGTCAGTGAAACGCTTGCCACAGGAAGCAACTTAATTATTGTTAAACCCCATGTAAGATCCCCCTACTAACTTAAGCCTATACCACTAATCAAGTGCCTCACCTTCCCTGTCTAGACCCTTGTATACTTACATACAGCAATAACAACAAATAACAGCAACAACGCATAACAATTGCAGTACTAGCAACAACATTGACATGAACACTTATTAGAAAAATGTCAATTAGATAGCTGAGATTGCCATGTTAAACAGTCTAATTGTCCCTTTTACAGCAAATAAAAAGTTATCCTCATCAAATAATATTGCATATTTTCTACTCACTTGGTATTAATATTAATCATCTGTTTCTATAGGTGATGAAGTATCGAAGGAAAAAGTTGATGGTGCCTCTGCTGAGGAGCTGAGGTCAAATGATAGTGAAGCTAGTGACGTAGAAGATGCAACACCCAAGAAGAAGCATGGCATTTTTGGAACAAAACCAAAGGTAATTAACTTTCTTTTTTTGTTTGCAGAGTCCAGAAAATGCCAAACCTTCCAAAATATGACAGTTTCTTTTGCCGTTAAGAACAACTAAACCTTCCTCCGGACGCCAATTTCATTACATAGACCTTTCTCATTTTATCAAATAAAAAAGAACCAAATCTTTTAACACCTCAGATTATCAATAACCCTGATGATTTATAAACTAGTTGCTTTTATCAAAATAAACCAACATTTTCTTCACTCTCTAAAATTACCAATTACTAATGTACCAAAATTGCTAATGCCAAAATTACCAAGCCCTTTTCAAATATGACAATAACATACACAAAACCTGTCCCTGGGTCAAAGTAGTGGAGTCCTAACCTTTTCTGGACTCTGTTCGCTTCAATGTTTTATTGCAATCACAAAGACTTTGTCAATTTTCTAGGTTTAGTTAATAAACAGATTTCTAATTCTGAAATTTTGATTTTGCAGCGGATTTTGAAAACAGCCGAAGAATTAAGCGAAGAGGAGAAGAAACAGAAGAGAAAAGAAATGAAGAAAATTCACCAAGCAGCTAGTGAAAGAAGATTAAAAAGATTATGGGAGGCGCAATCTATTCAAAGAAAATTAAACGAAGTTGAAGTAAGACAAGTTGAGTTGGATGAAAGGGCAAAATTATTGGAAAGGAAATTGCGAAGACCGTACTGTAAGTTGAAGCATTATTCATAATACATGTTATCATGCTATTAAAGACCCATCGTCACCCAGGGTGCTTTGCAGGTAGACTGATTACATGAGTCTCAGTTATCCGCACTGAATTGGATTATGTTTATGGCTTCAAATTGAGACTCCTGACAATACAGCTTCAAAACGGGGACTAATTTAGGCCATCTATGCAAGAGTTTGATTGGTTGATTAGATCAAAGTTTGACTTTTCGAAGCAAGTGACATTCGAATCGACGTTCGAAGCGACTTTCGACTTTTCTTTCGACCTTCGAAGGATGGAACACGTTCGGTTTTTCTTCAGATTGAATGTGAGTCCCAACCTCGATTCCAGGGCTATCATTGTCTTCAGCCTCTCTTCTTCAGCACAAATGATACCCCTGGTTCCTACCTGCTGTTTTGTGGTGAATGTATTCTAATTTATGTCAAAAAATTATGCAAGCACTCTGTTCAGCAATGGCGTCATATTCACACAGCAAAACTCAAAGGTGTGGAGGTCAACTGTTTCCCGCGCTTGCAATCTGATGGCGCGATGCAAGCAAAAATTTGTCTTGTTGTAGCAAGTTGTAGCAAAGATTCAATAAAAGTGAACTGCAAGTTGACAATTTTACTGTACTGAAGTGAGAAAACAAAAGATGTCGCTGCTAGCCGGTAAGTTTAGTTCGTGCCGTGATTTTACACAAGTCAAGATAGTTTTGTATTGTCTCATTCTTGGCCTTGTCAGTTGACTACGTGGCTCCTCCAAGAATGTTTTCAATATTTTCAGTTATCTGTTGGATATGATTTTCTGATATTTCATCCATGTTGTTGGGAAATTAGCAAAATTAAGAAGGTTTTCTGTTTATAACTTTAAAATCTTCAACAGGCCTCGCAACAAAAATGATCGTGCAAAGTCCTCGTATAATTCTTTGCGACGCCTAAGAAGCCATAAAAAACAAGCTTTGCAGCATTTATTCATGTTCTCCTTGTTTCTCTTGAGAACTTACATAGGCATAGGCATAGATAGCTAAAATGAGCTAGAACACTTGAGGAAAGTCCTCTATCATTCTCGCAATCTTTGTCTGAGGTGTCGCTCTTTTATTGAATGTGAAAAATCGGTGTCTGGCACTAGAATGGTCTCCTTCCGTTGTACGACCATGACGCGTCTCATTTGAAATCAATTTCAGTCATTGACCTGAACAAATTTGAATATTGATTATCAGAATTTAAATGTCGATGAGAAACACCCAGCCATCTATCGATCTACTCGCAACGCATTTTGACGATGCATAGGCTCTCAGCTTTCGCTCGAAGTGTTGCTCTTCAAGATCAGCTATTGGAAAGTTTGAAAACATAATGAAGCAGGAATGAAAAGATATTAAAAACGATATTATAACACTTAATCTGAACTTAATGAGAGTGCAAAAATATTGTTCGCAAATAGTTGGCATTACCATTATTACTGTTAGAAAGTAAACTCCAGTATGGAAATTTTGATGCATGGAAATTCACTGTTTCAACGAGAAAAGATAGTATCAAAGTAAGTATGTAGCCTTCAGATTTCATCATAGTAAACCCAACGATAAAGCCTCAATTGTGGACATACAAAAAATATGATGATGTTAGAAAAGCTTTCAATCTTGCCATTCCGTCAAATACTTTTCACAACCTCTTACGCTGTTTAACGCACATCTTTAGAGGGAACTTGAAATGTTTTGTACAGCGAGTTTGGACTCTTCCCTCATGATATTTCAGATTTGATTACTTGGTTGAAGATGTTGCTATTTGGTGTTGTCATAGGTACTTAAAGTAACGTTTGTAATTTTGACAGGATTTACGGCAGAAAATGATTGCTAAATTCAAATCCAAATCCAACCATTCTTCTAAAAATCTTAGCCTTGCGACATTCTATTAATTTTGTGTTAATTCAGCTGTTTATTTTCAGCGCTCAGTAAAATTTAAGAAAGGTCGCAAAAGTTCAATTCATTCCACTCCATCTAGCAATGAGAAATCTGTTTGAAACGGTGACATACTTTTTCAATCACAGTTTTCTAGCACACACATTAAAACCTGGTCAAGTACCCCCCCCCCCCCGGGGTTAAAAGGAGGCAACTGAGCTGAAGCATCCAGAGCATCACTTGTGAGTTTCTTACGAGTTTCTGTAATTTCACATTTAAAATTCGAGTCGCCTAACTTTATATCAGGTGTACGGTGTGCTCTTTAAAAGGAAAGTAAAACAATTAGCATGATTGATACAACTGTTGGCACGTTTCTTAGCAAAGAAAATAAGATACTCATCAAGAGTTGATTTTCTTGACATTTCGAAAATCCCGGCTTCGTGTACCTATTATATCGAATAGAAAGACGTATGTACCTAATGTACAAAGAGCAGATATTCCAGGAAACACAGTACCTCTAGGTGTAGGATGTTACAGGGATGTCACTGTAAAGAGAGATATTTTCATTCCATTTGCAGCTTTCTGTTTGCAACAGAGGCCTCTAGAGGAAAGTAAACACTTTACAAATGTTTACAACCTGTTCTATAATGTTCTTTTTAGATTCTCTGTTTGCTAAGGCAAGAATTTTCGTTATTTTTTGCATCGTTAGGCCCATTCACTGAAGTAGCAAAACAAACCTCCCGTATAGACTTATCACAATTGCTTTATTTCTGGTTTCCTTCGAGTTTCCTAGAGCAGTAAGTCTGTAATGTTACTGTAGTAACAAGTGTAATGATGTGATAATATATGTAATAAGTCTGCTATACGGCCGGACTTAATTTATGCAAAAAGCTCATTGTTTTAGCTTTAGCCAATGAAAATGAAGAAAGAGCCTCGTAGGCACCAGGGTAACAACTGGCCGCCCATTGTTACCCTGGGTTCGAGGTTGTGTGAGTCCTTCTGTGAGTAAAAATATAAGCATTCGGTAAAAAACGTTGAATGAAGACAAGGAATCACGTCATTGGTCTACTTTGCAGGCACACTGCAATTTCAGACAGTCTGAAAATCAAATTTGGCCTAACCTTGAAATATGGATCCACTGTGCAGTGGTTGAATTGACAGAAAAGTTTGATGTTTGGTTAATTTTTCTGTTGATGCAACAAGTGCAGCGTGGGTCCATGTTTGCAGTTTAGACCAAATTTGATTTTCAGACAGGTGTTATGGCGTAGTGGTGTAATCCACTGACTTTGCAGCCAGGACAGTCAGGCGGACAGGGTTCGATACCCGGTAGAGCCCCACCACTTGAGCGGCACGACAAGGGGTCGCGGACTCGATTAGGCATATTCTACTTCTGCGATCCCTGGATGACAATGGCTGTGTAATCTCAAAGAAAAGCCACTTTTTCAGAAATGCGTTAAACTTGATCTTTGAATTTGTCTTCTTTCATTTGACAGTAAAACCAGAAGAAGAAGGGCAATTGATGATGGACTGGTTTCAGGTTGTCAATGACAAAAATGTTTTGTTGAGATTTGAATCTGAGTTGGTTATCCAAGTAAATAGTATACAATTAGAAGATAGGCAAGCAAGATTGGAGAATGATATAAGAGCACTTCTTACATCAGAAAGTAAGTATTAGTTTGTGTATATTTCAGGTTTCATTTTACCGCATTTGTATAGATTCTGGAACCTCCAAAGACCCCACTCCATGTTTCTCAAAAGTGCCCTACTTTAACCTCAAAGTGCCATTAAAAGCGGTATATTAGTAATAGTTTGGCTACTTTGCTGCAAAACCTAAAGTAATTGCGGTCATTTTCTTGGAATCTGTGGAACAAAAAATTTCATGGCATTTGACCACCCCTAAGCTGCTGCATGGCGGTATGCTTGGTTGCTTGGTTGCTTGGTTTCTATTGACAACATCATATTTTAATTTAATGTTGTATCTTCTACAGACCCTCGAACGGATGATCATGAGTGGATCCAGGTTTTAACCAAAGAACTCGTTGATACAGTAGAAGAAAGAAATAATTTAGTTGAAATGTTGGAAGAGGACAGATTGAGGTTTGTTTACTATCTATTTGTGAAATGAAACTAGACTGATAACATGATTCCTTGTATTCGTTAAATGTTTTTAATCTTACTTTTGGTATTTTGACTCACAACCAAGCAGATTCTAAACACGGACTAAAAGGCTAAAATGCTAAGAAAAATATGAAGAATTGAACGTCATTTCGAACGTCACTTCGATTTAAAAATTGGCGACACAGACTAAGAACGATTTTGCTGAATGAGGCTAGTCCGGTCAATGATTTCTTTTATGTCAATTTTCCCAATCTTTTAATGACTAACAATATTTTGCACATTTCTTCTCCATTTGTCTCTAAATGACAATACGTATGCTAGAAGTCTATCTATCGAAAGCATTTCTTCAGAACCTGTTATATTAGAGACTATGAATTCATGTGATGTCGAAAAAAATTCTGTTGGCGCATTTATTAATGGATATTTGTGTGGTTTATGTTGGACTGAACACTACTGGGTGTTGGGTGTTATTTTTGATAGCACTAACGGTAACAGGGGGAAAGGGAGAAATAATTCAGAGGCATAAATTCACAAAGATAATGTTATTACTTTACTGTTGTTGCTACTACAATTACAACGGATCACTTTCCTATTTCTAGGGAACTTGAAGAAGACAAAAATCTTGATGAATTGATGACATCCAAAGGTAACTCATTGTTAACATCATAAATACTTGCGTATATCATGAAACCAAACAAACCATTGAGGAAATCTTGCTTTTAATCCTTGTCAAACGAAGTATGGTTTCTGTGTGAATGAAAAGCTTCAAAGGCTTGTTTACGCATTTCAAGTCATGTGGCAATATTCTAGGGAATTTTCTGTGTTTTACTACTCTTTGTATTGATTGTGCAAGTTTGCTTGTTGCGAAATAAGTTATTAAAATTCAAAAGAGGTTTTATCAACAGATTTTATCACCTGACTTGAAGTGGCGTAAACAGGCCTGAACAAGCCTTTGCCGATTTGGTCTATTGGAGAGGCAATACAATAACTCAGCCAATCCTGGAGATATTTTAACCAGCACCCATACTTGTACACCCAAACATCTGGAGAGTAGGTTTCTTCAAAAAATTTCGGGAAATTTCAAGCAGTTGTTTGTCCTGGTTGCGCTTTATGAAGTAAAATTTAGAAAAATCTTCACGGGTTTCTTTTGTGTTCCTCGCTTACTCGCTGTCTGATTGGTCAGCGACAATGAGGCTTTGGAGGTTTCGGCCATGGCATGGGCCACAAGCAAACATCGGCGGAAATATTTGATTCCTATGCTTGTCACGCCATGATTACCATTATTTTTTTGTTTCACTTTTTCATAGTCAATAGAAAAAACATGATTTTTTAATTATGAAACTAAATCATTGTTATTTTAGCTAAAGAATTTGGCATGGACAGACTGATTTAAAAGATTTTGATGAACACACAATCAATGAAAATGATTTAAAACCAACTGCCGCTGATTCAACTGCTGCTGACAGAAAATATATCGTTGGAAACAATTATGTCGCCAACTTTTGATAGAGACCTTTTCTAAGAATTACGCTACAATTGATGTTATGTTAGATTACTTTTTGTAGTAAGCACGAGCAGAGATGGGAAACGTTACTAGTTTTAGCGTAGAGAAAGTTTTGGTTCTCTTGAAAAATGAAGTGACGTTTCGTAATGAATGACTTCATGTCCAAACTTTACGAGGAGCAGGTGAAGTGCTTATGATCGAGGAATGGTGATTGGTTCAAATCTTTGAACTTGTTTCAATTTTGAAGATAATGTTTCCAAAATCAAAGTTACCCACTATACTTCATTAATTTCATCAACTAAGTATCCCTTTAGAGGAGTTTACTAATTGTTATTATTTTCATTGTTATGTATGTATGTATCAATTTGCCATAAGAATAATTCAAATATTTACAATATTCTAAGAGCTAAAGATAGATGCATTACAATTTGAAAACAAAGCAAATGAATACCTATAAAAACATCCCAAATTATAGTGGCAGGGATAGCATTAAAAAGTCGAATCAACCTCTTTCCATAATGGTCCCCTCAGAGGTGGTTTCTTAAACAGAAAATGCAAAATTGTCAAAAAATTATATATACGGTATAGAAATGAAAATATAAACTTTGCAGTGCAGTTTGATGATATAGGTCCATGTTAATTTATATTGGTTTGATTTAACTATCATTTCTTTTTTGTGTCAATCAGGTGTAGGTTTCCTATTTAAGATATTCTTGCAGATTTTCATGTAAATCGTGTACGTAGATTGCTATATTTTGAAAAAAAATTAGTTATTTTAACAGAACGCTTAAAGTTATTTGTAATGATAGTGCGTCTTTATTTTATTTTAGATTTACACTTTATTAGATTACCATAAATCTTGAAGTTGTGTGTCCCATTTTTCGCAGGATTACAAGTGCACCTTTCTTTTCTTTGTCATACTTTTTCAATGGATACCGAGGACACCATTGGACACAACTGAACAGTATAAAGAAGATTAAATTGTCTGAGTAACCTGTACGGATTTCATTCGTCTATGCTGCTCGTGAACAAACTTATCAGCCCGTAAATAAGTATTCGCTCTCAAAGAAATATCAGAACATGTGTCATCATTGTACTCAAAATGTTACTGCTCCAAAGTGTAACAGTTCCTTGTCTTTTTCTGATCAAGGTAGCATTCAGCGCCCAGGGGCGGATCCAGACATTTGAGTGACCGATGAAAAGCGGGGGTCTGGGGGCAAAGCCCCCAGGAAATTTTTTTTGCGAACACGCCCGTCAAACTCTTGGAAAACATGGGCAACGCCCTTTTTCAAAATTTTTGGGAAGAAAGACCTTCCTTTGAAGGCTGTATATTTTATGTACTAAGTAGGATATGGACCTTTACCTCGGATCAGACCAATTCAGACCAGTGCTTTTCGACATGTTGTTTACACCTTGGCCTAGACAGGCCAAATTTAGTCGTCTGTTGAATTGGTGCTTCCAAAATACTGAATAATTCAGTCAGCCACATGTTTGCCACACTTAGCCATCATAATCATTTTCATCATCCACTTTGAAGAAACTGCACTTTCATTTCGACGGGAGATAACCAAACAGCGAACAAGAATAATAGAGGAGGGCTCTCTATTGCTCAATAGTAACCTTTGGACTGCATCGGTCAACCGGTGCAAAACGCTGATTTTTCTCTATTCAGAGGTCTGGGGACCGATGCATTTTTGCTGTCTATTGTTGAGAAGAAAGGAGCTGTCAAAGCTGCTATGATTGACACCGATGCACTCTTCAAAATAGTTACGCAAGATTCTCCTGTTATGCGTTGTTTTAGTTGTTCCCTTTGTGATTTGTCGAGACGCGCGTCACACATTATCTGAATAATGGATTAAAATAATTAATCGGGCCATCGTGATTGTTTTGTGAACTTTTTCTTTTGGATAATGGGTGACTTTGTCGGTGACTGCTTTTGTTACGAGGTTGCTACGCAGGGGCAGTGTAAACAGAGAGAAAGGAGGCTTCGGGAGGCTTCGCTCTTTACAGGATGTGATTGTAAAATTTCTCTCATGTCAGCACATGAAATTGAAAGCTGAGGCGGCAAATGGAGTAACAGTTTATAGTAGTTGTACAAAAGACTTGAAATGATTTGATTCTGATAACATTCTGGTACACAGACTTCTGGATTGTCATTCTTGTGAGAATGACCGATGCATTTGCATCGGTTGCATCGGTCTGGATCCGCCCCTGTCAGCGCCGGTTTCTCAATTCTTATGAGCGCACATAAGTTTATATGTGTAACTATAAAGAGCTATTGTCAGCCATGTTCCTGGTTCCTTGGGTTCCTTGGGGCCAGCTTCCTGACCTGGAGAAAGACAATGGTATGCCTGGGAACGAGGTTGATGGAAAGGAAGGAACGGCTACCTCTCGATGTATCAGGAATGAAATATTACAATACACACCATTATGCTTTCTCCCCGTACGGAATAGAACCAGTGAATAGAACTTACACAGACAGAGCAAATAGCTGGGTGGAGCGGGAAGAGCGGGAAGAGCGGGTGGAAATAGCAATGAACTTATGATTATGATGTACGAGATAGAATTTACATGGATAGAGCAAATAGCTGGGTGGAGCGGGTGGAAGGGTGGAAATAGCAATGAACTTATGATTATGATGTACGGGATAGAATTTACACAGACAGAGCAAATAGCTGGGTGGAGTGGGTGGAAGGGTGGAAATACCAATGAACTTATGATTATGATGTACGGGATACAATTTACACAGACAGAGCAAATAGCTGGGTGGAGCGGGTGGAAGGGTGGAAATAGCAATGAACTTATGATTATGATGTACGGGATAAAATTTACACAGATAGAGCAAATAGCCGGGTGGAGCGGGTGGAAGGGTGGAAATAGCAATGAACTTATGATTATGATGTACGAGATAGAGTTTTCACAGACAGAGCAAATAGCTGGGTGGAGCGGGTGGAAGGGTGGAAATAGCAATGAACTTATGATTATGATGTACGAGATAGAATTTACACAGACAGAGCAAATAGCTGGGTGGAGTGGGTGGAAGGGTGGAAATAGCAATGAACTTATGATTATGATGTACGGGATAAAATTTACACAGATAGAGCAAATAGCCGGGTGGAGCGGGTGGAAGGGTGGAAATAGCAATGAACTTATGATTATGATGTACGGGATAGAATTTACACAGACAGAGCAAATAGCTGGGTGGAGCGGGTGGAAGGGTGGAAATAGCAATGAACTTATGATTATGATGCACCAGATAGAATTTACACAGACAGAGCAAATAGCTGGGTGGAGCGGGTGGAAGGGTGGAAATAGCAATGAACTTATGATTATGATGCACGAGATAGAATTTACACAGACAGAGCCAATAGCTGGGTGGAGCGGGTGGAAGGGTGGAAATAGCAATGAACTTATGATTATGATGTACGGAATAGAATTTACACAGACAGAGCAAATAGCTGGGTGGAGCGGGTGGAAGGGTGGAAATAGCAATGAACTTATGATTATGATGTACGGGATAGAATTTACACAGACAGAGCAAATAGCTGGGTGGAGCGGGTGGAAGGGTGGAAATAGCAATGAACTTATGATTATGATGCACGAGATAGAATTTACACAGATAGAGCAAATAGCTGGGTGGAGCGGGTGGAAGGGTGGAAATAGCAATGAACTTATGATTATGATGTACGGAATAGAATTTACACAGACAGAGCAAATAGCTGGGTGGAGCGGGTGGAAGGGTGGAAATACCAATGAACTTATGATTATGATGTATGGGATAGAATTTACACAGATAGAGCAAATAGCTGGGTGGAGCGGGTGGAAGGGTGGAAATAGCAATGAACTTATGATTATGATGCACCAGATAGAATTTACACAGACCATAGTAAATGCACAGACAGAGCAAATAGCTGGGTGGAGTGGGTGGAAGGAGCAAGGTGCAGAAATGTTTTTTATGCGCGCGCAGCATTGCGTAATCATTGATTAGATACGAGGCTACTTGTTCACGTGATACTGGCAAGGCGGGAAAACTGAAAAATACAGCAGATTTGTTGACCTTTCGTGACAAGAGAAAATATAAACTTAGTTACGACTGTTGTCTTATTTTGTAAATGAATGATCGAGATTACCGAACAATTATCTTGAAGCATTTTTGTTATCCTTTGATGATTGATTTGATGATACAGTGTGGACTGTGGAAGAGAAACAAATACAAACTTTTCCATGAAGAGGAATGTGAAGGGGTGCTGATTTGCAATGATAGAAAGTATGGAAGTACTGTGTGATTCGAAATAAACAAGATTAACCATATGAAAATATACCTCTGCCCCTTGAGATAATTAAATGTGAAATCAACCAGATATTTCTCAAAATTTTGTTTGAGCTCTGATTCAAGTTTCTGGCAAGCTTATCCTTATAAACACCCATTATAAACACCCATTCCCCCTGGGGGAGGGGGGATACACCATGTTCAGGGTACAGGTATGTGCCACCCATATGGATCCAGATTTCTCTAACAATGGTCCCTTTTCAGCAGATTTTCCTTACACATGGGTGGGCTTGCCTTGGTTGAAATTGGCAAAAAGTAGTTTGGAGAGTATGTTTCTGCCAAAATTCATCATAAAAGTAGGTATGCAGGCAAAATTTGTCAATTAGGAGTGGATAGCTTTCTGAAAACCAGGTGGCAGACCCCCATCCATGATCCATCTTCAAATCATGTATCCCCTGGCTGAAATCAGTTCTTCCTGTCTAAATTTTCCTGCTACACTTTTTCAATTTCACATAATTCTCAATCTCTCCTTGGCAGGCATACACACAAAGATAAACACAAATAAATTTCAAATTAATTCCATCATTAAAATAACTTCACAGCAGTTGTTAAAATAAACAATTTTATAAGAAACAGGATAAGAAACTTGGATAATTTTTGTTGTATTTTGGTGCACAAAAAGATATACAGTAGCTATTCTACAGCTACAGAAATATTTCTTTTCATATGAAACAACATTTGGCAAAAGAGAGCTTTATCAGGCTAATACTGTACCATCAATTGCAATGAATTTTAGAGTATTCAAGAATGAAGGTTCAGGGATGCCTTTGCCCCAATATCCATTTGAGGGTTCTTTGCACCCAAACATATGCCATAATGGTACTACTCTCAGTTCAGAAAACACAGGTCTAAACAGGGATCAAGATAAATAAACAGGGTGGGTGGAAAAATTCCCATGTCCTAATAAGTGGGCAAGATGTGTTCACTGCAAAAACAAACTCACATGCAAGCAAACAGCTTCTGAAATGAAACTACAATTGGGAACAATTTCAGGAAACATGACTTTGCATGTTTTACAGGGCTTTGCAATTCAAGAAGCTCAAAATTAATAAACAGAAGCAAGAATTTCCAGGCCAATTTATTAAAAAAGTGGGGGATGTCTCTTCCATACTCATAATTTCTTAAATATGAAATGAAATGCGTTAATTTGCCCCTTAGCATCATTATTATCTAGAATCTAGCAAATTTATAATGTTTTCTATGCAAGCAAGATGCGTCAACAAGAAATCTGTCTCTTTACTATGGAACAGTTATCACAGGGACAGACATTTGCTCATTTCATAGCAGCATTGTTCCATCAAAAATTTCCAGACAACATTTCAAGCTTGTAAGTTCATTTGCTCATCACCAAACCAGAGTCAGCAAACACAATTACCTCCACTTTAGTTCAATTACCTCCACTGTAGTTATACCACTGTCTATTAACTTCTTATTTCTCATCCACACACATCACATACATTTGTAAGTTGCAGGATTTTGCCATCAAAGTTATGCCATGCTTGAATTAAATTGTATTATGGTTCATTTTTGAGAAAGGTGCAAATGAATTGTAATTGTAAGATGAGATATCTGGCCTGACGAAGATCCTCAAATACTGCAACAGTCTTGTTTCACAGCCTCAGATGATTGATAAATGCCAAAAGTGATGTCTAGAGGGAAGAAAGGGGACTTGGTTAATTCAGCAATGAAAATAGCACAAGGCGACATGGTAAAATTAGCCAATAAGTAACAAGTTAGAAAGAGCTTGATTCATGTTTATGTTGGAGATGGATAACAGGCTTTAAAATCATAAGAAACCTGCAACTAAAATATCCACTTTTCTTCAAAAACAGCAAACTGAAAAGTGAAAACTCAAATGCAATTAGTGTACCCTTAGTTGGTAATGAATTTGTTGCCACTTGCATGCAAAACCAAATGTTTAATTAAATTTCCCAGATTTCAAAATTGTGCATTTTTCATTCCTATGTCATGTGAGCTAACAAATACAAGAAAACTGCTGGGCAAAGAAGTATCAAGGTTCTTGTTTGACCATATCAGGTTGATTGAAAGTAAAACAAAACAACAACAACAATATTGTGTTTTGGCTAGGCCCAATGTTGTTTTCAGGCACTTGTTTGGATACAGAGACACCTGCACCAACAAAATTAAATAACTCTTCTTTGCAAATTTTCCGGGATGAACGGAAACCATGAACAAGCAGTTTGATGAGCACTCTTGAAAGTCAGGATATTTTGGTTTTGCGGCAGCGACTAGATTTTGCGAAATTTTCGTTCAAAGTTTAGTGCATAAAACGGGCGCTTCTCTCAGCAAAATCTGGTGGTGTTGAAACTTTTATTTTTCCTACTCTTTCTGGCGATCGCGTTGCTTTTTCCATTAGAATTTGTGAAATATTAGGCCATAAGGAACACCAGATAAAAATATCAAGGGGTAATTTGCACTTTTTCTGTTCCTACCACGAGCTTGTTCTGAACACAAGCCAAGAGGCAAGATTTTCTGATTTTTCAAATACCCTGACTTTGAATAAAAAAATAAGGTCAACGCAAATTTTCCGAGAATACTGACCTGTCTTGAAATGAAGTTTGTATCCTGTAGAATATTTCCTGAAATGATGGTTTTGCGGCAGCGACCAGTTTTTGTGCAATTTCTGTTTTCGTATTTCCATGATTTTGAGCAAAATTTTGTCTCCTCTCAGTGATTTTTGATGTCGTATTTTCCATATTCATTTTTGGATGATCACTTCCAAATTTTTTTCCGCCATTGCTGTTTCCCTCGTGATCACGATCTGCGAGCGCTTTTTTCCAGGCCGCGTCCCATGGGGCCTGGATCACAATGGATTCGGTCAAGACGGGGCGCCGGCGAAATTCTGGCCTCTCCGATTTCCAAAACAACCCGCAGGCGCAGAGTGCTCTATGTACAGCGGTCAAAACATTTCTGCACCTTGCTACCATTTATGCGCTCGACAAAAATCGAGCCATGTCGAGCATTGTTGAGCATTGTCGAGCAGAGGGTGGCCAAATGCTCTCGACCTTCACTACTCGTTTTTGCAGCAGGCTCGACTTCATGTTTTACTTTCTGTCCTCATTCTCGTACAACAGCCCGCCAAATTTTCAATTTTTTTTTCTTGCTGTTCTCAAATCAATATGAAACTGAAGCTCACAAAAGGAAAACGCAAGGCTGTTGCTTCTTAGATGAGGAGAGACAGAAGTGAAGTGAAGAGAGGAAAGAAAAGAGCCTGGATGAAACGAAGAGAGCTATCAGCTAAGAGGTTATTTTGAAAATCGAAAATCGAAGATTCTCGAGGTTTCCGAGAGATGATGAGAATGTCGTACGAAGACTTTCTGTACATATTGCAGAATGTCGAAGAATTAATGTCCCCCAAGCGGTTTCGGTCCTGTTTGTTTGGCAGAAACTTTGTTGCAGTAATTTTGCTGGGAAAATTTTTTCAACTGCACATGCGCAGGCTCTGCATTGTCGAGCGGAAAGTCGAGCACCTGGCCAAACGCTCTCGACAGGGCAAGCTTTATTTTCCTCGCTCCAGCACTTGTAGCATCGTTGTCTTTGAATGTCAAAAAGGAAAAAGAAATTCCACTCTAGTACTAATAAATGATATTTTGGCACGACTAATAATGTCAACAAAGGATGCCAAAAATGTTCTGCTCGCTTCGCTCACACTTCCATACATGTCACACATGGATGCTACCACATTGAGGCTCTGATAGGGTGCTTGTTCCCTTGCTCCCGTCGAAAAAAGCAGCACGCTCTCTGGCTCCCATCAAAATCAACGTGGTGCTCCCAATAATTTCTTTAATAGCCTTCAATGCGTCGATGTTCTGCTTTAAAGAAAACACGAAGGCCCCTCTAAGGCTAATTAACTGCATGCCATCCATAGTGAGTTCCCACTAGACTGTGTATGAAACTTACAATTCAAGGTAGACTATTCCAATAATAGTGGCAAGAGAGGGAAAGCCCGGAAGCAAAAGATTCGCCATTCTGTTGGGCGCTATAGGTTTAACTAAATACTGAAGCCTGTCTCATATTAGAGTCATTAGATGTTGGGTGAGTGACTGCGATTGGATGAACATAAACTGATTCTTGCAGATTTTGCATTTACTTCCATGTTTGTGGATAACTTCACCAGACATCAAATGTGAGACTGACCTTGCTTCCAATGAATTAAAGGACCCTTGTCGGACTCACGAACTTTCCGCAAACAATAGTTTACAGACGAAGTGAATATGAAAGTTTGCAATAACATGTCAAATCTTTTGAAAATATACTAATTTTCCATAATCATATAATGGCAGTTTTTTCATTTCAAAATTTTCAAAATCGTATCGGCAATAAACCGAAGAAAATGTTTGCTGACATTTATCTTCCACATTGCTGCCATTTATCTTCTACATAAAAATTGCTGCATCTTTTCATGTATCCAGCATTAAAAAAATGTATGGATCCTATACTGACACCTTCCTTAACTTTTAGATAGTGTCTCTCTTTTAAGAAACTTTAGTGAAACTCAGTGTGCGTTTCTCACAAATTTTCCGCTCGCTTTCTCTCCATGTTTCATATGCTCACTAAATTCCACCTTTAATCAAATGAGCAGGGGAGACCGGAGACAATTGTAACACGGGGCAATTGAAACACTGACTCTCACGCCTTGCAGAAGAGTGAAAAAAATATGATTTTTGCACAGAACATGCTCATTCTAACCCTCTACAAACGACTTGAGATACAGGAATATTCAGCCAAGTTTGCAAGATTTTCGTGGGAAAAACACGTTTTTGAGTACGAAAGTAAATACGTGCTTTCACTGTGAAGTTGTGTCTGAAAGATTTTGCTCTTGAGTAAAAAAATCTCATTTTCACATGACAGACATGGTATCTATGTAGGGTCAAAACTTCGTTAAAACTTTTAAGCTCCACAGCTTTTGAGATGTGAAAACGAGATTAACCAAAAAAGCGTGCAATTCAATTTCGAGCCTGTCAGTGTACCTCAAATTGAAGGGGTTTTCGGAAAATTTGACACTTCAAAGGGTTCTGGCCCCGATGGTATAGCCAATTTTTTCATAAAAATGGGACTGCCTGTGATAGCTGAGTCCCTATGCGACATTTTCAACCTCTCTCTTGTTACCGGAGTTTTTCCAGACAGCTGGAAAAATGCGCGAGCTGCCCCTGTCTTCAAGAGCGGTCAACAAGATGACAGTTCAAATTACAGGCCTATATCTGTCTTGCCATTTCTAGCCAGACTGTTCGAGAAGTTGGTCTATAATCAAGTTTATGATTTTCTAATCAAAAACAAGCTTCTGTTCTCTAATCAATCTGCTTTCCGATTGTTACATTCTGTTGTTACCTGTCTGCTTGCGAGTACAAACGAATGGTACGTAAATATGGATAACGGAAAATACACAGCAAATGTATTCATCGACCTAAAGAAAGCATTTGATACCGTAGATCATGAAATTCTCCTTAAAAAGCTAACTAGGTATGGTATAACTGGTCTGGAACATTCTTGGTTTGTTTCATATCTGAACAACAGACGGCAATACTGCAAAGTCAATGGTGCACTTTCGCAGACTAAGGATGTCACTTGTGGTGTTCCACAGGGCTCTTGCCTTGGTCCCCTACTGTTTTTAATCTACATTAACGACCTCCCACTAGCTCTGCGAAATTGCAACGTGACTATGTATGCAGACGACACCAGTCTTTCATATGCATCAAAAAACATAGAAGAGCTTAACCAGGCTGCAGGGAAACAAACTTTCCTTAAACATCCTTAAAACTCATGCAATGATAGTTGGATCCCGTCCAAAGCTGAAAAAGATTTGTGATGAAGTCGTTGACCAGCCTTCCTTTTCTATAAATGGCACACAGATAGAGACTGTGGAGAGGACTAAATACCTTGGTGTCCAGTTGGACAGTCATCTTGTCTGGGATGAGCATATAAAGTGTATGAGAACTAAAGTATCTCGAGCCTTAGGTTTTCTTAAGTATGCAAAGAAATTTCTCCCTGAGGAAACGCTCAGTAAGATGTACAGAGAAATTGTTGAACCCCACTTCAGGTATTGTTGCTCAGTTTGGGGATGCTGTGGTAAAACCCAAATTGACACTCTCCAAAAATTACAAAATCGAGCTGCCAGAATTGTTACAAATAGCAGCTATGATGTTTCAGCAGCTGGTCTGATCAAAAGGCTGAAATGGCCAACTATTTTAGACATTATTCAAAGTGAAACAGCGACTATAATGTACAAGTCAACAAATAGTCTTGTGCCCGAATATCTGTCTGAGTTATTTGTAAAAAATTCAGCTCTCAACACAATGAGACTAAGAAATACCGAAGCTGACTTGCGTGTTCCTTTCTTCAAAACGGCAAATGGGCAGAAGTCCATTTCATTTCGAGGGCCTAAGGTTTGGAACCAATTAAGTTCAGATGTCAAACATGCACCCTCCCTTTCAACTTTCAAAAAGAGGCTAAAAAATAAATTGTAGAGGGTTTTTGGTTTTTCTTTTTACTTTTCTTTTGATAAATTTAGGAACATTTCTATTTGTATCTATTATCTATTTATATTATATTAATTGTAAATAAGGCTTAACCGTAAATAAGATTTTAATTTTGTTTTAATAGTATTTTGCACGGCCCCCTGTAAAGCAGTCTCTGCAGACTGACGGGGCTACCGTGGTTAAAAAAGTAAAAATGAAATGAAATGAAAATGAAAATGGAAAATAACGATAGTTGACCAGGTCAGGGGCAACTGTAACACGCTGTTACAATTGCCCCGGTGTAAGCTGTCCGATGCTTTGGTTTTGATTAATTTTCTAATCTGGTCGAACAATGTGCATCTATGCAGTATTAAAGAGCTCAGAATTGAAATTTTTAGAAAAAAATTTTCTTTTCTCTATCGATTCAATATTTTTCAACTGATGCACCCAAATTTACAAAGAAATGAAAACTACATCTTATTTTTGATTTTTTCTTTTGAAAGCCATGAATAATCTGCCACCCGGTGCTACATTTTGTGTAAGGAAAAAGCGAGTCGTGCAGTATTCATCTGGGATGATTTTAAAGATATGTTACAATTGTAACAATTGCTCCAACCATCTGTTACAATTGCCCCGTGTTACCGGGGCAATTGTAACACTTGACCAGAATGACCACTGATTTTGAAAGTATCACAGCGTCACAAAAATTAGTTCTGTGTGATGGAAACTAATGTCTATCTTATTCCAAGGGATGCAACTACAATATCATTTACTTTCAAGAGCATAATTAATCATTATTTAGACGATACGTCTGATTTTCCAAAAAGTGTTATAATTGACCCCAGTCTCCCCTATCGTTGCTCTTTTTAGAGCTTTGATCAGTGTATTGAAACATGTTGAGGTTGACGAGAATTGAAATGAGACTAAAGAAAAGTTTTAACGAGCAGTTTCATCTGCGTCTTTCGTTAGGGTACATTCTTTTTCCTCCTAAGTGCTTAGCCCTTAGTGTCTCTACTCTTTGATTCTAGCATGAGCCTAGGCGGCTTGCTCTGAAAAGAGCGTCTCCAGCATTCTAAAAAGGGTATTATCCCCTAAAATTTTCCTAAGAACGAACCCCCAGAACCCCATTTTTTCTTGCTTACCCCACATTTTCCCCTCAAAGAAGAGGACCCTGGCTACGCCATCGCAAAATGGTCATTCTTACAAAAGTCGGAACCAGGCTAGCTAGGTGGGACTGGGTGGGGCACAGGTGAGCTCGCATGGGATGATTAGGAGTATTCTAGGCCAAAGTAGAGAGCGTGTCCTCAAAATTTTACCATACCCCCTCATCATAAAATGCGCCCATTTAATTTGTCCTGGCTATGCCACCGAGTGAGTGGCAAATATACCTTATTTGATGATATCAAAGGAAGTGGTTGGTAAATGCCATTTCTAATTTTGGAGCACGATTAGCAGTTGATAATTATTTAGTTTTGGTACTGTGAAATATGAAATAATGGCATTTTTTCACAAGGAAATATGAAATAATGTCTACCCCCCCCCCCCCTAATAGGGCCTCACGTTCCTCTATAGAAAGCAAAGCCCCACTTTGACTATGCATGCAGTTATGCAATGCTTGGTTATACAAAATCAAACAGCTCAAAATAAATGTATCGGGTTCTGTTTGAATCTGAAAATTGGCTCCCTACTAAAGAGCGGTTTGATTAATGCACTGCTACGAACGTTTTCAAATTTGTTGACCTTTCAGCCACACCTTAGTCATCCTATGTATCAGAGATATTCTTGCCAGTTGGCCAGAGCCGGATCACTCGAAGATCTAAAACAAATTGAATCAACCTTTTCGAAAGAGTAACACAGGGCAAAATGGTTTCTCCTATCTTGAACCTAAAATCTGGAGCAGTCTACACTCTGACCTACAGTCTGCTAAGAGAGCGTCAACAGTTCCAAACATAAGATCAAGGAAAAATTCTTTAAAGAACTCCAAAATCAAGAAAACACCCCCTATATATATTATTGAAATTCTAAAAGCTGCACATACAGCTGTCGCTGTCAATTAGCATTCTTAAGAATGCAGCAATAGTTTCAACAACATTTTCAAGATTGTTGTAGAACCTTCAAAAAGCTCGTAAAAACTTCTACTCACAATCTGATGATTCTAAGAAACTTTCAGTACTGGCCCAAATTCATAGTTCCTTATAAAAACATATGTGTATCAACGGCAAGTAGACTAGAGGCCCTCTTGCCCTTGATGCCTAATTATCAAGAACATACTGCACTCCTAGGGGGGAACTCCCTATTGTATGTGACGGGGGTGGGTTAAACACAGCATATTTTGAAAAAAATCAAAAATATGCTAAACTTGAGACATTTTTAGACCCCAAAGATATAGTGAATAAAAATTAAAGGGGTCCATTAGCCATGTACGAAGAACGCTGGTACAGAACAAAGTTTAAAATAACTTAGGGAAAATGCTTCCAAATAACCATTGCAGACGGGAAAGAGCACATGGTGACCTTCAGATGGGAGCAATGAGCTCAGTTCTCCCAGAGATCGATTTTCTAATTTCTTGAAGTCCGTTGAAAAACTTGAGGGGAGGGGTAAAATTTTCATTGACTTGGAACTTTTGGGACAACTGGTTATCCTATTGAATCCTGAATTTTTCTATTGAAATTCGAAGAAAAGCCTTATATTTCAATTTCAAATCACATCTTTTCCTTCCTCATCGTAATGGAGATTTGGATGTACTTTTCTGTTTCGATTTTCGTTGTGCCAATATGCAGAAATATGCCAGGTGTTATGAAAAAAACTGCTCCTTGAGAAAGTTGATTTTCCAAAATATTGGAATAGCTCAAAATGATGAAGGGAGTTTCCCCCATTATCAAAGAGTCTGAAGGGCATGGTCAGGAAATTTGTTCTGGGGGTTTCGCCCCAGACCCCCACATTTTCTCCACCCTAGTATTTTTGGGCTGGCGACGCCCCTGTGCAAGGAGAGGGTGTATTGTTAAAAATTGAAAAGAGCAAGGTCAAACATTCCAATCCGACATTGCTCGATTTTTGTCGAGCGCTGTAGAGTCAAAAGTCGAGAGCCTTTGGCCGGAGCTTTACTTTGAATTTCCTTTTCTGGAAGGTTGCATAAATGGTCATGCTTGCCTGTGTCCTCGTGAACATTTCACAACAATAACATAAGGTTTTAACTTCACAAGCACCAACGACGATCCTTCTTTGAAAACACTAGGCAAAGTGCCAAATATTAAGTTACGTTCAATTTTGATTAGGGTTGCCAGTCAAATTATGATTCTTTGACATGAAAAGGTAAATTGTAAAGCTTTATTGGTCGAAAACAAATACAAATTGGAAAGAAATAACCCTCCAGGGAGAAATAATGGATACCAAAGCAGGTCGTACAACTACGAAAAAACAAATTCGGTGCGCCAAAAAGATCTAACTTGCCCTTTTGCTTGACATAACACCAAACAAAACACAATGTATAAAGCAGCAAATTAATTCTTCGTTACGATGCCTTCAACAATCGTCTATATTCTCTTTTCATTAAATTCTCTTTCCATGATATGCATTCAACTGCGACTGCCAGTTTATCTTTATTCTGTCTGTTAGAGTTTACTCGTGAAATAAAGAATAGATAACGCACTCATTTCTAAAATTTTGACGGAAAAATAAACTTAAAGTTTTATTAGTATTTCCACCCTTCCACCCACTCCACCCAGCTATTTCCTCTGTCTGTGTAAATTCTATCTCGTACATCACAATCATAAGTTCTTTGCTATTTCCACCCTTCCACCCGCTCCACCCAGCTATTTGCTCTATCTGTGTAAATTCTATCCCGTACATCATAATCATAAGTTCATTGGTATTTCCACCCTTCCACCCGCTCCACCCAGCTATTTGCTCTATCTGTGTAAATTCTATCCCGTACATCATAATCATAAGTTCATTGCTATTTCCACCCTTCCACCCGCTCCACCCAGCTATTTGCTCTGTCTGTGTAAATTCTATTCCGTACATCATAATCATAAGTTCATTGGTATTTCCACCCTTCCACCAGCTCCACCCAGCTATTTGCTCTATCTGTGTAAATTCTATCTCGTACATCATAATCATAAGTTCATTGCTATTTCCACCCTTCCACCCGCTCCACCCAGCTATTTGCTCTGTCTGTGTAAATTCTATCCCGTACATCATAATCATAAGTTCATTGCTATTTCCACCCTTCCACCCGCTCCACCCAGCTATTTGCTCTATCTGTGTAAATTCTATCTCGTACATCATAATCATAAGTTCATTGCTATTTCCACCCTTCCACCCGCTCCACCCAGCTATTTGCTCTGTCTGTGTAAATTCTATCCCGTACATCATAATCATAAGTTCATTGCTATTTCCACCCTTCCACCCGCTCCACCCAGCTATTTGCTCTGTCTGTGTAAATTCTATTCCGTACATCATAATCATAAGTTCATTGCTATTTCCACCCTTCCACCCGCTCCACCCAGCTATTTGCTCTATCTGTGTAAATTCTATCTCGTACATCATAATCATAAGTTCATTGCTATTTCCACCCTTCCACCCGCTCCACCCAGCTATTTGCTCTGTCTGTGTAAATTCTATTCCGTACATCATAATCATAAGTTCATTGCTATTTCCACCCTTCCACCCGCTCCACCCAGCTATTTGCTCTATCTGTGTAAATTCTATCTCGTACATCATAATCATAAGTTCATTGCTATTTCCACCCTTCCACCCGCTCCACCCAGCTATTTGCTCTATCTGTGTAAATTCTATCTCGTACATCATAATCATAAGTTCATTGCTATTTCCACCCTTCCACCCGCTCCACCCAGCTATTTGCTCTATCTGTGTAAATTCTATCCCGTACATCATAATCATAAGTTCATTGCTATTTCCACCCTTCCACCCGCTCCACCCAGCTATTTGCTCTATCTGTGTAAATTCTATCTCGTACATCATAATCATAAGTTCATTGCTATTTCCACCCTTCCACCCGCTCCACCCAGCTATTTGCTCTATCTGTGTAAATTCTATCTCGTACATCATAATCATAAGTTCATTGCTATTTCCACCCTTCCACCCGCTCCACCCAGCTATTTGCTCTATCCATGTAAATTCTATCTCGTACATCATAATCATAAGTTCATTGCTATTTCCACCCTTCCACCCGCTCCACCCAGCTATTTGCTCTATCTGTGTAAATTCTATCCCGTACATCATAATCATAAGTTCATTGCTATTTCCACCCTTCCACCCGCTCCACCCAGCTATTTGCTCTGTCTGTGTAAATTCTATCCCGTACATCATAATCATAAGTTCATTGCTATTTCCACCCTTCCACCCGCTCCACCCAGCTATTTGCTCTATCTGTGTAAATTCTATCCCGTACATCATAATCATAAGTTCATTGCTATTTCCACCCTTCCACCCGCTCCACCCAGCTATTTGCTCTCTCTGTGTAAATTCTATCCCGTACATCATAATCATAAGTTCATTGGTATTTCCACCCTTCCACCCGCTCCACCCAGCTATTTGCTCTGTCTGTGTAAATTCTATCTCGTACTTCATAATCATAAGTTTATTTGTATTTCCACCCTTCCACCCGCTCCACCCAGCTATTTGCTCTATGCATGTAAATTCTATCTCGTGCATCATTATCATAAGTTCATTGGTATTTCCACCCTTCCACCCACTGCACCCAGCTATTTGTTCTGTCTGTGTAAATTCCATCCCGTGCATCATAATCATCATTGGAAGAAGCAAGGAATGAAATTTCAATCTTATATGATTCAGTGTATTGAAATATTTCATTCCTGATACATCGAGGGTTAGCCGAAGGAACTTTCGATATTACCAATCTTGATGCTTACGAGGTGAGGTGAGGATGAGTAGGGTTGATGGGGAATACAAAAGAACTACGACGAGATGGCTGATGATCTCCCTTTCAAAGCAGAATATACAAAATCAGGAAGAGCTGCATGTGAAGGATGCAAGTTAACGATCGCGAAAGGATCACCAAAAACAATGGTTCAGGTACAACTACAATCCACCTTTTCAAGATAAGAAGTGTGAAAGCGGAAGTATTTTGCTATTTGAGGTTTTGCATTTTTGAGGCTAAATTGTGTACGTAGAATAAGAATTTAGCCTCAAAAATGCAAAATCTCAAATAGCAAAATACTTCCGCTTTCACACTTCTTATCTTGAAAAGGTGGATTTATCGTTGTGTTTGCAAACCAAAAACGGCCTAATGCCACCATTATGTTATATGTTCCACCAACTGTTTGTGCGTCATGTGCGTTTGCGTGTACAATTCTACATTAGAGTCTAGGTTGAGCAATGTTTTTGCACTTTGCACACACTTCTGTGCTTGTTTGAAAATTCTACTTAAAATGAAATGAATGAATTGAACTATCTAGTTAGATTCAGATCCTTTGTAGAATAGCCAAAGGATAGTGAAAGAATAATAATTTGTTTGTTATTATGGTTGCCACTAAATTGTCCTGCTTTACCAAAAAAATAATGTATGTATGTATGTATGTATGTATGTATGTTTGGAATACTAAAGTTTATTGAAGAAATTTTGGTAGGATTTTAATTGGGTTAAATTAACTGAGCCTTGTGGTGGGTGCTGACTAAATGTTTTGCTCTTTGAGGTTTAGTTTCTTAATAATCGTTTCTGGGTGCACTATGAAAACTTTATGCATTTGAAAATCATAGTATGTAGAATGGATTACAAAACCTTTCCCTGGGTAAAAACCATAGACTTCTGACCTTTTCTGAACTCTGTTCGCTTCAATTTTTTATGCCAATCACAAATCAAAGACTTTGTAAATTTTCTGAACTCTGTTCGCTTCAATGTTTTATGCCAATCACAAATCAAAGACTTTGTAAATTTTCTAGGTTTCGGTGATAAACAGATTTCTAATTCTGAAATTTTGATTTTGCAGCAAATTTTGAAAACAGCGGAAGAAATAGTTGAAGAGGAGAAGAAACAGAAAAGAAAAGAAATGGAGAAAATTCACCAAGCAGCTAATGAGAGAAGATTAAAAAGATTATGGGAAGCGGAATCTATTCAAAGAATATTAAATGAAGTTGAAGTAAGACAAATGGAATTATGTGAAAAGAGAATATTATTGAGAAGAAGAGGGCGAAAACCATACATATGGTACTGTAAGTTAAATCTTTATTCATAAGACATGCAATTAGAGACCCATTGTCACCCAGGATGCTTTGCAGGCACACTGCAATCTCAGCCTGTCTGAAAATCAAATTTGGCCTAAACTTGAAATGTGGATCCGCTGTGCAGTGGTTGAATTGACAGAAAAGTTTGATGTTTGGTTAATTTTCTATTAATGCAACAACTGCAGCGTGGGTCCATGTTTTGCAGTTTAGGCCAAATTTGATTTGCAGACAGGCTGCTGATATTGTAAAGTGCCCGCAAAGGACCCTGGGTGACAATGGCTATGTAATCTCAAAGAAAAGTCGCTTTTTCAGAAATGTACACAAAGATTTTGATTATAAATAAAACATATAGCCTTGAATATGATAATAAAATTAGTAATTTTCAGAAATGTGTTTATACTTGATCTCTGAATTTTTTTCTTTTATTTGACAGTAACACAAGAAGAAGAATGGCAATGGTTGATGGACTGGTTTCAACTTGAAAAGGACAGAGATGTTTTGTCTAGGTTTAAATCTGAGTTGGTTAACCGAGCAGATAGTATACAATTAGAAGATAGACAAGCAAGATTGGAGAATGATATAAGAGCACTTCTTACAGCAGAAAGTAAGTATTAGTTTGTTGTATATTTCTGGTTTCATATTGCCGCATTTATATAGATTCTGGAACCTCCAAAGACCCCACTCCATGTTTCTCAAAAGTGCCCTACTTTAGCCTCAAAATGCCCTTAAAACCCGGAGGGGGTACTTGACTGGGGATGTGATACCCTCTCCACACCCTGCACCCTGTTGCATAAAAAATAGGCCAAAAAGTATATGCACCCTGTTGCATAAAAAGTAGGCCAAAAGTATACCCTGTTGCATAAACATTTTGCCTCTCAAAAACAGAGTAGAATGCGATTTTGCTTGTGATACCCTGTTGCATAATTTTCTTACCTATTATAATACCCTGTCGCATAATTTTCGTCAGAAAGGGACACCCTGTCGCATAATTTTTACCGCAAAAGGACACCCTGCTGAGCGGCATATCCCGTCAGGTCAAGTTAGGCCTTAAAAACTGTATATTAGTAAAATTTTGGCTACTTTCCTGCAAAACCTACAGTACAAGAATTGCAGTCTTTTTCTTGGAATCTGTGGGGCAAACATAGGACAAAAAAATTCATGACATTTGACCACTCCTAAGCTGCTGCATGGGGATATGCTTGGTTGCTTGGTTGTTTGGCTACTATTCATAAGATAGTATTTTAATTTAATGTTGTATCTTCTACAGACCCTCAACCAGATGATGATGAGAGGATCCAGGTTTTAACCAAAGAACTCGTTGATACAGTAGAAAAAAGAAATAATTTAGTTGAAACGTTGGAAGAGGACAGACTGAGGTTCGTTTACTAGCATTTAGTGATATAAACTTGTATTCGTTCAATGTTTTTAATCTTACAGACTAACATGGTAAGAAAATATGAAGAAACATCGAACGTTACTGCAAATGTTGCTTCGATTTAAAAATTGGCGACAAGGACTGACGATGATTTTGCTGAATGAAGCTAGTCTGGTCAATAAGTTATTTTATGTCAACATTATTTTACATATTTGTTCTCCATTTGTCTCTAAATGACAATACGTATGCAAGAAATCTATTTATCGAAAGCATTTCATCAGAACCTGTTATATTGGAGACCGTCAATTTCCTGAATTCCAACCTGGCAGCGATTGCAAATCCTTGAAGAAACATGCCATTCAAACGAGAATTCATCTGATATGGAAAAACACATTCTGTTGTCCCATTTATTAATGAATATTTGTTTGTGTTTTGTTGGACTGAACACTATTGGGTGTTATTTTTTATAGCACTAGCGGTAGCAGGGGAAAAGGAAGAGATTCAGAGAAGTAAATTCACAAGGATAATGTTATCATTATTGCTTTCCTATTTCTAGGGAACTTGAATATGACAAAAAGATTGATGAAATCATTACAGCCAAAGGTAATGCTCATTGTTTACATCCTAATTTCTTCCCATATCATGAAACCAAACAAACTAGTGGGGAAGTCTTGCTTGAAAAGAGCCACTGTTACCAAGGATCCTTTGCGGGCACGCTGCAATTTCTGGTGACAATGCTTTTTCAATCAATGTGTTTGAAAAGTTTTGATATGTTAGCCCCCCCCCCTTTTTTTATCATAAGATGGATGCTGCTTTGAACATACACGTGAACTAGCGTTACGAATATCACGGCTTATTATATTCAACGAAACGAAACGAAACGAAACCGAACGAAACCGAACGAAACCGAACGAAACCGAACGAAACCAATTCAATTTGGCTTTTTCCATTCCCAAGAGAACGAAACGAATTGTTTTTAGCTTTTGTTTCATTCCCAAGAGAACGAAACGCAGCCGTTTCGTTCTTCTAGGAACGAAATTGCTTCCATGTCATGAAAGAAAATATTACGGAGTGCAAACCTTTTGTGATTTAGAAACTCATTGGTATCAGAATTAGCCTGATAGCCAGAGAAATCCGGTCTGGTCGTCAGGCTAAGTCAGAATTGGACAAAGATGCATGCACTATGCATACAGTAATGAAATAATAGGTACTAGGAGAAAAACGGACGCAAAAAACAGACAGATTTTTCAGCACACTAATGAAAATACAGTAATGAAATGTGTGCGATAGGCCTATATGATATGATGTCTCTTTCGTGAGTGAGCTGATATTGATCGAATAACAGGAAGTTTTTTGTCGTGGCAATACCGTAAGCCCTCGAATACACTTACACGTTTTTTTATAAGAAACTTGGATCAGCACTTGGTACTAAAAATTTCTTAATTTCGAATGAAAATTTCGGTGTTTTAGTAGTAAAAGTTTCTTAATTAGTTTCTTATTTTTTTGGGCCTAAAATTGTGGTATTGTTCGAAGTTGAGCCTTCTTCTCGAACCTTGAACCTGTTCCAATTTCTTCTCCTTTCTTTAAATGCCTTTCATCGAAGCGTGGAAGAGATGGGTCAACTGGAGCTTTAGGTGTCGGTAACTTCGGGATTGAAAATGGCACTCTAAACTGATTCATCTAAAAAAAACGCTGAAAACTGGTACTAGCTACTCCTTATCTCTTGTGTCAAAGCAAGTTAAGAAAGCACGTCAAAGCAAGTTAAGAAACAACAAACAACTCTAAAAGAATGATGTATGAAAAGAATGTATGAGTCTCTCTCTCTCGAGATCACCTACACAATTCCACCAAAATCTATCAACCTGACGTGTTTAGCGCATTAGGAATTTTTTCACACAAATGTTGTTTGAGTTCTTTCAGCACGAAAGATTCGAAACAACTCATGATTTGAAAACAGTATTTCGCTCCTAAGGGATCCACTAAAGGGAGAATCGAATTGAAATCGGTATCGACACATGAGACGTAAGGTTATCAAAATCTAACACAATGTGCCGGCATTGTGTGAACGAAAGGCCTATCCGTCACATTTTTCACCGTTTTCAAAATGTGCCGGCACTGTGTGAATGCAGTCTAAAATCAATGTCTCTCGTGAGATCACCTATACAATTCAACCAAAATTCATCAACGAACGTGTTCGCGCATTAGGAATCTCTGGACAAATGTTGTATGTGTGTTGATGATTCTTTCCTTGTTAGGCCTATGATTCTTTGATGATTCTTTAGTATTTTAGCACAAAAGATTTGAAAACAATTTCGTGATTTGAAAACAATTTGTTTCGTTCTCTTGGGAATGGAAAAAAGCCAAATTGCTTTGGTTTCGTTCGGTTTCGTTTTAAAAACAATGTGTTTCGTTCTCTTGGGAATGGAAAAAGCCAAATTGAATTGGTTTCGTTCGGTTTCGTTTCGTTTCGTTTCGTTTCGTTTCGTTTCGTTTCGTTTCGTTTCGTTGAATATAATAAGCCAATATCACTGTATCCGCTATTGAGTTGAGCTCCCGTTAACCGTATGTTATAAAAGTTAAAATCACCTGAAACCACCTGAAACCACCTGAAATCACCTGAAACCACCTGAAACCACCTGAAATCGTCTGCAAATCATCTGAAACCACCTGTAAATCACCTGCAAATCACCTGCAATCGCCTGTAATTGTTTTGATGAATGGGAAAAAGTCTTATTGTCTTCAACTTTGATCATTAACACCTAAAAAGGCAAATAATCCTTCTGGTGTGATTGGTAGTTCTTAGGTCTCACGCCTTTTGTCTCATTCAAATTGCTTTTGGTCTCATTGGGCTGATTTTAGTATTTTATCTAAATTGTATTGAAGCTAAGCTAGGTCCACACCTATCCGGATATTTTTGAAAAGTTCTATGCTCCATATAAATTTCAAGACTCACGAGGTATTCCCAGTTATCACAGCAACAACAACAACAACATTTGTATGGCGATAACTACAAACTGGTTAGACTAATTCCAAAAAAGTCTCTTGTTTCGCTCCCCTCCCCCCTGCAGACTTGTCGCTACAACACAGAAGCTATATTCAACAACAACAACAGCGAAAGTTAGACTGACTTATGTAATGTGTCTACGAACTTGTATTATCAGTATAATTATAGGCCTATCAATATAAAAAGATCGGCATTCTTCATCCACACCACACGAGGAGCATCTTTGAAATTGTCCACACGAAAACCATGCGATACTTGAAACTTGGTGACCGAGAACGCCGTCCACTTGTGTGCATTTTATTTTCTGTATGTCTCTCTTATTATGTGTCTCTTTAATAAAGGTACCTTTTAACTGCAAAAATTGGTAAATTTTTGCCTCAATGTGCATGGCTTATTCGTGATGACAGTGTCAATGCAAAATGGAAGCCCTTTGTAGAGAAGAAGGCTTGACTTTGAACAATACCGCAATTTTAGGCCCAAAAATAAAAAAAACTTATCAAGCAAACTGCCAGGTACATGCGAAATTAAGAAACTTTTAGTACTAAGCGTTGATCGAAGTTTGTTATAAAAAAACGTGTATTCGAAACATAGGCCTTGTGGCGGCCATGACACTTAACCCTAATCCTACCGGGCTTTTTTTGATCTAACATAGCCGGGGGGGGTGCTTTCCACCCCCCCTCTATAAATAGCCGTAGACTAATGGGAAATCATTGAAACTTGGCAAGGGCGTAGTCCTAGCTATTCTTAGCCGATTGGTAGTTTTGGGCGTGGCCACCTCATTAGGTGACGTCACTATGACGTCATAATGCCGGAAAATGTCAAAATATATGGTTTTCCGGCTTATTTGTTCTAAAAACGGAATGAAGGTAATCTGAATGACTTTTTCCATTCTTATTTGGCGTATTATTCATTTCCAATTCAAGTATGATGCATATGAGTGTTTTTAGACTGTTATTTTGGAAGAAAATGACAAAAATTGATGACGTCATAACTAAAAACTGTGTTTTTCTGCCAAAAATTGATAATAATTAGCTCAAAATGCTTTTAAAGTATTGCATAACGCAATTCTATGCATTTTTAACAAAATCTATCGGAAAAAACTTCAAAATTTGCCAAAATGACCCAAAATGGCGGCTACAGTGACGTCATCATTTGAGAATGCTGACGTCAGCAAAATCCATTGTTATTGACAACAATAGAAAGCTAATTGTTTGCTGATTCTTTTAAAGTACAATAGTCAACGTTTGGAACTAATTCTGGGAGTAAAAATATCAAAATCATTAATTTTTCTAATACCTTGCTCCAAATATGGTAGTGTCACCTGTCACGTGACACCTATTGTTCAAAAATTTAATTGCCAAAATGTAGCTAATAGATAATTAGTAATTGTCAGAGAGTTTGAGGGTCATAGCTTTTGTCGTTAAAGAATGCTCTGCAAAAAACCGACAGGGGGGGTGGAAAACACCCCCCCCCCGGTAGGATTAGGGTTAAATGCAAATTCCCTATATCTTGACTGTTAGTCGTAGTCTCGAACTCGGTCTCAAATTTTGAGTGATTTCGGTCTCGGTTTGGTCCACACGCATCTGGCTATTTTTGAAAACGCATCTTTTTTAGCCGCTTTGGTTTCACGCCCGCAAGTGGACGGCGTTTTCGGTAACCCAGTTTCAAGTATCGCAGGGTTTTTGTGTGGACAATTTCAAAGATGCTCCTCGTTGTGGATACAGAATGCAGATCTTTTTATATGGATAGGCCTATAAATATATTAGACTGATAATACAAGTTTGTAGACTCATTGTATAAGTCCCTCTAACTTTCGCTGTTGTTGAATATAGCTTCTTTGTTGTAGCGACAAGTCTGACGGGAGACATTTTTGGAATTAGTCTAACCAGTTCGTAGTTATCGCCATACAAATGTTGTTGTTGTTGTTGTTGCGATAACTGGGAAGACCTCGTGAGTCTTGAAATTTATATGGAGCATAGAACTTTTCGAAAATATCCGGAAAGGTGTGGACCTAGCTTAGCTTCAATACAATTTAGATAAAATACTAAGATCAGCCCAATGAGACCAAAAGCAATTTGAATGAGACAAAAGGTGTGAGACCTAAGAACTAGCGATCACACCAGTAGGAGTATTTGCCATTTTAGGTGTTAATGATCAAAGTTGAAGACAATAAGACTTTTTCCCATTCATCAAAACAATGACAGGCGATTGCAGGCGATTTGCAGGCGATTTACAGGTGGTTTCAGATGATTTGCAGACGATTTGCAGACAATTTCAGGTGGTTTCAGGCGGTTTCAGGTGGTTTCAGGTGATTTCAGGTGGTTTCAGGTGATTTTAACTTTTATAACATACGCCCGTTAACTAAGTTAACTTAACTTAGGTTGTCTTTGTCTTGCTTTCCTTTCGGCCCACAAAGGACCATGGTTTGGGTCTTTAATCATGCTTTAATACATGAACGACCAGAATTTACGAGTAACTGTAGTCATGCCCTGATTACCACTATTTGTTGTTTCATATTTTTTATTTGTTCATAGTCAATAGAAAAAACATGATTTTTTAATTATGAAACCACATCATTTTTATTTTAGCCAAAGAATACGGCATGGACAAGCTAAGATAGGCACTAAATCCTTACTGGCTGACAAAATTGACATGTGACACGCCCTGAACCAATCAAATGGAACCGACAGCCAACCGGGACATTTTAAATATCAGATTTTAGGCCATTTTTTGGATTTTAGGCCATTTTTGGACAATTTCACTACCCTTCACTTTTCCTTGTTTATTCTACCCCTCAGCATTAAGTCTTGATTTGGAACAGATCTGTGAAGAAATTTTTGAAAATCTTCGTGCTCTTTCTGTTGATTTATATTTTGGTGAAGGGTGGTAAAATCATCCAAAAGCGGCTTAAAATCCGCAAAAGTGGCCTAGAATCTGACATTTCAAATTTCCCGGTTGATTGTCAGTTCCATTTGATTATAATAATAATAATAATAATAATAATAATAATAATAATAATAATAATAATAATAATAATAATAATAATAATAATAATAATAATAATGATAATGATAATGATAATGATAATGATAATGATAATGATAATGATAATGATAATGATACAGATATTTACAGAGGAAGGCCTCAGTCACTCGAGAGTGCTTTTCATGAGGGTCCTCTATTGGTTTAGGGCGTTTCACGTGTCAATTTTGTCAGCCAGTAAGGATTTAGTGCCTACCTTGGACAGACTGATTTAAAAGATTTTGCTGAACACACAAGCAATGAATGAATCAATGAATCAATCAATCAATCAATCAATGAAAACGATTTTTTTTAAAGCAACTGCTGCTGTTTCAACTGCTGCTGAAAGAAAATATCGTTAGAAACAATTTTTGTGTCGCCAACTTTTGATAGAGACCTTTTCTAAGAAGTACGCTATGCTACATTTGATATTAATGTTAGATGGCTTTTTGTGGTAAGCACAAGCAGAGATGGGAAACGTTACTAGTTTTAGCGTAGAGAAAGTTGCTTGTTCTGTTGGAAAATGGAGTGACGTTTCGTAATGAATGACTTTATGCCCAGACTTTACGAGGAGCAGGTGAATTGCTAATGATCGAGAAATGGTGATTGGTAGAAAAATATATATATATCTTTACAGGGTGTCCCAAAAAGTTGTTCGACGTTTGATTAAATATTGAAAAATAACGAAATAATGAACGGGCTCCATGGTAGAATAACCATATTGCTGAGATTTTAAATTAATTTAAACACAAGAAGCTAGCAAAACTGCTGAATATTGACGGAGTAAATATTGACGGACTATATATTAGCTTTTGAATTTTAAGTTTGTGCGAAAGCTGAAACCAGACGCCCCTAAACTGCATATTTTGTGAGAGTAGAATCTCGTTTTTCAAAGCAAATTAGATGGAATTTGAAAAGCACTTTTGATAAACTAGCTTTCTCTAACATTGAATCAAGGTTATGGATGCTTGGAGGAATCCTGTTGAGCAAAATTTGGAATGGCCCCGTCTCTCATCGATTAAGTTTTCATTCCATGTTTTTGGATACTTGCATTCTTAAGTAAATTTGGCAACGATTACAAGAATTTAAATTACTTTTGAAGTCCTATTTCGTTTGCTCTGATATCAACGAGAGGCAAAACATTGGACAGTCTTCTCTTACCTTGAATTTGGGATGTCTTTTTGAGAAACAATTCAGTTAGGGGCATCTGGTTTCAGCTTTCGCACATACTTGAACTTCAAAAGCTAATAACTCCTTGAATTTTTAGTGGATTCGCAAGATTCTGGCATCAAAAATTAACTTCAAATCTTAGGAACAGATATATCTAACCAGGAGCCTGTACATCTTATCGTTACTTTTTAATATTCAAACAAACATCGAACAATTTTTTCTGGGACACCCTGTATATATGAATGAAGATTCAACTCTAATGTGCTTTTTGATGAAATAGGTCCATGTTAATTTATATTGGTTTGATCTATTTAATATATTCTTGCAAATTTTCATGTAAATCATGTACGTAGAATGCTATATTTTGAAAGAGAGAATATGCACCTTTCTTTTCCTCGTCACACTTTTTCAATGGATACCGAGGACACCATTCCCGGCGGGTGCACTGTTATGGAAAAATGTATATCATGCGTGTCCATAAAATCACTGAGAAAGGGGTACAAAATCAATGGAATCCAAGGACCTAGAATTTAAGAAAAAGGGGTACTTTTACAGAAATCTGTCTGGGAATTTAAAAAAAAGGATTGGTTTTTGGTTTTCAAAATGCTACAAGCAGAAAGAGTAGAAGTGAATTGCTTAATTTCATCAAAGTATTTCATTGATCAGACAAAAGCGTGAAAAATAACTTCATTTTTTGAAAAAGGATAGATGTTTATAAGACTGAGACTCAAAGTACCATGACTACTAATGATGAGGCAGGATAAGGGTTCCACACAACATTAGATATGTGCTTGTTGAAACAAGTAGGCCAGAAAATTCTACACACTTCTTCTAGCTATACATTCAGCTAATAATACTGCTTACAGTAAAGTATATTTCTTGCTATTACAAATATTCACTTTGGTGCAGATGAGTATTATTATGTTGGCCTGCTAAACCTAAAGTAGAGCTAAGTAAAGGCAAGTGGTAGATGATGCTGATAATACCTGGTCCTGATGAGATAAAAAGCACTAGTCTATAATCACATCATGCCATATTTGAATTTTTGGGCCTGATATTTTACTTATGCATCAAACATACATCAACTTCAATGCGATCCAACTTCATGATCATGGAGACCAAATCTGAATTCAGTTTTTTGTGATCTTTGTGCTTGAATTCTTCCACTTAGGCCATTTGACACTTCACACCTAGTTTGTTTTGCTGTGAAATGAAAGCCAAATTGAATAAAATCGATGATCGAAAAAATATCGAAAATAAATGGCGGGAAAAGGAAAGAAAGATGTCTGCCTGTAAAGCAAAGTAGCAATCAAAGATTTGACTTGACTTGGTGGGTTTAGCAAACATTTATTACTCTATTATTCTACTGCAGTTGCAGCATGGTGTTTCTGAGCCTGATCTACAATAATAGATAGATAGCCCAACAAGAACAAGCATAGCTAGGCCTAAATCATGTTTTATTATTAGCAACAAGACAACACTGATGAGAAAACTAAGAAAGAAGTGGTCGTTTTAGGTGAGATTCACTGTTTGAAACAATTCTCATTAGAAAAACAGAGAAAAGGGGATCACATATGCAGATGCAGATTATTCTGTTAGAAGTAGAAGATCTCCAAGTTAGAAATAGAATACAATCTACAGTATTGTATTGTATTTGACAACTTACCTGCGGTATCATTGTGTAGCTAAAGAGACAATGGATGTGTGGGCATTTCTTTAGCCTATTTATAGTGGCTATGAGATATAGATATATGTCTATTCCATATAAGGGTGTAAATGAAATAAAAAGAAGGTAGTATAAATTAGTATTGTGTAGTTATGTATGCCTTAAAGGATTCTTGAGCATTAAGTTTTGTTTGAAATGAAGGTATATTACAAAAAATTCTTTTTCACAATTGCATGTTATTGGAAAGATCAGGGCAAAGAGGGTCCTATCATCTTCATATGATATAAGATTTTTGGTTTAATCACATAAAGAATGTGCTGTCTTTTGTGAATTCTTCTAAAGCTGCATAATTAGAACAACTTCTTCATGCTTCTTGTTGCCCAAATCACAATCAATCTATAGAATCTAGAACTATTGCATCTAAATGAAGTTATTGTTCGTTATGTCTCTATGAAAATCACTGACAATTTGGTTGACTGTTTGTCATAAATTGAGAGAGGAGCTGTGAATTGCTGAGGTTATATCATATTCAGGCTACAGTTTGTTGGTATTATGTTGTTTGAAGGCTTATGGATATCAGTGATTTTCAATAAAAAGGGTGGTTTTCACATTTTGAAGGGCCGTGAAAAGTCAGTGATAAGGGGTCAAAAATTGGAACCGATTGTCAGTGAAAGGGGTCTTCCCGTGAATCTATGGACAAGCATGTATGTGCTCCTGTAATTCAAGTGCACCCGCCGGGACACCATTGGACACAACTGAACTGTATAAAAAAGATTCAATTGTTTGAGTAACCTGTACAACTTTCATCCGTTTATGCTGCTCCAGAACAAACTTATTCGCCCGTCGTAAATAAGTATTTGCACTCGAAAAAAATACCTAGTTTCCCATAGTTTCTTATCTTTTTCTGGTCAAGGTAGCGTCCAGCGCACGTTGCAACTTGCAAGTTCACACTGAAAATCGAATTCAACTTGAATGTACAGCAGTTTAACGGACAGCCCAGTTTAGCTAGCCTGCGTGCAAACTCAACTATCCTGAAGTCTACACTTTAGGATAGTTGAGTCTGCACGCAGGCTAAGTTTAGCTGAAGCATCTTTGTCAGTTCAACTACTGCAGTGCGGATCCTTTGTTTCTGCTTAGGCCAAAGTCTATTTTCAGACAGTCTGAAATTTTGGCATGCCCGCAAAGGACCCTGGATGACAATGGCTATTTAAAATTGTCTCAAGTTGGGAATTGCAAGCCAACGGAAAGTTGGTGGGCGCTATCGTAACAGCAGCAACAACATATTTGTTTTCGCGCCTTCACATGTGGAAAAGGAAGAGGAACTTTCGATTTTACGAGAAGGGTTGGTGAGGAATGTAAAAGAACTACGACGAGATGGCTGATGATCTCCCTTTCAAAGCAGAATATGCAAAATCAGGAAGAGCTGCATGTAAAGGATGCAAGTTAACAATCGCGAAAGAATCACTCAGGATTGCCAAAATGGTTCAGGTACAATTCGTCATGTTTGCAAAAGGGCCTAAGGCCAGGCCACCATCCATCATGTGTACAACCAACTGTGTGTGCGTTTTGTGTGTAGTACTTTGTGATTTGCTCAATAGAAATTTAACAGGAAATGCAGGCACTTAGCTAATGAAACAATCCATTCCACGATTAAATGTTGTTGTTGGTGCCCCGTTTTTTTGATGGCATCCAAAACAGTGATAATAAAATTTAAGAAATAATGTTTTCGATATCTTCTTGCCAACACCCAACATGTGACTGTGAGATGCTACTTCTGCTAATTTTAATTTCTTTCAACCAGAAAAAGGCAAAAGAATAACTGAAGGTTAAGGTGAAGTTGCGGTTTTTAGCGCCAATCGCTGGGATCACAGAAGTAGCTAGCACTCTAATCAAGTCTGCAACCCCTTGCCTTGTCATGATGCGGACGTTCAAGTGGTGGGTGGGGGGAAGGGCTCTGGGTATTGAACCCTGTCCGCCTGCTGGCTGCAAAGTCAGAGGATTACACCACTGCACCACAACATCTTAAATTATATGATAAACAAAGGATAGAAACTACTTTAGAGCTACACCAATTACATTAGATTATTCTTATTAAATAGTTTCTTTTATAAAAAAAATGTGTACTGTTGATTAGTGGATCATCACAAGCTTGAATTTTTTCCATAATTTTTTATGACTATTTCCCTTTCTTTTAGTCAAGACATTTTGATGGCAAGGTGAGTTGTATTTACTATTCTTTTCAAGAATTTTTGAATTTTGTGATTTTTCATACTGTTTACCTCCGAAATATTTTGAATAGAATGTCTCTTAAAGAGTGATGAATTTTTTGGAGCTGTGTCCTGTGGATATTTGGTTAAAATTGTATTTTGTAGCTTTGGTGCTGGAAGTGGAAATCCTGTTTTGAAGGCTAAAAATATTATGTACATATTTGGTGTAGTGATAAGATTTAGCTTTGAAAACATGGCGTGCATATTGACTTGGTTTTCCTGCCAAAGAATTCTTGTTCAGAAAATTTTCAGTCAATTCTTGTCATAATGCAAATATGTTCTTGTCAGGTTATTAATGTGCACAAGGCCTGCACTTTAGCTGTAATTGTGAAGTCAACTGTATCATTTATCCATGAGAAATTAAACAAACTTTTGCAAGAATCTTGCTATCTTATAATATTATTCTATTTTAGCAACCAAGTTGGTTTCACTACAGCTGCTTTTTCAAGAAAAACAACCCAAAGCAAATGACAGAAATTGCAGGAGTTGATGCTTTGCGATGGGATGATATAGAGAAGGTCAAAGGTCATTTTAGTGGAAGTGCATCAACATCAACTGCAAAAGGAAAAGATGAAGTGGACGCCCAACTAGCAAATTATCAATGTGATTATGCCAAATCAAATCGCAGTACTTGTAAAGTTTGTGAAAATAAAATAACAAAGGGGGAAATTAGAGTTGCCATCATGATGGATGATGATACAAAATTTGTAGGTGCAAAAATTCCAAAATGGCATCACCTTGACTGCTTTGTTGAAAAGAAAAAAGAGGAACCAGAATTATCAAACATTGCTGAAAATGATATCTCAGGTACAAATTACATATCAATCATAATTGTTATCAATATACAACTTTCTTTTATATTTCTGGTAAAAGCGTTTTTGAGCCCCCCTCTCTATTAAGCCTCCTCTGTAATAAGTCCATCCCTTCTGAACAAAATTTTAGATAAGCCACCCCCTGTATTAAGCCCATACTTACATCAAATGCTAGGGTTTACCAAAGGTTTTCCATTTACTTAGCTTAATGAATTTACATGTTAATTTGTTACTAACTGTGTCAAATATGTGTATTTGACTTGTAAAATTTTTAGTTGATTCCGCAAAGTATGGGGTAAAAGAACTAAAGAGTATCATTCATATATGGTCTTTTCATTTGAGCTTGTGAATGAGCCCCCCTCTCTAATAAGCATGACCCTCTCTTTTAGGGCCACCCTGTGGAGTTTTCAAAATTGAATAAGCCCTGTTGGGGGCTTACTAAAGAGCTTTAGGGTATTGTTACTGATAAGATTCTGCTTTCATTTTCAAAGTTGTAGGTTGCTTTCGGATACCAGTGAACTATGTCATCATACCAGTCTCAAAACATTAGGAAAAGGAAATTTTCAAGGAATTAGAATTTGTTAAGCACAAACAAACAAATTCAACTCAGACATTGCTATGATCTATCTTCATATCATATTTTCTATTCTCTATGTGTGAATAGTTTGTGATTTTATTGTGGTGCTCTTTGTTTCTAACCAAGGTTTTAAAAGCATGAAGGCAGAAGATCAAGCTGAAATGAAAAAGGTTCTTGGATTGAAGAAAGCACCAAAGAATGACAAAAAGAAAACTAAAGAAGAGAAGAAACCAGCTGCAGAAGTGACAGAGGATGCAAAGTTGAAGGTTGATTTAAAACTGAATACTAGACCTTTTAACTATTCTACAACAGAGTCTAGATTGAGCAATGTTTTTGCACACACTAAATGCTTGTTTGACAATTCTACAAATTGTATCAAAATATTTTTACATTCAGATTCTTCGTAAAATAGCCAAAAGGTATATTGACAATAATAACTTGTTTGGAACACTGAAGTTTATTGAAGAAATTTTGGTAGAATTTTAATTGGGTTAAATGAGCTCAGCCTTGTGATGGGTGCTACGTTAAATGTTGTGCTCTTGGAGGGTTTCAGTGTCTTGATAATAGTTTCTTTTGATGTTTTTTAATCGTTTCTTTGGTGAGATGATCAAAATATTTTTACTGAGCTGACTGATTTTTCAGCATTACAGGGTGTCGCAAAATTGTGTCCCATTGTGGCAGTTGTGAATGAGCTGGACATTCTATTGTTCCATTTTGGATACAGATTTGCTTAGTACAGGGTTCAAGTTTAAAGCCATTTTGGGACACACTGTAGTTGCCTTGGTTACTTCTCTCTGTGTTTATTCTTAATTGAAAAGTGATATTGAAAAAATATGTATTTGATTTTAGGAACAGAATGATATGCTGTGGAAGTTACGAGATGATTTGAAGAAAAACTGTAATCAGCGATTGCTGAAAGACTTTTTGCATATGAATGAGGTTAATTCCAAAGGAGGAGAGAGTGATGTAAGATGTTTTGCTAGAATTCTAGATTTTTAAGTGAATTGCATTTTGAGATGAGTGAGTGAGTGAGTGAGTAATTGTATTTAACGTGCCTAGCCTGCGAAAGTCTCGAGATGACTTGTTTCCAGCAGGGGACACAGGTTATACATAACCTTTCACTTTTTAGGCACATACACTTGCTATTCTCGCAAGGTATGGGTTTCTGCGCTTGGCGCAGGGGGGCCCATCAGGGCGACCCCGGTCCTTCCTCTCGATGTGACCACACCTCGTGATTCCTTTTGCCTTTGCCTGGAATTACAGAGAGTTAGCAGCTCTCCTCACACTTTCGCAGCAAGTATGACCCTGGTGGGATTCGAAGCCACGACCTTGCGGTTGTGAGTCCGGCGCCTTAACCACTGGGCCAACCTCACAGATGTTAGTTGAATGAATTGATTGTCTGATATCTCTTTAGTGTTATCGAAATAAGAGAAAAAGTTTGTTACAAAATGGCCGAAAAGGGCCCAAAACAGTCATATCATAAGGAATCTTTCACACAACAGCAGCGGCATTTATCTCTTGGGAGTTAAATGAATTCTCACACAAATGCTAATGATTTTAGATCCCTTAGCAATACATATGTGCAGATGAAATTTGATACCCGTGAACGACTGTATGTTGCTATTGGTCGGTGTGAAAAGTTTCTTTCCAATTTTTTCAAGCGTTATGCCCTTTTTCAGGCTGTGCAAACAAGGGATTTTTGTAAAGTCTAATTTTCCCATATTTATTATCTTTACTCATAAAAACACGAGGAAAATTACAACAAAGGTTGGTCTTTCGGCTATCAAAGAAAGTTTTATTTATTTAAATCCATCCAATATTCTTAGGGTGCTATGATTTTTCAAACGTCTGTACTTGTTTTCGCTGCACCCATTGTATGGTCTGATGTCATTTTTGCTTCAATTTTTAGCTGTTTGATCAATGTTAATATCAATCTATTTACAGTTTAAAGAAGCAATGAAAATGACTAAGCTGTTGTAATTGTCTGGAATTTAATCAATTATTCATCAAAACTGATTTAGGTTTTCTAAAGGTTTTTATTTTTGACAGATTCTTGATAGATGCGTCGATGCTCTGGCTTTCGGAGCACCTGGACAATGTCCTGAATGTGACAATTCAAAACTTTGTTACAGGTATATTATTTTTGAACAGTTTGATAAAGGAATGTAATTTCCTATTAGAAACTAAAAGTTCTCTGTTTAGGTTGCACAAGGCTGCTTGTAATGCATATTGTGTTAAATTTAATAACTTTGAAAGCTTCCATATCAAGGTTCAAAACACACTCTTGTTGACAAGAAAGGAAATTGCTTAGAGGCCCTTTACATGGTAAATTTCAACCCGTGTTGAGTTGCCGAGTTGAGTTGAACCCGTGTTGAGTTTCAACTCGGCCTCCTTCATGTAAACGCGATGAAGGCTTACATCGTCAGCTGAGTTGAAACTCAACCCGTGTTCAACTCAACCCGGGTTGAAATTTCTCATGTAAAGGGCCTCTTACTCCTTGCACCACTTTCAAAGTCAATGAGAAACTTTCTGTTTATTTATTCATTTGCTGATTTCAAATTAATGCATTGTTTATGTTCTCATTTCTTCTCTTTTCATTTTATCTGTGGATTTGCTTTGACCAGTGTCAGATGAAAATGTTTAGTATGTTATTTCATTCTCAACATGATTCATAACACCACTATGTTTTTGAACTTATCTTACCTCAAAAAATAGTGTTACACTAGGACATAGTATTACACTAGGATCTGCTACTTCTTTATTGACACCCAATTGCAAAGCGATTTGCGATTCCAGACAAAGGGAATTCTATCGCTGGTTAGTCAAATCATAAACAAAACAGAGCAAGCCTTAAAAGTTGCTCTGAAAGCCACATAGCTAACTCACCCATTGTGCATTCCAGAAATGGTTTTTAAGAGCAAATATGAACATCCATAGAAAGAAGAAGGATTTATCTGAGCATGTGCTTTGAGTATTTTATTTGTTTGATTTAGAGGCCCATTTGTAGGCAATTCAATTCTCTTATTTTGTGGGTGTAATTAAAACGCTTACTGCTCAGCTTCTGAACCAAACCAGTAAAATGGCAGAGGCAGAAGTTGAGATATATGCCTTTTCTTTAGATATATGCTTATGTTTGCTATTGTAGCATTATCTGTCCTTGCTTCTTACCACACTTCTCTCTTACCCTATCATACAATATTTCTTTCTTCTAATTTAGTGCAAGTGGATACAAATCCTCAGGACATATTAAGATAAATGCCTTTTCTTTAGATATCTGTCCTTGCTTCTTACCACACTTCTCTCCTTCCCTATCATACAGTATTTCTTTCTCCTAATTTAGTGCAAGTGGATACAAATCCTCAGGACATATTAAAATATATGCCTTTTCTTTAGATATATGCTCATGTTTGTCTATTGTAACATTGTCTGTCCTTGCTTCTTACCACACTTGTCTCCTACCCTGTCATACAGTATTTCTTTCTCCTAATTTAGTGCAAGTGGATACAAATCCTCAGGACATATTAAAATATATGCCTTTTCTTTAGATATATGCTCATGTTTGTCTATTGTAGCATTTTCTGTCCTTGCTTCTTACCACACGTCTCTCCTACCCTATATACAGTATTTCTTTCTCCTAATTTAGTGCAAGTGGATACAAATCCTCAGGACATATTAAAATATATGCCTTTTTTTTATTTAGATATATGCTCATGTTTGCTATTGTAGCATTATCTGTCCTTGCTTCTTACCGCACTCCTCTCCTACCCTATCATACAGTATTTCTTTCTCCTAATTTAGTGCAAGTGGATACAAATGCTCAGGACATATTACTGCATGGACAAAGTGTCAATACATCACATTCAAACCTCCGAGAGAAGTTGTCAGTATTGACTATGAAATAAAAGAACAAAGTGAATTTTTGTAAGTTTTGCTGTTTTTACTGTTTACCATTTACATATGTTGTTTACCTTATTTGTGTGTTTGCCTTATTTGTTATGAATAGCCCGTAAAAACCCAGACTGAGTGATTTCCCCTGACTTCTTAGTTTTTGTTATTGCAATGTTTATTTATCTTAAAAACTTGATACTAAATTTGGTTACTAAAAATTGTATACTATGCAGGAGGCGGACGCAAAGAAACAGACAAATTGTTGGCACACTGAGGCATTTGGAGCCTAGGCTCTCATCAGAGTGTGACTTTTACGATTTAAAGTTAGAGTGCTGTTTATTTTTTTGCTTATTTATCTTATATGTGCATGATGTAGATTGCTTGTTTATTTGTTGTTTGCTACTATTTTTCCCTGCTATTTTTCTTTCAGGAATAAATTCAAGCCAACAGTCAAAGAGAGACTTTTCCCCAAGTCGATGAACGCATTGTAAGTTATTCCCGTTTGAAATTTGCTTTGAGAATCAATTAACCCCGTAAAGTTTAGTTTCCCTGGAGTTTCCGATGGTCTTTCTGTCTTAGAATCTGAGATAAACAAAAACAACTGTTTATTTTGTTGTTGCCTATTTGGACAGTTTCAATTTCTTCCAATGTAGGTAAATAAACCTCTTAGCTATTCTGAAAATGAATCTGATTTGAACGAAATTTTTATGTATTTTGAAGAATTTTCAAATATGCACAACAGTGATAGAATTTTCTCTGCCACTCGATCGAACTTTTTCAATAAAGGTGTCCGAGAATATCGCTCGATCCAGGCTCTTTTGTAGAATAGCTACAATGTCTATTGCATATTGTGAGAATTTATTTCTGGTGTATGTTGAAGCAGATGTTTAGTGTGTGAGTGTGTGGAAGGATTTTAGACACTCTCCACCAGGCTGTTTGTTGAAAACGAGCTTTCAGTTTCGAACTGAGCAATTTTTAAGAATTTTCAGCGAGTAGACAATAGACCTTTCAGCTATTCTACAAAAGAGTCTGGATCGAGGGATGTTGTTATACAATTTGAATACAAGAGGTGCGACTGAGTGGCGTTAAGAGCTTCTATCATTATTGTGTTCGTTCGAAAATTCTTCACAATGTATAAAGTTACTGTTCGATTAAAACTATTTTTTAGAATGGCTAAAAGGTCTATTAAATGTTTCAATAGATATTGATAACCAGCACATATGATGAGATTTTGTGCAAATAATTTCATATTTGCTGTTGAACGAAACAAATTGAAAGTGAAATAATTTTTTCTTTTTCATGCAATAAGTTTTGAGGTACTAATGTTTGTCGTCTTTTATCTTCAACAAGATTTTAATGCTATTTTGTTTTCTTTTAGCGATCCAGAGAAACCTCTCTCTGGCAAAAAATTGCTGCTGTCAACCAGCTTGAAAAAATCAAAGGTAATCTTGTAAATCTAATTATTACCCACTCCTAAAATATTTTAAAGATGGTTTACAGTATTTTTCTTTTTTTCTATCAACATAAAAGCAAAATACAACTACTATTTACATTTAACTGTGCCCTTCGTAGCGGGAAAAGATACAAGGTCATCGTGTTCCCACTATGAGAGACACTTAACAATAGACTAACCATTACAAAGTACATAAAACATATCAAAGGAAAGGGGTGGTGGCTGCTGCAAAATTATATTGAGAAGTCATTAAAAGTGTTGAGTTGTCTTTATGTATATACCGGGTGCGCCAAAATATACTATGCACGTTAGGCACGCCACAATAAATCGTGCACTGGACCGATCTTGAAGATTTATGACTTAATTGTTAGCAGAAAATCTGAATTAGATTCTAGAACTTTTTGCAAATTTTTCCGCTTTCAGTTTTTAGAGCTAGAAGCGAATTTCTTAAAATATTTGTTTTCGAAAACATTGAAAACGATCAAAAAACGTCGATCAAATTTTAAAAGATTCAACATGACTGAACAAAGAGAAAACGTTTTCAGGGGGATTTGGTTGTTGAATACGAACTCTCCTACATCAGATTACAATTGGTCGATTTCTAAACCGCAAATCAAGACGAACAAGTTCTCTCTTTGTCCATTCATGTGGATTCTTTAGAAAACTTGATCGATGTTTTTTTATCGTTTTCAGTGTTTTCGAAAACTAACATTTTAGGAAACTCGCTTCTAGCTCTAAAAACTGAAAATGAAAAAATTTGCCAAAAAATCCCAGCATCTAATTCAGGCTTTCTGCTAAAGGTTAAGTCATAAATCTTCACAATCAGTCTAGTGTACGATTTATTATGGCCTGCCAAACGTGCATAGTTTATTTTGGCGCACCCGGTAGTTGCATCCATGATCATTCTGTTGGTTGTTATATTCAAATATGAACTCCCATATAAGAGGAGATAGGAGATTGCACAAGACTGTTGTATCCATATCATTGATATGCACGGGAGGGATTTTTGAGAGCTTACCAAGGAAAATTCTAGGATGTCAGTATTTCTTATACAATATATTATAACTTGTCTCAGCTGGTGGAAAAACCTCTTTTTCTTTTGAGATTGATGAAAATCGACGTAAATGAATTATTATTTTTTCTTTTTAGAATAACCTTACTGAGAAAATAGAAGAACTTGGAGGCACACTTGTAACCAGCGTCGTTACTGATATGTTTTGCTTCATTTGTAGTGAAGGTAACTGGGAGGACCTAGAAATTGCTAATGTAAAATTTATCCTTTTTCTGCGTTGTCTTTTCACATCACAAATTTTTATGATATTCGATCTCAAACTTTGGCAGATCCTCGATGTCAAATTTGCTTCTTTCTCTCAAAGTTAGGTAGTTTTAGTTCTAATTTCTTTCCAACACCCATACGTATTTTCTTTCCTCATTTCTTGTAACAATAGCTTCTGACTATTCCACATTTCACAGATTCTGTCTCTTTCCTTTTGCTTCCCTACACATGATTGGCTGTATAAAGAAAATATAGACAACTATCTTCTCTTTTGTGAATTTGTTAAGATTTCTATGTTTAACCCTGAATTATTTTATTTAGCTGATGCAAAGAAAGGAACAAAGAAAACAGAGCAATTGCAAAGCAAAGGTATTCCAATTTTATCTGAAGGTTTTCTTGCTGAAGTCAAGAAAGGAAATGTGGACGCCATGATTAAGAAATTTGAGCTTCTTCCTACAAAAGCAAAGGTAATTTCGAAAAAAACTTATTTTCTAGTTGTTCTTTGACTGGATTTGAAATAAATTTGATTCTATGACATCCGAGATATTTCGTTCCTAATTTGATATTTCCTATATTCAGATCTTGTTGATTCTTGCATGCTTTACTTTGGCCTTATAGGATACAAATCTTTTTCACGTATCTGTAATCAGGCACCTGTAATCAGGCACTTGTAATCAGGCACTCGTAATCAGGCACTTGTAATAAAGCACTTGTAACCAGGGCGTGGCCGTTTGAGAAGAACCAGAGCTCTCGCTTTCCTCCACGCTTTCCTCAAATGCTGCAGGGGGTCAGTAGATTGCTCTTCTAAACTGTCCAAGAAAGTAATTTTCTCTCCTTGTAATTCATTTTTCGTTTGTTTTCTATAAATTCATTTATGAATAGCTTGCCTGAACATTACCAGGAGAACCTTTCACTGCCCCCCCCCTGCTAAAAATATTACAGCCAAGCCTTTGTAATAGTATTTAGCCGTGTATTCTCTGAAAAAGTTAAGTTTAATTGATTCGTCTTCGTAGTCATGAGATATTCATTAGTTGATTTACATGATATTTAATTTCTATTTTAGGCCGATGTTGTTGATGGGAAATCTGCCAAGCGAAAAGCTGCAGACCCAGTCAGTAAGTTTTGATTCAATTATTTTTATTTGATTAGTTTCACGTATTATTAGATAAAGACTAAAGAGAACGAATTGATTTTTGTCGATATGGCAGATATTCATCATCTTTTTATTTTCATCATAGTTTTTATTTATGAATTGATCTGGCTGAATCAACAAATGCTAACATTGAAATGGAATGAACGAAGTTACAGGCTACTCGCAACAGGTCTAAATCAGGCTGTGTATTTGACGATTTCAACATGTGCCGGGATACTGGTTAGCTAGAGAAACAATAGATTGTGTTAGTGTTTCCTTTGTCCGGTTTATAGATTACTCCATTTGGCTCGGTTCTTTCACTTTAACCTACAAAATGCTTGTTTTTAATATCCTCAAGATTGACATGTCTGTGGGCATTAGATTCACTGAGAACCATCTTTGGTACTTTGCAGTCGTGTTTGGAAATTTCAATTTGGTATTTTCTTTTTCACTTTGGTATTTCATTTGGTATTTTGCAGTCGCGTTAGTAGGATATAGATGTAACATGTATTGTATCATTTTAAATTATTATGAAAAAAATATAACTTTTCATTTGTTTATGTTTTCTTCTGAATGTTTATATCATAGAAAAAGTTATATTTATCTTTTTTGATAATTTTCCAGAACCCATCCTTTCTCCCAAGAAGGCCAAATTGACGTTGAAAGGCGGTGCCGTAGTCGATCCTGACGCAGGTAACATATCTCTTATTTTTCTTTTATTTTAATGACGGAAACTGGACAAGATTTCTAGTTCTGTATTGGTAAAAAAGAAATTAGGTAAGAAATTATTGAATGTCTCTACAGAGAACTGGTTATACCGAAATTTTCCTCTTTTGTATTGCAGAAAAACCTCGCACTTTTCAACATTCAGATCAACATGAACACCAAGACACAGAACAATACGTGCGGCATTTCTTTCATCTCAACAATAATAACAAATTGGTTTTTAAATGAATACTCAATACTGGTCCATGATTTACGTGCTATTGAAATCAAAAATCTATTTCTAAAACTGACTACTGAATTGGATTTAAATGTTGATGCCAAATAAATTATGGGCCAGAATAGAATGCGGAATTCTCGATTCCCATACCAACCCCTTACAGGCATTTTTCTAATTTTTGGGTCTTAAATGATTTTACCAAGCAAAATTTTGTTATCTAAGTTAACTCTTGACTGATAGATCAACATGTTAGTTTTGAAAATCGGTCACATACTTTTTATTCCACAGCCCGTCAAACGTGTAAACTTTTTTCTCACCCGTTATAGTTTCAGGGTTCATCAAAGTGCAAGAAAAATCACAAAATATTTCATTTTTTGGCTATCAAACGAAATTCAATTCATTCAGATCTATCCGATCATATGATTTTTCAAATTGGGAACTGTTTCTTAGCTTACCTTATATTACAAGTTCAATAAAAAACCGAAGACAAGTAGCCTTCTTTTGAAACTACAACCTTCACTTGTTTTCTATCTATCTATCAAGTTGTGATGATTGCCATTTTAATTCTTTATTTTAGGCCTTGAGGATACTTGCCATGTTTATGAAAAAGGTGGCGATGTTTATAATGCTGTTCTTGGGTTGGTCGATCTTACTAAAGGAACAAATTCATATTATAAAGTTCAAGTCCTCGTCCATGACACTGCCAAAAAGTACGTTCAATTTATTTCAACTCTCAAAATCGTGAAATAGACCTATCTTAATAAAGAATCTGAATCGAACGATATTCTTATGCATTTTGTTGAATTTTCGAATATGAACAATATTGATAGAAGCTCGACCGCCACTCAATCGAACATATCGTTTAACAGTGTTTTCAAATTTCACTCGATCCAGAATCTTTTTTTTTTTATCACAGTTAAAACTCAACAAGATACAAATACAATATTCTGTGCCGTCCATAGCAGAAATAGACATGACGTCATCTGGTTCTGGCTATGAACGACACTTGACAATTTCTTTAACAGCAATCTTATTAAGCACTTTGTGTACCATGGCACCATTCCATTTTGGCAGACGCTAGCATACGCCAGCTTAGTTTAGGTGAATTATTGTAAAACAAAAAAGGAACAAAAACAAAACAAAAACAAAAAGCAAAAACAAAAAAAATCCAGAAGCTTTAGTAGAAAAGTTAAAAGGTATATTCGAGAATTGAATGTTTGTTTCTGATGATACATAGGAAATTTGTTTGATTAATTTGATTCTGTTTTATTCTAGATACTATGTATTCAGGTCCTGGGGTCGTGTGGGCACAACAATTGGTGGAAACAAACTTGAGGTAAATTTACCTCTTTTATTATCTCAATTTTTACCTGGATAATAATAGTTAACCATTTTATCCCTGATTGGACCATGCCCCTGATTGGACCATATACTGTGGTGATAAATTGTTGATGCTTTTGACCGTATTTTCGGGAAATTCGAGATTTGAATTTTATCTTTTGAATAAGATTATTTGGTTTGTGGGTCTCCCTGTAAATAGCGACTTGTATTGATTTTGCTGTTGAATAATGTCACCGCACGTGTGAAAAAATTAACGTTATTTCCAACATTGAGAGGTGTGATTGCATTACCCTGGCAACAGTTGCGGAGGAGCCAGCCAAAAATGATTAAGGGGTGGGTAAAAGCTCCAAAATTTTCAAGCATGATGGGGAAGGTAAAAACCTATGCACAAACATTGGCGTTCTTCATTGATGATTTTAGCAAAGCTTTAGGAAGTAGAGAGGTATTTACCCCCTTCACATTGCACCGCTACTGCCTGGCAGGCAGACTTGTTTAGATATTTTATATGTGCACTTGCTTCTCAGGACATTCTGAACCTTCAGACATTTTGGGAAGATGCTCGTGTCGCTCGATCTAGCCAGGCATTTCTTGTCATATCTTATTTTGTAATTTCTTAATCTACTGTTAAAAATGCCAGTTATAAAGATATTTTGTGGACTTACTTTGATTTACTTTCAGAAATTTTCCTGCCTAGAAGATGCAACAAGCAGCTTCATAGAAGTTTTTGAAGAGAAAACAGGTTCGTTGGTAGAAGGTTAATTTTACATGTGTAATAGTAAATGACAAGAAAACGTCATGGGATACCTCAACTTGACCCCCGTTGTTGTGCAGCCAGAGAGCCCTCTTGCATATGTGGAAATAGATTAGCAATATGACCAATTAGTACGACGAAAACACTGGAGATAATCTATGCCTAGAAAGCTCAGTTGATAAAATATGTAAACTCATCTTGAATTCGTAAGTATCTATGGTAGAATTATTTTGCTCGACTCTTGCTTAAAATTGTTTGAAAATTATTTTGATTTTTTTGCAGGAAACAGTTGGTTCAGACGGAAAGACTTTGTGAAGCATCCTTACAAATTTTATCCTTTGGAAATTGACTATGGACAGGTAAACACATTTAAAATCAGCCACTAGGATGAAGGGTCTCCCTAATGTTTAATTGTGAATGTAATGTAATATGAAACACCTTTTTGTTATTGTCAGTTATCTGCTGGAAGGTAGAGGGGGTCTTCTTTCTGAGACGCCCGGTTGAGTTGAGTTGTTCTTTTCTCAAATTTACTGTATATTTTTTCATAGGTGTAAGTGGCTGTCGTTGTTGGAACTCGATGGCATCATGTCTTTTCCGGCTATAGCAGCAACAGAATATTTATGTGTAGTTGTAGTTTTTTTTTTGTGATAACAAAAACACCCTTGTACATCTCTGATGCTGCTAGCATTTGCGTATTTTTTATGTTAGCCTTTTTACTCCATATGCATAGTTATTTATTAGACACATAACAGGCAAAACTGGTAAGCATAAACTATTAAAAACCCATGTAAATAATCTAATATTCCCCTGAATTTCTTTCAGGACGATGATAATTTGAAACAGATGAAAATGGAAGTTGGTCAAAATTCGAAACTGCCAATTGAAGTTCAACAACTTGTGAAAATGATATTTGATGTGGAGTCTATGAAAAAAACAATGGCAGAATTTGAGGTAATTTTCTTTGAGAGTAGAAATTAAATGAATGCTAGCAAGTCTGCCTTTAGCATATTTTAGTTCATGGATAACATTAATTATTGGTAACGGAACGGAGGAAGAAATGCATTTTTAAATCACATTTATAGTTTAGCTAAAGGTATAATTTCAACTCTATACGAGTGAACATCATTTTCTGCTAAAATACCTGTTATCCTTCCCTTCGGTCTTGAAAAGCATTTTGCTTTCAGACCATAATGAAATCACGGTTTCTGCTTGCGAGGAAGTCTAAAAGCCGTGTTTGTTTTTGTCTCGCCAAATCAAAGCATTTTCAATTGAAATTCAGAGTTTATTTTCGACATTGTAATCCATGATAGGTTACTTATTTAAATAAACCATGATTTCATTTCTTAGATTGACTTGAACAAAATGCCACTTGGAAAATTATCAAAAAGACAAATTGATAAAGGATATGCAATCCTTGGCGAACTTCAAAAGGTAAGAGATTATTGTAGCTGTAGATTAAACCCTGATTTCCAAAATTCCCATCCGATACTATCCAGATAAAATAAGGAACTATCTTGATATTATTTATATGCAGCTAATGTAACAATCATATTTCAATAGATAACATTCAATTTGTCTATTATCCTGTCTCAGGGCATCTTTGAACCATGGGAATCTGTTAAAGGGTACTTTAAGATGGCCCCCAATGGCATTTTATATCGTCTTTGTTGTAAATATTCTTTGACAGCTTTCTTAATTGATTTTAGCTTTCAAGAGAACCAGTCTCTGTTGAATTTGCTTTTCTTTAAAGTAAAATTCATCAGTTTGGATGTCACTGACAATAATTTCTGTTTTCAACTTTTATCAAACCTGTCTTATCTCTATATTTATCTGATTCTGAAAGACATTTTTGACAGAAAAGGGCACCTGACTGGTGGGAAAAAAGAGCGGTCCTGATAGGGACTTTTATCAAACCTGTCTTATCTCTATATTTATCTGATTCTGAAAGACATATTTGACAGAAAAGGGCACCTGACTGATGGGAAAAAAGAGCGGTCCTGGTAGGGACATTGAAGGGGCTGGTGGGGAATTTCCCCTCCATCTTCTTCGTTGAAAGATGCTCTTTCCTTTCTGCTCAAAGAGCATCAAGTGGCTTGTCACCCAATCTGGAGAGACCAGCCCTTCTGGCAGTTCATTCTAATTTCTTTAAATTTTTCTCTGTGGAGGCAGTCTAGGACTGGAATTTGCACTTCTGCTGAATGCTTGAACACTTTAACAAATAGGTCACATCATGCTAACCTAGTTGATGATTTTTAGTTTATCTTTATAATTCTCTTTAAGATTGTTCTGAAACCTTTTTATTTCCTTTTCTCTCATATTTGTCTGATTTTTCTTTCAGTGCATCGATCAAGGTAAATCAGACACAAAAATCCTTGATGCATCAAACAGATTCTATACCTTGATTCCGCATGATTTCGGAATGAAGGCTCCTCCCTTGCTGAATAGCACAGATATGATCAAGGTAATCTTTAATGTCATTTTTATTTAACATCGTAAATTAATTTTATCTTTACTACTTTCTGCTCTATTTATGCTTGCTCAATTTGCGTTCAACAGCTCACCTTTTTAGACGTCAGACCAAACGCAATAGACCTTGTAGCTATTCTACGAGAGAGCCTGGATTGCACGATATTTCTTTACATTTTATACGAGAGGTTCGATTGAGTGGCGTTGGAGCTTCTATTGTACACATTCGAAAATTCTTCAAAATCCATAAAATATCGTTCAATTCAGATTCTTTTTTGGAATAGCTAAAAGGTCTATTTTTGTTGCCAAATGTACAGAGAGAAGCCTTGGATTTAGTTGCATACTTCTTTGCGATTAGGTTTTTCGTAGATCTGCATAGGTCTGCATAGTTGCATAGGTCTGAAGCAAGTTGCTCAAATGCCAGAAGGACTTTAGATATCTTTATTGAGAGTTTATTTGCGGTAGTTTGCACACATTTTCTATCAAAAAATGGCAGGAGCAGTTGACGTCAATTCCAAGCTCTGTTGAAAATTGCTTAATCTTTTGGGGAGTCTGAACTGCGGGACGACGTCTGAACTGCGGCACGATCCTCTGAAAAGGAAGCTTGGATTTTTGAATTTTTACGTTTGCTCAGGGAATGGATTGGTTAAAGAAATTTTGTCACAGTGAAATCCCGTAATAGTCGCACGTTGTGGGAAAATCAGCCGATAAAACCACTCAATTATTTGCACTTGGATGTTGAAATATTTTGCCGATTTTATGCCGAAATATGGCTTGCCGAAAGTTTCGATTAGATATCCCAAAAAATCGGATACTTTTGGCCGATATTCGGCCGCTCCTCGCTGAACAGCCAAATTTACTTGAAAAATACTCGATTTTCAAAATTGCAATATGCGAATACGTCCATTGCAAATAAAACATTTGCCCTCGGTAAAATTCGGCTGAAATACAACCGAGCATTTCGGACGATCCCTAATATTGTTTTAATAACTTGACAGCTAAATTTTTGTTTCATTTGAAATTAGGCCAAAATGGATATGCTGGAGAGTTTAATGGACATTGAAGTTGCTTACAATTTATTGAAAGGTTCAGTGAACACAGGGAAAGACCCGATCGATGTTCATTATGAAAGTTTGAAAGCTGACATAAAAGTGGTGGATAAGAAAACTGAGGAATATAAATTAGTTGAAGATTATGTCAAGAATACTCATGGATTTACACACTCAAATTACACCTTGGAGATTGTTGATGTAAGTTGATTATTTTGTATAAAAACATTGGAGTAAAGTTGCCCTCGCTGATATGTATACATGCATGTATAATTTCGCCAAAAATTAACATTAGAATTAAAATAAGTTTATCAAAACGGAAAAATCTAATTACAGGCATGTGATATTAAGTAGAAACAAGAGTTAAAAACATTTAATCTAAAAACACCCCTGGTTAAAATGGCAGGGATAGCATTAAAAGGTCAGTGTGACCTTGTTTCCATAATGGTCCCTCCAAAGGTGTCAATAAAAGAAAATTTTTCATAGAAGAAACGAAAATTCTTGAAGATTAAAATAAAGCTAATTTGTGCCTTTATGGATTTGAATAGTACAATACCGAATCGAGCGTAAGAGAGGGTGTGCGGTGTCAGTAGTACACATATACGTCATCTTCCTCTCTTTGTATATTTTTGAAAAAAAATTTTCTTTGATATTGTGTTTAAATGTGTTGATATTATTGGTGGATTCCAAGTCAGATTTGAGACTGATTTTGCTGATAAACAGTTATGTTTTTATATTATATTGTCTGTTATTTGACGATGGCTTTGTTTATATTTATTTTTTATGTTTGCATATTTAGCCTCAAATCAAAGTCTTTCTTTCACAACAGTCAACAACAATTTGCTTGCTTCTGTATCATTTGGAAAAGTCAGACCTGGAGTTTTCTAGAATATTAATTTTAAGATATCAGGCTGAAACTCGTTTATGGTCTGAAACTGTTGGACTAGGGCTCTATTGAAAGGGTTTATGCAAAGGCTGTAAGCTTGCATTGGCTAAGGGCAAAAATCTAAGAATATCCCATTCAATTTGAAGTTGCACGTACAGCGTGAACACTGCATAGCCAAGAAACAATGTTGTGTCTGGTTGTTTTCTTCGTTCTATTTATAGACAAGCCTATTTACCATTGCACGTTTCCTTTAACTTTTTTACATCGTTGTAAACTTTGAATAATCTTTTTGTATGGCTTCTCGTAGCTTTTCTCAATGGATCGAAGTGGTGAAGAAGGCAGATATAGTCCGTTCCGTGAATTGCACAATCGTAAACTTCTTTGGCATGGATCAAGAAAAAGTAATTTCGCTGGAATTATCTCACAAGGATTAAGAATTGCCCCACCTGAGGCTCCTGTAGTAAGTCTGTCTATCATACTATTTTAGAAACTTCTCGAACTTTAATTTAATGATTATGATAACGATTTATGGAACATATGAGTTAAAAACTAGCCACATATAATTTCATACGCCCCAGAAGAAGCAAAGCTTATCGAACGTTGTTTGCTCTATCTTTCCCGTTGTTAATTTTTAGCAGTTACGTTATTTAGAAATCTATAGTTATTTCTATAACTTGACTGAGAAAATTGATTCAACGAACAGGTTTTTAGTTAAAGTTATCCTTTGGTTACTTGGCTCAATGATTGTTCTGTTTAATTACGACCTGTCTGCTGTTTTTTTACACTAGCCGATGAAAATTTCAGGGACAAGTTTCTTGTATAGATTCAATAGAAGAAAGAAACTTTTCTGATTTGTTTCTTGTCCAATAAAATGTTACAATACATATTACGACCCACATTACTGACAAGAATTGCTCTACAATATTACTAGAACGATACTCCCCGGAGCAAAAGGCTATGACTATTCCAAGGCAATTACATAAAGAGATAAAAAGAAAAACTGCTCAAACTATACAACTAAAACAACACATGACAGAAATAAGAACGATTTAATTCCTAAGTCTGTTTCATATTAGATGTCAGATAAGAAGATAAACGAAAGTAGCTTATGGAAAAAAACTTCTCTTAAAGTTTCTTCCTATATGTATGCCACCTGCCATTTTATGTGCAACAATCAATCAATCAATCAATCAATCAATCAATCAATCAATCAATCAATTAAAATCTTCGTTAATGTGTCAAAATATTTAGCTTACAGTTTAAGTTGGGACGCAACAGACTTTACAATCAAAAGAGACAATTTACGGACGGGGACCGTGAACATTTATGATCTTACCGCTCACTGCTTTTAAGATTTCATGATTTGTTAGAAACATTGTGTTGCATTTTTTGAAAATAATATTACAATTCCACTTGATTTCAGACTGGCTACATGTTCGGAAAAGGAATTTATTTTGCAGGTAATTATGGACATCTCTTTATATCGAATTGACAAACTTTGGGAATCGACGAGACAAACTTCTTGAAACTATATGCAAAGAATATTGTTCTGAGCTCGAGAAATCTTTCCTGCTTTTTCTCATATTTCTATCATGGTCATTTTAATTGCCTATTCTCAGTGGCTAATTTTGAACTGATATTGAGCTTAAATTTGCAATCCTTCTCTTTGTATTTTGTCTGACATTGACAATGTTTGTTGTCATCAGCTTGTGTATGATGAAACTTCTTAACAAATTCATTGTCTACGTTGTCAAAATTTTAAATAATGTTTTCTCTTTCTTTCATAGATATGGTTTCAAAGGTAAGCAGTAAATTTCTTTCGAAATATTTCAAGGGCATTCAGACTCTTTTGAAAGCAATTACATGAGTATAATATGCTACCAGATGGCATCTAATAAAATATCGTATCAATATCGTATCATGGTACAAATCTTGTGTTTGAATTTGTTACGATTATTTAGAGACAATCCCTTTTGGATTAAAATTACTTTTACGCAAGACCAATTATTACCAATCAAGTTCTATAGATCCAGTTGGTTTATTGAATCTTTGTGAAATTTTTCTTAGAACCTCATGTGCTGCGAAAGGGATAAGATTTGTATCACGGTTAAGGACGTTAAGCGTTATTATGCTGCAAATTTATCCAATATGGTTTCTGTTAAATGATCCTCATAAATTTATTCGTCTTTACAGTCAGCTAATTATTGCCACACAAGTTCTTCGAATCCAATTGGTTTAATGCTGCTTTGTGAAGTTGCTCTTGGTAATATGTAAGTACCAAAGATATCTTTCTGCCAGGTGACCAAGTGAGTCAGAAAGGGAATTCATGCTGCGCTGTTTGAAGGGCCACTGCTCCCTGGATATCAAGACAATATTATTGCCTTGTATATCAGGCAAATAAATGTTCAAATATAGTTTGAAATTACTTGAGTGAAAAATCGACTACTTCGATCTCAAATTAGGAGGGATTTTCTCAAGAAATTGGATAAATTAACTTCAAGAAACCTTCAAAATAGGCCTAAAATCGCGACCAAATTTTCTGCCTTACAGCAATGACTTTTACATGCTTTAGCACGTGTTTTTCCCTTGGGAGGATGAAAGTATCATCCCTGGGAGCATAGCTACATTATTCCGGGCGATTTCATTCTCCCAAGAGGATAACCCATGATAACACGTGCTAAACGTGTCGAAGTCATTGCTGTAAGACAGAAATGTTAGGAAAATTTGGTCGTGATTTTAAGCCTAGTATGAAGGTTTCTTGAAGGGGCTTTCTCGAGAAGATCCCTCATAATTTCAGAATGGAGTGGCCAAGTTTAGTCAGATAAATTTCAAAATGAATATGAACATGTCCATTATTCGATCATAAATAATTTGTATGCTAATATAATCGTCTTGGCATCCAAAGAGCAATGTCCTTGTACACGGGGATTTTTTTTAATTCGTCCGGTACGATGCTGATAGAATTTAGCATAACTTTGAAAATTCTGAACAATTTTCCATTAAAGGTGTATTTAAATGTTTAATCAACACTGCAGCTTCACTTTGCATTTTACCTTTTTGTCCTAGGTATGAACTGAAAGGAGCAAAAGCAATTGAAAAACTGCCCAAAGGAAAACACAGCTGCAAAGGTAATTGCTTTGTCATCATCAATTTTTCTAATATTTATAGGTTGGTTTAGACCCTAAATTTCGTTAGTGTTTCTTGAATATTGCAAGGTCAAACAATCGTTGATATGTTATAAACCTAAAGTTCTTGATGACTACAGCTGTATGCGCTTTCTTCGGAAGGAGAACAATACGTTAAAGAGAATCAACGGAGATAAAAGCTCCGCGCGGAAGGAGTCTGGGTATTCTATCATTAGCCTATTGTATTTTATGATTTCGAGACGTTCGTCGATATTGTTTAGCAAGAGGAACAATAACGTGCGTAGGAGTTTTCTTTGTCCTATTTATAGATTGCCTCTACTTAGCTCCGTTGATTCACTTTAAGAGTTGCCATAATGTTTTCAAGATGACGCAAAAATATACTGCGCTGTAGCTAAAAAAATTGCTCAAGGACACTATTTTAAGAACTTGAGAACCATAAAATGAAAATGAAAGGGCTGAAATATTTGCATAACGTTGAAGAACATTGCTGATATTTTTGTATATTTAAAAGATCCTGCTGCTCGTTACCCCATTTGACAGTTGCTCTATGCACTTCTTCATGTGCACACAACATGCTGCTATGTTTCATTTATCTATCTATTCATTCATTTATTTATTTATTTATTTATTGGGAATCCTGGATTAATATGAATAGCTCATAATTGCTTCAATAATCCTGTCAAAACATGCCATGATCCAGCTGAAGAATAAATGTTGCATGTTTCTCTAATAACTTAAAATACATTTATCTAGGCTCAACTAGATCTCTCACCTGAAGGTGTTATGGTCCAGTGGTGTAATCCTCTGACTTTGCAGCCAGAACAATCAGGTGGACAGAGTTCGAGCCTTGTACGAGCCCCGTCAGTTGAACGTCATAAAAAGGGGTCGCGGACTGGATTAGGTCTTCTCTGATTTTGTGATCCCAGCACTTTACGCTAAAAACCGCTTCTTCTCCTTCATTTTCACCTGGGCACCCTTAAATGCCCTTCAATGACATTTATAACAAATAATTTGTATTTCTAGGCCTTGGCAAAACATGCCCTGACCCGGCAAAAGATCACACTTTGCCTGATGGCGTCGTCGTTCCAATTGGAAATGGTGTCGATGTACCCATGCAAAACAGTTCTTTATTATATAATGAGTATCCTTTTCAATTTTTACACATTGTTTCAATCCTTGAATGGAAAGGACATATTTACCCAATTTTGTTCTCCGTTCACTAAATGAACCTTTTTTTCTTCCACTATTATCTTGATCTTAATATATAGTAGAAACCCACATAAAAGAACTTAGTTTTATAAGAACCTAGAGGCTGGAAATCCATGATTAGAACTTTTTAAAGAAGAACCCACAAGAGGCTGACATTTCTGATAGCTCTTATATAATAGGTTGAAAGATGGTCTTTTACTTCAAAAGTGCAAAATCTTTCACAACAGAAACTTTTTCAAATGAAATATGTGTTGAACAATTATTCAAGTGATGAAATGAATGAACTGGCTTCCACGAAACTCTACCAAGTATAAGCACCTTTTTAAAAACTTTGGAGGCTGAACTTTATTATGGTATCAGTTAATCAAGAACCTCTTTCAGCCTGCCTCATGAAAACCTGGGCTCTTTTATGTGGGTTTCTACTGCATCTCTCTAAATTAGGAACTGATCTATCTTAGAAGGAATGGTACTTCCCAAGAGTGGTCACTTGAAAGACCGAAAACTATGTCCATGTCAAATAAGGCTATTGTAGCTGGCAAGGAAAGAGCTCTTGGCCAAACAGGGAGCATTTCATGATAAGTACATTGCTAGTTAAATTGTTTTATCAAAACTATTTGTTGATTGCTAAAGGTTCTCAAACAGAATCCATACTGTTGACTTTAGCCATTGAAGCTCGATTTCTTTAGATTCTATTTCCAGTGAATAAATTATCAGCATGCATACAATATAAGGTTAATTCTAACATAATTTTTTTTCTAATTTGATGTTGGAAATAGTTCGAATTTCGATTTGTTTCTTTAACTTTTTGAAAGATTCATTGTTTATGACGTGGCTCAAGTTCGAATGAAATATCTGCTTAAACTGGACTTCAAATACAAATGGTAAAATAGCATTGGAAATGAAATGCCAAACAAGTGAAATAGCATGGTGAAATTGCATGGTGAAATTGCATGGTGAAATAGCACAGTGAAATAGTACGACTTAACTTCAGTTCATGCTGATGAGAACTTTTTGTAGCTGACTGTTTTGCAAAACTGAAATTAATCTAGCAACATTTTTCTGACAAAGTTATGTTGTGTCTTGTGTTTTAAGAAATTTATGTTTTGTTGCAGAGTTATGTGTATTCTTCGTAAAATGGTAACTTTGGATGCCAAAAGGGATGAATCGATTCTGTTGTGTACCAACAAAACAAGATTATGTGTTTGAAAAAGTTTGATGTTTTGTCATGGGTATGATTTAGTTATTCAGGTGAAATGATCAACATTCATATATGTAGGCAGGAACAGTGCCAAAAACTAGGCTAAAGTTTTAGCAAAAAATTGGTTGCCATAGAATATTGTCTAACTATTTTTGCCCCATTTTTGTTTGAAATAAGAACCAACTTGAGAAAAATGTGTTGGACATTTCACCCAGTGGCAAAACCAGTCCAAAACCGATGCCAAAACCAGGGGCTATTTCCATTTTGCGTACAATTTACTTGTCCAGTATTATAGTTTTGACATACTAAGTAAGGTAGCTTGCTGTTTGTGTAATTCATAGCAATTTGTAGCGCATTAAAATCCGTTAGAGAATTTGTAATCTTTTAGTTTGTATGGCATTCCAGAATTTTGTTATTTTCTGATTTTGCAAATATTACATCTCTCAGTCTCTTGCTTTCCTATCTTTTTGGCATCGAGAATTGCTAAAATTTAGCATGGAATCAAGTATTGTCACACTCATACATTCGATTTTCGAAATGTAGGCTATTCTATATTCGAGACACATGAAATCCCTCAAAATCCAAACTCTGGGTTATACTAAATTCGTTATACTGTTCATTTGTTCTTTTAAAGGCTGATTTTAGTATCATCGAAACAGTCAAATATACTGCAGCTGTTCCGGTCCAGTTTGATCCCTTTTACCTCGAAAACACGATATTCCTTATGGGTAATTTGCGTAATTTGTTAAAATGCAGATGGGCGTTTGCTGCTCTGACGTTTCCAGGAAGTCTGTATTATTATGGTGGCTGACCAAGAAATTTGATTAATGTTGGAAATTTTGCATTAACGTTTAAGGGTCATGTCATGTTATGTTATGTCTCGTTCAATTCCTACCCTGACCATCTCCCCCCCCCCGGGACACCCCCGGGCATTTGCACAAAAAAAATTCCCGGCCCCCGGGCATTTGACCGTACATTTTTCCGCGGCCCCCGGGCATTTGAGTAGCATTTGGCAAAAAACAGGAGCTCTTGCTTATACAGTAACTGGGAATATGGCATTTTTTCAGTGCCTGGCCCCCGGGCATTTGACCATCAATTTTTCCCCGGCCCCCGGGCATTTGAGCAAGGAACTTTTGTTGACCCCCGGGATGCCCGGGGGGGATGGTCAGGGTAGGAATTGAACGAGACATTACGTCAGGTCTGAATACGTCTTGACCGTTGGAGAATTGGTTTGAAGCTGCTCGTTATCATCCTTATATTTCCTGAAACATTTAATCAATTATGAAACGAAAGGAAATATTGAGAACTGCACAAGCTTTATTTTCCTATTGGCTGTGGTGAAACCTTGATCGAATTGATGTTTTTCAAAATGCATTTACATTTGTGTACAAAGCTAGAGTCCAGCTATCGTAAGTTACCAAAACATTTGTTGCAAAACTAGACAGGTACCCGCCATTTGAAAATTGTTTCATTTCAAAATAAAATGAATATCTGCATCATTTTTGTGATAGAAAAAACTGGTGGAAAAAACTTCACTTGACTTATGATTTCCCAATTCTTTGCCCAATACATGTTTGAGAAATTGATTGTAAAGCGTGGAAAAATATAAGAGAAAACGTGTTCCAATTTTACTCGAACTTGTACCGATTCATTTGGAAATAAAGGAAAGAACATAGAAAAGAAATAGCTGTCTCCAAATTCTCTAAGGTTTTGAAGTAACGTAAAGCTGCACATTATTTGTATAAGGATAGCTGATGAATAGGTCATCAAATTTTAGGGAAACGTTGTGAAAATTTACTGTTGAAACTAAGAAAGACTTTGACAATTTTTTTCATGAAAATGTGCAACAATGTAACAGAATAATTGGTAATCCTGCGCAATACCCGCGTGGTAACCCGAGTGAATACGAGGTTTTGATGGTATTATGGAATAGTGTGGTGAAGCAGCGAGCCAAAGTGAAGGATGGAGGATGTTAATAATGGGCATTGCTGCATATTATTCTTTATTTTATTATAATCATTAAACATATAGATAATATTAATACGTAATATCATTGAAGATACCCCAATCAAGGCAATCACATCGCTATCATGGACATGGATGAATTAGAAAACGATGAAAATCTCAAAAGTAAACTGGCTTTGAGTCGCCTAAGCTCGCAATTGAGGAACATGGCGCAGATCTCATCAGCCAACAGCCCAAGCATTTCAAGCTCATCGGAAGAAAGTGATGATTTGAGTGAGGATGAAGCTGACAATGCAGGGGTATGAATATCATTCTTTATATCTAAACTGCAATAGAGGGGATTTGGTTCATATCTTTGAGAATAATATTACAAAACTTCGCGACTTTTCTATCGGCCTAATTCGGTCAAGCGAAGAGACGGGCAAAGCAATGTCGACCCTATCAATGTGTCATGTTTTACAAGTATGACTGGATGACGTACATCGACTGTAGTTCAATCATTCTGATCTAAAATTGTTATACTTTAGTACCACTTTAATTTTATAATAATGTATTCAAATTTAATTACCGTGGAAATGTTTAAATTTTTATTAATTAAAATGATGTGGGAGCAGAGAAGTTTGCTCATGGCAAAAGCGAGGCCTAAAATTTCACTCCGCACTAAACATGATTGACGAACTATCCCAAATCTTTTCAGGACACATTAATTAAGGAGATAAAACTTTTAAGCTCCAAGTATCTGGTCGTATTTTTGGAGATATTTAAAACTATTTCTCCATACTAATTCAATCTTATCCTTGGATACCACGAGCTGAAACGTTCGATGGTTTTCCTTCTTTGCACAAGGGAATATGACTTTTAGGGACGTCGACATCATCAATCGACTATTTGGCAGGCAGGCTAGAATATTTAGTTTGCGTCGGAAAACTTTATTTTTACTTGCTCGGGGATTGTTCTAATGTAGCATATAAATCTATGAAGCTAATTGACAGTGGTTTAGAAATAGGACTGCCTGCAATCACATCACATGTTCCATGATGGTGCATCATATGTGTTCTTTATCAAGATGGGCTTAGTATTGATTTTATAATTTAGGCCTAATCCAACTAAGGATGCGCCCCACCACCACCCCAGGGCACCTTAGATTGTATCAAAATGAGATGGGGTGACTTTGGCTGCAGAATTTGGGAGCATCTTCAGCATTGGGAAATTGTTATCCGGCATACAAAGGTCCCAGGGCCAGGCCACCACCCTTTGGTGTAGGGGGAGATAAAATTTGGAGGGCTGCCTGATAAAATATCCATTGTTTAAGAAAATTTTGCCCGATTTAACACGGATTTCTGCCCGATTATGACTAATTTTTGCAAAAATTGTTGACGTTGGGGGGGCTGCAGCCCCCCAGCCCCCTGTCTCCTACGCCTATGTCACCACCCATATAACATTATGTGCATTAAGTTATACAAGGTCAAAGGAAAATGACAAGATCAAAACTGCAAAAATTTATTGTGATTTGGCAGGACGTGCAGGGGAGTGGGAGTGTTGTGGTCCTCCCTGGAGCAGCACGGCCAAATGGGGTTGCAGCAGGGTGTTCCCCAGTGTCAAATTTTACTTTGTTGGCATAGTTGGCAACACTTTATTATTTTCAACTGTGAAACCCAAACAACGCCAATTTTGTCCAAAAATTTGAGGTTTGTATACCTTCAATGATTTAATTTACCTTGAAAGCTTGACTATTTGAATTTATAGGGAAATGAATCAAGACAACAGGTAGTTAACTCTTGCACACTAAAAGATTTAGTAACTGTAGACATGAGCTTCAAGTTATGCTGAGAGAATTTTCCGTGTGAACAGCAAAGCGCCCAGTCTAACCCCTTCCCTAATGTATGAAACAATGGCAGTATTTCTTCCAGATAATGAAAAATCTGTTGTCATTGAAATAGTAGTTTAATAACCAACCTAAATGAGATCCGTTTTGCAAGGTTATGAGTGATTTTTCATGTAATGTTCTTCGAGAAAGTTATAAAATAGCTGAAATCCCTTTCAAGGTTTCCGTAACTGGTTTATAAAACAAGTTAGCTTTTTTCCAAGAAGGAAAAAACAGGATGACTCATACACATAATGAAACTGTTTGTTGTTTCAAATTCTGTCTTAAAATAGGAAACAACTGTTCTTTCCCATCTTATTTCGGTCTTCAAAGGAGACTGACAACTTTATGTTTTTGATAACAACAAAATAGAGTGTACTTGATTGAGTTTACGCAATCAAACAAACGTGAGTAAGAAAATAATTATTGGACGATTCTGGTTCTTGAATAAGTAAAAAGTTAGCCAAAGAAAATATGCTAAAGCTTGTTGCTGAGATCTTGCCCCTGTAGTAGTAATTTTGTGGTCTTTGGTTAGATGGGATTTAGCCAAGACCAATCTTTGATAGAGGGAACCTTACAAATTTTGCTCTGATCAGTAGACATGTGAACTTGCTCCAAGTCTTATCCTCTGGTCCTTGAGAAATGGGAGGGGGAGGAAAGGAAGAGAACAAAAAAGAAACAAGAAAGAAAAAAAGATGAAAAAAGAGCGATAGAAGCAGAAAAAAGGAGAAAAAAGGGAGGAAGAGAGCTTCCCCAAACATTCAAATTCATCTCTATACCTGAAACAATCTCATGTAACAACACACATTTTTTATTTGTAGATTGACTATCTGATATCTGGCCAAAAACAAGATCTTGCATCAACATGTCGTTTGCTCTTATCAGAAGAAGAAGGTTTGAACAGAGACCTATCAAACTTGACACTTGTTGCTCCTGAGACGCAAGCAAGATTAGAAGCACTTCTTGAAGTTGCAGGTTAGCTTTCTTCTAGGAATTGATACTTTATTTGGTTAGGTATTAAGCAATTTCATGTACAGCATACTTATAATGAAGAAGAATGTGCAAGTGGGGATAGCTCAGTGGTAGAGCACATGACTACTAATCTAAGGGTTTGTGGTTCAAATTACCTCTCTGTCAAAGCTGCTGCATAGAGTGATGAAAGTAGCCAGCTCTCAGTAACTCCAAGCTAAAGGAATCATATGGTGTTAATACATTGAAAGAAAGGATCAGGACACTGCTTTGAAAACCTTAGCTTGTCAGCAGCCTAAAGCTGCCTTTGGATGCAAGGTAGAAATATAGGGGTAAAAAGAGATAACCAAATGAATGAGTATGTAAGGTAGAAATATAGGGGTAAAAAGAGATAACCAAATGAATGAGTATGCGAGGAAGAAATATAGATGTAAAAAGAGATAACCAAATTAATGAGTATGCGAGGAAGAAATATAGGGATAAAAAGAGATAACCAAATGAATGAGTATGCGACGTAGAAATATAGGGGTAGAAAGAGATAACCAAATGAATGAGTATGCGAGGAAGAAATATAGGGGTAAAGAGAGGTAACCAAATGAATGAGTATGCGAGGAAGAAATATAGGGATAAAAAGAGATAACCAAATGAAAGAGTATACCCTATACAATGACTACAGAATTATGGAAGAAACATTGACTACATCTGGTTAATTTTGCATCTTGTAGGTGTTGCTGCAGATGGAAAAGCATTCACTGATCCAGAAGTATTGAGAAGGTTGACATCATCAGTCAGTAGTGCGCTAGATGAAGCAGCAGCAGCACTTACTAGGATGAGATCACAAGCAGGTGTCCAAACGCCCAATGATATTCATGATCAAGGTAGGAAAATATTCCAAAGCTTTATGGCACAAAATATATACGTCACATAGATTTATTTCTTTAGACCTTCCAGCAAAGATATTCATTGTCTGACGTACCCAAACAAAATTTCAAGTAATAAACTTCCAAAAGCACTTTAATATCTGTTGTTTATTATTATTTTTTGCAACCACCTGTAAGGGGACCATTATGGAAATAGGGTCAATATGACCTTTTAAGGCTATCCCTGCCACTACAATTTAATTGCTTCTTTTTCGAAAATTTATGACGTCTAACTTGAGATAGACTTAAAGTTTTTTGTTTGTTTGTTTGTCTTTTTTATCTTATTTTCTTTAAGGCTGCGGATTTGCCATAGATTTTTGCTCTCCGTGGCATTCGTCCGTGTAGTATAGTAAAGTAGTTTGTATAAAAAAAAATTAGGGGTGTTTTTACAGGTATTTATTTAATGTGCTTTGACTTTGTATTTTATTTATTTTTAGCTTTTAAAACTTGTAGATTTGATTTATTTCTTGTAATTTTTTTATTTATTATGTGGCAAATGTATACATACATACATACTCTGAGCAGGCTTTCAATGTTTGTCGTACTTGTAAAAATTTTAAGTTTGACATATATGGGAGGTTGACTGTAGTACAATACAGGCTTTGCGCAAATTAGCATGACATTCTTGAGGCTTATCAAAGACTGTAAATTTTTTTAACAAGGAACAGTGGAGTGTCATTATCCTCTTTTTTACGAATCGAAAACTTGCTAAAATACCATAAAAGCTCTATTAAGCCTCCTCTCTACAAGGCCCCCCAACTTATATCAAATACCAGAGGTTACCAAAGATTTGCCATTTATATTGAGCTAAATAAGTTTGCATGTCTTTTGATATGGTTTGAGATAAAACTGTGTCAAATTTATGTATTTGACTCGTAAAAGTGTATGCTGAATCCGCAAAATATGGCGTAAAAGAAGTAAAAAGCTATCATATACCGGGTGTCCCAAAAAAAACGCAACAGATTTGATTGGGACTAGCGACAAGAATTTAGGTCCAATCAATCCACAATAATTTTTATATAATCCTCGATAGCTAACTTGAAGATAGATACCTTGTTTGATGATATTGGTGTATGAAGAATTGGAATATCAATCTTGAAAGTTCAAATTTGCCTGAACCTCCAAACCAGAGCTTGTGGCTTTTAGCCTAAACTCCAAACGGGCTATTTTGGGGAATCTCCTGAATTACCGTGAAATAAGAGAATAAAGCCTCATGCTGAGGAAAGCATTTGAATAGAAATTCAATCAAATTCATCAATCTTGTCCTGAAAAGACATCCTTCTTTGTGCTTCAAAAGTTTCGAAAAGTTAGCATTGCATCTATCTCATAAAAGAAAACAATCCGCAAAATAGTTTGCTTGGGTGTGAAAATGAATTAGTTCTTGCAATCTTCATGACTTTATTCGAATTATTACGAAACAAGAAATCAAATATACCCAAGGGAAAATTATCCGTGGATAAGATCCTTAAAACTGCGCATTCGTGCTTGGCTCTTTTGCAGGTGCACGATGATTGGAGAAATATATTCCTTTGTGAATTTTTCCTTCGGCATTGTTATGTTTGTCAATTTTTGGCTTTCAAATTTAAATTGAAGTGTGTGCCTAAACATGTGTGCCTTAGCATGCTCACACTATTACAATTTGCATATGACTGAGGAGATTCCTTAAGCGCGTTTTCAGTTAGGCCAAAACCCGAAACCTCTGGTTTGGAGATAGAAGCAAATTTGGACTTTCAAGATTGGCATTCTGACTGTCCAAGCACCAATATCAACAAACAAAGTATCTTTCTTCAAGTTAGCTATCGAACATTATATCAAAAATTATTTTTGATTGATTGGACCTAAATTCTTGTCGCTAATCCCGATCAAATCCATTGCGTTTTTTGGGACACCCGGTAAATATTTGTCATTTGATCTTGTGAATAAGCCCCCCTCTCTTTTAACCCCATCTTTGAAGTGTCCAAAATTAGATAAGCCCCCCGGGGCTTGATAGTGCTTTTACGGCATATAAACATAGACTCGATGTAAAGAGATTTGGACAACAAACAATATTAGTAAGTTTGAACATACTGAGGCCTTTTGGACTTTGTCCTCATCAGAGTTTTAGTGAGTCAAGATCACACTTTGATGAGGACTCAAAATGCCTCAGTATGTTAAAATTTATTCAAGTCTTTTTTATGGTCCAAATCTTTATATCAAATTTTATGAATTATAGGGACACGCAGCCTTGTTGAAGCTTGCATTGAGGGAGACATCGCGGCCGTAAGAAAACTGCTTGATGAAGGGAGAAGTGTACATGAGCCAACAGATGAAGGTGAAAGTCTCTTATCCTTGGCATGTTCTGCTGGTTATTATGAGTTGGTTCAAGTTTTATTAGCAATGAATGCAAATGTTGAAGATCGTGGAAGCAAAGGTGATTGTACACCATTGATGGAAGCAGCTAGCGGTGGATTTGTGGATATTGTCAGACTTTTATTGCAACATTTTGCTAATGTCAACGCACAATCTTCATCTGGTATGTTTGTTGATATTTGTTAAACTTTTTGATCTTTATGTGAAAGATGGACCCTCCTTCTGTGTTAATGAGTGTGAAGATAAAACATTCAGGGGGGAGGCACTTCACCATTGAGTCATGTGGGGATGTGTGCTGCAAGAATTTCTTTCATGACCAAATTTCAGAAATTCCAGCATTGTGGCAGGATTTTGATACCCAATCCCAGAATATGGTGAGGTTTCAACAAGTGTTTTCTCTAAAGGTACAGTACATCCCATTCCCAGAATGCTTGTGCCAAAAACGACCCCAAAACTGATACATATCCCTGTGTGACTGGATAATGGGGTGCCCACCCTGAAATTCAGCAGCGAATAGTTGAAATAAAGCAATTGAAACACAGAGATGGAATCATTTTTAGAGGGATATGGTTCAAAGGAATCATCAAAAACATAACATAAAAATGTGCAAAAATCTTATTAAAGACATGCACACGACAGGTTTGTCTTTTCTTCTCTTTTATTGTCTCCCATACTTTTGTTCCTTTTGTTTCCTTTATTTCTTATTTATTTTATATTAATAGGCAACACAGCACTACATTACGCATCCTGCGGTGGATATGAAGATGTTGTAGGTGTTCTTCTGGAGCACTCCGCAGACTTAGAACACCAAAATGAAAATGGCCATACACCCCTGATGGAAGCTGCAAGTGGAGGTCATAAAGGAGTTGCAAAATTGTTGCTTGACAAAGGAGCTGGAATTAACACCCATTCTAGTGAGTTTAAAGAAAGTGCGCTCACATTGGCTGCCTATAAAGGTGATTGTCTTGCTAATTTTTCCTCATTATTCTCAAATTCAACTTATTAATTTGAACCATCGTGTATGTATTACTTGTTTGTCAAAGCAAGACTGTAATGTGATATTCCTCATTTGGGTTGTTTTTATGACTTCTTGTGATATGAAACAAAAGCAAAAAGATCTGTAGTAAGTCAGGCTTTTTCCTTTTGCGAGTTGTCAAGATTCTACGCTTGTCGCCACATAGACTTAGTTCCTTCTTGTGGTCTTAACTTTGAATGCTCCAAAAAGTTCAAACTTGTTTGATTTGTTAAATCTGTTTATTGGGAAATGAAAAGATACTATAATAAGTGTCGTTGGCAGTCAAATAAACAAAAGCACAACAGGTTAAAAGGTTCTGTTGCCAACTTTATTTTTACTCATGCAGGACATGTGGATATGGTTCGATTTCTCCTTGAGAGGGGTGCAGATCAAGAACATAAAACTGATGAAATGCACACAGCATTGATGGAGGCCTCAATGGTAAGATCACCCTTATACAACCAATACCTAATAATTTGTTATGAAATCCTTGTATGAGAGTTGATTTATTTGTTTTCATGGTCATCTTTTTCCAAAGCCCAATTCCCTTATTTGATATTCAAAGGTCAAAAAGAAATTATTTGTGATCTGTTCCTGGTCATCTACATTGTTAAATGCGGTTTTTGGAGCATTGTGTCTTTTCTTGTTGTGTCAAATTGCTTTACTTCACCCACCATCATTATAATGACATACCATTCCCTTTCAATCAGGATGGACATGTGGAAGTTGCAAAACTGCTGTTGGAACATGGTGCTCAGGTAAAAAGTCTAGTCTGTTAGTTGTGATTTTTGAAAATGTTCAAGCATATGTGCGATATGGTAGTCATTTTAAATAAGAGGGATTTGTAATTGGTAAGAATATTTTGATTCCTTGTCAAAATTGATATTAAGTATGTAATCCAGTGGATCAAAATAATCAACCAATTTTGAGAGAGAAATGTTGAAACACATTCCAAAAAAACCTTTAATTTGATTAATTTAATCAAGTATTTCTCGTATTTTACCTATAGCCTGAGTTAACAGTTTTCAGACGTTTCGGGAAAATGTTCTTGAAGGGCATCACCTGGGGGGGGGGGGTTGAACTGGGGGTGGATATGGCCATCTTAGTTTTGTGAGTGTGGCATTTATTCATAAGTAAAAACAATGTAAATTGTTTGCTCATACCTTAAAGATTGGTATACCTTCTACCCACCTTTTTAAAGCTGGCAATGCCTCTGATGTTCTTTATAATTTGATTAAATAATTTCAGGTGAACATGCCAGCAGACAGTTTTGAGTCTCCATTGACCCTTGCTGCATGTGGAAGCCATGTTGATCTTGCTCATCTTCTGATTCAACATGGTGCTAACCTTGAAGAAGTCAACGATGAAGGGTAATTCTTTCTCCGTATTCTTTGTCCGTTGGATCTTCATGAAAAGTCATCATAATCTTTCAGTTTGCTTACATACAGTAAACACGCTTGTATAAGAACCTACTATTTTGCAAGTCAGCCTGGGTTCTTCGACAATATATTAAATGGATTGGTTCTGATAAAACAATTGAAAATATGACAATTTTAAGCCTATAGGTTTTTAATTCACTAGGTTCTTATACACGGGTTTTTACTGTATCTCATAATCACATATGAATAATGCAATTTGTTTAAAAAAGCTGTAATGGTCTCCAGTTGTCTAGAGTTGGCAATCTTCTTTGTTGTCTATTATATTCTGAAATGGATTCGAACAAACTTTGCCACTTTACCACTGAGAATATGACTTTGAAATTTTGCCACATAAGTTAGTTCTGATCTGATAGTAAATTCTAAGTTCAGAACTTTATCATTCAGAACTTTCCTGTTACTTTACAAGAACTTTTGATGGATTTGAATTCTATTACTTCGCAAGAAGTTTCGATAAATATGATTCATGTTACTTTGCAAGAGCTCTATTAATTGATATGATTAGCTGAGGGTGTTTTTTCGCTTTGCTGAGTTTCATTTACAAGTGTTGTTTGTTTTCATTTTAAATGGTCCTGTTTCTCCATCTATCTTAAAGTGATCTAACAAGGAAATGGTCTCATGAATATCATGTTTGTATATCAGAAAATTATCACCAATAGATGCTTGAAAAATTGGTTTTCCAACAAGGAACTACAACTGAAAAATCGGAACGGATAGAAAAGGCGCCACGTGTTCATGAAGGAAGTTTTGATATCAGTTATTTTTTTTTGTAGATATACACCATTAATGGAAGCAGCAAGGGAAGGATATTTACCTATGGTCGCACTTCTTCTTGAACATGGTAAGCTTGCATTGTTTATATTTACTTGTATTCTAGTAGTTAGCCTAATTATTTCGTTCGTTCATGCTAGCCTATTTCCGTTGTTGTTTCACTCGGTCGAGAATAAGAAACGAATCATGGGTAATAATAGGATAGAGCAGATTTCAAGAAGGCTGTTGATTAATTAATTAATTAATTGATTGATTGATTGATTGATTGATTGATTTGCTAATTTTCTTTAACAGGTTGCAACATAAATGCGCAGACTGAGGAGACACAGGAAACTGCGCTTACATTAGCATGCTGCGGAGGATTCAAGGAAGTTGTTGCGTTCCTTCTTGAAGCAGGTATAGTTCAGGATATGTTGTGTTCTTTTTAGTTAATCCAGCAGTCCCGTGATACCTTTGTTTAATGAATGATTCGTTGGAGAGTTACTTATCATCTCAGTGTGTTATCAAATCTGGGTTTCATGTTATTATATGCTCAGGAGTTGTGAACAATTATTTTGAGAACTGGAACTTCGTAGTTTGGAGGTGTTTTCCATTTATGCTCTCAGAAGCAGAATTCTTCGGAAGAAGTTTTTGTTTGATTGGTATTAGTTTCAACTTCTACTCTTTTTCTGGTCTCATGATTCATTGTGTTAGAGATCACAAAGTAAAATTTACCATTGACTGCTCAGGCAATTGATATTTTTATTGAATCTATAACATAGATTATATTTAGGAGCTGCAAGGTAATTCACAGTTGCTGAGATAGAGTGTATTGGAAGTCCATGATCGCCCAAGCTATACGGCATGGCATCTGAAGGAGAAAAGGAAAACTTTTATTTTTGTTCATTTTTTTAAACTTTTATGTTAAATAATTGTCTGTTTTGTTGTTTAATTTGTTAAGGAGGTGACATTGAGCTTGGTGCATCATCACCATTAATGGAAGCAGCAACAGAAGGACATGTCGACCTTGTCAGATTTCTCTTGGAAAGAGGTATATCAACTACGAATTATGTAATTAATCTATATTCTCTGTGCCTTATTACTCCAAAGAAGTATGCAATATTTTGACTTGTATCGAAAAGAAACCACGATGATAAGCAGTGCATAGGATCTTGCTTGTTCTGTACAAATTTTCTGAAGGCAGGAACATTGCGAAGCAGTGCAAAAGCAAAGACAACTTTTTTTAGAATGAATATTGATTATATCTAGAAGAGCTGATATTTTGCCTTGGCATACAAAACTTCTTCGGAGCTGAAGTGCAGTTCAAGTTCAATCTTTTGTTGGCAAATGATCAAAGCTATTTTGTAACCAATTAGCGAAATTTAGTTTCTGATCTGAGTTAATGGGATTTAAATCCAAGATTTATTTTAGATTGCCAGGAAACACCATATCATAAAATCAAAATAGATAATGCTATTTCCAACTGTTGTCTTTTTTCACATGAACACATTGATACAAATACAGATATGTACATGCTATCCTATTTTGAAGTGAATTGGTGTGAAGAATTTCTTGCTCTTCTTATTTTTAGGCGCAAAGGTAGATTCTGGGACAGCCACTGGTGATACTGCTTTGACGTATGCTTGTGAAAATGGACATACCAATGTTGCAGAAGTGCTTCTTGAACATGGAGCAGAATTGGTAAGATTTTTGCCATTAATTATTTCGTAATTCATGAGAATAGTACGATAGGAAGAAGACGCTTGTGAGAATTAAACATTGAAATTAAAACTCTTCTTTCAAATTTATTCAAGGAACACGAATCTGAAGGTGGTAGAACACCCTTGATGAAAGCAGCAAGAGCAGGGCACAAGGACACCGTTGAATTCCTTATTAGAAAAGGTAAAAATTTCGTTTATTTTCCATATAGTTTTTCCCGAAAATACATTTGACCAAACAATAGCGATAGCAATAAATTAGAGCAAACTGTATGGAGAGGATTACGGCTAGAATTTTACTACCCTTTACTTCATATTTTATTTTCTAAGATTATCGGTATATGCAGTTATCATTTATATCAAGGCCACGCCCTATCCTGCAGTATTTTTTTCCTAAAATGGGAGTTTCACTTAAATATCCAAATAAGAATGAATAGACTCCAAACCAAGGATTTCAGTCTTCGTACTTTTACCAAGACAATCGTTTCTTCAGTCAAGCATCTGAGTTGGTGTGTTATCCAATCACCAAGGCTTAGTTTAATGAAGTTTCATGTGGTTTATTTTTGTTTATTGGAGGTTCCAACCCAATGCAAATGAACTAACTTAAAATGTTTTCTAGGCAATAGTGTTACTTATTGCATACTTATTTGCAGATTTTGTTACTCTTTCTTGCAATTTGTTTTTTGATTTTGTTTTATTTGAAGGTGCAAATGTGAACGGAGTGACGTCAACGAAGGACCACAGTGTTTTATCATTGTCATGTGCCGGGGGTCATACTGAAGTTGTTCAGTTACTTCTTGCCTATGGAGCTGATCCTTGTCAAAAGCTTAAGGTATAAATTCATTTCCACGTTCTTGAATTATTCATAATTTGAAATGATGTTTTTTAATGTGGTGTCTTCTTTTTATTTCATAGTTTTTCAAGGTTTTGAAATTTCATCTCGACGTATTTAATTTTCTTCGTGGGAATAACAATCACATCTTTTGTGATTGGATCGATGGCCAGTTATTAAAGTAACTTTGTGAAGGAAAGTTACGCCTTTTGATTCCACGCCCTTTCTACGCCCAACTACTTTCTTGCGTTGATCCACTAACATTGCCAATGAAAAGGGCGTTATGGTGACGTATTTGTTCTTTCAAGGCTTTTTCCTGTATCAACCTCCCTAAGCGGCTGTAGTTCATGGCTCATAAGGGCATAGCCACCGAGAGATGTTTAATGGCAATAGTTCGTTAAAAGATACAAATTGAGATGTCAGCGAAAAGGAACGTGATCAAGAACGAAATTGGAATGATACTGCAAGGGAATTTTAAATTCTTCTTCTTGGTTATAAATTAGTAATATCATCGCATTTTTTTAATTGTAGGACAACTCAAGCATGTTAATTGAAGCATCGAAAGGAGGTCACACAACCGTTGCCCTTCTGTTGATGGAAACACCACTTCATCTAAATTTATTGGATAGTCCATTAGCATCTGGTTTCAATACCCCCGTCGGGTCACCAAATGGAAGCACATCATCTATGAACGCCTTGCACCCCTGTCAACATCAGCAACAAGAACAACGGTTTCAGTACCAAGACTGTGGTCATGATTGCCAGCATTTACCCCCCGTCCAAGATTGTTTTGGTCATACTTGCAACCTTGGACCTGCGTGCAATATGATGAGTCCACCCCCGTCTGTAGTTCAGCCTAGTGCGATTGGCAATCATCCCTTCGCTGGTATGGCAGGCTCGTACGGGGGTCAGCATTTGATGGGGGTTGATAATACGCAGAGCAACGGATCTGAATTCATCGTTCCTAATATGCCAGTGTCATTACCGTCTTCTCCTTTACCCTTGACGAATCTCACCCCAGCTGATTTGCAGTCACTCGCTCAAGCATTATCCTTTTCAGCATCAGTGAATTCATTAAACAACGCTGACACGGCTGTTTCAACATCAGCTACGGTAGCAGAAAATCTCGGAATTGCAGCCACTGTTAATTTCCCTGTCATCGATCCAAACGTAGCTAATATGCTTGCGTCACCAGAAATCCCGATTGGGTTGGCTCAATTACCACCAAATGCAATGCAAAACACTGCAATCGCTAATCGCCCTGTTACATCAACGGGCGTTCAAACTGAAGACGCGATTTCAATGATTCATCGATTAACTGATTCCGTTCAACATCTCAGTGCGCTGCAAAACTTCGCTGCTTCACATAATTTGGAGTTGGTCAACCTTGGGGAGATCACTATTCCTCCTTCGCAATTCCAGACGAATGTTGTACAAGATGACGGGATTCTCGTTGCTGAGCCTGCAAGGCCGCTTCATGACACGTTGGCTCATATGACAAGAGAAGGCAAGTTTTGTTAATCCCATATCTAGACTTTTAGCGTGGGTGCCCCCTCTCTACCTTTTAATTTCTGTGATGGTATGGTTTGAGCAAGTTAAGTAAGCTGAACTGCAGGGAATAAGACCATTATTATTTGAGGCTTAATTACTTGTGAATTACTCTTGGAATGTAGAATTTTGATAGTTTCAACAGAACGGTAACAGACAGTAAACACCCGCTCATAAGGGCCTACAATTTGCAAGTCAGCCTGGCTTCTTGTACGATGAATACATTAGATTGGTTCTGAGTTGCTCTGAAGATGCCCTAGTGGGCGAAACTAGTTAGCAGATAACTGAATAAAAAAGCGCAAAAGATCAACTCGATGCCTGCTCTCTGTGGATGTTGTCCCTCTTCTTCTCATCGTTCACTTTATATTAGATTGGTTCTTATAGAATGGGGAGGTAAAATGGGGGTATAATTTGACAATTTCAGCCTGCACGTTCTTAATCCACTAAATTCTTATGCGCAGGTGTTTGCTGTACTAGCTAGAAGTCTGTTTCTGAAAGACTATCTACGACTTTAGTAATTGTTTCACAATATTTACTGTTGCCGAGGATTGGATCGCTAACCACTCAGTCCGCTGCCAGTTAGATTATAAGAATAGAACGTATTGTCATTTGAACAGCTTATTGTTACAGTTTTACCCCGCCACTAAGAAACCCACTTATAAGAAACTGCAGCCTGCCAGATGACACCATAATCATTGTCCAACATTTGGTTTGATATAACATTTACATAATATTTATAAGAAACCAAGCAGCCTGGTTTTTACAAAATGATTTTCTCAGTGACAGGGTAATACTGTACCAACCAACGAGTTGTTGTATTGATTTTCGTCTTTAATTCATTGCAAAATTTGAATTTCCTCATCATTTCAGGACCATTGATTTGTTGCGCTTCACACCCTTTATCTTCATCGATTCATCCTTAATTTTATCAATTTGTTTTCCTTATTTTCTCAGAACCAATTGGTGGCGAATGCAGTCCAACTCCGCAAGCACCGACGTTGTCTCATTCCCGTGTCTCGCCTCCTCTCCCACCAGCCGTATTCCTTAATCAACAGACTGACAGTAACCATGACACTGCATTAACGATTGCCTGCGCAGGGGGACATGATGATCTCGTTCAGCTGCTACTTGCAAAAGGAAGTGATATTGAACATCGAGATAAGAAAGGTAAACTTTGTTGTTGTTGTTGTTGTTATTGTTGCTGTTATTGTTGTTGTTATTGTTGTTGTAAAAAGGAAAGCATTTCTTTCCTGCTATTTTACTGTATATCCGACGCCAGTGGATTGTCGGTCCTTTTCATCTCTTTCGTGTAACCTGAAAGTTGACATAAATGCCAAACCCGGGCTCCACATCTAACTTAAACTCAAATCATGAAATTTTACAGGTTGAGTCAAAAATGTATGTACTGTTTGAGAAACCTTCTTGCAACAACTACGCAACCTTTTTTGAAATGTTATGTCCTTCAATGGAGTTTCGACTTTCGATTTCGACTTGATATTGGATATCTTTCTGATAGTGTATGATGCTTTACTTCTCTCAAAGGTTAATTATTAGCCACGAATCTTTTTTTCAAATTGCTCAAAAACAATGATAAACTTGCTGTTCAGCCTGATACAGAATTTGAAACAAAACATGCCTTTTTTACATTTTATCCGTGTTATCGATGTGGAGAGGTTGGGTGAAAACAAATACTAAGATATACTTTAACACACTGAGGGCTTTCGGACTTTGTGTCCTTATCAGAGCGTGATTTCAATTTAATCTAAAGTATCATAAATATATATTTTACCAAGTTTTTACCTGTGTACAATATATTCTTGTTTATTCCTCAGGTTGTACACCCTTGATATTGGCGGCAACTGCAGGACATGCGAGCACATGTAGAATATTATTGGATCATGGAAGTGATATCGAGGCTCAATCAGATAGAACAAAGGATACAGCAGTCTCGTTAGCATGCTCCAGTGGTCGTCAGGAAGTCGTCGAGTTATTGCTGGAACGAGGCGCGAATTTCGAACACAGGAATGTTTCAGATTACACACCATTGAGTTTGGCTGCGTCAGGGGGTTATGTCGGAATTATCAAAGTTTTATTACATCATGGAGCCGAAATTAATTCAAGGTAATTAAATTGTTAAATTATCAATTCCGCATTGAAAGACAGAATTTTCTGGAAATGTTACTTTACAGCACGAAAATTGTGGATTAAATTGCAGCTGACTGGTAGATCCGTTATCGAGCAGAAGAAGGGGTGTATGAAACAAAGAGCAAAGGCTTGCTACGGCAGCCCAATTAATTATGTTAATTCTCTAACAATCCAATTTTATTCTTCAGGACGGGAAGTAAACTTGGAATATCACCTTTGATGCTCGCAGCGATGAATGGTCACGTGACTGCTGTTAAGTTATTACTGGACATGGGCAGTGACGTCAATGCTCAGGTAAGTTGATTCGATTTGTTGCAACGACTATTTCTTCTTTGTCATCTTTTTGATGGGGTTAGTTGGGGGCGGGGTTAGTTTGACCATGATTTTCTGGTGTAAACAGAAACACAACTGCAAATTATTTTCTTCCAACTTGTTTCATGATTCCTTTTATTCACAGATCGAAACGAATCGAAACACGGCATTAACTTTGGCTTGCTTTCAAGGCAGACATGAAGTAGTTGCACTTTTGCTGGATCGTAAAGCCAATGTAGAACATCGTGCAAAGGTATATGTCTACTCTTTATTTCTTTATTCGCAATTTGCTCCACTTATGACCAATCTTGAGAATTTGCAACATAAAGTGCGTTTTCCAAACGTTTTCATCTGTAATTTTATCAACAAAGTTATTAATTGACAACTTCTTGGTAAAATCATTGATCGAAATGTTTGGGAAAGCTTGCTTTATTTGTGAAGTTCTCTTTCATATTTATGTTTAACGAGAAAGACGTCCTGAGTTATCTTTTTAAATTGAGAATAACTCAAATATTTATTCAATTTTAAAGGTAAAAATTAAGTCATGTCATTTGATTATTATTTATTACAATTTTATTGGCCTCAAGGTTGGTGTCTATTTCCATTTTCTCTATTATCTTTTTTTAAATATCTGTTTGTTGCTGTAAATCGTATGAGAATATGAAAGAAGAAAGTTTTTCATTTCTGTTGATAAAATTTTGCCCTAACGGAATATTAACCAATTTTGGATATTATATACAGAATCTAATTCACTGTTTCTAACCTCCTTTTCAGACTGGGCTAACTCCTCTAATGGAGGCTGCATCAGGTGGCTATGTCGAAGTTGGTCACGTGCTGATCGAACGAGGTGCTGACGTAAATGCTCCTCCTGTGCCATCGTCACGTGACACATCACTGACCATCGCTGCTGATAAAGGACATTACAAGTTTGTTGAACTGTTGTTGAGCAAACGAGCTTCGGTTGATGTGAAAAGTAAGAAAGGATGTTCCCCTCCTTGGCTTGCGGCTAATGGTAAGTACTTAGTAGCACAGGACCCATATCTTCAAAAATGTTTGTGTAGAATTATAAGATCTGTTTGTTTGAATTGAATAACTTAAAACATACTTAAGCTACTTTGCTATAATTCTACTGTTAGACTTTTCTTCAGAAATCATGAATAGTTTCGAATTTATAGAGTGTTTTATATTTGAGCTCATATTTGAGACTGTAGTGTCATAAAATTTCTGAATCGTAAACAAGAAGAGGGAAAGACTTGGTGTGGTTTGGTTGGTAAATTTCGAGCATATTTAAATGAAAATATCGCTTTGATTAATAGCTCATTTTCAACGTATGACAAGGACAAATCAAATGGCTCACAAACAATTTAAAACTTTCATATTTAGGGGGGCTAGGGCCCAATATTCTAATTTTAGACTCCGAGTCATAAATCTCTTTTATGCTCCTCGGTCTCAAGAAACTTAGCAATGGTGACTGATGGCTCTTTTCAACATATTCTGTTGGAACAATGAATAAAGTTGAATATTTCTCCACATTTAGAGGACGGGGACCTATATTTCAGTTTTAGGAATTCTAACCAAAAATCTCCTTTCTGTTACATTTCAGTATAAGCCTAAGCTATGTAGAAGGTTCTTATGCACATAATATTACCACAATATTACTTAGTGGATGATCCTTAATCAAAATATTCCCAAAGTGTCCCAAAAAGGGCCCTTCCCCCCTGTTTATTTGAATTTTCCGAGGAGAAACAAAATGAAATCTTCAAAAATAAACTTATCACGAGCTTCTCTTTCAGAAAATGTATTGGTGTTGATGTTAGGGTGTGTGTTACCGCTCGTTGAAAAAGAGTCATTTAGGAAGGGAAAATTTATTCAAAACTACAAATTCAGGTTTTCGAACAGACAAAGCGATTTGCCTTTCTGAAAATAGATTTCACATCTCAATGAGTGCACTCAAAGAAGAATAAACAGAGAAAGCAAAGCATGGTCGGCTGCGTTGAAGGTGTAAAATTTATTTTTGAGGCTGTCAGATTGCTTTGTCCTGCTTTCGACCTTTTTTATTTCTTTAACATAGTTCATCCTTGCTGATTGCTTCAAATTGTTTTCAGGTGGTCATTTAGAAGTACTGCAACTGCTTGCAAAATACAATGCAGATCTGGACAGTCAAGATAACCGAGGCATCTCGTGTTTGATGGCAGCATTTCGTAAAGGACACGTCAAAGTCGTAAAATGGCTCGTAAAACACGCGAAACAATTCCCAGCGGATTCTGATTGCAAAAGATTTATGCAGACCGTTTCAGATAAGGTAAGATATCTTATAATTTAGTTTCCCTTTTACGTTGAAACTTGAACATAAAAGCGGTTGAAGCTTCAAGGGTATTAGCTTAAAGAAAATCGTATCGTAAGGCCAAGTCGAAACAAGTGTGATTCCTATTTTCAATAATTCCTTGTCGTTGAATGTTGGTAAAATCAATATTTAATATGCCATAATTCATAGAATACAATCTTCACAATTCATACAGTCTATACTGCATGAAATTTATTCACCGTTTTAAAAATTAGGCCGCCAATTTTGATATTTCAAATCCATCATCTTATTGAAGCTTCAATTTCAATTTAAGTTTTGAGACTTTCCTCGTTATTCTATGTGCATTATTCCTACTGAAGCCAGGACCTAGCCAACAGTCATATTTGTTAATTTGCCAGAAAGCAGCTAAAATGGGCTGTTCACTGAATGCTTCCGTAAACTTTGAATTTTTGATGCTCAGCATTGCTAAGAAAGGATGATTACAATTCAATTACAATTCAATTCAACTATTTCCGTATCAATGAATGGCAATCACTGAGCTTAGAGACATAGTTTTTCCACTTTAATGGTAGAAAAATGGATTAGATTTGGCAACATGCACTTTTAGTTTTAGCTAAAGCCCATGAATTGTGGTTTTGAGTAATTCTTGAGTTGAGATTAAGAGTGAGCGTTGTAAATTATGAATATTTCTGAAATGAAGTAAAGCCCTCAGCCAAACAATGGACTTTTAATTTTTCAAATCGATCCCATAGTTTTTATTGCTCAATTTTTCAAACAGTGTATACAGTTTATTTAATTCGATTAACTACCATAGCTAACGTTATATGCACATAGATACACATAGATACATATAGGTTAACCAATCAAAATCGAATATAACTACAGGAAATAAATTAACTTGTTTTGTTTCATAAATCATGAAATAATTAAATTGCAATAACAGGCACTAAGTTATAACACTGGTTGAAATTCACCTTCGATACAGGAATGTTGTCTTGTCTGGGGCAGCCTGCCCATTACGAAGCTGCTAATGCTTCCATGTCTACAGAACAGGGCCTTCTCAATCATTAGAAATAAACTCACCCTCACCCTGACTCACCTCGTAAATCGTTGATTCATACATTTATGGATTAATTTTCGTTTAGGACTTATTGAAGAAACTTCAAGAATGTTTGGAAATCATAATCAGTGCGAAAGATCGACAAGCAGCGGAAGCAAATAAATATGCGTCAATATTATTGGAGGAGATTGACCATGAAAAGGAGAGAGAAGAGAGACGAAAGATGGCGCTCGCAAAGAAACGTGATAAAAAGAAAATGAAAAAGAAGAAGAGAGCAGGAAATGAAGATCCAAACAATGAACAAATGAAATTCGATGAAAATCAGTACGATTTTTCGGATGATAGTGGGAAAGGAAATATGAAAGAGGAAAGAGAGATTATTGAAATACCTGATGAAAAACCACCTTTAAAATCGGAGCCAACGAAATCAAAGGAAAGCCCAAAAAAGGAGAAACGAAGTCGAGCTAAATTACGTCACACGCAAAATGAAAACATTAAATTGAAAACACACGATAATCTTAATGACGTAGTCATAACATCAGCGATTTCTGCAGTAGCTTGTCTCAGACCCCTTGATACTGTGAGTGCAACGACGGTAGCTGAGATCACCAAAGCAGTCGCAACTTCAATTATATCCAGCATGAAGTCAACCAAGTCTGCATATTCTCAATCGATTAGCTCAGAGGTCGCTGCTACCATGGCAACAGCGGCTGCGCAGTGTGCTATTATGTCATTGTCAACAGCCGGCGGCAACCACAACAACGCTGGATTCACCGCAACGAGTCCAAAGAAAAATAAGAGGATGGAAGATGGATGGAAGGAAGTTACTCGGAGGTAATAATCAATTACTTTACAGCCGGTGGACTTCTCTTTGGCATTTAAAATTCACAAATTCATTATATTCTTTCAGCGAGTATTATGAATTTGCTGTTTTGTTTTATCTAGGAATTTTTACCCAGTTTACCAGATACATCAGATCAGAGCCTGTTTCAAATTAGATGTCACTTGAAGTTGCCCGCGAATAAAAACAATTGAAGTGTTTGCATAAGTAATCTTGCATTTTCGCAAATCTCATGTGACACCTAATTTGAGAAAGAGTTAAAACATGTACAATTTCGCCACACTCATACGGAATGAACGCCCTTCAGCAATAAAAAGGCAAGACTACATACAGTTGGAGAACCCACATTGGAGAAACTACACGCAGCAAACCTTACTGTGAGAGATGTTCTATCAAGGAAATATTTATGAAAAATCCTCTCGCTATTTAAAGGGGCCTCTGCAACCGGCATGCTTTGTGAATACATCATGTGGTCTGTTCGCAGTCGCCATTTTTAATGGTCTACGAAAATGTCCGCTAGTAATGAGATGGCGCGTGCAAGGTATGCTAGTTGTAAAAGCCCCTTCAAATTCGTTGTCTGGTATTCTTTCATTGATATGAGAGAAATTTCCGGTACTGTCCTTGGTACTTATATTTCATACTTTTCGTTTTCCAGTAGCTTTGTATTTTGACATTTTAATGAGTTTCATAGAAGGAAATGTTTGAAAAGAAACTAGTTTTTGTTGATTAATAAATTGATTGGTTGATTGATTAATTGATTGATTGATTGGTTGGTTGGTTGGTTGATTGATTGATATATTTTCACCGTAGGTCGAAGAAAATCCAGATTCCTGCAAGCCTGATAAGTAGAGTAATTGGAAGGGGAGGTTGTAATGTCAATGCGATAAGAGAATCAACTGGAGCTCATATTGATATTGATACGAATAGAAAGAAACCGAATGGGGATTGTATGGTTACCATCAAGTACGTCTAAATTCATTAGTGATTTAATGTTGGAATAAAGAGTGACTACATATTTACATGTTCAAGAAAAATGCGTTTGGCGTTCTTCCCCAGGAAGGAGAAATTTGTCTCTTCCTGATAAAATCATAAAATGTTTATTCTTTTATTTTATTTTTTTTATTGTTGGTTTTCTGTTTGGAACTTATTTGTTTTAATTTGTTAAGTCCCATCTGCAGTGGGAACCAGATGACTGCGTTGTCGTTTCCCGCTGTGGATGGGACCAGTGATGTATTGTCTATTTATGTTAAGTTTTACTTGATAAAAAGTGTTTTGTTTTTGTAGGGGATCCCAGTTAGCGACAAGACAAGCGTACAATTACATCGATGCATTAATAAAAGATCCTGAGCGTGACGTCAGCGAGATATTACCAGCACGATCAAAGAAAACAGAATCACTCTCATCATCTGCATCAATCCATAATCAAAAACAATCATCATCGATCAATGCTTCAATTTCCTCAAGTATCAAGAATACGTCATCTCATTACACTCAAGCCCAATCTTCGCCCCCCTCATTATCTCACCTGCCTCCCCCCAAACACCCGACCACTGTCAGTGTAACTACCCCACCTAAACCTACGAGCAGAGCTACGTCACAAGCAGGACATCGGCTTCCACCGAGAATGGCTGCTAATAATACCATATCAACAACAGCAACAACAACGCAAAACTCGAAACCAGAAACAGCAGGATGGGGGGCATGTGCAACAGCAACAGCAACAGCAACAGCATCTCATAATGTGCCTAGTCAAAGAGTCGTGACGTCATCAAGCCAAGGAGTTGAAACTAAACCATTTCCTGTTAGTAGTGTTATTGTTACTAAGCAACTGGTGTCCTCTGCGCCATCTTCAAAATCTTTACCCAAACCTATTGGGAGCAACCGACCTGCAAAATTCAGTATTGCCAAGGAAACAACCCAAACAACTCAGAGTACAAAGACAACGCCTAGTCTATCTGCACAACACGTGACTAAAGCGCACGTGACCACAAGTCATTCGATTCCGCAACCAAGTTCAGCATTGAACAGTTTCTTCTCTCAGGTTGCAACGCAAGTCCGCAGTCCAATGATTTGGAATGACCCAGATTTAAGCAATGACGTCAATGATATTGTCATAACAACGGGGATATCCCAGAGTTCCGTGTCAATAACTGTCAAGTCTCAATCATCTAAATTTACTCATGCAACCGTTGTAACTCAAAACCTTGTTTCTACAACTGCCATCGTGCAAGCAACATCTCCTACGCCCTCGTTATCACCCACACCTTCGAATTCCGCCTCGCCATCTCCTGGCTCGACTGGGGAAGAAAGGCCACATCTTAATCCGATTGGAACTGAAAGAGCTCATAAAAGATGTTCATCGCAAAATTTACATAATATACCAAGGATGTCTGCTTTTCAACAAGGTATATAAATAGACCTTTAGCGATTCCAAAAAAAGAATCTGAATCTTTTCAAATGTGCACAATAGCGCTAAGTTTGAAATGTATGAAAATATCCTTCAATCCAGACTCTTTTTTAGATTACCTAAAAGGTTTCGTATACAATTTTTTGTAATTACAAATACTCGTTTTGCGCTAACAGTTCTTTTTATCAAACGTCCTTTTTAGAGAGAACCAGCCAATAAAATTGTCATATCTTAAGTGAAAACGGGACCGAGTTTTTATTTTACCGCGGTTTATTACTGTTTTGAAATATTGTGACGCACACCAATACAGGCACAAACTACAGTAGCTAGGAAATATCACTGCAAAGAAATGATAATAAACTGAAAGTATTTGTATTGATAGAAATGATACTAACGTTGTGGAATCATTAAACGACCGCTCGTGCGACAAAATCAATTCCCTAGTCATTTTGAGGAGCACTTCCTTTATTTTGCCAAGTTCAGTCTTTAGACAATTTGATCACTGTTTTTCGATCTTTTTGGGTAGTCCGCAGGCAAAAAGTTTTCCAGAAATCGTAAATATATCAATAAGTAGGCATCCGAAAAATCGCCGAAAAATAACCAAGAATAATATAGGGTATTGACAAAAGAGTAAATCATTTTAATTGAAATTGGTCTAATGTATGATTTATCCTGGCCTGTCGGAAGTGGGAACTCTTTTCTGGTTCACCCGATATATATATAAAAAAGAGTTGCGAATTTCCGACCGATGTTCTTATTGGAATTTCAAATAGCGCGTTGGAGCTTGTTTACTTCCAGCAAACCATATCGGATTTTATGTTATTCTATCTTTCGTAGGTCCAGAGAGAGATGCAAAGAGTGTTTGGGGGTTTGGCTTCAAAAGTTCCGTGCCCTCATCTGCAACTTGGTCTGTCCCTGGAACCCAACAAAACTCTGATTGGTCGAGATCAAATCACGTGTCAGGAGGAAGCAACAAAACGTCACCAACTAATGAAATGGATGATGATATCGTTGAAATAAATTCGAATGATAGTTTGCAAAGTGTTCTAGAAAGACTTTCACTCGCAGATTACCTCTCTAACTTCCAGGTAAGTAATATTTCGTTTGATAGTTTGCAAACTGTTCTAGAAAGACTTTCACTCGCAGATTACCTATCTAACTTCCAGGTAAGTAAGAAATATTTCGTTTGATAGTTTGCAAAGTGTTCTAGAAAGACTTTCACTCGCAGATTACCTCTCTAACTTCCAGGTAAGTAATATTTCGAATGATAGTTTGCAAACTGTTCTAGAAAGACTTTCACTCGCAGATTACCTCTCTAACTTCCAGGTAAGTAATATTTCGTTTGATAGTTTGCAAAGTGTTCTAGAAAGACTTTCACTCGCAGATTACCTCTCTAACTTCCAGGTAAGTAATATTTCGTTTGATAGTTTGCAAACTGTTCTAGAAAGACTTTCACTCGCAGATTACCTCTCTAACTTCCAGGTAAGTAATATTTCGAATGATAGTTTGCAAACTGTTCTAGAAAGACTTTCACTCGCAGATTACCTATCTAACTTCCAGGTAAGAAATATTTCGTTTGATAGTTTGCAAAGTGTTCTAGAAAGACTTTCACTCGCAGATTACCTATCTAACTTCCAGGTAAGTAATATTTCGTTTGATAGTTTGCAAACTGTTCTAGAAAGACTTTCACTCGCAGATTACCTATCTAACTTCCAGGTAAGAAATATTTCGTTTGATAGTTTGCAAACTGTTCTAGAAAGACTTTCACTCGCAGATTACCTATCTAACTTCCAGGTAAGAAATATTTCGTTTGATAGTTTGCAAAGTGTTCTAGAAAGACTTTCACTCGCAGATTACCTATCTAACTTCCAGGTAAGTAATATTTCGTTTGATAGTTTGCAAACTGTTCTAGAAAGACTTTCACTCGCAGATTACCTATCTAACTTCCAGGTAAGAAATATTTCGTTTGATAGTTTGCAAAGTGTTCTAGAAAGACTTTCACTCGCAGATTACCTATCTAACTTCCAGGTAAGAAATATTTCGTTTGATAGTTTGCAAACTGTTCTAGAAAGACTTTCACTCGCAGATTACCTATCTAACTTCCAGGTAAGAAATATTTCGTTTGATAGTTTGCAAACTGTTCTAGAAAGACTTTCACTCGCAGATTACCTATCTAACTTCCAGGTAAGAAATATTTCGTTTGATAGTTTGCAAACTGTTCTAGAAAGACTTTCACTCGCAGATTACCTATCTAACTTCCAGGTAAGAAATATTTCGTTTGATAGTTTGCAAACTGTTCTAGAAAGACTTTCACTCGCAGATTACCTATCTAACTTCCAGGTAAGAAATATTTCGTTTGATAGTTTGCAAACTGTTCTAGAAAGACTTTCACTCGCAGATTACCTATCTAACTTCCAGGTAAGAAATATTTCGTTTGATAGTTTGCAAACTGTTCTAGAAAGACTTTCACTCGCAGATTACCTATCTAACTTCCAGGTAAGTAATATTTCGAATGATAGTTTGCAAACTGTTCTAGAAAGACTTTCACTCGCAGATTACCTCTCTAACTTCCAGGTAAGTAATATTTCGTTTGATAGTTTGCAAACTGTTCTAGAAAGACTTTCACTCGCAGATTACCTCTCTAACTTCCAGGTAAGTAATATTTCGTTTGATAGTTTGCAAAGTGTTCTAGAAAGACTTTCACTCGCAGATTACCTATCTAACTTCCAGGTAAGAAATATTTCGTTTGATAGTTTGCAAACTGTTCTAGAAAGACTTTCACTCGCAGATTACCTATCTAACTTCCAGGTAAGAAATATTTCGTTTGATAGTTTGCAAACTGTTCTAGAAAGACTTTCACTCGCAGATTACCTATCTAACTTCCAGGTAAGAAATATTTCGTTTGATGTCAATATTTATATTCAGTTCTTTGTGTTCTCATCGTGAAAGGAACGAAGTTTTCAGTAAATAAAAGTAGGCCTATGCAAAGTTTGGAAAAATGAAAAGTAAGGACGATTCGTGGAAAGAAAGACGAAGGATGTGTTTCATAATTCTAAACCTACCAGATTCTGAAAAAGTAGACTTCTCATAGACGGGAATATCTTTCCCAAGCAATTACAAAATCATTGAAACAGCAGTTTTTGGATGTACCATTGTGATTTGCTAATGAAATTGAGAAGCTTTCCAAAATCTAATAACAGTTTTATTCCTACACCTCTTGCCTATTCTCAGTCCTTTTTACGTCTCATCGATTCCCTTGATTGCTGTCCTAATCTGCCGTTCTTTTAGCTTGATTAGTGTCTGTTCTACTAATATTTCTTTACTTGATAGCGGGCTATGCTCGAAACGTCGTGCTTATTTCAATTCGCATCAAAGTGCTTATATATTACTTTACTAAATGACCGTAAATTTCTGCGTATAAGAACCTACAATTGATAAATCCTTATAAATTAGGGGTGTAATTTGGCAATTTCAGAAGTTAGGTTCTTAATCCACTAGGTTCTTAGACACAGATATTTGCTGTGTTTCATAGAGATTTCTAACATTTTACGGCGTTGTGAATATTGAAGAAAATATTTGGTTATTTTATTGCAGAAGAATGAAATCGATTTAGAAGCACTCATGTTGATGTCGGAACAAGATTATGCTGACATTGGACTGCCTAAGGTAATATTGATAAATGTAATGTTGATAAAATCAGTTTGAAAGGAAGCAAGCATTCATTTTATGTAGCAACTTAGTCCTAAGTAATCAATCCAATGTTTGGCTTATCTGCCGTGTGGAATCATGACTTATTACGTATGACTTATTTACTCGCCAAGATCTTGTTTTACAGCATATATAACCAAGTCGAATGAGAGTAATTTTGGAACCATTAAGACGCATTGCGAATCATAATCCTTTGTTTTCTGAAAAAGAATCAGATTCGAACGATATTTCATAAATTTTTGAAGAATTTTCGAATGCTTAAAATAGTTTATTGATAGTGAATATTTCAGTGCCGTTATATCAATTTATTTGTGGATAAGTGTTTGCAATTGTTGCTTCAGGATCCGCGGTTGAAACTAATGAGGAGTACACAAAGATTCTTCAATCGAAATCTGAATGAAAATAACAAATTGAAAGGTGGCCTAAATCACGTGACTAATCACATGCCAGCAGAAAACAATGGCGGATTCATAACATCGAATAATATAGAAATGGTTCATCCCCATTCGAATCAATTATGGAACCCATCTCCTGTTATGACGAATGGAATGCTACCTGTCAGACATACAAAAGGAATTGTTCATATCGCACCACCTTCGAATATCGATTTCCAAATGCAGCCACCTCAAATGATGGTAGGTCTATCTTCTGCTTATTGTCATAAGTTTGCTTTCTCCTACATAGTGAGTGACAAGAACAGTCCCCGTTTCAGACGCCACTGCTCCTCGGATATCAAGATGATATTATAGGCAATATATTCTTAATAGACCTTTTAGCTATTCTACAAAAGAGCCTGGATCGAGCGTTATTTTTATACCCGAGGTTCGATAGAGTGGCGTTAGAGCTTCTATTAATATTGTGCATATTCGAAAATTGTTCAAAGTGCACTTTGTAGAATTTTCGAATTTGCACAATAGTGATAGAAGCTCTTAACACCACTCTATCGAGCCTCGCGTACAAAAATAACGCTCGATCAAGGCTCTTTTGTAGAATAGCTAAAAGGTCTATTGGCGGACATGTTCATATCCATTTTTAGCTGTATCTGTCTGAAATCGGCCACTCCATTCTGAAAGTATGAGGGATTTCTCGAGAGAGTCGCTCCTTCAAGAAGCCTTCAAAACATGCCTAAGATCGCGACCAAATTTTCCTAATATTTCTGCCATATAGTAATGATTTCAATATGTTCTAGCACGTATTTTTCTTCTAACAATAGGCTCCATAAACAATAGGCTGCATATTTTATTTCATCATTAATCGCCATCTCTGCCTATCTCTGCCTGTCCGCATGAATGCGCACTAACATGAGATAGCTGCTTCGACAGTTCTCGATCTTTGACAAGAGAAGAGTGTTCAGCAAGGAAATCGTTTCAAGTTTGATCCATGCTTTGATGTTTTCTCTCCATCTTTTTCTTCCGGACAGGTCTTGCTGACGACACGATTCATCCTTTTTGTGTGGCCAAACAGTTTGAGTACTTTGGTTTTGATAACAGATTGGTGGAAAATGGGTTATTTGTTTTAGGTTTTCAATTCCGCATTTTAATTGCTGCGTGGCAAGTCGTTTATTTGATTTTGTTTTATCATTCCTCCATGCATCTTTTTTTATGCTGACTTTTATTACTGCAGAGAAAATTTTCTCGAATTTGAGACAACAATGTAACTATATTAACCTTTTTTGTCACAGCAAGCTCCTCCGTGGCCACCATGGAGTCGAACAGACCAATAGTGTTCAGGTATGCAACTTTCTATTTCATCAAAATATATCTGTTGTTTCTTTGAATTGAATTGAATTGAATTGGTGCCAGTTGTGAAACTGGTAGACTTATTGGAATTTTAATCTGTGTTTGATTGACACCGACATTATGAAACCTGTTGGTTTCGTTTCTAGATTCGGATGACCTTCTAAACCATCTGCTACAAAGGGCAGGAGCTTTGCAGACTGCAGAAATATTCTTCTTTTCATGAGCAAAACCTACTGTTGTTACGATAGTCTGAATAAGTTTTCGTCGCTAACTAAGAAGTCTGATATGTTCAGGAATTGGTTGGCTTCGAATTATCAATCAAACACATCTATGTACACAGTTGGTGCTCATTTTAGAAAGGGAAAATTCATTTTTATATCAATTATCAGCTTTAAATTGGAAATTTGAGTGGATTTTCCACACATGATGTAATTATTGGCAAAGATTTTCAATTTTCAAATCGTGCATATTCATGAAAGTAGCGTTACTGGCTTACCGTTATGTCGGGTAACGATACCTTACTGGCTTACCGTAATGTCGGGTAACGATACCTTACTGGCTTACCGTAATGTTGGGTAACGATACCTTACTGGCTTACCGTAATGTCGGCTTACGATACCTTTTTACACTGTGCTTTTCTTTTTCATTGTTATAATAAAATTTTATTCTGCTAAACTGTTCTTTTTTTATCTTTAAAAGTTCAAAATATGCAACCATTCTGCCGAATTCAAGGCACTGATTTTCTTACATTTTTTTTATTTGATTTTCAGGTTGTGAAGAAGTGATCACGTGTTTGCTTTGTTGGAATGAACTTCGATCGATTGATAAATGCTTATTCGTTTTTTTCCCAAATTGTTGATAAGTGATAAAAATAAACCAAAGCGACTGTTTTTTCTATTAACCTCAAGCTCAACGTATTCATAACTTTCTTGCCCAACAATCTGTGTTTCCGAAAAGGGCCTATTTTTGCAAAAAAGCAAAGGGGTTAGCCTTACTTTTTGCCCAAAAATCGGTATTTTCGAAAAAGGTCTATTTTTGCAAAAAAGCAAAGGGGTAAACCTTACTTTTTGCCCAAAAATCGGTATTTTCGAAAAAGGTCTATTTTTGCACAAAAGCAAAAGGGTTAGCCTTACTTTTCCCCCAAAATCGGTATTTTCTAAAAGGCTTATTTTTGATGAAAAGCAAAGGTGTTAACCTTACTTATTGCCCAAAAATCGGTAATTTTTGCTATAGCCTTACTTTTTGCCCAAAAGTCAGTAATTTCGAAATGGGCCTATTTTTGCAAAAAAGCAAAGGCTATAGCCTTACTTTTTGCCAAAAAGTCAGTAATTTCGAAATGGGCCTATTTTTGCAAAAAAGCAAAGGCTATAGCCTTACATTTTGCCCAAAAATCAGTAATTTCGAAATGGGCCTATTTTTGCAATAAAGCAAAGGCTTTTTGCCCAAAAATCAGTAATTTCAAAATGGGCCTATTTTTGCAAAAAAGCAAAGGCTATAGCCTTACTTTTTGCCAAAAAGTCAGTAATTTCGAAATGGGCCTATTTTTGCAAAAAAGCAAAGGCTATAGCCTTACATTTTGCCCAAAAGTCAGTAAATTCGAAATGGGCCGATTTTTGCAAAAAAGCAAAGGCTATAGCCTTGCTTATTGCCCAAAAATTAGTAATTTCAAAATGGGCCAATTTTTGCAAAAAGCAAAGGCTATAGCCTTACATTTTGCCCAAAAATCAGTAATTTCGAAATGGGCCAATTTTTGCAATAAAGCAAAGGCTTTTTGCCCAAAAATCAGTAATTTCAAAATGGGCCTATTTTTGCAAAAAAGCAAAGGCTATAGCCTTGCTTATTGCCCAAAAATTAGTAATTTCGAAATGGGCCTATTTTTGCAAAAACAAAGGCTATAGCCTTACTTTTTGTCCAAAAATCAGTAATTTCGAAATGGGCCTATTTTTGACGCACGGTAGTGAAGTCATAGGGGTGGTGGGCATTTTCCTGTTTACAAAATCCTTTATGTCATGGGGTGAAGGACGTGATGAAGTCCACATCAAGCCTTGCAACAACGCGAGTTCAAAGCTGGTCGTTCAGCGGAGGCCCTCCTGAGGTGTATGACATCTCAAAGGTCAAACGCTCCAGCGGTTTGAGCACGCGCGGCCACTCTACGGAAAGAACGAATCATGGTCGCGGAGCCTGCGCGCTCAAAATGCTGGATGAAAAACTGCATTCAACGAGAGAAAGGTATGTCTCTCATCTTTGATCAAGAAGTTTATCAACTTACTTTTTCGTAGCTGCTTAAAATCAATTTTCAATTCAAGCCTTGCATTTTTTAACTTTCTGTGCATTTTATTTGAATCATAGCCGATTTTGCTTCAAAAGTAGGCCTAGACTTTTAATTTGTTCAGCAATTGTCTGAATTCAATGTTTTGTTCGGACTAGACCTCTAAGTTGACTTATGCAAAGCACATTGATCTTGAGGTTTGCGCTAAATTGTCAATAATAAACTTCTGGAAAATAGAGGGACTGCAGCTGAGAACAGGCCGAGATTGGAAAATATAATATGTGTGGCATATGTGTGTAATATGTGTGCTCGCCTGTGTTGATGCATCATTCCACAGAATGAGATTGGTTGCTAAGGGAAACTTCTCCAACAAAATGAACTCTTTTGAGTGCAGTAATTAGCTCAATGACGTTCCCATCAAAATTATTTCAAAAAGCTCTTTGTTAGCATTTTTTCAAGATTATTGTTAGTTTTCTAAGAACTTTTAGGCAGCTGATCAGTCAAGTAGAACAACAATCGAAGAGTTTTCAAGAAACCAATAAATTTTCCCACCCAGTACTGAAATGAAAGTCTCTTTTAGCTTTCAGTAAACAGTTGAAATTAGCAGATCATGGGTACCAAACGTGTTTGCAGTTTCTCCGCATCCTTCTTAAATGTTCGTTGTATTCATTGATAGGTAACTTCCCAAGCATTTCGTGACTTTTACCAGAATACAGCGCCAGTATGCGAATTACCTTCTCAGACAAAATAAACAAGTTTCTTGAGCAATATCCAAGTTCTCAGTCGAGGTTTTTACTGGTTTATTTCTTAGTTGAATTCTTGAAAAGAGTTTCTTATTAACAATAGCACTGTTTAATCATGCTGAAAACGGATTACACGTTTTTTTTATAAGAAACTGGTTTATAAAAAACTAGTACTACGATGACCAAAAATTTAAGAAACTCTAGTACTACGCTCAAGAACAGTTAAGAAACTCTAAAACGTTATATCTGTATGTCTCTCTTATTTATTCTATGTCTCTCTAACAAAGGTGCCTTCGTCTTTTCTTGACTTTTAACTGCAAAATTGGTAAATTTTTGCCTTGATGTGCATGGCTTCTTCTTGATGACAATGTCAATGCAAAATGGAAGCCCTTTCTCGAGAAGAAGGCTCAACTTCGAACAATACCGCAATTTTAGGCCCAAAAAATAAGAAACTAATTAAGAAACTTTTACTACTAAAACACCGAAATTTTCATGGGAAATTAAGAAACTTTTAGTACTAAGTGCTGATCCAAGTTTCTTACAATAAAAAAACGTGTATTTCGTGATTAATTTGATTGCTTGTGTGTTTAATTAGATTGTTTGTTCTCCACTGAAAAATCTTCAAGCAAAGACTAAACATTTCCTGCACGCCAATTTTTGATGGTTGCTTCCTCAGACTGCATTCTGTAACGTAACATTACAGCATATTTACTCATATTTCGAGGAAGGTGCAATCAAATTGCACTGATCTTCCTTTGCATTCTCATGGCATAATTTGGAAAATTTCACAATAAAAATCATTAAGCCCGTGAGTCACTTCTAAGGTCCTTTGATTGCAAAAAAGCAAAGGCTATAGCCTTGCTTTTTGCCCAAAAATTAGAAATTTCGAAATGGGCCTATTTTTGCAAAAAAGCAAAGGCTATAGCCTTACTTTTTGCCCAAAAATCAGTAATTTCGAAATGGGCCTATTTTTGCAAAAAACCAAAGGCTGTAGCCTTATTTTTTGCCCAAAAATGCGTAACTTCAAAATGGGCCTATTTTTGCAAAAAAGCAAAGGCTATAGCCTTACTTTTTGCCCAAAATCAGTAATTTCAAAATGGGCCTATTTTTGCAAAAAAGCAAAGGCTATAGCCTTACTTTTTGCCCCAAAATCACTATTTTAGAAATGGGCCTATTTTTGCAAAAAAAACAAAGGCTATAGCCTTACCTTTTGTCCAAAAATCACTAATTTCGAAATGGGCAAAAAAGCAAAGGCTATAGCCTTGCTTTTTGCCCAAAAATCAGTAATATCGAAATGGGCCTATTTTTGCAAAATAAGCAAACGCTATAGCCTTACTTTTTGCCCAAAAATCAGTAATTTCAAAATGGGCCTATTTTTGCAAAAAAGCAAAGGCTATAGCCTTACTTTTTGCCCAAAAATCAGTAATTTCAAAATGGGCCTATTTTTGCAACAAAGCAAAGGCCTTACTTTTTGCCTTACTTAGCCTTGCTTTTTGCCCAAAAATTAGAAATTTCGAAATGGGCCTATTTTTGCAAAAAAGCAAAGGCTGTAGCCTTACTTTTTGCCCAAAAATCAGTAATTTCAAAATGGGCCTATTTTTGCAAAATAGCAAAGGCTATAGCCTTACTTTTTGCCCAAAATTCAGTAATTTCAAAATGGGCCAATTTTTGCAAAAAAGCAAAGGCTATAGCCTTACTTTTTGCCCAAAAATCAGTAATTTCAAAATGGGCCTATTTTTGCAAAATAGCAAAGGCTATAGCCTTACTTTTTGCCCAAAATTCAGTAATTTCAAAATGGGCCAATTTTTGCAAAAAAGCAAAGGCTGTAGCCTTACTTTTTGCCCAAAAATCCGTAATTTCAAAATGGGCCTATTTTTGCAAAAAAGCAAAGGCTATAGCCTTACTTTTTACCCAAAAATCAGTAATTTCAAAATGGGCCTATTTTGCAAAATAGCAAAGGCTATAGCCTTACCTTTTGCCCAAAAATCAGTAATTTCAAAATGGGCCTATTTTTGCAAGAAAGCAAAGGCTATAGCCTTACTTTTTGCCCAAAAAATCAGTAATTTTGAAATGGGCCTATTTTTGCAAAAAAGCAAAGGTTGTAGCCTTACTTTTTGCTCAAAAATCAGTAATTTCAAAATGGGCCTATTTTTGCAAAAAAGCAAAGGCTATAGCCTTACTTTTTGCCCAAAAATCAGTAATTTCGAAATGGGCCTATTTTTGCAAAAAAGCAAAGGCTATAGCCTTACTTTTTGCCCAAAAATCAGTAATTTTGAAATGGGCCTATTTTTGCAAAAAAGCAAAGGCTATAGCCATGCTTTTTGCCCAAAAATTTGTAATTTCGAAATGGGCCTATTTTTGCAAAAAAGCAAAGGTTGTAGCCTTATTTTTTGCCAAAAAATCAGTAACTTCAAAATGGGCCTATTTTTGCAGAAAAGCAAAGGCTATAGCCTTACTTTTTGCCCAAAAATCAGTAATTTCAAAATGGGCCTATTTTTGCAAAAAACAAAGGCTATAGCCTTACTTTTTGCCCCAAAATCACTATTTTTGAAATGGGCCTATTTTTGCAAAAAAGCAAAGGCTATAGCCTTGCTTTTTGCCCAAAAATTTGTAATTTCGAAATGGGCCTATTTTTGCAAAAAAGCAAAGGTTGTAGCGTTATTTTTTGCCAAAAAATCAGTAACTTCAAAATGGGCCTATTTTTGCAGAAAAGCAAAGGCTATAGCCTTACTTTTTGCCCAAAAATCAGTAATTTCAAAATGGGCCTATTTTTGCAAAAAAGCAAAGGCTATAGCCTTACTTTTTGCCCCAAAATCACTATTTTAGAAATGGGCCTATTTTTGCAAAAAAACAAAGGCTGTAGCCTTCCATTTTGCCCAAAAATCAGTAATTTCAAAATGGGCCTATTTTTGCAAAAAAAGCAAAGGCTATAGCCTTACTTTTTGCCCAAAAATCAGTAATTTTGAAATGGGCCTATTTTTGCAAAAAAGCAAAGGCTATAGCCTTGCTTTTTGCCCAAAAATTTGTAATTTCGAAATGGGCCTATTTTTGCAAAAAAGCAAAGGCTGTAGCCTTACTTTTTGCTCAAAAATCAGTAACTTCAAAATGGGCCTATTTTTGCAAAAAAGCAAAGGCTATAGCCTTACGTTTTGCCCAAAAATCAGTAATTTCGAAATGGACCTATTTTTGCAAAAAAGCAAAGGCTATAGCCTTACTTTTTGCCCAAAAATCAGTAATTTTGAAATGGGCCTATTTTTGCCAAAAAGCAAAGGATATAGCCTTGCTTTTTGCCCAAAAATTTGTAATGTCGAAATGGGCCTATTTTTGCAAAAAAGCAAAGGTTGTAGCCTTATTTTTTGCCCAAAAATCAGTAACTTCAAAATGGGCCTATTTTTGCAGAAAAGCAAAGGCTATAGCCTTACTTTTTGCCCAAAAATCAGTAATTTCAAAATGGGCCTATTTTTGCAAAAAACAAAGGCTATAGCCTTACTTTTTGCCCCAAAATCACTATTTTTGAAATGGGCCTATTTTTGCAAAAAAGCAAAGGCTATAGCCTTGCTTTTTGCCCAAAAATTTGTAATTTCGAAATGGGCCTATTTTTGCAAAAAAGCAAAGGTTGTAGCGTTATTTTTTGCCAAAAAATCAGTAACTTCAAAATGGGCCTATTTTTGCAGAAAAGCAAAGGCTATAGCCTTACTTTTTGCCCAAAAATCAGTAATTTCAAAATGGGCCTATTTTTGCAAAAAAGCAAAGGCTATAGCCTTACTTTTTGCCCCAAAATCACTATTTTAGAAATGGGCCTATTTTTGCAAAAAAACAAAGGCTGTAGCCTTCCATTTTGCCCAAAAATCAGTAATTTCAAAATGGGCCTATTTTTGCAAAAAAAGCAAAGGCTATAGCCTTACTTTTTGCCCAAAAATCAGTAATTTTGAAATGGGCCTATTTTTGCAAAAAAGCAAAGGCTATAGCCTTGCTTTTTGCCCAAAAATTTGTAATTTCGAAATGGGCCTATTTTTGCAAAAAAGCAAAGGCTGTAGCCTTACTTTTTGCTCAAAAATCAGTAACTTCAAAATGGGCCTATTTTTGCAAAAAAGCAAAGGGTGTAGCCTTACTTTTTGCCCAAAAATCAATAATTTCGAAATGGACCTATTTTTGCAAAAAAGCAAAGGCTATAGCCTTACTTTTTGCCCAGAAATCAGTAATTTTGAAATGGGCCTATTTTTGCCAAAAAGCAAAGGATATAGCCTTGCTTTTTGCCCAAAAATTTGTAATGTCGAAATGGGCCTATTTTTGCAAAAAAGCAAAGGTTGTAGCCTTATTTTTTGCCCAAAAATCAGTAACTTCAAAATGGGCCTATTTTTGCAAAAAATCAAAGGCTATAGCCTTAATTTTTGCCGAAAAATCAGTAATTTTAAAATGGGCCTATTTTTGCAAAAATGCAAAGGCTATAGCCCTACTTTTTGCCCAAAAATCAGTAATTTTGAATTGGGCCTATTTTTGCAAAAAAGCAAAGGCTATAGCCTTGCTTTTTGCCCAAAAATTTGTAATTTCGAAATGGGCCTATTTTTGCAAAAAAGCAAAGGTTGTAGCCTTATTTTTTGCCAAAAAATCAGTAACTTCAAAAATGGGCCAATTTTTGCAGAAAAGCAAAGGCTATAGCCTTACTTTTTGCCCAAAAATCGGTAATTTCAAAATGGGCCTATTTTTGCAAAAAAGCAAAGGCTATAGCCTTACTTTTTGCCCAAAAATCAGTAATTTCAAAATGGGCCTATTTTTGCAAAAAAGCAAAGGCTATAGCCTTACTTTTTGCCCCAAAATCACTATTTTAGAAATGGGCCTATTTTTTTCAAAAAAACAAAGGCTGTAGCCTTCCATTTTGCCCAAAAATCAGTAATTTCGAAATGGGCCTATTTTTGCAAAAAAAGCAAAGGCTATAGCCTTACTTTTTGCCCAAAAATCAGTAATTTCGAAATGGGCCTATTTTTGCAAAAAAGCAAAGTCTGTGGCCTTATTTATTGCCCAAAAATCAGTAATTTCAAAATGGGCCAATTCTTGCAAAAAAGCAAAGGCTGCAGCCTTACTTTTTGCCCAAAAATCCATAATTTCAAAATGGGCCTATTTTTGCAAAATAGCAAAGGCTATAGCCTTACTTTTTGCCCAAAAATCAGTAATTTCGAAATGGGCCTATTTTTGCAAAAAAGCAAAGGCTATAGCCTTGCTTTTTGCCCAAAAATTTGTAATTTCGAAATGGGCCTATTTTTGCAAAAAAGCAAAGGCTATAGCCTTACTTTTTGCCCAAAAATCAGTAATTTCGAAATGGGCCTATTTTTGCAAAAAAGCAAAGGCTATAGCCTTACTTTTTGCCCAAAAATCAGTAATTTCGAAATGGGCCTATTTTTGCAAAAAAGCAAAGGCTATAGCCTTACTTTTTGCCCAAAAATTTGTAATTTCGAAATGGGCCTATTTTTGCAAAAAAGCAAATGCTATAGCCTTACTTTTTGCCCAAAAATCAGTAATTTCGAAATGGGCCTATTTTTGCAAAAAAGCAAAGGCTATAGCCTTACTTTTTGCCCAAAAATCAGTAATTTCGAAATGGGCCTATTTTTGCAAAAAAGCAAAGGCTGTAGCCTTACTTTTTGCCCAAAAATCAGTAACTTCAAAATGGGCCTATTTTTGCAAAATAGCAAAGGCTATAGCCTTACTTTTTGCCCAAAATTCAGTAATTTCAAAATGGGCCAATTTTTGCAAACAAGCAAAGGCTATAACCTTACTTTTTGCCCAAAAATCAGTAATTTCAAAATGGGCCTATTTTTGCAAAAAAAGCAAAGGCTATAGCCTTACGTTTTGCCCAAAAATCAGTAATTTCGAAATGGGCCTATTTTTGCAATAAAGCAAAGGCTATAGCCTTGCTTTTTGCCCAAAATTTTGTAATTTCGAAATGGGCCTATTTTTGCAAAAAAGCAAAGGTTGTAGCCTTATTTTTTGCCAAAAAATCAGTAACTTCAAAATGGGCCTATTTTTGCAAAAAAGCAAAGGCTATAGCCTTACTTTTTGCCCAAAAATCAGTAATTTCGAAATGGGCCTATTTTTGCAAAAAAGCAAAGGCTGTAGCCTTACTTTTTGCTCAAAAATCAGTAATTTCAAAATGGGCCGATTTTTGCAAAAAAGCAAAGGCTACAGCCTTACTTTTTGCCCAAAAATCAGTAATTTCGAAATGGGCCTATTTTTGCAAAAAAGCAAAGGCTATAGCCTTACTTTTTGCCCAAAAATCAGTAATTTTGAAATGGGCCTATTTTTGCAAAAAAGCAAAGGCTATAGCCTTGCTTTTTGCCCAAAAATTTGTAATTTCGAAATGGGCCTATTTTTGCAAAAAAGCAAAGGTTGTAGCCTTATTTTTTGCCCAAAAATCAGTAATTTGAAAATGGGCCTATTTTTGCAAAAAAGCAAAGGCTATAGCCTTGCTTTTTGCCCAAAAATCAGTAATTTCGAAATGGGCCTATTTTTGCAAAAAAGCAAAGGCTTTTTGCCCAAAAATCAGTAATTTCAAAATTGGCCTATTTTTGCAAAAAAGCAAAGGCTATAGCCTTACTTTTTGCCCAAAAATTAGTAATTTCGAAATGGGCCTATTTTTGCAAAAACAAAGGCTATAGCCTTACTTTTTGTCCAAAAATCAGTAATTTCGAAATGGGCCTATTTTTGCAAAAAAGCAAAGGCTATAGCCTTGCTTTTTGCCCAAAAATTAGAAATTTCGAAATGGGCCTATTTTTGCAAAAAAGCAAAGGCTATAGCCTTACTTTTTGCCCAAAAATCAGTAATTTCAAAATGGGCCTATTTTTGCAAAAAAGCAAAGGCTATAGCCTTACTTTTTGCCCAAAAATCAGTAATTTTGAAATGGGCCTATTTTTGCAAAAAAACAAAGGCTATAGCCTTGCTTTTTGCCCAAAAATTTTGTAATTTCGAAATGGGCCTATTTTTGCAAAAAAGCAAAGGTTGTAGCCTTATTTTTTGCCCAAAAATCAGTAATTTCAAAATGGGCCTATTTTTTGCAAAAAAAGCAAAGGCTATAGCCTTACTTTTTGCCCAAAAATCAGTAATTTCGAAATGGGCCTATTTTTGCAAAAAAACAAAGGCTATAGCCTTACCTTTTGTCCAAAAATCACTAATTTCGAAATGGGCAAAAAAGCAAAGGCTATAGCCTTGCTTTTTGCCCAAAAATCAGTAATATCGAAATGGGCCTATTTTTGCAAAATAAGCAAACGCTATAGCCTTACTTTTTGCCCAAAAATCAGTAATTTCAAAATGGGCCTATTTTTGCAAAAAAGCAAAGGCTATAGCCTTACTTTTTGCCCAAAAATCAGTAATTTCAAAATGGGCCTATTTTTGCAAAAAAGCAAAGGCCTTGCTTTTTGCCTTGCTTTTTGCCCAAAAATTAGAAATTTCGAAATGGGCCTATTTTTGCAAAAAAGCAAAGGCTGTAGCCTTACTTTTTGCCCAAAAATCAGTAATTTCAAAATGGGCCTATTTTTGCAAAATAGCAAAGGCTATAGCCTTACTTTTTGCCCAAAATTCAGTAATTTCAAAATGGGCCAATTTTTGCAAAAAAGCAAAGGCTATAGCCTTACTTTTTGCCCAAAAATCAGTAATTTCAAAATGGGCCTATTTTTGCAAAATAGCAAAGGCTATAGCCTTACTTTTTGCCCAAAATTCAGTAATTTCAAAATGGGCCAATTTTTGCAAAAAAGCAAAGGCTGTAGCCTTACTTTTTGCCCAAAAATCCGTAATTTCAAAATGGGCCTATTTTTGCAAAATAGCAAAGGCTATAGCCTTACTTTTTACCCAAAAATCAGTAATTTCAAAATGGGCCTATTTTGCAAAATAGCAAAGGCTATAGTGTAAAACCACTGTTTTATTCGTTTCGTTTCTCAGTTGAAGGGTGGTTTCACAAATTGTGAGTTCGTGACCAGAATACGGGGCAGGACACGGCAGAATCACAAAGAGAACAAACTAACAAAATTAACTACTTTCGTCTTCTTCAGTATTCGGCTCTTTACGTCAACGGCTGTATCAATACTCGGCTTCGGCTCAAACTTCGTCTATTTTTCAAATACAAAATAACTTCTGTCGTCAGATGTTGCGTCCTTTCGTCTGATCTTAAAAACAACACAACGCCCTACTTATGAGACAAATAATATTGCACACCTAAAATTAACCAATAGCATTACAAGATAAAACTGTTCACATGATGTTATTTACGTGATCACTTGTTATGCCTGGGATTCCCCTTTTAAACTTTGCCCTAAAAACAACAACAGGCTTGACCAGTCTCGTAACATAACTCCCCCCTTCGAAATCAAGCGTCCTCGCTTGAGTCAGTGAATACGCCTGTTGCTAGGTGACAAAATCAGCATTCATTGCTTTTATCTTCTGTAACACAATATCACCACTTTCGTCAAATGTTTGTTGTCTTGTGTCTTGAGACATAACAAATGGATCTTTGTTGACTTGTGTTGAAACAATACCAATCAGCTTCTGAGTGACACCGACAATAGCACGAGTTACCAAATCACGTTCGAGATAATCCCCTACTTCCTCTGAGGCATCCATCTTTTTGTCTTCACTTTCACGCCAACTTTGACTCATTAACTTTTCAAGATCAGCGGCAATATTACGCAAGCGATTTATTTCCTTTCCTACCAGAGTTAAAAAATCAACTTCTTCTATCGTACTACCCAGCAAATAGGGCGGTTCTTGAGACTGAATTCCAACCTTAGAGACTTTAACAAGGTCCGTAGATTTTACATGAAGAGCTTCTTCAACTTGCGGGCTTTGTTCAACTTGCGGGATTTGTTCTTGAGAAGCCCAGACTGCATTAAACTTGTGTATGTTGTGTTTTTCAATCTGATCAGGTGGCAAAACGTAGCGGCGATTTCTACAATATTTGGCAACATGTCCCACACGTAAACAACAGTTGCAAACAGGCTGTCCATCGGTAGTGCGCAAATTTCTTGGGCATCTCCTCTGCAACCTTTGGGTGAACTGAACGTCACAATTAGAATTGAGACCTTGCATCTCGAATGTCGTTGAATTCCTCCTCATTGAATGAAATCGTCCTCACACAGGGCACCAATGTAAAACCACTGTTTTATTCGTTTCGTTTCTCAGTTCTGGTCTGAAGGGTGGTTTCACAAGTTGTGAGTTCGTGACCAGAATACGGGGCAGGACACGGCAGAATCACAAAGAGAACAAACTAACAAAATTAACTACTTTCGTCTTCTTCAGTATTCGGCTCTTTACGTCAACGGCTGTATCAATACTCGGCTTCGGCTCAAACTTCGTCTATTTTTCAAATACAAAATAACTTCTGTCGTCAGATGTTGCGTCCTTTCGTCTGATCTTAAAAACAACACAACGCCCTACTTATGAGACAAATAATATTGCACACCTAAAATTAACCAATAGCATTACAAGATAAAACTGTTCACATGATGTTATTTACGTGATCACTTGTTATGCCTGGGATTCCCCTTTTAAACTTTGCCCTAAAAACAACAACAGGCTTGACCAGTCTCGTAACAATAGCCTTACCTTTTGCCCAAAAATCAGTAATTTCAAAATGGGCCTATTCTCACCCAAGGGGTCACACTGAAATCTCAAAATAACGCATGAAAACTCCATTCTTTACCCCCACGGGATCTGCTTAGCTATGTGTGTAGCCCCTTGAGGCTCAAGCAAGGTATTTAAAGCTTAGAATTGGTTTATTCCGTCTCTTTCTACGCAACAAGCAGTCACACGTGTAAAAGCTCTCGCTTCAGTTATGTCGTGAAAGAACCGTCGCCGACATAGCCCAAGCCCTTTGGAGCAGGTACCTGATATCGAAGTCGAAATATACTAGGCATTTATGAAGATGAAATACAACAGCCAGCTAACCAGGTAGCTGAAGTTTCTTTACAACGAGTTCGGCAAGCAGTGGAAAGCCAGCAGACCGAGCCAGTAGCAAGTGCTGTAAGCTAATATCAATATTCATTCTATCATTTAGGCCCATTTTTCAATCAATAATCTGCGTCTCGTTCGTTGTCTCGAACATCGTAGGATATCCCGCTCTTTACCTTACTATAGGTTTTATTATGCTTGCTTGGGCTTTATATGCGTTTCTTTGTGCGGGTTACTCCATTTATTTTGCAATGGAAAGCTCTCTCGGTATTTTTGCATAAAAACACAACACCACGTGCTGTTTTTTCAATGTGCCAGTAGGTCCCAGCTGCAAAAATATTTCTTGTATAATTTTACAGAGACATCATTTAGCGACATTTTCGTAACAGTTGTAAAAAGGACTTTTTGATTACGAAGGGAGCTTTGTCTTACGTACATCTTTTTTAAAATTTCATCTTTTTGCCAAAATTTCATTTATAAGTTGAAGGGCACCGCTTATTAGCATAAATCTTCCTTACTGTTTACAACCAAAGAGAATTTTATTTGTCAATTTGAAGAGCACCGTCTAGCGTACATCTTCGTTACGGTAGCCAAATAGAATTTTATTTATGGATTTGAAAGAGCACTGTCTTGGGTAAATCTTCGTTACGGTAGCCAAAAAGATTTTTATTTATGAATTTGAAAGAGCACCGTCTAGCGTATATCTTCGTTACGGTAGCCATAATGTGTGTGTGATTTGGTTGTTATATAATTTTATGTGGCCAGTGTCCGATGGAATTTTTAGTAAACATTTCTCGTTCCTTAAGTAATCTCTGTGTAACTCCCTAAAACCTAGTTGTTAATTTTGATTTATTTTTCTCCTTAGTTAATAAGTCGCTCCTAGCCACTTGGGGGTTTATCTAAAAACCTTTACACTCGGTCTGTGGCTGGGTTCCTTGTGGCTGGGCTGCGTGACCCCCTACCCTATTGCTAAGTTAATAAAACCTATTTATAAAATTAAATTTATTAAATATTGTTCTCTAATATTGCAAGATGTCATTCTTTATCAACATTAAGCAGTAGGAGGGCGCTCAGCCCAGTCTCAAGGAACATCAGCAATGCAAATATCAAACGACCCTTGTGGGGATTCACTGACCTTTTGCAAGTCTTTCACATATTTAATGTTTTCCGCCAAATAATTTTTAAAGAGCACCGTTTAGCGTACATCTTCGTTACGGTAGCCGAAGAGAATTTGATTTACGAATTTGAAAGAGCACCGTTTAGCGTACATCTTCGTTACGGTAGCCAAAGAGTATTTGATTTATGGATTTGAAAGAGCACCGTTTAGCGTACATCTTCGTTACGGTAGCCAAAGAGAATTTGATTTATGAATTTGCAAGAGCACCGTCTAGCGTAAATCTTCGTTACGGTAGCCAAAGAGAATTTGATTTATGAATTTTTAAGAGCACCGTCTAGCGTATATCTTCGTTACGGTAGCCAAAGAGAATTTGATTTATGAATTTGAAAGAGCACCGTTTAGCGTACATCTTCGTTACGGTAGCCAAAGAGAATTTGATTTATGAATTTGAAATAGCACCTATGAATTTGCAAGAGCACCGTCTAGCGTAAATCTTCGTTACGGTAGCCAAAGAGAATTTGATTTATGAATTTGAAAGAGCACCGTTTTAGCGTACATCTTCGTTACGGTAGCCAAAGAGAATTTGATTTATGAATTTGAAAGAGCTCCGTCTAGCGTATATCTTCGTTACGGTAGCCAAAGAGAATTTGATTTATGAATTTGAAAGAGCACCGTTTAGCGTACATCTTCGTTACGGTAGCCAAAGAGAATTTGATTTATGAATTTGCAAGAGCACCATCTAGCGTAAATCTTCGTTACGGTAGCCAAAGAGAATTTGATTTATGAATTTGAAAGAGCACCGTTTAGCGTACATCTTCGTTACGGTAGCCAAAGAGAATTTGATTTATGAATTTGCAAGAGCACCGTCTAACGTAAATCTTCGTTACGGTAGCCAAAGAGAATTTGATTTATGAATTTGAAAGAGCACCGTTTTAGCGTACATCTTCGTTACGGTAGCCAAAGAGAATTTGATTTATGGATTTGAAAGAGCACCGTTTAGCGTACATCTTCGTTACGGTAGCCAAAGAGAATTTGATTTATGATTTTGAAAGGGCACCGTCTAGCGTATACCTTCGTTACGGTAGCCAAAGAGAATTTGATTTATGAATTTGAAAGAGCACCGTTTTAGCGTACATCTTCGTTACGGTAGCCAAAGAGAATTTGATTTATGAATTTGAAGGAGCACCGTCTAGCGTAAATCTTCGTTACGGTAGCCAAAGAGAATTTGATTTATGAATTTGAAAGAGCACCGTTTAGCGTACATCTTCGTTACGGTAGCCAAAGAGAATTTGATTTATGAATTTGAAAGAGCACCGTTTTAGCGTACATCTTCGTTACGGTAGCCAAAGAGAATTTGATTTATGAATTTGCAAGAGCACCGTCTAGCGTAAATCTTCGTTACGGTAGCCAAAGAGAATTTGATTTATGAATTTGAAAGAGCACCGTTTAGCGTACATCTTCGTTACGGTAGCCAAAGAGAATTTGATTTATGAATTTGAAAGAGCACCGTCTAGCGTATATCTTCGTTACGGTAGCCAAAGAGAATTTGATTTATGAATTTGAAAGAGCACCGTCTAGCGTATATATTCGTTACGGTAGCCAAAGAGAATTTGATTTATGAATTTGCAAGAGCACCGTCTAGCGTATATATTCGTTACGGTAGCCAAAGATAATTTGATTTATGAATTTGAAAGAGCACCGTTTTTGCGTATTACGGTAGCCAAAGAGAATTTGATTTATGAATTTGAAAGAGCACCGTTTTTGCGTATTACGGTAGCCAAAGAGAATTTGATTTATGAATTTGAAAGAGCACCGTCTAGCGTATATCTTCGTTACGGTGGCCAAAGTGAATTTGATTTATGAATTTGAAAGAGCACCGTTTAGCGTACACTTCGTTACGGTAGCCAAAGAGAATTTGATTTATGAATTTGAAAGAGCACCGTCTAGCGTATATATTCTTATACATCTTTGTTACGGTAGCCAAAGGGAATTCTGATTTATGAATTTGAAAGAGCACCGTTTAGCGTAAGTCTTCGTTTCGGTAGCCAAAAAGAACTTGATTTATGAATTTTAAAGAGCACTGTTTAGCGTTAATTTACATTTTATGCAGACTTTGTCCACAAGAGATTTGCTAAACCTATTGTTACACCCTTTTTTGTCACTTCTTTTGACCCAAAAGCTCCAGTTTACGCTGTTTCGTGCAATGATGAAAGTCACTCGAATCAATGCTTGCATTTGAGCTTTAATTTCGTATGTCTTATGACGTATGACATTGTTCGTCGATGGTGGTTTCACATAGTTGCAGTGCTTCATATCGACTCCAGCTTGGCTCAAACATTCCTAAAGTTATGACTTATAAGACGAAATAATGCCATGCTCGATAAGGCCCCCCCTTGACGTATAAAATCGGTAGCTTATGGTGGCCCTTGATTGTTCTAAAGATTTTATCTGTTGCAGTTGTTTTTTTTTTTTTTTTTTTTTTTTTTTTTTTTTTTTTTTTTTTTTTTTTTTTTTTTTTTTCTATGCAATCCAAGCACAATTACAGTCAATGCAAAATTGGAAAAAAAAAATAGATAAAACTACTGCACTACACACGGGAGACACGAAATGTGCCTCTGTCTCATAGACTCCTGTGAGCTTTAGTCAGTCCCATTCTGATGATAACACAAATTTCAAAGGCCTTTGTTTGCCAAGAATGTTTCCGTTTTTCGCATCTGATTTTTTCTAGTATCTATCTTTAAGTGCAACTTTCCTTTAACAATATCCATCAAATGGTTTCAATATTTTTGCACAATGATTCGGAGATTCTAAACTGCAATGTTTTTTCCTGCCGTCTTCTTTTTGGATCATTGCTTGTTTATGATCTACAAGTTACCCTTGTTATCTCCGATTTCCCCTAGCACATATTTCGCCCAGTGGTATCCTTCTTAGCAGTTTATAACCTTGTTTTTGTCTCAGTAGAAAAACAAAATCATGAGGTGATATCCTTTATATCCTCCTAGCAATATACTTGGATGGCATACAAAACCTTTTGCAATGGGATTTGCTTGCATTCAGACTGTTCTTTTAACTATTGCAGGCCGCACTTACAGTTGCTAGAATGCGGGAATCGGCCGTTAGCTACAGGCGATGCTGTTGACAGAATAATTCTGGTTTCCACTTCTGTAATAAATGTAACAGTCAGTAAGGTCCTCCTCACGCTAACATTCAACCTACAACTTGTTGAGGTAGATGAACAATGTATCGTGGATAGACGGAATATATTCATTTTGGTGCATGTGCAGCGAGCAGTCTTGGCCAGTTTTTCCATCACAAAAGCTCTTTAAAGGCTTCATTACATTGTTTATCTTAATGTACTACATATGTAATTCTCGATTAAAACTTCAAAATTTCAACTTTACACTTTCTTGGGTAAAATATATTGTAGATTCCAGCTCTGTAAACGAAAATCTCCCTGGGTCACTAATTTCTGAATTATGGACCAACATTCTAACAGTTGGTCAACAAATCATTCCCTGACAAGGCCCTAGCAACGGCTATTTTGTTAACTATTTGGAGGCCGAATTTCGAATTTTGGGCTTGAGGTCTGCAATACTTCTCTGCCTTCTATTCCACCATTCCATTTTCAACGTGAATAGGAGGCTCTAGCATAATGGTTGAGTGGTTGAGAGTTCAAAATATTTGTATAAACAAGTAATTAGAGTAGAATATATTTATATTTATACGCACTTTTATGCGATTTGAAATAAGCACGACGTTCGAGCCAGGCCCGATACCAGCCTTAATTCTTAGAGGGGCAAAGAACCAAAATTTTCCGACGCTCTAAAGTCAACAACAACAACAGCAACAACCCCAATTTTAGGAACATACGTTAAAACATGCACGAAAAGACTGATGTGCTCCTTTAATGACTAGATTTTGGAACTATTTTGTAGTTTCAACGTTGCAGCCTTCAACATTGGTCAATATGAAGGAAAAAATGCTGTAGATTCAAAATCCATGTTAAATTTTATCCTCGAAAGACAATAAATTCATGTTCTATGCATCATTGTCCCAGTGAAATCTTCTAAATGTGGGCCTGTAACAACAACAAAATCCGACAAGTGGAGTAAAATTTCCGACAAATGGCCTTGCTCCGCCCCCCAGCCCTCCCCCCCCCCCCCCCCACTGGCTTCGGCCACGGTTCGAGCATAGCCCGTTATCAAGCCTCAATATTTATCAAGATATTTGTAGCGAACAAGAAGTAAAGTTGAGTTATGATATTCATCGGCAACGATCGTAATATCAGCCAAGAATGGGAAATAAAGATATTGATGAAGGGGGGAAAAAAACTCACAAGCAGCTTTATCATGAAAATGGATTTTTCAGAGGCCGTGAACGATCCGAAGAGCAAGGCGAAAAGCACCTTTCAACCTCCTCAAAATCTGCCTAGTTAGGCGCACAAAATGAAGTTGAAAATGGCATTCTGGCCTACTTTGAAATTGGTCACGCAAAGAGAAACCATTTTTGAAACCAATTGAAACCATTTTTCCGAACTTCTTGACCTTACATTTTCAAAGATACACATTTAGGTCTTCCGAATTCAGGTTAAGTTAAATAATTTATCCATTTCTTGCTTGCTGTGATGAAATTTTTTAATATGAGGTCTAACTTTGCTGCATGCTTGACTAAAAAAAGAATTTTCTCTAATTTCGAATTAGTTGACTTAAGATTTGTTGTTTGCCTTTCATGGTAGTCTCCATAGTTCATATAACTGACATACAAAATTTGGCAATTATTTGTAATTCCACGCAGAGTTGGGAACAAAACATCTTGGTAATTGTCCGTCCGACAGAAAAAAGAGAGGATTTACTTTTCCCAAAACAAATGGTAGTGATAAGCCACGGAATTTTGTTGGAGCTATCTCCCAACTTGCTAATTTGTTTGGAGGAATCACCTTTGCACGAAAAAAAGTATCTACAGCCTTTAAATTTTGACTAAAGAGCGTGTCCGTCCGACAGTTGCTGGTGTGTACTTTTCACAGTACTCTTCAATTATGCAACAGTGCATACAGCAATTGGAGTTGCTCACAATGGGAACAGCAGGAATTGTTCGCAATACGTTTTGAAGATTAATTCAGCATTGTTTTGTTTCAAACATATTTTTTATAAAACCTGTCGGACGGACTTTCGTTATATTTTTTATCCACAATAGAAGTCAATAATGTGTCCCAATGTTAAAAAGTGGACATTACTGTGTCATGAATAGGTAGAAAGTATGCATCAAAAATAGATTTATGCGTATTTTGGCACCAAACTCTCCATTCTGAAAATCTGTCGGACGGACATTCCAATAAGATAATGCTTATCTTGTGCCTGGGCCAACGATAACACCAATCGAGTATGTGGAACCTACGCAGCGCCATGTTGTTATTAATTTAGAATTACTTCTGTTTGTGTTTTCAGAAGTTCAATTTTGCAGTACGTTTTTGTCCATCCGACATGTCCATCTGACACGTTTGTTATCTTTTTTTTTTTTTTTGACGAACAAGTTGTTATTTTTCTAAGTGTTACATGAGTTACATTGTCAGCAATAGACAATACCATAGAACAGTTACAGTCTTTTGTGAGCTATGCTTAATGCTGAGATAGAATTGAGGTTGAAGTAACTATTTTTGCACATGTGCATTTTCTATCTAGTCCATCCGACATGTCGATGTTCTTCGTTATTCCCAGAGCAACATTCGTTTTGAAAACAAATCAGTTTCTTGTTTTCATTACCCTTTGGATGCTTTATATCATGCAAGGTTACATTATGGTCTTACATCAAAGCTAAGAATTTGGTAGGCTTCCAAAGTATCTAATGTCCATCCGACAGATTTTTGAATTAAAAAATAGGCCCTTCTTTCTGCAAGTGCAAAGAAACTAAAATTATGCACTACTTCTGGCCCCTTTCCACAAAAGCAAGGAAAGGAAATCATGGAGAAACAAACTAAGATCAACAAAAAAGGCTATGAAGACCAAGGGAAAAGAGTAAGAGAGGGAGACATTCAAATATCAAGTCACGAAATACTGATCTTTCATTTCAGTTTTTACAAGATTGCACTTTTTGCATTTTTTTTTTTGGGAAATTATATAACAATAATCAATAGAAGATTTCAGACTCAAATTTGGCGTGTGGCTTCGTCAACCTATGCTGCATCTACCGAACCAAAACATTTTTCAACGGAAGCACATACCCAGTGGCATCATATCCATAAAATTTCAGCTTTGTATCATTTGCAATTAATTTCTAAGAATTTAGAAAAATCTAAACATTATGCATACGGCATTCAAACAGGAATGTATCAAGGATGAATCTTCATTTTTTGACGGAGTTAGAGCTGATCAAAAGTAATACATATGTGGTACCTAATTTCTGTTTTTGCAGGGGTTGGTTTTTTCTGAGTTATGGAGTAGATAGCTTTGAGGTTTTATGGTATAGCTATATTTTGCTACTAATGTTTCATCTTTCTTTGTATTCTCTGCATGGTACATTACCGAAATTGTGACTTCCGAAGCACTCGGGTATCTTAGTTGATTTGAGAGGGAGAGTGACTAATTGGATGAGAATAGGTTACTATTCTCACCCAAGGGGTCACACTGAAATCTCAAAATAACGCATGAAAACTCCATTCTTTACCCCCACGGGATCTGCTTAGCTATGTGTGTAGCCCCTTGAGGCTCAAGCAAGGTATTTAAAGCTTAGAATTGGTTTATTCCGTCTCTTTCTACGCAACAAGCAGTCACACGTGTAAAAGCGACCCACCTCTCCTCCCTCGGCGACGGTTCTTTCCGCCAACAGTGGCCATTTCCACTTCACTTTTCAACTATTACAGTATTTGCAGTTTTCCTATTTTTTTCTTATGTGTGTCATGGGCTTAAAGGCAAAAAGGGGCATTAACTGGGGACAATAGGCCTTTAAGCCTAGAAAAGTGAAGTGAAAATTGTCCATTAGTCACAATTCCTCTCAAATAGCGATCTTCCTTCGCACTCGGGTATCTTAGTTGATTTGAGAGGGAGAGTGACTAATTGGATGAGAATAGGTTACTATTTTTGCAAGAAAGCAAAGGCTATAGCCTTACTTTTTGCCCAAAAAATCAGTAATTTTGAAATGGGCCTATTTTTGCAAAAAAGCAAAGGTTGTAGCCTTACTTTTTGCTCAAAAATCAGTAATTTCAAAATGGGCCTATTTTTGCAAAAAAGCAAAGGCTATAGCCTTACTTTTTGCCCAAAAATCAGTAATTTCGAAATGGGCCTATTTTTGCAAAAAAGCAAAGGCTATAGCCTTACTTTTTGCCCAAAAATCAGTAATTTTGAAATGGGCCTATTTTTGCAAAAAAGCAAAGGCTATAGCCATGCTTTTTGCCCAAAAATTTGTAATTTCGAAATGGGCCTATTTTTGCAAAAAAGCAAAGGTTGTAGCCTTATTTTTTGCCAAAAAATCAGTAACTTCAAAATGGGCCTATTTTTGCAGAAAAGCAAAGGCTATAGCCTTACTTTTTGCCCAAAAATCAGTAATTTCAAAATGGGCCTATTTTTGCAAAAAACAAAGGCTATAGCCTTACTTTTTGCCCCAAAATCACTATTTTTGAAATGGGCCTATTTTTGCAAAAAAGCAAAGGCTATAGCCTTGCTTTTTGCCCAAAAATTTGTAATTTCGAAATGGGCCTATTTTTGCAAAAAAGCAAAGGTTGTAGCGTTATTTTTTGCCAAAAAATCAGTAACTTCAAAATGGGCCTATTTTTGCAGAAAAGCAAAGGCTATAGCCTTACTTTTTGCCCAAAAATCAGTAATTTCAAAATGGGCCTATTTTTGCAAAAAAGCAAAGGCTATAGCCTTACTTTTTGCCCCAAAATCACTATTTTAGAAATGGGCCTATTTTTGCAAAAAAACAAAGGCTGTAGCCTTCCATTTTGCCCAAAAATCAGTAATTTCAAAATGGGCCTATTTTTGCAAAAAAAGCAAAGGCTATAGCCTTACTTTTTGCCCAAAAATCAGTAATTTTGAAATGGGCCTATTTTTGCAAAAAAGCAAAGGCTATAGCCTTGCTTTTTGCCCAAAAATTTGTAATTTCGAAATGGGCCTATTTTTGCAAAAAAGCAAAGGCTGTAGCCTTACTTTTTGCTCAAAAATCAGTAACTTCAAAATGGGCCTATTTTTGCAAAAAAGCAAAGGCTATAGCCTTACTTTTTGCCCAAAAATCAGTAATTTCGAAATGGACCTATTTTTGCAAAAAAGCAAAGGCTATAGCCTTGCTTTTTGCCCAAAAATTTGTAATTTCGAAATGGGCCTATTTTTGCAAAAAAGCAAAGGCTGTAGCCTTACTTTTTGCTCAAAAATCAGTAACTTCAAAATGGGCCTATTTTTGCAAAAAAGCAAAGGCTATAGCCTTACTTTTTGCCCAAAAATCAGTAATTTCGAAATGGACCTATTTTTGCAAAAAAGCAAAGGCTATAGCCTTACTTTTTGCTCAAAAATCAGTAATTTTGAAATGGGCCTATTTTTGCCAAAAAGCAAAGGATATAGCCTTGCTTTTTGCCCAAAAATTTGTAATGTCGAAATGGGCCTATTTTTGCAAAAAAGCAAAGGTTGTAGCCTTATTTTTTGCCCAAAAATCAGTAACTTCAAAATGGGCCTATTTTTGCAAAAAATCAAAGGCTATAGCCTTACTTTTTGCCCAAAAATCAGTAATTTCAAAATGGGCCTATTTTTGCAAAAAAGCAAAGGCTATAGCCTTACTTTTTGCCCAAAAATCAGTAATTTTGAATTGGGCCTATTTTTGCAAAAAAGCAAAGGCTATAGCCTTGCTTTTTGCCCAAAAATTTGTAATTTCGAAATGGGCCTATTTTTGCAAAAAAGCAAAGGTTGTAGCCTTATTTTTTGCCAAAAAATCAGTAACTTCAAAAATGGGCCAATTTTTGCAGAAAAGCAAAGGCTATAGCCTTACTTTTTGCCCAAAAATCGGTAATTTCAAAATGGGCCTATTTTTGCAAAAAAGCAAAGGCTATAGCCTTACTTTTTGCCCAAAAATCAGTAATTTCAAAATGGGCCTATTTTTGCAAAAAGGCAAAGGCTATAGCCTTACTTTTTGCCCCAAAATCACTATTTTAGAAATGGGCCTATTTTTTTCAAAAAAACAAAGGCTGTAGCCTTCCATTTTGCCCAAAAATCAGTAATTTCGAAATGGGCCTATTTTTGCAAAAAAAGCAAAGGCTATAGCCTTACTTTTTGCCCAAAAATCAGTAATTTCGAAATGGGCCTATTTTTGCAAAAAAGCAAAGTCTGTGGCCTTATTTATTGCCCAAAAATCAGTAATTTCAAAATGGGCCAATTCTTGCAAAAAAGTGCAGCATTCTACGCAGTAAATGTGTGTTAACGCTAAGGCCGCTCATTTTGTCAGCATAGACCCCCTGCGTTTGTGTAATCTCCTGCCCATACCCCTCGCTCCCAGTCCATGCATTCCTCATCGTGTTTGCATGCTTTCGGTTCGGCCAAATCTTGTTCACGAAATTTGTTTTCAAGATGATATCCGAAGGTATCATTCGTATCAGAATGATGGCTCATGGAAGAATGCTCTATTTGAAGATGGTTTTATCTCGTCGTGCAGCCATGTTGATGTTGGCCTAAAAGAGCATCACAGTTCGTAGTTCTGGATTCGCCTTCCATTGTCTAGGCCATTTGCCTTGCGTCATATAATCGATCAAGAACAGCGTGTTATCCATCACTCTCTCCTGGTTGCATTATTCATGGCATTTGTATATCAACTCCATCTGCTATTTCAATACCTGGAGAAAGATGATGCCTGAAGTGTAATGGACTAGAAAACCGAAGCTGCGACGAAGTGTAGCTTAGCTTATAGCCATTATTCCCAACCAACATCATCTGGCGCCACTCACACTGTCATATTCACGAACCCAAATTGAAAGAGGCGTTCCATTTGTTGTTGTGCCCATAAAGTACAAATTTCAAGCAAATAGAAATGCTTCACAATTTAATGACAATTCTCAACATCAGAGGTAGGATTCAAGAAGAAAATGTAAGAATAGCAACTCATTGAAGGCCTGTCATCATACTTCTTGACAAAAACACAGATTGCTCTTATTATCTGTCACTTCATCATAGTCAACAACGTTACCGAAATCTTGTTATATGTAAGTGGAAGTTGATAATGAAGCCAGACAAAATCTACCCAACCAAAAGCAGTCCCCAACAGGAGTAAGACATCAAGTACAGTTCCTGAGCAAATTAACGGTGTGCTTTGTTTGGCATTCATCAGTGCAACTTTCAGCCAGACCACAATAACAATGTCAATACTCTATGGTTCTAAATGAATACAAGTGGCAACATTTATTTACTGCTGGTGTAAACTTTCAGCCAGACCACAAGAACAATGTCAATACTCTATGGTTCTAAATGAATACAAGTGGCAACATTTATTTACTGCTGGTGTACTGCTGACCACTCAGTTCTACCTTCTCCAAGTCAAATGCTTGTCAGTCGAATATTGGCATTATTTCTTGGGCAATTCATGCGAAGCAGGGATCTCAAATACTGCAACATGAAGATTTGGAAATATAAAGGTAATGCAATGAATGCCAAATGATAAAGTACAAATTCTTGTCCTTACAGGGCATTAGTGAGTTTCAATTTAAAGCAACAAGGGCCTACATTCTTGTTTTCAGCATATCGGTTTGATTCAACTTTTATCACAAGTATTAAAAATATCAAGCAAGTGTCACAACAGCCTAGATGAAGGATTCAGATCTAATGCCCTGTTTCTTTGGAAAAGTTTTGTGATTGTGAAGTGAGGAGTTTTTTGGAGACAGCAATATGAAGGAGTTCTTATCCTCTGTCCAGCTATACAAATTACAAGAAGCACAAGAAATGACCGTCAAATGAAACAACAGCAGTGACCAATGTTGACATGAAACATATGCAACCCACCCCCTCCCCTTCACCTACCCCATACTTCTTTGTTTTCTTGCAGATACAGTATACTGTACTTCAAACAATGATGCAAAGTTTAGGCAACACAAAAATTAAAGTCTTTGCAAGGAATGAGATCTATTGATCTACTGTATCTACCTATTAATGTTCATTAACCAATTATAGGTTCATTAGGCACAGGTTCGTTACTGGTTGGCGACTATAACCTGCGCTAGATATATGGATAATATTATTTGCAGATTATAGATAAAAAAATGTGAAGCAATTCAACAAAAGTAGGAAGGGTGCTCCAATGTACAGTAAAGGTATATTAAACGCCAGCCCCTATTGAGCACTCCCCACCCCTCTCTTCTCTTCTTCTCTGCAGGTTCACACAAATGGAATTCATCATGTAATTGTCAGTAGTGTTTCAGGTACATAGAGAACAGAAACAATAGCCACCCTCCTCCACCCCTTTGTTCCTTGTTTTTCCTTGCAGCTCAAGTAGGTTCACAACTTCAATGCCTAAAGTGATAGGCCAACGACAAGAATTGAAATCCTTGTAAAAAAGAAGTTCAAAAGTAATGCAGGATTTTAAAGGAACATAATTGTGCAGTTCAATTTTCCCCCAGTTACCACCCCTCCTCTTTATGCATCTTTGTGTGTTTATTTATTTGCAGGCCTAACAGTCAACCAGCTCTATGCAAAGCCTTTCAGGCAGCAATCAAAGATAGATTTGATTGATAGAAAATATTCACAACAATATGCCACAGAAAACTACAACAGAATGAAATTGTCATCAAATAGGAAGATTCCGCTAAATCAGCCTAACACCTGTCACACTGTCAAAACATATCAATGTACCCTCATTGTTCCATTTTTTCTAATGATTTCTTTGTTGCAGCTAGTGTCCCTTGATTTAAGCCAAAAGTTATTCTTAGACCAGCATATGCTCGCTTTTGCTATCTTTTCAACAGGTTTACAGAGTTGCAAGAGACACACGTAGCTCACAAGGAAGACCACATGCAACTGGCTATGTCAGTCTATCCTGAGAAAGATTCAACAAGAAAAGGTGACTTTACTAGGACATCTCCACCGTACACATAAGGTACTCGCTAGTGATCAGGTGAAAGAATAGGAGAGGACGGCAAAGGGTTAACAACGTTATAAAAAAAAAAAATGTTGCCTAGTTCTTTCCCGTGGTCCCCGTCCCCGGCCGCGGCTTCTTGCCAAGTCAAAAGTCAAGTAGTTCGTGGTTAATCGGTCGGTCGGCAAAAAATCAAAGGCATGCTTTGGGGGTATCTTGGCAGTAGGGCCACCATTATGGTGGCTCTGAGAATATGATTTTGGTCACGATAGCAATAAAGTCCAATCAACAGTCAACAGTCATGGCTATTAATCACCGGTCTTGTTTAAAAGAGATCAGGGCAGCGTTGAAGAAAGTTGAAGCAAGCTGAAACCTGTGACCCCGGCAAGACACCGGTCTTGTTTCAAAGAGGTCAGGGCAGCGTTGAAGAAAGTTGAAATAGGCTGTAACCTGTGACCCCGGCAAGACACCGGTCTTGTTTAAAAGAGGTCAAGGCAGCCATGAAATAAAGCATATGTACAAATGCCAAAGATACGACCCCAAAAGCTGCCAATGATAAGTGAAAAGGGGAATACAGTCTCTTATTTTGTGTTGGGCGTTCTCAGCGGCCGTCGAGCGTTAAGTGCAGCATTCTACGCAGTAAATGTGTGTTAACGCTAAGGCCGCTCATTTTGTCAGCATAGACCCCCTGCGTTTGTGTAATCTCCTGCCCATACCCCTCGCTCCCAGTCCATGCATTCCTCATCGTGTTTGCATGCTTTCGGTTCGGCCAAATCTTGTTCACGAAATTTGTTTTCCACCCTCCCTCCCTCGAGTCATGGCTATTGTTTACGGCCCCGTAGTCCAGTACCCCATTGGGTCGTATCTGAAGTCCCTTAAATCGCATATGGATTGCCCTAATAGGCAGTCCGTTATCCAACCCAGTAGGGCCACCATTATGGTGGCTCTGAGTATATGATTTTGGTCACGATAGCAATAAAGTCCAATCAACAGTTATCCGTTCTGATGAGCGTCATTAATTAGTCTGTATTTAGCCTGTATGTTAATTTGTTATGTTTAAAGAAATAGCTGTAACCCATGATCCCGGCAAGACACCGGTCTTGTTTCAAAGAGATCAGGGCAGCGTAAAAGAAAGTTGAAGAAAGCTGGAACCCGTGATCCCGGCAAGACACCGGTCTTGTTTCAAAGAGATCAGGGCAGCGTAAAAGAAAGTTGAAAAAAAAAAGAAAAAAAAAAAAAAAAAAAAAAAAAGCTGGAACCCGTGATCCCGGCAGGACACCGGTCTTGTTTAAAAGAGATCAGGGCAGCGTTGAAGAAAGTTGAAGCAAGCTGAAACCTGTGACCCCGGCAAGACACCGGTCTTGTTTCAAAGAGGTCAGGGCAGCGTTGAAGAAAGTTGAAATAGGCTGTAACCTGTGACCCCGGCAAGACACCGGTCTTGTTTAAAAGAGGTCAAGGCAGCCATGAAATAAAGCATATGTACAAATGCCAAAGATACGACCCCAAAAGCTGCCAATGATAAGTGAAAAGGGGAATACAGTCTCTTACTTTGTGTTGGGCGTTCTCAGCGGCCGTCGAGCGTTAAGCAAAGGGTATAGCCTTACTTTTTGCCCAAAAATCCATAATTTCAAAATAGGCCTATTTTTGCAAAATAGCAAAGGCTATAGCCTTACTTTTTGCCCAAAAATCAGTAATTTCGAAATGGGCCTATTTTTGCAAAAAAGCAAAGGCTATAGCCTTGCTTTTTGCCCAAAAATTTGTAATTTCGAAATGGGCCTATTTTTGCAAGAAAGCAAAGGCTATAGCCTTACTTTTTGCCCAAAAATCAGTAATTTCGAAATGGGCCTATTTTTGCAAAAAAGCAAAGGCTATAGCCTTACTTTTTGCCCAAAAATCAGTAATTTCGAAATGGGCCTATTTTTGCAAAAAAGCAAAGGCTGTAGCCTTACTTTTTGCCCAAAAATCAGTAATTTCAAAATGGGCCTATTTTTGCAAAATAGCAAAGGCTATAGCCTTACTTTTTGCCCAAAAATTCAGTAATTTCAAAATGGGCCAATTTTTGCAAACAAGCAAAGGCTATAACCTTACTTTTTGCCCAAAAATCAGTAATTTCAAAATGGGCCTATTTTTGCAAAAAAAGCAAAGGCTATAGCCTTACTTTTTGCCCAAAAATCAGTAATTTCGAAATGGGCCTATTTTTGCAAAAAAGCAAAGGCTATAGCCTTGCTTTTTGCCCAAAATTTTGTAATTTCGAAATGGGCCTATTTTTGCAAAAAAGCAAAGGCTATAGCCTTGCTTTTTGCCCAAGAATTTGTAATTTCGAAATGGGCCTATTTTTGCAAAAAAGCAAAGGTTGTAGCCTTATTTTTTGCCAAAAAATCAGTAACTTCAAAATGGGCCTATTTTTGCAGAAAAGCAAAGGCTATAGCCTTACTTTTTGCCCAAAAATCAGTAATTTCTAAATGGGCCGATTTTTGCAAAAAAAGCAAAGGCTATAGCCTTACTTCTTGCCGAAAAATCAGTAATTTCGAAATGGGCCTATTTTTGCAAATAAAAGCAAAGGCTATAGCCTTGCTTTTTGCCCAAAATTTTGTAATTTCGAAATGGGCCTATTTTTGCAAAAAAGCAAAGGCTATAGCCTTGCTTTTTGCCCAAGAATTTGTAATTTCGAAATGGGCCTATTTTTGCAAAAAAGCAAAGGTTGTAGCCTTATTTTTTGCCAAAAAATCAGTAACTTCAAAATGGGCCTATTTTTGCAGAAAAGCAAAGGCTATAGCCTTACTTTTTGCCCAAAAATCAGTAATTTCAAAATGGGCCTATTTTTGCAAAAAAGCAAAGGCTATAGCCTTACTTTTTGCCCCAAAATCACTATTTTAGAAATGGGCCTATTTTTGCAAAAAAACAAAGGCTGTAGCCTTCCATTTTGCCCAAAAATCAGTAATTTCGAAATGGGCCTATTTTTGCAAAAAAAGCAAAGGCTATAGCCTTACTTTTTGCCCAAAAATCAGTAATTTTGAAATGGGCCTATTTTTGCAAAAAAGCAAAGGTTGTAGCCTTATTTTTTGCCCAAAAATCAGTAACTTCAAAATGGGCCTATTTTTGCAAAAAAAGCAAAGGCTATAGCCTTGCTTTTTGCCCAAAAATTAGTAATTTCGAAATGGGCCTATTTTTGCAAAAAAGCAAAGGCTGTAGCCTTATTTTTTGCCCAAAAATGCGTAACTTCAAAATGGGCCTATTTTTGCAAAAAAGCAAAGGCTATAGCCTTACTTTTTGCCCAAAATCAGTAATTTCAAAATGGGCCTATTTTTGCAAAAAAGCAAAGGCCTTGCTTTTTGCCTTGCTTTTTGCCCAAAAATTAGAAATTTCGAAATGGGCCTATTTTTGCAAAAAAGCAAAGGCTGTAGCCTTACTTTTTGCCCAAAAATCAGTAATTTCAAAATGGGCCTATTTTTGCAAAATAGCAAAGGCTATAGCCTTACTTTTTGCCCAAAGTTCAGTAATTTCAAAATGGGCCAATTTTTGCAAAAAAGCAAGGGCTATAGCCTTACTCTTTGCCCAAAAATCAGTAATTTCAAAATGGGCCTATTTTTGCAAAATAGCAAAGGCTATAGCCTTACTTTTTGCCCAAAATTCAGTAATTTCAAAATGGGCCAATTTTTGCAAAAAAAGCAAAGGCTGTAGCCTTACTTTTTGCCCAAAAATCCGTAATTTCAAAATGGGCCTATTTTTGCAAAATAGCAAAGGCTATAGCCTTACTTTTTACCCAAAAATCAGTAATTTTGAAATGGGCCTATTTTTGCAAAAAAGCAAAGGCTATAGCCATGCTTTTTGCCCAAAAATTTGTAATTTCGAAATGGGCCTATTTTTGCAAAAAAGCAAAGGTTGTAGCCTTATTTTTTGCCAAAAAATCAGTAACTTCAAAATGGGCCTATTTTTGCAGAAAAGCAAAGGCTATAGCCTTACTTTTTGCCCAAAAATCAGTAATTTCAAAATGGGCCTATTTTTGCAAAAAAGCAAAGGCTATAGCCTTACTTTTTGCCCCAAAATCACTATTTTAGAAATGGGCCTATTTTTTTCAAAAAAACAAAGGCTGTAGCCTTCCATTTTGCCCAAAAATCAGTAATTTCGAAATGGGCCTATTTTTGCAAAAAAAGCAAAGGCTATAGCCTTACTTTTTGCCCAAAAATCAGTAATTTCGAAATGGGCCTATTTTTGCAAAAAAGCAAAGTCTGTGGCCTTGCTTTTTGCCCAAGAATTTGTAATTTCGAAATGGGCCTATTTTTGCAAAAAAGCAAAGGTTGTAGCCTTATTTTTTGCCAAAAAATCAGTAACTTCAAAATGGGCCTATTTTTGCAGAAAAGCAAAGGCTATAGCCTTACTTTTTGCCCAAAAATCAGTAATTTCAAAATGGGCCTATTTTTGCAAAAAAGCAAAGGCTATAGCCTTACTTTTTGCCCCAAAATCACTATTTTAGAAATGGGCCTATTTTTGCAAAAAAACAAAGGCTGTAGCCTTCCATTTTGCCCAAAAATCAGTAATTTCGAAATGGGCCTATTTTTGCAAAAAAAGCAAAGGCTATAGCCTTACTTTTTGCCCAAAAATCAGTAATTTTGAAATGGGCCTATTTTTGCAAAAAAGCAAAGGCTATAGCCTTGCTTTTTGCCCAAAAATTTGTAATTTCGAAATGGGCCTATTTTTGCAAAAAAGCAAAGGTTGTAGCCTTATTTTTTGCCCAAAAATCAGTAACTTCAAAATGGGCCTATTTTTGCAAAAAAGCAAAGGCTATAGCCTTGCTTTTTGCCCAAAAATTTGTAATTTCGAAATGGGCCTATTTTTGCAAAAAAGCAAAGGATGTAGCCTTATTTTTTGCCAAAAAATCAGTAACTTCAAAATGGGCCTATTTTTGCAAAAAAGCAAAGGCGATAGGCTTACTTTTTGCCCAAAAGTCAGTAATTTCGAAATGGGCCTATTTTTGCAAAAAAGCAAAGGCTGTAGCCTTACTTTTTGCGCAAAAATCAGTAATTTCAAAATGGGCCTATTTTTGCAAAAAAGCAAAGGCTATAGCCTTACTTTTTGCCCAAAAATCAGTAATTTCGAAATGGGCCTATTTTTGCAAAAAAGCAAAGGCTATAGCCTTACTTTTTGCCCAAAAATCAGTAATTTTGAAATGGGCCTATTTTTGCAAAAAAGCAAAGGCTATAGCCTTGCTTTTTGCCCAAAAATTTGTAATTTCGAAATGGGCCTATTTTTGCAAAAAAGCAAAGGTTGTAGCCTTATTTTTTGCCCAAAAATCAGTAACTTCAAAATGGGCCTATTTTTGCAAAAAATCAAAGGCTATAGCCTTACTTTTTGCCCAAAAATCAGTAATTTCAAAATGGGCCTATTTTTGCAAAAAAGCAAAGGCTATAGCCTTACTTTTTGCCCCAAAATCACTATTTTAGAAATGGGCCTATTTTTGCAAGAAAACAAAGGCTGTAGCCTTCCATTTTGCCCAAAAATCAGTAATTTCGAAATGGGCCTAGTTTTGCAAATAAAAGCAAAGGCTATAGCCTTACCTTTTGTCCAAAAATCAGTAATTTCGAAATGGGCCTATTTTTGCAAAAAAGCAAAGGCTATAGCCTTACTTTTTGCCCAAAAATCAGTAATTTCAAAATGGGCCTATTTTTGCAAAAAAGCAAATGCTATAGCCTTACTTTTTGCCCCAAAAACTGGAATTTCGAAAAGGTCCTATTTTTGCAAAAAAGCAAAGGGGTTAGCCTTACTTTTTGACCAAAAATCGGCAATTTCAAAACGGGCCTATATTTTCAAAAAAGCGAAGGGGTTAGCCTTACTTTTTGCCCAAAAATCGGTATTTTCGAAAAAGGCCTACTTTTGCAAAAAAACAAAGGGGTTAGCCTTACTTTTTGCCCCAAAAATCGGTACTTTCAAAAAATGTTCTATTGTTGCAAAAAACAAAGAGGTTAATGAGGATGAGGGCGACCCTCGCGTAATCATTCTGCCTGCAAAATCTGAGGCCTTTTGAATGACAGTTTTGTTCATTAGGAACTCACAATCTGATGTTGCCATACAAAGTCTTCAAACTGTAGCAGGCATTTCGATTGGTCATTCCCAAAACAAGGATGGCTTTTGTATTCCTATTTTTGTCTTTTGCATCTTCTTGTCATGAGGTGATTCTTTGAGATTCAAAAGGGAACTAACAAAGTTAACAGCTGGCCCAGGCCAAGTAGGAATATAGTCCATTATATTTTACAACTCACATTCTATGTGCTGTTTCATTATGTGGCTAAAGAAACAATGTGCTTGGGTGTTTCTTTAGCCTATATATACTGGATTCTTGATATAGTGTGGACAGACAAAATTGGCTAAAATTTGTTTTACCCAGTTCAAGTCACATGACCATACTCTTGAGAAGTGTCAGTATTATACTGCTCATTGCATTGATGACATAAACTTTTATGGCGTGCGAAATATGTTAAAGAAGTTAAAAAGATGTTTTATCAAGAGATTGATCACCTGATTTGAATTGGGTGTAAACAAACCTCAGCCAATTTAGTCTATTCCCTGTAAGTATGAGAAATTTATTGAAGAAAATAGTAAATTTGATTCAGTTGTGTGTTATTCTAGTTCTCCTACCACAATCAAATCTTATCACTATCTTGAATGAGCGAATTTAGACCTATGTTGCTCAAGTCCTTGTTCCAACTCACCAGAACTCATTCCATCAAGAACAAGATTGCATGTCACTCCAAGTTGACCAACATCCCTTATGTTTCTTTGCTCATCATCAAAGAAAATCATTTCATTAAAATTAATTCCACTTGACTGTTTGAATTTAGAAAAATGTACTGTTTTCTTGCCTGGGTAGATTTCTTTATAATCAAAGAAATGGTCAATGCCAAGGACTGAAAGCAAATCATGTGCTTCTTTAGGAGTTTCAGTTCTAGATGCAGCAGCAATCAGACATTTTGAATGCTTTAGTTCTTTCAAAATATCTTTTACATCACGATAAAGTCTGATAATAGTTCCATGAACATCTACAACGTCATCTTTAAATCTTGTGAATGGAGGGTCGACTTCAGTATCAACCCAAAATGGCCACAATGTGTAGTCAAGATCAAAAACAAATAATTTCGGTAATTCCCGTGCATCGTATTTTCCAAATATCGCTCTAATTTCATTCATATTACTTTTGTTCCACTTCACAATCCAATCTATACCAAAAAGCAACAGTCCTGAACTCAGTTTAGGCCAATTAATCAACAACCACAACAACAACAACAACAACATATTCCTTCTTTTGAAATGTTCAACACTGGTTTCCCTATGACCACTATTTCGAACGAAAATGCTGTTTGCTTTTTTGCAAAAATGGGCCCTTTTTGAGAATATCGATGTTTGGGCAAAAAGTAATGTTAACTGCATTACATCAGCTTCAAGAAAAGGGGTTTTTTATAAACAAGTAGGTTTGGTGGCTGGATAAACCATCAATTTTGATCACATAAGATGGGATTATCAAAAAGATGGGATTATCTAACACAATGTACTAAGTTTATTGCTGTGAATGAAAAGTTTCATAATCCCATCTTTTTGAGCACGACAAATAAGATAACAAAACAATAAAATTCGAAGGACAATGTCATTTTGATACTCAATTGAAATGCTATTACAATTCAACTCAATCACAAAAGAATATTACATTCTAAAGACATTCTAACGCAACCAAAGGTTTCGTCAAAGTTGTCTTTCCGTATTCTACAGATTGAGCTGATGCCCCTCCCTTTATGTACATATTGTACCGGATTTTCTCAAAGAGGAAAAGAAAGAGATGAAGGGGGGAGAAGGAGAGTAAAGGGGGGACAGGAAACCAATTCCTCCAGAATAGAATCTTCATTCTCCACCCCCTCTCTCGCTTTTCCTTTTGCCTCCTCTGCAGTTCCCCAAACATGAAACAGGAGTAATGGATTTTCAACTCTTGTCACTCCTGGTGTTACCGTAAGAGCTCTATCAAGACCTCGGGGCCTTATTTAATTTCGGAGAGTCCAGAGTGGGGTTTATAAGGGGGGGGGGGCTTATCCACAAAGTTCAGTCACAAGGATGTAAATGATAGCTTTTTAATTCTCTTACCACATATCTTTCAAAATCAACATAAAAATAAAGGGGTCAAATGCACAAATTCGACAAAGTTTTTATCCCAAACCATTAACATGCAAACGTGTGCTATTTAGTAATAGTCCGTTACATAAACTCATCTGGTACCCAGGGTAAATCTCATAAGACATTAAGTTTATTCTTATGCTTGAAAAAAACAGTTAAAGATTGATACATTTGACGGAAAAGAGCCGAGATACATAAACCTCTACTTGCCCTAAGTATCATAAAAGTTGCAGATGGTAGAAATATTTACAAAATTTTATCAAATATGATCTATTCTAATCAAATCAAAATCATAGCTAACGTTTGTTTGTATAGATTTTCAAAGCCTTTTCTTTTCGTGAATGAGTTGATGACGTAATGTTCTTTTGCATTCTGAAAATTGATTTAAAAATTCAAGTTTACTAAAATGCATAAGATCCCAAAAAGTTTGATTTGATAACAAAAAGGTTTATCTCGAACTAGAATTCATGATTCAATTGAATGAACAATGGAAAGCATAACAAATTGAAAAGAGTTTCTTTCATCCAATAAAATTTGAAACAGCTTACAAAGAGAGTAAAAATATCCTTACCGTTTGCGTTCTTTTTCTTTGATTTCTTTCCTCTCTTGTTCTGTTAGTTCTCCTGGCTTTTCATCTTTATTTCTGCAAATACAAAATCAAATTTACTCAGGCATCTCATCAACAAGCTGACTAAAATGTTTTATATTCGTTGACTATACATCAATTTTATTCAATAATCAAAACCTAGCAGAACCTCAAAAGGGACACAGTTAAAAAACAAATGAAACATGCAACCTCGTCTTCTAATCTTCTGGGCCCGGTTGTTCAAAACTGGTATTAGGCTAATACCGAATTAGGACTATGGAAATGACTACAGAATCATGCCTTTAATCTAAGATTAGCACTAATCGTGGTTTGAACAACCCGGCCCTGTTCAATTTTTACCAAGATTTGACTTGATGTAATATTGTCAACGAATTAGAAAAAACGGACAGAGGTTCCTATCTAATGTCCACGGTCTTTCTACAACCTCATTGTACATATTCAATTTTGCATGATGATAATGTTTAAGAGAGCTTTGTCTTGTTAGTTCGAGCATATTTTCACACATCTTGGTTGGCTCTTGTAGAACATACTTTTTTGTTGACCATTTCGAGATTCAGGACTTGACTAACTTGGATGACGTTGGCATTTAATTTTGATTTGTCTTCATTTTACAACAAGCAAAAAATGTTTACAGATTGTTCAAGCTAACAGTTTCATCTCTGGAATAATCAAACAATTGTCACCTTGCATTTGAATTGGAAATAAGAAATATTTGGCAAAATCTTACTTGTAGTAAATAACGGATCCATCGTCAACAATTGCAAGAGGATAATCTCCCAATTTTGTGATGTCAGGATTCCAATCTAGCTCTCGTTCGATGTCAAAAACAGATGATTCATAAGGAAAGAATCCTTTGCCCTAAAAGATAAACGATCAAACTAAATATCAGCATCAAAAAAAGAAGCAGAAATTAAATATAAAATGTTAGAATTTCAGAGATCATAAAACAAGGATAAAATATCAGAAGCCAGGCTTTAGCCACTATTCACTTTGATCATCCTCGATATCAAAAGAAGAGCCCCTTGTACTGGATCATACTCAAAGTAAATCTGAAACATCCCATAAGAAGCTAAACACAAAGTCTACTTAAACATTGCTTACCAATTTTTGTTCAATTAAGCCACGTACGACCTTTTATCAAGGTTAAGTAAGATAAACCCCAGAGTAAACTAACATCAATCTATATAATAAGTCTATTGGTTAAAGGGGACTAAAGCTGTCTAAATCTTACCTTAGCTATCACTATCTTTTCAACTGGCAAATCACTTATTTCTGATAGCTGCAACGAAAAATGTCAGTTAAAACAGTCTTTAATTAAACATGGAAAAGATTTCAAGAGCAGCACATGATTCCAAGGTTCTGAGATGAATTGAATGTTTTGAAATTCTCAGTGCAAGACAGCTGAATAGATTTCCAAAGACAACTGCAATCTCTTGAGGAAAATCTTAGCGCTATGTTTGGACAACGGAAACATCTATATATAATAATGAGTGAGCAGTAAAATGAAACAGTTAAGTTTCAATGAAGCAATAACTTCCACTGAAGTCTATTGCTAAAAACGTTTCATTGGCCTAGTCAAATCATGCAGGTAGGCCTGACATAAAATCATATGCATATGGAGATCAATCCTCTGTAAAATCAGTTTTTCAAAATTGAAAAATAGAATGGCAATAACATCTAAAAGGCAATTAAACCAAAATGAAAATATCAGACGTACCTTCTCTTTAAATTCTTCAATGGTTCCACTTTTTAATAAAACTTCACCAAAATCATCAATGACATGCTTTGATGGCCGCCATCTCTTTACATATACACTCAGGATCTGCAAATTTTCCAGTTGAAGTTTTTCTAGAACATGAAATGTAATAGTAATCAATAAATCAGAATTAACAAATTAGGAATTCAAGTTAATCTAGATCATCCAATTCATTCTAGCAAAGGGAATCAAATGGGATGAATGTTTTCCCCAAAAATTCAAAGCTCTTTTATTACTGTTACCTCTCAGTAAAAAACTTTAATTTGCACAGCAATGAGTGTGCTCTATTGTTATTTTTGAGTTTGTGAAAATGTGCATGCTTTCAGAAAGCGTCAAGCTATTGCAATTCAAACTGTTTACAAAAAATTTACAAACACCCAAATCTGAAACATACTCAAAACTCTACGCAAATTAAGGCCTAGTTTAAAGATGGTTCTTTGCAGTGTCCAATCAAACTGTATGAAAAAATGGCAGAGTCTGTAATGTCTATAATCTGATTTAAACATCGATTTTGCCGTGTCGGGTTAAAAATGGCCATTTTTCCAAATGCACAAGCGCAGTGGCTGATCACACGTAGAAACCGCGGACCATGGCCTAGAATTGAGTAATGAAATGCGGCAGAAATACGATGTTTAAATCAAATCGTTTTTCTACCATTTGATACAATAGAGCTGGTGAGCTCCTGCCGTTTTATCTATTCAAAACGGCAGGTGACTTAAACATCGCTTTTATGTCGAATTTAATTGACACTAAGAATTGACACATCTTTAAAAATGTGTTTGCCCTTGTGATTGAATAATTGACAAAATAAATAATGTTACCATCTACGATCTCGACGAAAAATTCTGCGTTAACTGTAACTTTGATATCTTTTTCAAATACACTTTCATCTGTGTATATTGTACTTGGGCTCTTCCACGATTTTTTCCGCAGTCTCATTCTAAAATAAACCAAAAATAAGGATTTGGATATTTGCCAAAGTGAATGAAAGATCAATTATTCTTGAGGACAATTCCGGGGCTGAAATAAAACATTATACTGTTATGAATGGTGTATTGCGCTTTCCCTGCAAAGTGTATCGTGCTTTTGTTTGTATTTTCTCTGCAAAATTACACGTTACAAGCTGCAACAACTGCGCACTGACGTCATTAAGCACAATGGCAAAGCCATGGTCAAAGCGGTTCTGACGTCACATTGAGTGTGAACGAGGCTGCTTATCGTGTAGTCTTGCAAAATGGTACTTTTGCCTAACTTATAAAAATGTTTAACGAGGGGACAGCTGCTACGGATTTCAAAATGTGGAAACAAATTACAATTGTTCTTCAGCAGTTGGTGAGGTTGTTTTTGACGCTAGTTCTACAAACCCCGGAATTGTCCTTTAAATTTGAAGTAAAATCCGTCACAATATGCAGACTTCCTGAAAGTAATTAGTTCCTGAAAGATCTTTGCAAACGATGATAACAATTATGGTTCAATGAGTTTTCTGATACACGAGCACACAAAAAATAGAAGTCAGACCTGTAATTCCAATCCACTTCGCTTATGTGGCATTGAGAAATTTGCAACAGCATACACAAATCCAAAATGGGTTCACCCCCTAATAACTCATACTGAATCTAATACATCTCCCTGAGCTAACTAGAAGAAGAGGTTTTAAGAAAATATAATTTGATCAATTGTTAAGTCTTTGGAATACATAGGGAATAAAGGTCTCCTTAAGCAACTATTCAGGTTTATCAAACAGTGAGAAAATGCTTGAATGATGATTGGGAAGTAACTTGACTTACCTTTCTGCAGTTTCTTCAATGTCAAATGTCTTCTTCAATTGTATGATTATATCATTCTTTAAATCCGACACTTTCACACCTTCTGAAATGACTGTTTCCATCAAGAATTTTGTATGCTACGAGAAAAGAATGAACGAGGTAAATTGCTGAAAAAACTAAGTTACATCATCATTTGAACATTGCAGACATTAAAAGACATTGCACATTACTAAGTCATTGAATTCCATTTGTTTCCTTTCTTTAAATTTTCAAACAAATATTGGCCACAAGATCTCAATTCTCCTGGACCAAAGAATCTTGGATTAAATCAAAAATTGAAGATAAAACTTTCCAATTCATCCATAATTGGCAATAGTAAATACAATTTAATTCTTGTTTCTCCTAAGAATCTTGGATTAAATCAAAAATTGAAGATAAAATGTTTCACCTCATCCATATTTGGCCTTAGTAAATACAATTTAATTCTTGTTTCTCCAGGTTGCAATGCACGACCAAGTTTTATCACAATTTTTGTCTCATCTGTGTAAGCTGTTAATTGGTCGTTTAATCGAGTTGTTTCAAACTCTTGGTCATTCGAATATACTCTGTAAACCTGGAAAAGAAAAATGCAAATCTTTAAATTTCTTATACCATATCTTATACCATACATTCGCTCCTTAATATTGTGTTCTTTCAAGGAACATTTAGAACTAAGATCATTGCTCTTTGGAAAGTCAAAATGGAGAAATGTTTCAAGTTCTTCTGATAGTAAATCAAGCAAAGATGAGAATAAAAATTACCTGATCAGGTGACATCTAAGGGCCAGATATATATCTTTATTTTATTCGTGTGATCCCCAAGTTTAACAAGGCAACAAAGAATCATTTTTTGAAGAAATAATCAAAAAGCACATACCCTAAAATTGTCACTTTCAACTCCAACGTAATCTTCAAGCTGTTTCTTCAAATCAGCTAATTTGTTTCGTTTATCAACTTTGACAATAATCTCTGCAAGAAAATATTTTCAATCATTTCTGAAGACTTGATTAATCGCAAGAAAGACACTCAGAACGAAATAGGATTATATTGGGATCATGTTGAATCACTAATTGGAATACTAGATCAAAAATTCCTATTTGCAGAACAGTCACAAAAATGTGATGATAAATTTTCAAAGACACTTCTGTTGAAATATTTAATACATGTTCAAAATAAACTTCTTTGTGCAAGAAACAATTTAGAACGAACCTTTGTTTTTCTTGGTTTGTTCATCGGTAAATGGAAGAACAACAATGAGCCGAATTGTGTTTGAATATCGATCCAAAACTTTAGCAAAATCCGATTCAGCTAAATTCTTTTTGAAGTCAGGACCACCAGATATTTCGATGAATACCTATCAAAAAATTAACCCTTTTAAAACGATTAACAATAATTCAAAAATATGTAATGAAAATAGGTATTTGTTCGTTGATCTAACATTTAGGAATCCCACGGGAGGCTCATGTGAAATAAATAGAAATAAAAAGTATCTCGAAAAATGGCAATAACTTTATGTTAACGCCATGGGCCCTGAGAACGACACAATAACGACACAGTAATACTTTTTCTTATTTTGTCTTTTTCTTTCTTACTGTACCTTTTCGTATAGTTTTTGGCAGTGTTTGGGGTTGCACTTGACAATACAACCAATTTCTTTACTATTTTTTGCCTTGCCTGGGCGTACTGAACAGGTACACAACTTAAGTGCCCTGCTGAGCAGTACCCAGGGAGGACTTATTACATACGCTAATACTACAACAGCTAAGCTAAATTTGCACAGTGGGGACAGCCCCAGTAGCTCGATGGGGGCTGCCCCGTGCATGTGAGGAACACGTAACCTTATTGATTACGCCATGATTAAGAACTTCAGTCAGAAGCCACCTAAAGTGACCAAACTGCCCCTTTATATATAACCATTTGATCGGAAAGGGAAGTAAAAAAAAAACTTGGAGTGCTCCATGTGCTTTGAAACAGCCATTAAAGGGAGGGTGGGAGGGTGATTCAAAATTTGAGTAAAACTTTTTGAACCACAACGTAAATATTTGAGAGCAGCAAGGTGAAGACAACTTCGAAGGAGCTGGGAACTAGCACGAGGCCCGGTTGCGTAGGAAACTGGGGACTAGACTAAGGTGGGAGGCTTGCGAGATTGATGGACAAATTTATCATGGCCCGTCGTTAACAAATATTTACTACGTAAATCTTTCTTTAACGCCATGGGCCCTGAGAACGACACAATAACGACACAGTAATACTTTTTCTTATTTTGTCTTTTTCTTTCTTACTGTACCTTTTCGTATAGTTTTTGGCAGTGTTTGGGGTTGCACTTGACAATACAACCAATTTCTTTACTATTTTTTGCCTTGCCTGGGCGTACTGAACAGGTACACAACTTAAGTGCCCTGCTGAGCAGTACCCAGGGAGGACTTATTACATACGCTAATACTACAACAGCTAAGCTAAATTTGCACAGTGGGGACAGCCCCAGTAGCTCGATGGGGGCTGCCCCGTGCATGTGAGGAACACGTAACCTTATTGATTACGCCATGATTAAGAACTTCAGTCAGAAGCCACCTAAAGTGGCCAAACTGCCAAAATACAACCCCAAAGCTGCCTTTGATACTGGACTGCTGGACGCCTATGGTTCACTGGTTACTCTACTCCTCGATAATATGTTCGGAGTACAGCCACACTCGGTCGCTGTCGGGCGAATATAACGTTACAGCAATCAGAAGACCACCGGCCAAGCCTTTTGATTAGGCAAGATGGAACATTTGCGGCTGCTGCTGTTGTTGCTGCTCCAATGTGAAAACTATGGGATGTATAGAGCTTTTCATTCTCTGGGTTTGTGTGAAGGAGTTTTTGTAGCATTTCAGTGAGTTCTGCCGTGTGATGGAATGTGTTTGCTTAGCGCTTTCACAGGGCATATTGACGATCCGTTTTGATATGTCCTGTGTAAAGATTCTGACAGGGACATGTGTTACTTGCAGATACATGCATTCTTTAGCTAATCCTGCCAAACACTGGGGAAAAATTTGAGTCTGGTACCTGTCTGCAACTGGTACTTGTTGGGAAAACTTTTCCACCTGCAAACGAGAGAGGCAGTCGCTGATATTATTGTAGCATCCTGGTATGTGCTTTACATTGACCGTACTTTTTTTTTGGTAGCTGTGATGAAGAACGGCTTGCACAGTGTTGTCATGATCTGTGGACAGTTAGATGAGTTTGTGTTAGGCCTATTTAACAGTCTTTGTACTCAAATCCGTACAAGAAGATTCAAAGTTTCACTAAGACTTTGTCTTTTGGGACACTCTGCGAATAACATTCTGAGTCAAATATTCCGATAGGCCATAACAAAATAACCAAAACTTGTTCACAATCAAAGCTAAAAAAGGATCTCCCCACGCCGTCTGTCTGATATTCGCTCTGCAAGATCACATACGCCACACTGCTTCCTAAGTTCTTCCGCTTGCCTTACGTAAACAATCGGTGTTAGGTGTGAGAACCATGACATACAGCGTCCCATTATTTTAGCGCAGTAAACATATTTATGACTTGAACTCCTCAATAATGTGGTCAGAAATTTGGGTTTTATTGACAAGTTGTCTATCTGGATGGTAAATCAATTCTTTTGATAAGTTTTCGATGTTAATTGGTGTATTTGAAAAGGCAGGAAGTCGATTAAAATTTTTGTGCAGCTCCTTGACAATCAGTATTGGGGTCTGGGCCTCCACAGCGTCTACATTTGTGTGGCCAAGTGAATGTGGAACCACTTTGATAAAAATCCCGGCGAAATGGCCAATCAAATTACATTTGAAGCACGTTCTGGCATGCTGGACTGGCTGGGGGCAACGGAGGAATTTATTAATTTATCAAATGCGTATTCATCTACCCTTGCCCATAAAAGATGCTTGTTGCCAGCTATATTCATCCTGAATGCAATATCATACTTATATAGGCTTGAAATGGATAGCTATGATCAAACGTGCAGAAAGATTCCTGATAAGCTAACAGCTCCTTTGCAAGGACTGGGTGAAAGTGCATCATAGCCCTAATGAATATATCCCAAGCATCTATCCAGGTATCAAGTCAGTTATCTTTTGGGTTGGTATGAGATTTATGACGCTGCTCCTTCAGAGCCTGGAGTGACTTGGAGACTGAAAGAATTATTTGCTGTTGTGTCATACAATGAGCTTGGTAGCAGTAAATTCAAATCTATGTAGTCCTTGTCCTTCATTGCCTTTATCAATTTGGGGGACAAAGGTGATAAACTGCTTATCGGTGAGTGCAAGAATGCAGAAATATTACGTCCATTATTGTAACTCTGCTGAACAAGCTCATCGGTGTTTGCCTGAGGTTGATGTGATGGCCATGGAGTTGAATTTGAAGCAGCAACAGGGAATTGGTTGGAAATGGCATTAATATCTGGAGCTACTGTTGCTGATGCTGGTGAAAGACTTCCCGTTGAGTGGTTTCGGTTTCTGTGTTCCTTGCTTTGGCTTGTGAGGCTTCTTTTAGGAAATCCGTAGTATTCATCTTGACTGTATTAGCAGTTGTTAGCAATGTTATCGGTGTGGGCTCTGTGTTCTCTGCAGCCTGAGGTGCGCCTTCATTAGTATGGAAATAGCTGTGAAGACGAGCAACAACCATGTTTTTGATGCCCGCCGCGTTGGATAGGCCATACTCAGATACTGTCTGGCTTTCTCTTTTAATTGTACTATCAGCAAACGTTTCTAATCTTCTACAGTACGTGGCGATCCATTTCCTCGTCATCACTACCTAATATTCTGCATGGATTTCGATGCATTCTTCAGCCGATAACGTATAAGTGATTCAAAATTTGAGTAAAACTTTTTGAACCACAACGTAAATATTTGAGAGCAGCAAGGTGAAGACAACTTCGAAGGAGCTGGGAACTAGCACGAGGCCCGGTTGCGTAGGAAACTGGGGACTAGACTAAGGTGGGAGGCTTGCGAGATTGATGGACAAATTTATCATGGCCCGTCGTTAACAAATATTTACTACGTAAATCTTTCTTTTACCATAGCAGCATAGCAATTTGAGAATCGATATAACACCATAAAGTTTTCTTCTTATGGAAGTATAAGGTTTGAAATGCTTCTAAACATACAATTTGAAATGCTTCTGAACAAAAGAATCACCACATCATAAAATAAGGCTTCCAAATCTATATCCAGAATGACAATAACACATCCTTGCAATTTGCTCACAACTGTGCAGCGTTTCCTTTTTGAATGAATTCCATTCCATGCATGGTTGATTATGCAAACGATACATTTCTTCAGTAATGTAAATTCTATTATTTTGATAGACATACTTCAAAATTGGACTGTTCAACGATTTTACAATGAGGGCCATAAAGGAAAAATTCTTAATCCTGCTTTCCCAATCAAATATGACAAAGGTATAAGCTGTGTGTTTGCATGTGCGGCTATGGTATAAGTTGTGCGTTTGCACGCGCGGCTATATCAAGCAATAGATACATCAAATAATTTTAAAAACAGGAAGTAGCCTGCTGGAGCTCATAAGACCAAACGTTTCGGTCATCAGTAGCAACTACCGATGAAGGTTCAGCCTGAAACGTTTACTCTTATAGGCTCCAGGCTACATACTATTTTAAAGTAATTATGTGTATAAATATGAAAATGGTTTGATGAAATACCTTAGCAGATTTGTAGAATCCTTCAGCTCTTAACGTTTTCTTGGATTCAGTTAACATCCTGAAATCATGATAATCTTTTCCAACTGCAATTCTTATACACTGCGTTGGCAGATGAAATTCCTAGAAAGTCAACAAATATTAGTTGTATAGAAGGGATGCAAGCACTTTACTATTTCAATTTCATCAAGATTTAGATACTGATCATATTTTTGAAGGTTATTGCATTTGTTTAAAAGCTGAATTCACATTTGATGCGTGGTTTTTGATGCACTCCTGCCAAAGCGGCAAAGCAATAGTAGGATGCCAAAGCGACAAAGAGATGGATTTATTGAACTTTATCGCATCGCATCGCACCACATCTCACCACACCGCACCACAAAACCACATTCAATGTGAAGTCAGCAAAAAGCCATAAATAGTAAATCTACCTCTTCGATGGCCGTTTTCAAATCAACCAGTGTGTAGGAGCTTTTAGCATGTAATGTGAATGGCTCTTCAACTTCCATTGTTTTTAAGTTTACATTATAAATCTTCACTGTTGTACCTGCAAAAACGAAATTGAAAACTTATCGGTAATCTTTTTAAATAAATGAAATAAAAAGGAAACGAAATAAAGAATGAGCCTTGAAGAAGATAATATTGAAAAAGGAAGAAAAAGATGCTGAAAAATTGCCTTTTCAACACCAAAGGATTACGGTCAGCCTTCATATTTTCCAACTTCGTTTATTTCATTCAACGTAGACAATTTTAAATTCTTTCACGACGATAAGAATTGTGAGGAAATATATCAAACATTGTTAAATAAAAAAGAAACAAATTCTTACCCCCGATATCATAAACTGGGAATTTCTTTTCTTTGTCTCTCGTTTCCATGAGAAGGTCAAACGCATAAGAATATTTGACACCGCCAAGCAAAGGACCAATTTGTTTATCCTGCAAAAGAAAACAATGAAGATCTAATTCCAACAACTTTAATTGGCTTTAAAAACTCCTCTTTTAATAGCAGTAAGGACGAAATTGTTTCTTTATTCATAAAAGCTAACTGCAAAAAACAACAATGAAGATCTAATTCCAACAACTTTAATTGGCTTTAAAAACTCCTCTTTTAATAGCAGTAAGGACGAAATTGTTTCTTTATTCATAAAAGCTAACTGCAAAAAACAACAATGAAGATCTAATTCCAACAACTTTAATAGGCTTTAAAAACTCCTCTTTTAATAGCAGTAAGGACGAAATTGTTTCTTTATTCATAAAAGCTAACTGCAAAAAACAACAATGAAGATCTAATTCCAACAACTTTAATAGGCTTTAAAAACTCCTCTTTTAATAGCAGTAAGGACGAAATTGTTTCTTTATTCATAAAAGATAACTGCAAAAAACAACAATGAAGATCTAATTCCAACAACTTTAATAGGCTTTAAAAACTCCTCTTTTAATAGCAGTAAGGACGAAATTGTTTCTTTATTCATAAAAGATAACTGCAAAAAACAACAATGAAGATCTAATTCCAACAACTTTAATAGGCTTTAAAAACTCCTCTTTTAATAGCAGTAAGGACGAAATTGTTTCTTTATTCATAAAAGATAACTGCAAAAAACAACAATGAAGATCTAATTCCAACAACTTTAATAGGCTTTAAAAACTCCTCTTTTAATAGCAGTAAGGACGAAATTGTTTCTTTATTCATAAAAGATAACTGCAAAAAACAACAATGAAGATCTAATTCCAACAACTTTAATAGGCTTTAAAAACTCCTCTTTTAATAGCAGTAAGGACGAAATTGTTTCTTTATTCATAAAAGCTAACTGCAAAAAACAACAATGAAGATCTAATTCCAACAACTTTAATAGGCTTTAAAAACTCCTCTTTTAATAGCAGTAAGGACGAAATTGTTTCTTTATTCATAAAAGATAACTGCAAAAAACAACAATGAAGATCTAATTCCAACAACTTTAATAGGCTTTAAAAACTCCTCTTTTAATAGCAGTAAGGACGAAATTGTTTCTTTATTCATAAAAGATAACTGCAAAAAACAACAATGAAGATCTAATTCCAACAACTTTAATTGGCTTTAAAAACTCCTCTTTTAATAGCAGTAAGGACGAAATTGTTTCTTTATTCATAAAAGCTAACTGCAAAAAACAACATGATATATAAACTATGAGCCATCCAAACCGGGGAGAACTTATCTTCAACAACTGCTAAACAGTAACAAAATAGATGGTAGCTTTCGACAAACTTTTGGTATCAACATACCTAAAAAGACAATACCTTATAAACTTTCAATAAAATATATTTGATATGTCTAAAATTGAAATTGTCAATAATTTCCATTTGTCCTGGATTTGATCGTGTTCAACAGCTAGCCTTGATAGCCAGCAAATGTTGGAAAAATTATTCCGACTAAACTCCTTTTCTTGACACTTGAAAAAATTATAATTTCTGCCATATTCAATGCTTTTGTTGTTGTTGTTGTGCTGTAGTCTTCCTGTTTACCAGTTTAATTTCCATTTGCTGAAATTAATCATTCTAATTTCTTCTAAATTTCTGTCACACTATTGATTTCATTCTCTGTTCAAATCACAATTCATACTACCTTGATAGTTTGTTTATTTTTGCCTTAAATCTTGGTTTGTCAAAAGCATGATGATTTTAAAGACGTTTTTCAAATCCTCAAATCCATAAAAATAGCCTCAAAGCAATAAAAAAAAGTGAACAAAATGAGTCTCACCTCTTCGCCTTCAAAAGATCTCTCAAATGAACAATAATAATCATCATATTTTACCAATCGACATCTTTCTAATTCAATGCAATTATCAATACCTAGAAGCTGAAGAAAAATTTAAATTGATTTATATTCCTAGGTCTAACGAAGTCTGCGATCAATTATATTTCGTTTCTTCAAACCTCAGTTAATACCTTAACAATGTGAACTAAACCATTATCAAAATAAACAGAAAATATATAATATGACAGCACAACTGTTTATCAGCAATACGTATCCATTCAAATTCTTCCTCAGTCCAATGCCGAACTGAGAAAGATCTGAAATCGAATCGTATTGAAGACATTTTATTAATCATCATTATATCATACAATTCCAATAGGCAATCAAAGCCGCAAAGTACTTTATTACAGGCAAGGTTAATTGTAAAGACATAAAAACCTAAGAAAAGAAAGAGACAACTGTTTACCTTCCATGCAATTTCTGTAGCTTCACGTAATGTTTTTGATTGCTCAACATGAAGTTTTGTTTCTATCCATTTACCAGTCTTTGGATGTGTGCAAAACAACCGAATCTACAAATAAAGCAAAATTAAGTTTGACTATTTAATGGGACATCATTTACGGGCTGCTTATATCCTCAGCAACAGCTAGCTTTTCTAGTAAGCAGTCACCAGAAGCCATCCATTCATTCATTCATCCATTCATTCATTCATTCATTCATTCATTCATTCATTCATTCATTCATTCATTCATTCATTCACAGTAGGCTGGAGAGATTTCTAGCTATTTCTAGCTAATTTAAGCCTATTATGAATGCCGCATTCAGGCATGGGACTCCTAGCTTAGCGTCCCTTTCGAAGGAGGGCAAAGTGAATTATTTGGTCAGGCATCCGAAAGGTCACCCATCCGGAGTTTCCCCCACACGGCTGAGCTTAACTCAGTCACCTAAGAAACTGTACAAGCCGCTCGGCCACTCAACCCACAAATTTTGAGACAAGGAGCAAACCAAACTGAAATAGCAAAAATTGAGATCTGGCACATACCAGCTGCTGCCCTATAATGACAATGATTGATAATCATGATTAAATGATTTTAATTACCTTGCAAACATTCCTATCTTTTGCTCTCTTGTTGATCTCATCATCTTCTTCTGAATCAAGTTGATCTCGTAATGATTTCAAGTGATCAGGCCATTTGGATGGATCATCAAATGACGCATTTCTTGCAACATCTTTCTTTCTGTACATCAACATGTATGCATTCGTGGAACTGAAAAAAGAACAGAAACAGCTGTAAGTGACAAAAAAGTAACTGAATTTGGTAAGGGTTGCAGTAATCTTATTCAAACCTTATTAATCTAACTTCAGTCTTTGAAAATAAGGTGTTTAATATAACCTACAGTTCCAGGCCTTATGTGTAAACTATTTTGTATAAAAGCAAATTGTCAGATTTTCGAGAAGTGGAACAGTCAAACAAAAGTGTAATGAAGTTGTAGATACTTCAAAATATCAGAGTACGCGATTTAAAAATGAAGCTACTACAAAGAAAACAATTTTAAACATTGTAAATGTGAGGATTCCTTTGGTTTCTTTGAAACTGTCCATTACTTTCCACTTGATACAATAGATTCTCTACTTCTGTTTTGCAATAAATTTCAAATAATTTTAAAATTTTAAAAGGAAATAAATTCGATCAAATATACCTGGAATAAGTTGCAGAGTAATAACCACGGGCACTTGTATCCAATCCTCCAAAAGATTTCTCTATTTCTTTCTTTGAAATCTTAAAAATGGTTTGAAAGGCAAAGTTAATAATTGTTTCAAGAAAAGGTTGTAAAGCCTAAGTAAAACATCCAAATATCTTTCACAAACTTTCGCAGCTCATTAGAATGCTTTGAGCATCTTGAATATTACTTCCATAATTGAATATTACTTCCATAATAGAACATCTTGAATATTGTTCCTAGCATCTCAAGATTCCTGCTTCGATCTACATAATTGTTGATTTTGGTGAAATGCTTCATTCTTAAACATTAAACCAATCGTGCTCTACTAAGTTAAGGGAAACGCATAAAGTACTGGAATTTACAGGCTCAGCGTTAAACTTGCCTCAGAAACATGTTGATCGTTGTAACAATACCATTTTTCGTCTGCAAACGATCTGGAAAAAAGACGATCTTGATGTCAAAAAAGGATTTAACAAAGTAAAGAAAACAAAAAATAGACAGGCAAAGCAGATCTGACAGCTTGGATAATATTGCTTGGGTAAAAAGCACTTTTGCTGAACTCTGTATTTGATACTTTCGTAGTAAACGACATACGCCCTGCCGTCCTCTTTTGGAACTTATAATTCATTAATGATTTAATATCCATAAAGTTCGTCCTAAATTCAACAATCCAAATAGTATCGGTAAACTGTAATTAATGGTAAAAGGAACCAAATCCTTTAAAAATATCCGCCCTGATACTTTCTTTGGAGGAAAAAATGAAGACTATATGTGACTTATGTTGAAAGGTTCTGATTTGATCTTCATACTGCATTAACATTGATACAGAAATTGATACAGGTAAACAACTTCATCTGAACCAAGTTAAGTTTTAACCAATGAAATACACTCAATTTGTTGGATAGACCAATAAGAACGCAGCATTTGACAACCTGGTTTAGTTTAAGTTGGTTTAACTTGAAAGGGGAACAAATTGTTTATTAAAGTTTAATTTGTTTTAAACAATAGAGATAACACAACAACATTTAGATAAAAAGATGCGCCGTTTAAAATAACGCAGACTTACTTTATATATGCATAATAATGGCCACCAAGTGCGTTTCCAGAATGAATCATAATTGAAAACAATTCATACATTTCAGATGACTGAAAAAAGATCGAGGTTACGTTAAAATTGTGATCATAGAATATTTCTTACAAAAGATATTCCAAAACTAAATTAAAAATGGGAAAACATTGGAATACTCTTTAATCATTCAACAAAACTAAATCTAAATTCTACAGAACGACAAAGACAAAACACTCAAATACTGCTGTTAGGTTAGATCATCAACAGACCCAAAAGCAAAACATTGTGCATATTGAAGGTCATCGGAGTCTCAACTATTTCTATTACTAGAACAAAAGAAAATTTGTAATATGCAACATATAACAGAATAAAAGAATTGTGAAATATATTTTGTTAAATTGAACCCCCAGAACCTTCAAGCAGCTTTCACTTTGAGTGTGTGTAAAAAGTGTATAAAGTATGGGGTGCAGTATTAATAGGGGTAATGGGTGTATCAACAATCCAAGTAATAATGAGAGCAATGGGTGTAATAATAGCTACTGGAAAAATTCTCCAGCCACCCTCTTTTCATAATTGTCTGTTGTTAAATTAGTCTCTTTGCGCTATCTAAAGAAAGTTTTGTCGTCCGTTACGTGTTGGCTAAGTATCTGTGAATTCTATTGTTGGACGTAGAACAAAAAGTTAGCACAAAGAAGTCTAAAAGGAAATCATACCCGATCGACATCATTTTCACTGCTAACGTTATTTTCAATAGTTCCATTACTTTGGTCCTCTTCGAAGGAGCCATTCACAAGCGTCTCATTCTGAAGTGGAGGTTCTTCCGATGATGAATTTGTTGCACATTTCTAAGAAGAAAGACAATTATCGTAACATAGAGGCATAATTTTTTCGGAAGGAAAATGTTTTTTGCATAAGCAATATTTCAAAATTAACCAAATCACATTTTCCGCGAATCCATGCTAGTAAGGGGTTTATCAAGGATACTATATTTCAAAACTTTGAAGACTCACATGAAGGTGAGGCGAAGTTGCGGTTTTTAGCACAAAGCGCTGGGATTGCAGAAGAGAATAGGCCTAATCGAGTCCGCGACCCCTTGACATGACAATCAAGTGGTGGGGCTCTACCGGGAATCGAACCCTGTCCGCCTGACTGTTCTGGCTGCAAAGTCAGTGGATTACACCACTGCGGCACAACACTTTCACATGTGCAAGTCCTTAGGTTCTCGACAGCTTCTTAAAAAAGATAAACAAAATCAAAAACGACTCTAAATCTTACCTGAGGCAATTCTTCGTGAATAAATTCATTCAATTTGATAATTTCAGGAAATGTTACCCTGCAATAAATAAAGTGGATGAGAACGAATGTACAAAATTCTTGCGGGAAAGAGAAATTACGTTCTAGTTTGAGATCACGAGAGTGAAGTGAACAGGCAACTTTGTTATTGGCATGGGCACATGGGCACCTTTAGATGCTAATTATGGAAGATGAATACCAAAGTAGTGGCAAGTGACGAAACATTTTGTATCACTTTGTACTTGTCAGAATTGTGGCCTTGAGAAAGAGAAATCACGATCTATATTGCACATCTATTTGGAATTAGTCAATGATAAATTAAAGATAAAATACTGGATAATCAATCATCTGAAAAGGTCTGAAAGATCTTGTGTTGTTTGTTTATGAAGACAGCTGAACAACTGTTGGGTATGGTACTATCAAAACCACTTGAAAACCCAGAGTACTACTTTTTACATTGACACAGGATGCAAAATAAATAAAGAATAATATGAATGAAATCCACACTAAAACCACGTGTTTCTTCGCATTTTTGATCCATGGTAATCACGTGATCATAAATTTCACAAACTATAACACAATTCGATATGAGATTCTGGATATATCTTCTTCAGAAATACCCAGACATGCATGCCATTTCATTACTTTTGAATACTGTAGAATTGAATTTATCATTAAAAAAAATCACAGTCACACACTGGTGAGAAAGGCCCCAATGTACCAGAAATCAGTTTATTTCTTTGCGTTCGCCTCCTTCATAGTATATACGTTTGTGCAATATAAGCAAACAAAGTAATCTGGCATCATTCAAAAGAGGCGTTACCAATGAATTCCACTCCCTACTTGCTGGTAACATGTGCCATATACTCTGGGTGCCATGTGCTATGAATGGAATTTCTATAAATAGTAATGACTAGACAAAGGACTTAAATTCAGGAGTCAGAATGCAAATAACCAAAGTGTTTAGAGATACTTAAAAAGAGAGAATTTAAATGCACATTGAAGCTGAATTTGCAAGGAAGTTGTTTCATTTTGAACAGAACTGTGCATTTGTGAAAAGAATTGCAAAAACCACTTTAACTGTAACAAGAGCAAAGATGAAATCTCTGTGTTGGCTTCTTTTATCATGGGTGCTCTGTATATCAGGAATTCACTCCAAGGCAATCTCAAAGGTAAGACACCAGTCACCAATGATGCTTTCTTTTCAAAACACATTTAACAAAATGTAACTTTGCTTTAAAAACTAAGTTTTATGTTCATAAAGAAATACTCAAAAAGCAAAGATTCAGTTTTGTATTGATGCAAGAAAGCCTGGAACCATACTTGAAATTAATTTTTTTTTATATGGATTGTAGATGATAAAGTCTGCAGCAGTCTTACAAGATTTAAAAGCTCTGAATTAAGGTTATTGTACCCCTTCAGTGACCACTCATGGTGTTTTCTCTCTTGATTATCACGCCCGCGACAGTAAGATATCAACAAGATCATGCTTATTTTTTTCTTTAAGGAGGGCGAAATTCAGACAAAACCAAGAATTAGAAGGCAAGAATCAGACTGTCAAATGAATATGCTGGAATGTAGGACCAATGATGATTGTAAAATTGGATTTTGTAAATTTAGAATTGAATGTGACAATCGATATGATCTTTGCATTGTAAAGCCAGATGTAATACCAATTAAAACGAATGGAGACCATACGACGAATTCTACATTGAATTTACAAGAATTTGCAAAGGATAGAAGATTTGTAGTGTTGCCTTAACAATAAGAAAAGTACGACAGTATAATAAGAGAGTGAAAACAATAGCAAGGAGATGACAAGGGATTATGAAGAATGATGCGTCAAAGATATTCATCCACAGCAACAACAACAACATCCATCATCATTAAGTGAAAGACAGAACTGAAAGCAAGGCAATGAAAATCAGTATCTTGCCGTGACATAGATCTTAATTAATTTGAATTCATTCCAGAACATTCAAAAGTTTCAACATTTTATAAGTCTTCATATCTCATGTATTTTCTTTCCAATGCCCAAATAATTCTGCAGTCATTCTATTGAAATATCTTTACCCAAATATCAAACCCCCCCCTTCCAATCTGAGCATATTTAGAAAATGGTTCTTCGGTCTTACGAAATTTTTGGGCTCTGTATAGCTCAAACGTTTGAAAAAAATATGCTCCTTTACAAACATGTCTAAAAACACAAATCATAATATATGAAAAGAGTAGGATGATAAATAGAAAGGATAAGATAGAAGTGAACAAAAGATAAATAAAGGCAAAAATATTACCTGTCATGCAATTTGATTCTTTGGCCAGTGTTGTAATCATATGAAAATCGTTTCAATTGTATTGTCAACAAATATGGAAATGTCAGAAATTTCAAACCCTAAAGGAGAAGATTTTTATAAACTGCATTGTAAGATATTTTTCACTTTACATGTGGGCTCTATTTTCAAAGGTTTTTAGCACTTATTTTGACAAGGAAGTAATTCTTTCTAGGATAGAGAAATTAAGACTATTTATAATAGATATTCTTAATAAAATATCTAAATCATAATGAAATATTTTAAAGATAATTCAGAAATACACTCCTTGATAAAAGATCAAGCTCTTATTACAGTATCTCGGCTAGAAACATGTACTTAATCAAAACAACCAAGAAAATTGCGCAGCATCACTAGTATTATCATGAACCTTATTTCAGTGCCAAAATATTTAGCAACAAGATGCCTATTGAGGACACTCTAACTAAAAACTAAATACAAAGAAAAGATTATATTCAAAATAATAAGTTAGTTAAGATTACTTTAAAAATTCAATTACATAATTTACACTTTTTACAGATAAAAGTAATTAATCTTGAGATGTCTTTTATTCTTCTAATTTGATTTTTAAATATTTGCAAACTTAGATTATTTCTATTTCAGCATGACAGATGTTGATGATATCAAACGTCAGAAACTGAGTCAGCTGGTTGATATAAAACATAAGAACTTCAATGAATAAAATAGGTCGGTAACACTAAAAAACTCAAAGGAAACATTAACGGATTCTCTCCTCACCATATTTGTCATGACTGATTCTCTTTAAAGTGCCATAACTTTTTTTGCACAGCACTTCCGATATAAATATAACATCTTTTTTTCATTTGAAAACTGGTCGGCAGTGCAAAACAAACAAGAGGCAAACCTTAGAAATCCTTTGTATTCAGCGCCTAAAACAAATGAGTCTCTTTGCGGCAGGATACAAACGAAAACATACGTCATAAAAACATAAATATTTCTGAATTCTCCTAAACTCACCTTATGGGCATCTTGCTTTGAGTTACATTTTTCGCAGGAATACTGAAACAAAAATGGGTACATTGAGGAATATTTATTCTAAAATGGTTTGTAGGCTTGGACCATGTATTTTTTACGTAGATAGATTATATATGAAAAAAGAAAGCTTGAAAACAATACAACGGTAATACTCAGTTCAGTTCAGTTAACCAATATCAAATCGAGCCAAAGCAGATAAAACTCTTGAAAAGCAGACAAAACGTTTTGAGGACAGATTAAATATGATTTAGTACAAAAATTATACCTGGTTGTTTCCATCTAAAACTTCTGGGTTCGTAAATGCCGTAAAAGCTTCTTCCTAAAATAAAAAAGACAAACATGAATAAGTATGATTAATCAGGAATATTTCTATGGATATTTGAATTATTAAAAACGCATCAAAACATAATTACGAACAGATATATAATAAAATTAATGGAAAAATGAACAAGAAGATTGTTAAATTCGCTGTGTTGGACACATATCGAGAAGTAGAACAAATTTCACTAAACATCAAAATCATAACTTCGAGCCAAGCACATGAAATAAAATAATAAAAAATAAAGATAAGCATATTGCAAAATGTTCAAGATTTACAGCATAAGTTAATACTGGAGGATATCATTTTTCATTGAATTGAATTGATGATAAGAGTTCTTGAAAAACTTTCCATGGTTAGTTGAAATAGTTATTTGAATTTACTCTTCGCTTCCTTATTTGAATTTGAAGATCTGCAGAATTAGATCTTCACAAGAACTGTAGAGAGATTTACAGGACATCATGATTTTCACAAATATTCTATAAAGAGAAATACATTCAAAGCCAGATAGGAAGATTTGAATATCAGCGTCAAAGAAAAGAAAAGGGACAACATAAGAACAAGAAACACTCACAATGCTGCCATAAGATTCTTTTGAGCCAAATGGCCTAATTGGTAATGGAATATCGAGATATGTATCAATTCTTGCACTTTCTTGGCAACACTGAAATTGAAACAGATCATATGATTTTGACTAACAACGACATAAATTCTAAAATCGGGAAAGGAGAACTTACATTGAAAGAAAAATATATCAATTAATCTTCAGAATAAGATCCACAGAGTCTGTCAATTATTAACATCTGAAAGATTGGAAAAAGTAAACGAATACATTAGTGGCCAATTGCAATTCTTGCACAGTTCACAATCTAATATATGATTTGGTACTGAACGGGTAAAAAAATGACAATGAAAAATTGTGAGTCTGAAATAGTTATTTGAATAATATCTCTGACTTACGTTCAAGCATTTGACATAATCTTTCATCTTTCCTTGATACAATTGATTGATTAGATCCGCCTGCAGCATAAAAAATATAGCATGAATATTTTGTTTACAAAATGTTACTTTCCTGAACGGAAATCAATTTAAGAATTATTACAAACAACGAAGAAGAGTCTTTATGTAGGTCACTCCTGTCATCTTCTTAAAGATGTTACTCACGCATGCAAAGTGTGCCAACACGAACACTACAATGTAAATATTTGCAAAAGAGCTTGAATAACTTTTGAAATCATTTTTTAACAACATAGAGGTAAAAATAAACAACCTATTTTTATTTCTAAATTAAGTTGTATCTTTTTCGTGTTTGGAAACAGAGAGAAACTCAAAATTTCCTTGCACTTGGCTGTTTAAAATGTGGAGTTCAATTCTGAAACTCGTAAAAACAGATACCAAGAAAACTTATCAAACATACTTGATCTGTATTCTTGAGTGTTTCTTCCAATGCATCAAACATAACCCGACACAGTTCTTGGACGTCATGCTGTTGCCATGCTGACAAAACAATAAAAATACCCTGCATTTCATGAAAACATACTTGGTCGTTCTTGGCTTGAAATTTTTCATTTCTTTGACTCTATAATTTTGGATTATTATCATCCAAAGTTATTGTTATCAAAATTATCCAAAGTTGAATTTCTTACTACTGTATCATATCATGCAATGGTAGGCAATTTTCAATCTCAAACTGTATTATTATGCTGATTCTCAAATTTAAATCGTTTGTTAAGTCCGTTTCACACTTGATGTTCGGTAAACGATGTATGAACCAAAGTTCATCCACACAAAATCGGAGTATTTCAAAAGGATTACATTGAAAACCAGTAGCCCTGTTCTGTCGTCTGGGGTTCCTATCATTCGGTATCGTGTGCCTATGCTGGCCTTACATCAAATGTGAAACAGTTCCCAGTATTTGTCAGTAATTAATTGTATTGTATGCGTAGCTTTTTGTAGATGTTTTACTTAATCTCATTTATTTGCATGTCTTTATGTTAATGGCCACGGGCGTAGTCATTGTCTTTTGCTGCCTGTGGTATCGTACCTGTAGTGTTGTATTGTAGTATAGTAATTAGAAAGTATAGTAAATAACATGTAATGTAACACTTTATGAATATAAAAAAAAAAAAAATTTAAACAACTTTAAACATGAGAGAGTTTAGTATGCTTTCTAAAAGAACTTCACAAAAAGAAAGTCACCTTAAAAATAAAAAAGGGTTTCAAACTTCAGCAATTTGTTTTGTTGGGTGGTAAACGAGATTTCATTGTTTATGAACATCTACCATCAATCAATGAAAGTAACAAATTTTTCCAACAAGACTGAGAAGTAAAAAGTTATGCAAAGGAGGATTTAACACTCACCTTCGCTACTGTCCCATCCAAAACTCTTTGTTAAGTCTGTTGTTTCCACAGCTTTCTTCTTGCTTGTCTAAAAAAAAGATCAGATTTATCAAAAATACAGGAAAATGACATTGCTAGAAAATGGCCCAGGCTTAAGTTAAAAATACAATGAACCTTTTTGTATTGGATAACTTTGACACATGTAAACATACATACAATACAATACAATACATACATGTCACTTCATTGTGTAGGTGAAGAAATGATGGATATGGACAAACAATGGACTACTTCAGTCTATTTAAAGCCGCAATTCATAATAGCTAGTATCTATTCCTATAAGTTAACTTTCATATTCACTGCATGCAATTTACCGGGTGTCCCAAAAAAAGGCAATGTATCCAAAAAATTCTGACGCAAGCTGTTTCAGATCAATGATAAAATGATTATTTTCATCTAAATCTGCAATGATTAGATTAAATTTTGATATATTTTTCAAAATTTTTGTTGACTTGATTGAAGAGTTAAAAATCAACAAACTTCACAGTGACTGTAAGGACAAAACCAGAGCTACCAGGATTAAAAGTGTACTGTAAAATCAAAAGCATCGCAATATTTGAAACTTGCATAATTACAAACAAGCACACAATTTCATTAAGAAACTGAATAAAGAGATCCCTTACTGATTTATGAGTCATCCATTCTCAAGAGAGCTCTCAGTGTTCATTTATAATTGAAAGTATGGATCTAATAATCTTCTGGTCATTTTAGAAAAAGTAAGCAACCATCGTGCACACTTAAGAAGCACGATTGTGTTTTGTCAGAAGTCTTTATGAAAGTGTCTGTTCAATTTTCAATTTAATTGAGTGTTTCCGTGTTTGTCAGCAATGCTTTGCAATTGCAGGGATTGTCATGTTTTACAATTTGACATTATGATTCACCATATGCAGCAGCTCTGGTTTTGACCTGGGGGAAATTTTGAAGTTTGCTAATTCCTAACTCTACTACCTAGTCACCAAATATACTGGAAAATATATCAAAATTCAATCTAATTATTGCAGATTTGAAAAAAATAATTGTTAGATAATGAGTATGAAACAGTTTGCATTAGAATTATTCAAATCTGTTGCGTTTCTTTTGCGACACACAGTACAATATTCTAAGAACTCTTTCATACTATTTTTGACACAATTGTTTGTTCAAGTGATCAATATTTACAGTAAACAATGCATAGAATATCTCACCTCCAATTTCAGGAAAAGTTTTTGCAATTGAAATGGAATGCATTTTGCTTCTTCTTGATCACTGCCAACAAACCTCCACCTGAAGAAATAAAAACAAATTGTTTTCCCAGAGAAATTAACAAAATTACGAAAATTTATAAATTCAATCAATTTTAGACTTCACAAATAAGGGAGCAACATCAACAGAATAGACCTTCCTCACAACCACAGTACAGGCATTGCGCACATTAACATGGCAAGAAATCTAGAAATAAGAATTCTTGAGCCCTATCAAAGACCGCAATTCTTTCAAACAAGAAAGATTATGCAGAAAAAACCATGTTAATGAAGTGTAAGGCCAGTACTGTATAGAGGTTTACAAGAATTGCTACACATCTCATAAATCAAATATCACACTGTGTTCAAAATTGCCAGAAATCAGGTATTATCTCTTATTCATACTTTGCAAGAATTTGCGACGAGAGTACCATAATTCAATCTTTGTCAGAGTACGGAATAAATTTCAGTAAACATAAATGCATAAACTTACCTGTAAAGGGCATTTCTGAATTCTGGTGTCATATAAAGTGTTTGCAACAGACTATTGAGGTAACATGTCATTGCTTGATTTATCAAACCAACAAACCCTTGAAAACAAACATTTTCAGGCACTCAAACTAAGTGAATAAATTCAGTGAAATAAATTTTAAGCTGAATAAGAAATTAGTGTTGAATACATTCTCAGATGTAAAGATACCAAGTAAAAAGGATAAAACTTTGTTTTTTATATTCCAATAAAATTTTTCAAGGCAAGGTACTTTTAAGCTGCTGCCTACTAATTAATCTATGAAACACTACAAGAAAGGACAATGAAACCACAGGGAGAAATAGACTATGACAACCCTGCGGCAATTAACATAGAAAGAAATAAAAACTACCGGGTGAATCAGGATGTACCACTCGCCCGAAAAGCCAGCCCCCAAGAGCCACCCAATTGATTCACAACATTTTGTGAGATTTTGTGGCACCGCCATTGATGATGCATGCATTAAAATATTTCTTGGAGATCCAATTGTACTAAATTATTCAATCTAAACAAAATGTTTAATCTTATATACCTGACTCTGACTTTGAAAATGAAACTGTTCTCAATTCACTACTTGATGGATATGATTTTGTAAACGTTGTTTCAGTATCAAAAAGATTGCTGATTCCTGTTTCTGGACTTGAAGCCTCTGCACTTTCCTGAAAATAAGATTAAACGCATTTATTGAACATGTCTGCAACTTTTCGAATTTGGTAACAATGTAACATTTCCATATGAAATATTTTAATAGCTGACCAAAACCCAACTCTACATCTATAAAATCTAGCAAAAATAAAATTTACAAAATTTGCACAAAACAGCTAAACAGAATGAGTAGTATGAAAGTAGATGACACTTCCACAAGGTTATGTAGCTTGTAACAAAATAGACACTAAAACAGTTCATTCATTCTAGGCCCTTCCCTCCATGAGCCCTGAACCTTCACTATCAAATAAAAAATTGCAATACAGTACATTTTAATTTATGATGCTTTGATGATTTAGTGCTTGGAAATGCTAACAATGAATGCCCTTCCTAACGCCTTTTTCACTATGAAAGGGTTGTTGGTCGCGTTTATAGCCAAAGTAGAGGGCATGGTTGCAAACATTTTTTGGGGGGAATTTTTCTAGGGACTTCATATTGCTAACTGCTTTCTAGCCCTCTCAAGCCGAAATGTGCTTTGAAGTCCCTGTTCCAAAACAGTAGATGGTTGAGACTACCAGTTTTTGGGACAAACATTGTCAGTGATACATCATGTTAAAATTGCTCTCCAAATTGAAGAAAAAGAACAGTGGAAATTTGCCATCAAAAACGAACCGGGTTATGGGGCAAGGAGGTGGTGCAAATTTTATTTGTGAACTACCGGTTTTCGGACAAAGGTAGGACCATCGTTCTCAGTGTGACATGCCCAACACGCTGTCCTTGTTTCATGCAGTGGAAATTCTGCTGCCTGCAGTTGGCATATTCATGCAAACCAATGCTTAAGATTTATAAAGCAATTAAGGATGTAGTAAACAGTTCAGCAATACACACAAACCAGGTTGGGAAACTTGCAATAACTCACAACTATGACACTGTGTCAAACTCACTACTCACGGATATAATAATATATAGGAAAGTATTATCAACAATAAGTCTTTTTGTTTGTTCTCACATGTGAGAACCTTCTATTAATAAATAAAAGGTTCTCGCATTCGAGAAAACAAAAAGACTTATTGTTGATTTTGAATCTCTTGCAGCTTCTAAAGTCTACTCACAGCTCACACCTTCAAATTTGTTTCACTCAAATCACGCCCAGGTCAAATAATGCTTGTTTTCCAACCTGGCACGCAAAGGGGCGCAAATGCAGTTTTGCACACTGTGCCTATACTGATCCTAACTAAACCCAACCAAAACCCTATATAGAGGTGTGCAAACTGCATTACCCCTTGCAAAGACATGCCTTTTGTGAGAATATCAACTGAACATCATACCGTTGGTTGTTGAACTTTCTTGACAGGATCCAACCCATCCTTTGATTTAATAACAAAATTATTTGTTTTTTGTGTTTTTTCGCCAACAACTTCTCCTAATGTCGTATCACAATTATCGTCCAACACAATTTCTTCATCAGTTTTCAAATCAGGGGATGGCTTCAAAAATGCCACCAAAAAAGTACCTTTCACATAATTCGCTTTCTCTGCAATAAATTTATAGAAATTCACCATTGCAGTTTCGTCACTTAGATTTAAAGTAATTTTATTTGATTTCCAGTCAACGGTTGTCTCGTCTCTTATGACACAAACAATATTTCTTGCCCTTTCTTCGGTTTCCTTCTTTCCAACGGGAATTAGGCCCATTGATATCTCTTCTCCTTTGACATCTTTCTTGCCGGGAGCCATTCTCTCATCTGCTAAATCTTTGAAGGTCTTTCTGTTCTTGCAAGGCTTCTACCTAGGTTTTAAAGACAACTTCGAGTATCTTGCCATCTTGAAATGATTTTTGCAGCGAAGTGAAAGTGAAAAGGGCACCGCCAAATGAACTTGACTTGATACTATCCTAATTTACATGAAGTACTTCATTACACGAAGATTACTGTAAACGAGACAACCGCAATAGCACGGAAATCAATGTGCGAGATTGAATTTGCGTGGCAGAAATGTTACCAAATTGAAGATCGAAAACAAGAAAAACGAACGATTTAAAGTAGATATTAGCATGTTTAATCTCATAATCTCATCTAAAAATATTAACTACCACTACATTAAAAATCGTCTAAATACATCACGCATAAAAATTCAAAGACAAAGTTCATAAAATGATACAAGTGTGATAAAGCAAACAAAGTCACAAATGCGATGATATGTTGGCTCCCTGCAGCTAATGGACGTTAAAGTCATGATGTCCATGATGAAGGATACCCAATAATAGTTCAAAGGTGAAAAAAGGGCGTGACTATGGTCAAACTGAATGTTGTCACTTTATGTTGCATCTAGAACATTGAAAATATAATACCTCTTTACAAGAAAGATTGTGAAAACACACAACACTTGGGTGTAGGGGCCAAAGAACAAGTCATTCATCCTTGAGAAGCAAAGATACGATCAAATGAAAAAATAATGAAGATGTCCAAAAATTAAAACGTAAATTAGATAATCATTCTCAAAGAAGAGAGCTAAAAGCATAAATGGCTAAATTAACGAAAACCTACTCTTCCCTTTGTAAAACGAGTGTATATTTTGCTTTGGAAATAAAACGCTGGAAATAAATTCCAGAACCGAATAGATTGTCGTGCAATCATCTGTTGCAAAATAAAGATTAAATACATTAGTGATTAGCAAAGAATGTTCGTGATTAGTGATAAGTAATGAATGATTGCTGTTGCATAACAGAGACACATTGATCAACGTATAAACAAAGGCAGCATCAGGCAAACAGGATCACAAATCAAAACTGACATGAAGAAAAAGGAGTACAAACACTTATATTAACTGCTAGCAACAGCACAAAGAGAAAAAGAAGGAAACAAATCATACAACAAAGAGAAAAAAAAAAAAAAATAAACGTACATGATAAATTAAAAATAATTGATAAACACTGGTTAAAAAATGTCTTCAGAAGCAATTTTAAACCAACCAATTTAACATTTTAGTAAAACGCTGATTATCAAACATTTTTTGAGGCAGGGCTTCTAGGATAGAAATCAAGATTTCCTAATCGGTTCTCTGACCTATCTCAACTGCTTCGATAAATATATACAAAATAACTGAACTGAACATGATTATACGACAGGAAAAAGATGATACGGTTCTAGATAAGAAGATACATAAAATAGATTTAAACGTGAAAATACGCGAAAAAAATCTTCCTTCCATTAATTTGATTATGACACAAATAAAAAAAATATCTTGAGAGTGCTTATTTGATCTCAAATCTTTTCGGTTGAAATTTGATGATCACATTGACAATGATTTTCGTCTTTCCAGCTATTGAATGTTTTGACCTGAGGCACCTCATAAATTGTGATCATACCGAATAGCGAGGAAGACGTCATTACGATACACACAAATATTAGACGGTTAACCGATTTAAAACATAATCCGATAAAGGTGAGTTAAAATCGTAGAATATGACGTCAAAAGTTAAAATCGAATCTCACGAATACTGCTTTCTTGTTTTCACTATCAGTTAATTCTTTCGAAGTTTTCTGCAGTTAAATATTCATTTCGCAATCATTGGCCATTGTCTTAGGTCGTTAGCTGATATAATGCCATTTGTACACCATCTTAGGCACTATGAAGGGCGGTCTGGAGGTGCTAGTTGAGTAAGCGCATGAAAATATGGTCTCTCACTTGATCCCAGCATAGAAGCAAACTTTACATGATAACACTCATGCTCATGCTACGATTGACTTTCTGTCCAATAACCCTTGAACTTCTATTTGATGTAATCGATACCATATTGCTACTGGTATCAGTTTTCAACACTGCACTCCTCGCTTGTTGCAACTCTCTGAAAAGGATACATATTTAGTTATTTCAAATCTATGGAATTGTGATCATATTTAGTTATTTCAAATCTATGGAATTGTGATCATATTTAGTTATTTCAAATCTATGGAATTGTGATCATATTTAGTTATTTCAAATCTATGGAATTGTGATCATATTTAGTTATTTCAAATCTATGGAATTGTGATCATATTTAGTTATTTCAAATCTATGGAATTGTGATCATATTTAGTTATTTCAAATCTATGGAATTGTGATCATATTTAGTTATTTCAAATCTATGGAATTGTGATCATATTTAGTTATTTCAAATCTATGGAATTGTGATCATATTTAGTTATTTCAAATCTATGGAATTGTGATCATATTTAGTTATTTCAAATCTATGGAATTGTGATCATATTTAGTTATTTCAAATCTATGGAATTGTGATCATATTTAGTTATTTCAAATCTATGGAATTGTGATCAAGAACGTTCATCAATGACAAAAATTGAAATACGAATGAACTGGTACAAGTTCTATCATTTGGTACATGAAACGAGAAAATGAAATGTTTCAACAATCATGTGATTCTTGGAACTTAAAAACACACTCACCTTGATAAAATCTCATTTTTGAATTTTTCAACATTCAATTCCTTTCGTAGTTGTGCCTATCGTTGTAAGGAAGACATAATATAGTCACAATAGATATATATATTTATACTATTTATCGAATAAATATTCACATGGGATGCAAATGTTTTTGGATTCTTTACAATTGATCTTCCCCCCATTTGCCAATTAAGAAAGTAGATGAGAGAATAATATACCAGGCTAGCCAGAAATGTGTTCCCACTTTTGAAAATTCATAGCACCAAGACTACAAGATTGCTACAAGATTACTTTTACTGGATTGATCAGAATAGATCGAATTCTTCTTGATAGGTGAGAATAAAGTATCTTAGCAATTTTTCCTGCATTTTCATGTGCATTGCAAATATCGGTAAATTGACTTTCCCAAATATTTCATGGTCGTGAAATGTCAAAGAGTTTAAAAACACTTGAAAGAACTCCTCGCGTAGGAAGACGAAGAAATACCTGGGAGAACAATCTGGTCTTTAATCTACTTGCCAAAAGCAGAAGCTCAGAGATCTGGGCTGTGTAATGAATTTTGGCGACTTTTCAAACAGGAGCACCTTTTTGGGACAGCCGGTGATCTGTAACGTTGTTATCAAATAATTTCAATGATCAATGATAGTTTATTGAAATGCTAATAGTTTGACAGAGCGAAATGAAATCTTATGACTATGATGAAATGTACCTTGGATTTGAGAGCATTTGGACACAGTGTTGGATGAGTTAACAGCGTCAGGGCTGGAAAAGATTTTTTAGTGCCTCCGACCGGTGAAATGCACAGGCAAGGGGCCTCCAAAAATTTTGAAAAGAATTGTCGTGAGAGTAGCTGTTTGAACAGTAAAAGGTTTAAACTGCATGAAACATAATGCAAGCTGTTATTGTTTGTCAGCCTGTGGCAAGTTAAAACACTAACGATAATGTCTACCAAATGAAAAATATTATCAGAATGCTTTTATTTTGTACTTTGTTATCGTTATTGAACAATTTGTGCATTAGAATGGCACAACATTACATTTTAAGAATTTGTCATTGAAGTCTAGATTATTCCACTTTGAGATGGACTTTTAAGGTAGCCTAAAATATCGAGGTAAATGTTTCATGGCTCCAAAGCCTTATTTTTTGCCGGCTGTTGTAAGTTTATGAGTTCAAGGGATTTACCAACACCTCAAGTTTTGATTAAGTATTTAGAACCATCAATTTGCTTTGTTTTATGTTTTACAATTTTCCTCGGTGTCTGTCACAACTTGCCCCATGCCCAGGCAAGTCGCAACTCTTCAATCTCAATTTTTCTCCCATCTGCGAAAAAACTGTAGCCCCACCAACAAAAAATAAATTGCATTCGGCAGCCAATGGCCAAACCTGGCAAATGGTGGTAGCACGAAGAACCTGCATGTTGCGGTTTAGGACAAACATGGCATTTTTTCCAAAATGTGTTACAACAAGCCCCGGCCTCCCCTAATATCAAAATGCCCTCACATTTCCTAGTTGATTAATACGATTAGCTGTTTTCAAGTAGAAATATAAGCATTGCGTTAGCATTGTCAAATAATGCATGGACATTATTTTCGTGTTGGTCTGTAAGCTCATTTTGGAAAGAATTTAGGTATGCTGGAAGAAATTTTATGCCCAGTGGAATAGAGCAACTTACAATCCTACTTGCAAGGCATTTTGGCAAGGTTTTGCAGGAAATTTTGATTTTCGCTGCCAGGAAGAAAACCTGGTTTCTAGCTTTAGTTGAATATGTCGAGTGCTGATATATGAAAGGAAAATTAGCATGTAACTGTGAAAAAAGACTCTTGGCAAGTTTGAGGATACTTTGTAAAAATCTATGGCTTAAAAGCAGAGCTTCCAAGCTGTGCCTGGCTAAATGAACCAAAGAAACATTTATCAATTTTAGAAGTTAGTTCTGCAGACATTTTCAAACGCTTAAACTTTCTAACATTCAATCGGTATAAATACCACGGAACAGATCTTAATTATTGAAAGTGCAAAAATCAGTTATCAACAATTTCTTCCAGTTTTCAAGTAAAGAGTTTCTTATAAAAATACGTTAAAATCTTAAGAAACAGCCAAAAACGACAAGAAGATATTCTGAAGTTACTTTTGTCTACCTAACTTTCGATGCAGTAATATGCGGCTCTTTTTCTTTCACAAAAATCTCATATAATACATTCTATTGAAAAATTAAGAGTGGAAAATATCTTCAAAAAAGACGTTTCAGAAAAGTTTAAAAAGTGCCTCCATTGTTTTGTCAGATTTTACAACATGCCTCCGACCGGCGGTCGCGTGGTCGCGCACTTTTTCCAGCCCTGCTGGGAGGCCTGAAAGTTAGTTGACGGAGATAAATAGCTAACTCAAGAGCTGCATTTCCACGTCTAGGATTAGCCTATCGCATTTGGTGATTTTGACATGTGCGTATATATTGTTTAGCTAGAGGAATAATAGCGTGTGTAGGCATTTTCATTTTTTTCATTTTCATTTTCATCATTTTCATTTTCTTCATTTTCATTTTCTTTATTTTCATTTTCTTTATTCTGTTCATAGATTACCTCCACTTTGTTAGGTCAACTGACTGTAAATAATTGTTCTAACAACTTTACTTTGGTTGTATTTCATAACATTAGTGGCGTAGGTGATTGGCAATAAACAACGTGGCATAGGTGATTGGCAAAAGAGCTGCTTTGCAAAACTATCATAGAATGTTAAAAATTCAGTTTCAATTTGTATATAGACCTTTTAGCTATTCTGAAAGAATCAGAATCGAACAGCATTTTGCTACCGGGTGCGCCAAAATAAACTATGCACGTTTGGCAGTCCACAATAAATCGTACACTGGACCGATATTGAAGATTTATGACTTAATAGTTAGCAGAAAGCCTGAATTAGATTCTAGGACATTTTGCAAATTTTTCCGCTATCAGTTGTTAGAGCTAGAAGCGAGTTTCTTAAAATGTTCGTATTCGAAAACATTGATTACGATCAAAAAACGTCGATCAAATTTTAAAAGAATCAATATGAATGAACAAAGAGAAACGTTTTCAGGGGGATTTAGGTGTTTATTACGACTTCTCGTACAGCAGATTACAATTGGTCGATTTCTAAATCCCCAATCACCAACAAGTTCTCTCTTTGCCCATTCATGTCGATTCTTTGGAAAACTTGATCTATGTTTTTTTATCGTTTTCAGTGTTTTTCGAAAACTAAAATTTTAGGAAACTCGCTTCTAGCTCTAAAAACTGAAAATGAAAAATTTGCAAAAATCCCAGTGACTAATTCAGGCTTTCTGCTAACGATTAAGTCATAAATTTTCAAAATCGGACCTGTGTACGATTTATTGTGGCCTGCCAAACGTGCATAGTTTATTTTGGCGCACCCGGTACAGTTTGCAATAGGGATGGAAGCTATAACGCCACTCCATAGAACGTTGCTAATAAAAATGCATAAAAATAACGCTCGATCCAAGTTTTTTGCAGAATAGCTAAAAGGTCTCTTGTTAATGAACATTAAGCTAAATATTTGAGATAGAAAGAAAGCGAGCGATGCTAATTTCAAAACCATTGATAATTAAAGGAAACCAGAAACAGTAAGCAAACCTTGAGAAGATCATTCATTTCCTGTGAACAATGAGACAGATATGGAAGTTTACCAGTCCTTTCAAAAGAAAGATGTACAACGATCAATAATTTATTCAACTTAATAAAAATGCCTGAGAAAAATAACATGAATGTCTGAAAGATATATCTAAGACTTGGCTTGTTACAATAAACAAAACCTTTACAATTGTCCGACAATGTAGGTAGTTTGATAAACATTTTTGTAAAACATCCCCAAAAACAATAATATAATCTCGAAATAAGCGGGTTCCTTATTATGAATTCAAAATATAGTTTAGTTTAGGAATGGAAACTTGCTCGTTTGTGACCAAGACTTTATATATTTTGTCAACAATAATCACTTAAGGAGACTTATTGTGTAATAAAAATGCAAAATACACGAGTATGTGTACGATGCTTTTACTTGTACCCTGGACAATCAATGCTGGAAGCGAAAGTAAGAGTTTTACCATAGCACTTAAAGCAGACTGTTAGATCTCAATGAAATACTCATTTCGATTCCCCACTTTTCACTCTTGTTCATAGATCGTTCTTGTGTCTTTCATTATAATAAGCATTAAAAAATTTGACTAACCAACAAGAAAAACTTTTGTTCTTGTATTCATACTTGCATGCTTGGAGCAATTTGTCTAATAGGACACTCTCTACAACTCCCCTTTCTCTCTCACGAGTACGTATAACAAGTGAATTCAACTATGTGCCGAAATGTAGCCAACGGATTCAAATTTTGAAAGGAGTTATCATCATCATAATAATCATGATCATGATCATCATCATCATCGCCGTTTCATTTTATGTTGGCATATACGTACAATGAGTGAATGTCTTGGATTTAATGGGCGATGATAAAACACTCCTTTGTGCGTGAGTTTTCAAACTATGTTAAAGTAGTAACCATTTGTTTTAGCAGCAATTGATATAACAGTATGATTTTTAGATGTCTATATCTCAACTAACATAGCGTCAATTATAGAGAATGAAACATCAAAACATGCACATTCTTAAAAATATTTATCAGCTTAATCAGTTTCAAATTCTCTTACCTTATTTCGTGCCAGAAAGGTCCGTTCTTTGGGAGGTCTTCTCCACCAGCCTGTTCAAGAAAATTAATTGATTTAATCAAGACAATTAGCAAACAATTAAGGAAAAAAGTCCCATCCTAAATATGATTCTCATCTGTGATAGTCTAGGCTAGAATAAACTGAGGAGCTATAATCAATGTGCATTTGAAGAATGATGGACAAGCAGAGTGGGCAGGAAAATGTGCTTACCGTTAAATAAACAGTTAACCCAAGTGCGAATATATCAGCCTTTGGAAGATTCTGATAATCCTGAAACAAATATGACAACATGATTATTAAAAACGAAATCAACCACAAAAAAGGAAGACGTTATGAGCAATTCTGGATGTAATTATAGACGGTTAAAACTTAACAGTTAACTTCTGTCAGCTAAACAATTTACAATTTCTGGTTTTGACTTGAAACATCTCCGTTAAATCACGCATTATCAATCAACTCAAAATGGTTAAATGAAGATGGCCCAACGACCTCACAACTGCGAATTTTCTTTAACAAGTATAGACTATGCATCAAGTAAAAAAAGATACACGGAAATGAGCGTAAATTCAATGTTTTCGTGAGGGACCTTAAGCCTAAACGACCATAAACATCTATGATTTCACCAAAAGATGGGTTCTATACACACCAATCCACAAATGCTTAAATCTTGTAAAATTATATACTTACATCATGTAAAATTTCATTTGGCAAAAATCGACAGTCTCCTTCTTCTACTTGTGGATTGTCTAAAGATGACGTCACATGTCCAAGATCACCTGAATTGGATGATCAAGATGAGCAAATCTTCAAGCAACTAAACGGGATAGGATTTCACTCGCTAATGAGGTCGGTGAAGGCGCTTAAGGCATCAGAATCTATGTACAGATTCAACGGCGCTCCCTGGATTCAACATAACACATAAATCTGAGTGTTAGGTGGCCTAGTTGTTTGGGCTTCCTCTTCCTAGAATTTCATATGTTCCAATCTTCTGGTCTCCACTGGTGAAGTATGGACAATTATCCTGTGAGTTCCATGCGCCATTTTCTCCTCGTATAGAAGATGAATCTCATCTGGAGCAGGGGAGGGGGGGGCTACAAGTTTTATCTGGGTAACTTTTTTTTGCAAAATTTCTAGGTTAATAATATTTTGTGGCTTTTCTTAAATTTCTATTTCGCATCTTCTATCAAAATTTCTTGGAGATATCTCATATATTTTTGAAAATACCGGGTGAGTCAATAAAAAGAATCCCTGTAAGGGGGATTCCATTCTCCAAAGAGAACAAATTACATGGATACATGTGAGTGTCATCATTTTTAGGAAGGAAAACCAAGAAAATTTTGCGCGTTGTTTTCACTCGTTTTTGCAAAAATTTTGGAAGGGGCTTTCTGCAGAAAATCTCCCATATCCAAGGGAAGGAATAGCTGATTAAAGCCGGGTAAATTACTGAACCTAATTGGACATATTGGCAATGAAAGAAGACAGTTTTCAATATTATTGGTTTGATATTCAGGGAGCAGGGGCCTTTGAAACGAGAAGTCTTTCTTTTTGACTCACCGGGTATAACAACTTTTTCAGAGAGTAGTTTTAATATCTTATTTGTTTTACGGTGCAACCTTTTGAAACTTAAAACGAAGATAATTCTTGACAGGAGACGAAATAAGATAAATGGATGAAATTTTCAGTACAACCATAAAACCAGAAATCAATAAGAGAAAATAGAAAAAACCTCATTTTTGTCTCTCCATTATATGACGTCCGCCATGACGTCGTATATCTAATGACTTCAGGTAATAAATATAAGTTTACAATTTTCATAAGTTTTCAACAAATTAGGTTTATCCGAGATTTTGATATTTTATCTGACAATTAGGAGTTAAAAGAAGCATAGTATTTCTCTTGAGCCAGTTTCTATAAAAGGTTAAATCTGTCTGAGTAATATGTTAGTCCTAAAACAATGAAAAGCGATGACGTCATCGAAAATACAGCAATTGGAGTACAATAAATAAGATATTTGGACTTTTCACATTAAATTACACAAGATAGCCAAGTTTCTTCTTTCCAGCCCTTGTCAATTCGGAGTGCTAAGGGTTTTATAGCCCCTCCCCAGCCTGAGGATGTTGAGAAAAGCCCGGTCCAGATAGGGTTAAACATGAGGCATGAGATGCTAGTGGGGATGGGAGAAGGTTGTTTGATCCACTTTGGTAAACATGTATCAAAAAAGGAACAAAATTAAATTACTCACCAATCTTGTAAACAATGTTATGAACCTTTTTCTCATTCAAACTGGATTTGATTTGTTCTTCTTCAATAGGACTAATACAATCCATATCTTCTTCGTATCCATCGTCACTGCTCAGTTCTTCCGTTGTGTGAATATGATGAATGAAGATATTCGCTTCGAAGTAAAGAGAAACGATTGAAATAAACATTGCAAAGAGAGGATTATAGTAGGGCTCTAAATGGGATCTGGGGAGATAATTGCAGTTTCAAAGGCTGAGATATCTAGGCACATAGACATAAATTAAGTGAAGTTGCAGTTTTAGCGCCAAGTGCTGGAATCACGGAAGTAGCTGAGCGCTATTCGAGTCCACGACCCCTTGTCATGACACTCCAGTGGTGGGGCTCTACCGGGTATTGAGCCCCGTCCGACTGTTCTGGCTGCCAAATCAGAGGATTACACCACTGCGCCACAACACCTTCAAAACCAATGCATGATATATTCACAGGTAATAAAATAGCAAGCAATATACATTTTCGCTATTCTAAAAAAGAATCTGAATCGAACGATATCTTATAAATTTAGTAGTATTTTTGAAGGTGTACAGTAGTAATAGAAGCTCTAACGCCACTCAATCGAACATTGCGTACAAAAATGTATAAAAATATCCCTTGATCCAGGTTCTTTTGTAGAATAGATAAAAGGTCTATTTAGACATGGCTGTATAAATCAGTGAAACGGTGCACCAACCTGGTTTGATATCCATATGAACCAAATTTTTCCCATGGATATATCGTAAACCCTAAAAAGGAGAATAAACGAGAAACAGATTAAATGAAGTATATGAAAATACTTACACAATGATCTTAAATTTTTTAGCTGTTTCAGCGTTACGAATTTAGTTTATGAAACAATCACGATTACGTCATTTCCATCACGGTATTGAAAATTTGCACAGTCTTTATGGTTGTTAAAGTTCGCTTCAAAGGTCTGAAAGATTTGTGAAAATATAGCCGATAAGACCAACATGAATTTGAAATAAGGAAATGCTCTAGGATGGAGTCTTCTATACAGCAATCACTTGAGCAGCTATATTGCAAAAGTAAACAAAATAAACGGCAAAATAGATGTTTTTCATATGAATTGAATGTGACAGGAAATAGAAGTATCAAGAAATTTGAAACAAAATAAAGTGATATACCCTGGCAAGCTGAAGCAATAACTGTTTTGTTTCTTGTTCTGACATAACAGTATGGCCTATTTTGTTCTTTAATATCAATTCCGACAATGATCCACCTGCAATAAAATTTTGACACTTACGTTTTGAACACACCAAATATTTTCAAGGAAAAGTTTAAAACATAACAAGTTAACCATTTGGTCAACCATAGAATTATGGAAAACCCCTGAAAATGTTAGTCTTTCTAGCGAAAAAGGATTCAGTTGAAATGTGTTGTGATTGTGATGAATGAAAGACATGTGATCTAAAACTAATGACGAAAACTCATTACAGCCGTCATCTATTTTGTTATATGAGAACGAATTACGATCAGATCAGGTGTTTACAAATCAAAGAAATCAAAATTAGAAACAAAAATTGAAATCTAATAATTACCATTACAATATTCATTTTGTATCAACATATGATTACTTTCAGCCCATGCAGAATAATAACGAACAACATGAGGATGATGACCAAGAACGGCATGAGCATACACTTCATTTAACGCCATTGTCCTTTGGAAAAAACAAACACACCAAATAAGGATCATAGACATTGGAGATTGCAAATGCTTTACTTATGAACCAAATGCTGAAGAATGAATCAAAGCAAAACCATGTTAGGAATTTCAGTTGCACACATTCATTCTCTGACTGTTGATTTTGCAAATAATGTCAGAGAAGACATCTGAGGTAAAAGAAGAAAAACAAACGCTTGCTTATCAAAATGGGGTGGCTGAAAGCTGCAAACTTTCCTGTAACATAACTGATGACATAGTAGTGATTTCTTAGTAGAATTGTTGTCTATACTTTAGTTTATCTATGCTTTACTTATCCATGATCACTTTCTATGAAAAATTTTATCAAAGAGATTTTTCCCAACTTGAAAAATGACCATAAGATTATTGATTCTTCTGAGAAACGGAGGCAAATCAAGCGTCATCTCAATTTTTCAGATCTCAAGTAACATAGATTTATCAGATTGAAATGTAGGTTTCAAACATCAAATGTGGTCAAGTAAAGGGTTATTATGAAAGAAAAAAAGAAAGACATGGCCCTTACTCATCCACAGATCCTGCAATTGGCTGTTTTGATTTCTTCAAAGCATAAATACATCCATCTGGGAATAGGTGATAGAATTATTAGATCATAATGGTAATGATAGGCCTTTCAATCAAAATATGTCACAAATAATTCTTCCCCAGCAATAACATTACAGACCAGACTTGTATATGAAATTTACTCTTTAATTGATAAAAGTATTTGACATACAGTAGCTGCCCTTAAAGGTTGGATATCATTATGAATAGCAGTCCTTTTCGGGAACAAAACAACATGCGTGCGGCAAAACACACAGGTAAATTCAGTTGCGCGTGCGATTCGCACACGTAGTTATTCAAGACGGTATTTAAGAAGTGACACAAAAATAGGTCTTCAAGTCTCCCTTTACTGATGAAGATAATCACACTACCGATATAAATTGAATATCATTGTTCATATGTTTATGTATCAATGAAGTTTTTGTTTTTACAGGACTATACTCAGCAGTTTCTTCCTCGGTAAACTCAGACTCGTTTTGTGTCCAATTCTTCCAAACTATCAATGTCAACAGGACAAATCTGTTGTCTGCACGGTTCATTTTCTTCATAAACATCGGTATCGGTAACAAGAATCACCTTCACTCTATGAGCACCAAGTGTCGCAATTATTTATAATTGTGGGAATTGCCACTTGGGACTTTGTCGAAAGTGTTATAGGATTTGTCAGTAATCATGGTTTATTGAAGCACCATGCTTGGACATTGGAAGTGTCAAACATCAGAGTACCACTTTACTTAAGCAAAATAACACTTTGCGCGTGCGATGAAAAGCACTTGTGACTCAATTTGCGTGTGTGCCAACGTGTGCGTGTGCGATCGCACGCGTCAAACGAAAAGGCCTGGAATAGCCAGCATGACAAAATATGAAATCATGTGAAAAATAAGTTGAAAATAGTTCACTATTTCATTAGGTATGGTGCATAAATTGTTTATACTTTTGAAGGAGAAAAGAGCAGACTGAAAATGTAATTACATTTGTTTAAATCAAATAAATTTCAGAATTAATTTCTGTGAACAATTGATAAAGGAATAACATAATTAGAAAGAGTTAAAAAAAAACAGTTAGGAATTAGAATACAAACCTAATCTATTCAAGCATTTAAAAACAGATCCATATTGACCAGTGCCAATTTTTTCCAATTCAACAAATTCTGCTTCATATCTTGAAATGTTTGTGTCTTTCAAAGCCAATTTCTAAAATTAAATAAATGATGTTAAAGACAAAGGACAGAGATATAAGACAACTTAAGTTAGGGTCCTGGGCAATCTAAATATAGTCTATTGTATTCTATGATCTCGAGAGATTATGAAATCAATGGGACAAACAAAGGCACTCAGCCATCTTTTGTTCTATTTTTAAACAAGACCACATATATCCGTCATTTGTCTTCAACAACCAGTAGCAACATCAACCAAAGGTCATGATTACATGGGCGAGTTGACCCACTTGTAGCTCATTTACGACTCATTGAGTTGTCCCAATGCTTTGGTCATTTCCTTCGTGAAAACAATTTGCCATTACATGAAGTGAGATGAAGTGTATGAACTACATTGGACAAACAACTAATTTAAGGCAATGAATGAACAATCATGTATTGGAATCAAGAAAGCGGAGTATTGAGTTCTAATTTTCCCAGACACACGTTCAATTGGGGAAAAGCGAACAAAAACATGAAAGAACCATATTTCAAAGTATATGCCTTCATGAAGTTAAGTGATTCAAATTTTTTATAAGACTTTGAAGCCAGATTGTTCAAACAGGGTCATGCCTTCCTTATGGATTGAATTAACTCAGTGAACTCCCGTCAACAGACAATGATGCCAATGACGTAAATCATCTGTCACCTCAAGTCACACTCTGATGAGAACGCAGGTTCCAAGGGCCTCAGTGTGCCAAAAATGTGTCTGCTTCTTTGTGTCCGCCTCCTCTATAGTATATAATTTATAGTAACCAAATTATAGTATCAAGTTTAGTATCAAGTTTTTTTAAATTGAATTTATATGCTGACCTTGGTAGGATTTCCACAAACTTCAGTTTCCATTTCAAAACAATCATCTTCCTCATCACCAAGGATTGATTCACTACAGATAGAAGATTTTAAGCAACCAATTACAACCAAGTAAGATTGGCATCATATGATGCAATAGACAAGATATCTTGAAATCCTTTAAATTAAAAAAAGTTTGGAAGTACAAGTTTTGGACACAATCTTCAGTTTAAAACTGAAACTGCAGTTTTTACTGCAAAGTGATGCGATTCCAGAACCAGCTAAGTGCTAATTGAATCCATAAATAATGCTCAAGGGGACTCAAACCATATCTGACTGACTGTTCTGGCCAAATTGTCAGTGGATTACAAAATGGAGCCACAACACCTTCGAAATGTGTTTGTGCACATTATCTTTGAAAGCATCTTGAAAAAGGTTGGATACGGTGTACTGGCTAAGCTTTAGCCAAAATGGGTATGAGCTTGAGGCTAAAATGGGTAAAGCAAATGCTTTAGCCACATCTGTTACAGCTATCCACCTCAAGGTATTCAATGTTGATTGAGCAATCCATAGTCTACCATTTTTGGCAATCAAGATTACCCATTTTACCCCACCTGCAGACCTATATTTCTATGACATTTCTTATCTGAAGCATTTCAGTGAGAATCTTTGGTAAAATTACAGTAGGTTGATTCATGGTGAATACAATTCAGTTCAACGAAGCAATTTGATCAATAGTTATAAAGGAAGTTATTTATGATTTTCTGATCAATATGATGGTTGACTTCCACAGATTAGAGAATATTTGTTTGAATTATTGCAATAATGCAGCAATCTAATCCTAGGAAGCATTCCTTTTTAATCCATATTGCTGCAGTGTGGAATGATTTAGGAGAAAATGTATTGCAGGCACGAACTATCAAACTGCATTAATTTTGTAGGTTTGGTCCTGTACCTTGATAATTGAATTCGCGGCCGTTTGGCTTTCATTTGAACTTCTGAATTTGGAGTAAATGGATTGAAATTAGCATATACAACGTTTTTATGAGCCAACAATCTTGGCTCAGTTTGTGGTCTTTTTCTTTCCTGTAAACTTGCAAGATCCTTTCTCATAAACTTTGCTCTCAATGATGTTCTTGATCCATGTCTTGTACTTGAAGGACTTTTCATGATAGTTGGGTCTTTTTCCTCTATGCTGGCTTTCTTTAATTTTGTGAAAAGTGTTTTTGGTGTGTGTGGAGTGTCAAATAGTCGTAAATTCAAAAAGCCTTTATTCAAACATGGAGGAGAACAGGAAAAATTTGGTTGTTGATTTTCAGGCGAAAAAAAGTTCTTTTCTGGGGATATGAATTCATCAATGCCTCCAAGTTCTTCCATAAACGAATCTGAAGATTTTGGGCTAGATTGTTCTCTTGCCATTGTTGGTGAATCAAACTTCAAAATATTTGGGCATGGAAGTCCAGTAGGCTGGGCAGAAAAGAATGGTTTTGGTAAAGGTGAAGTGTTTTCAGTTCCAAAATCAGCAAACAGATTCTTCGCAAGTTTATCCATATTTGCAAGATTTCTTGATCTTTTACTGTGTTTTCTGATTACAATATAAAGTACTTTTGTAGGTTTCACGTGCAAGGATTGGCTTGCTTGCAAACCAACTCTCCTCACTCAGCAATAACTGTCACTTTGAACTTCATGCAACAAAGATCGGAAAAGCAAGGGCTCTATTCTTTCAATTACAGTATTCATTTAACTCCCAATCTGCAAAATAGTAACAGGGTCCACAACTTTGATCTTGAAGCTTTCGCTTGAGGCTTTCTTTCATTTAGGCCCAGTTGTTTCCCAATCTTCTTTGTGAAACGAATTACAAATTTACTTCGGAAAGAGCAATCTTGAACATTGTCTTGATATACTGTGTGACATATATTCAATGTTATGAAATCTTTATTTTTAATAATAATAATCGTATTTCAGGCTACCAATTTCTGCAAGGAAGTATGTCGACTTTGTCTCCACCTAAACATTTCTCACTTTCTTCATCTTTAACTTTGAATATCAACGTTTCCAAGCACGTGACTATTTTAGACCAATCAGCAAACGATCTGTGGTTTTGGCGCGTAAATTGATAGACCGCTGAGCAAGGAACTGGAGGCGTGAAATGACGTTGGACGTAGGATGACCATTTTTATAAGGGAGCTGAAGAATTTTTGGAGGGGTATTAAATTTTCTAGCCTAGTTTTAATGGGTTATCTAATTATTTTTGCTAATTCAAGATGGGGTATCAAAGTTTTGAAGACATCCCCATTATAGATATAATTATATATTAATTTCAAATGTTAAATTTTTCTACTGTGTCGTGTGTGCATGCAAAAGTTATTTGAAATCATATTGGTAAGTGTTCTTTGATTCCTCGACCTTTTCCAGTTTCCTTCCAGTCTCCTCTGGGTTACATTATTTGGCACTTTCAAGCTCTTGGTCCAACAAAACACCCTTTTCTTCAAATTTCTAAATCCTCTTATATGGAACTTTGGAATAATATTGCAAAGTTTCCCTCGATCAAATCTTCCTTCATTACCACAACGTATATGGATGAATGACATGAGTAGCACTATTATTGGGGTATGAAATTTGCTCAGTATTTCGAAATGGGGTTTCAAATATTATTGAATTTAGTGAATGGGGTAAGAAAACTTTTCTATATGTGCCCAAAATTCTTCCACCCCTGCACCCAGCATTAAAAATGACAACTCCCTAAACCAAACTTTTCCGTTTGTTTCTAAGTTTCGACAAATTTCACGCTTAGGAACAGTGCAAAATTTATCATATTACGTGGCCGGTGGAGAACAAAACTTCTTGCAAATATCTGCTCGCCCTGTATGAAATTATTGCAAAAAAACCAACTGCCCGTCATTCTTTCAAGGGTGGGCACGTACTGTAATTTCTAGGTCCTATGTATGTCCACGAGAAAAAATTAATCTACCCAGTTTCTGGAGAATAAATGTGATCTACTGTCCACCAAAGACGGGTTTTGGGGACAGACATTTACAATGGAAACTTTTGTTAAATCTACATGAGTTAATCTCATTTTAAGTCTAAGTTTGTAGCAAACACCCATTTCTCCCACCATCTTGGTTCCACCTTTGTCTCTCTAGGCGCATTTAATTTACCCAGTCTTGGCAAAACTGTTTCCACCTGTGTCCAAACTATTCCGAAAATAAACCAGTTTTTTAACAATCTACCTCAAATTGTCCTCAAGATACAAGAAATAACCTAGACAAACCGCATAAGTGGTTCCACCTCTGTCCTCTTTCAGGAATAAAAAAACCGTATATCCACACTATTTTCAAAATGTGACGTTTTTGTTCGGGATTTGTCCAGCATTACTTGAGAAATAAACCGTTATTTTCAATGAAATGGCAGAAGATTGTCAGACAAGCTTTGTCCACCAAGTTCACGAAAAAAGTCCGGATTCTGCAGACATAGCAATTTTGATGACAGCATTGTCCAGGTTCAGGCATTGAAATAACCCACTTTTGGGGACAGAGATTGCAAAATATAGATAGTCCATACTTGTAGTGTAAAATAAACTACTTTTAAAGACCTATAAAAGAACCTGGTTTTGAGGACAAACATTGTTGAATGAAGGACAAAATAAACCGATTTCTAGGACATACGTAGGACCACTGTCTCCATACCTACATGCCCACCCTTGTTCTTTCCTTAAAAAAGGTGTCTCCCGTATTCATGAACAACAGATCTTGTAAAGTACCACTGATTAACTAGCCAAAAACCATAACAAAATCGCCCTGACGAGTCTTTGTCAATGAAAAAATCGACTTTGAAGGTGAAGAAAAATGACTTGAGAATCGTTCTTGCAAACGACTGATTAGGGCATTTTGCGTCATTTTGATACACATCCTTCCGAAGCATTTCTCAACTTGCATGATTCACAATTTTGTTCTCAAAATGGGCCATTTTATATTTCAAACTTCATCTTGAGCTTATAAAAAGTTAATGCTCCGTTCATATTGCTTTGTAAAAAATGTTGACCCAGTTCTGCAAAAGCTCAAAAAAAGTAGTTGCCCCGTTACGTTTTGCACCGGCCATGTTATAAAATAAACTTTGCACTGTCCCTTATCCCCCTCCCCTCCTGTGTGAAACCTTGATTTTCATATCAGATAGACCTTTTCGTTCAAACTACGCCCAAGCTTTGCAGTGATAAATACTGTAATGGAAATCCCTTCTGGAGGCGGTAGCAGGCGGCATAGCAGTGCGTTGGCTTGGCATAGTGTGAACGCTTTTGTCAAATGTTTCACTCTGAAATTATGACCGAAAGGTCTCAGAACAAAATACCGGATTTATCATCATATTGAGACAAGACTTCCAGAGATACCCCCACGTGTTCGCCTGTCCGGTAAAGTGTGAAAGGAGAGGCTATCCGCCGTGGTTCCCTCCGTATTAGCCTTGCGAGACAATAGCTATCCAGTATAGTGCAAACGCAAAATGATTTTGATTTAACTAACTCAGAGGGTGGTAAAGGGGGGGTCAGGATCACGAATCACGGAAATAAAATGTTCAATTTCACGTTTCACGTTTAAAAATATAACATTTTCACGTTTCACGGAAATATGTATTTTTACTAGGCTATGGGAGAATGCAGATGCACCGACCCCTCTAAAGATGTCTCGAACCAGTTAAAAACAACGGAAAACTCTTCAAAACAACAAGAGAGGCAGACTAGCATCTACAATCACCTACAAAATTGTTGAGCCACCTTGAAAAATTACCATATTGCCACCCCCCTTCCCCAATGTCAATGAGCTGACACGAGCGATTCGGCAACCTTTGTCTGGTATTGCAACATACTGCTTTGGGGGAAGGGGAGAGCAGAGGCAAAAACCGACAGGGTGGCTCAACAATTGTTTAGCGATTTTAGGCAATTTTTAAGGGCTATGGTTGCAAGGCAGAAATTTGGCATGCAGATAATGCATTTCTGATTTAGATAGGAGAATTCAAATTGTTTCAAAGTTCTGCTTTCAAAAATCCCATAAAAATGCCTTCAGATGCACAAGGCACTTCTTATATTTTAGCTAAATTCTGCCCAAAAAGTTGCGACATTGGAAAATGCCCAAATTCTCTGTCTCTGTTTTCATATTCTACATCATAAGTATGCTGTGCGAGCGCAGCGAGCAGAAAATTTTTGGCACAGAAGAGAAGGAAATGCCGGCTCCTTAGTAATGAAATCGATCTATTTGAGTGATTTGAGAAAAATTTGATTAAATTTAGGGCACAAATGCTGTTTTTATGGAAAATGGCAGGGCTCCGGAAACCCCCCTACACATAGAGACACATAGAAACCCCCCTAAGGAACGCCCCTAAGGCACATTCCCTTCTTTCATAGCAAACTATTTTCAAGCCAGTCGGGATGATTTTCATATTGGGGGGAGGGGGGTTGTACGTGGAGGAAGCAAATTTGGGGGTCTGGGGCTTGTCCTGGGAAAATTTTAAGACCATTCCTATTACAGTAGATCGCGGGGAAAACGACCCTCATGTAAAACTTCTGTACTATTTGATTTATGAACATCCTCACTAACGAAAGTCTTTTTTTAGGGGCAGTTTAAAAATAGAACTTAAATATTGGCCAAAAAATCAATGCACTATTTAAGTTGCTTTCTCGTCTCGCAGCATTTCAAGAAACAAACATTTGAAAGCTATTAAGTGGTTAAAAGATCCCACCAAGCCCTCTGTACTGTGATCTATTAGCGAGGGGCATTTCACTCATTCGAAAGAGCGTACGAGATTTTTTCAGAACTAAAGGATTTTTACGGATTTTGATGGATTTTCCTAGAAAACAAAAGGATTTTTGCCAAGGGTGTACGAGATTTTTTGGGAGTGAAATGCCGAGTGAAATGCCCCTCGTCTATTAGGCCCTTTTTATCTAATATTGCCAAAAAATAAAGTTCCGAATCCCAGCTAGATTTTGGGCTGTCGTCATGGAGCATAACCTAGAGGTTAATGTAAACATTTACTGCAAGCATTTTCAAAATCAGTCAACAGAAGGCAGAGATATTGATTTTAAAGTTGGGCCTAAATCAGACCGTTGTTTACATGACCTGTACAGACATGGCACTGTTTTGATCGCAGTTTTGATTACAATTCCTTGTCTCTAGGCTCGGACTTCACCGATCCCTTTGAGTGTTTCTAATCTCCGAGCCTTCGAGCCTCGAGCCCTCGAGCCTCGAGCCTTCGAGCCTTGTATTTCGAGCCTCGAGCCTTCGAGCCTCGAACCTTCGAGCCTTGTATTTCGAGCCTCGAGCCTTCGAGCCTTGTATTTTGAGCCTCAAGCCTTCAAGCTTTGTATTTCGAGCCTCAAAATCATTATCTTTTTGAAAATTTAGGATTCAAGTGAAGGTAATAGCTAGAATTCTTGCGAAATTTGTAATTTGTATATTTGTAAAAATGTGCCAGAACACACATTTTTCTCAAGGACTGGAAAGGCCCAATTTCAAGATCCTACCGCTCAATCTTCGGCCGTTGTTTTAGCACAGGAACGAGAGAACGACTTGTTTAATGGTTTTTTTGAATTTCAATTTTGCCCTAATTTGACTCAGACGTTTTTTTGATAAGAAACTTGGATCAGCACTTAGTACTAAAAGTTTCTTAATTTCACATGAAAATTTCGGTGTTTTAGTAGTAAAAGTTTCTTAAATTAGTTTCTTAATTTGTGGGGTCTAAAATTACGTTATGGTTCAAAGATGAGACTTCTTATCGACAAAAGGATTTCACTTTGCATTGATATTGTCACCAGGAATGCCATGCACATTAAGGCAAACAGTTACCCATTTTTGCATTCAAAACTTGATATTTACAAATGCAATGCTACGCGAACCGAGGGGCCTTTCACTCCCAAAAAATCTCGTACACCTTTGGGAAAAATTCTTTTGTTTTCAAGAAAAATCCAATAAGTGAAGTGCCCCTGAAGTGAAGTGCTAGAGTTTCTTAAATTTTTGGTCATCGCAGTACTAGTTTCTTATAAAAACGTGTAATTGGAATGCATTCCTATATACCAATTAAAATTTGTTATTATTAGACATTGTTAGGCTTGAAATGCTAGGCTCGAAGGCTCGAGACTCGAGGGCTCAAGGCTCGAAATGCAAGGCTCGAAGGCTCGAGGCTCGAAGGCTCGAAATACAAGGCTTGAAGGCTCGAGGCTCGAAGGCTCGAGGCTCGAAGGCTCGAGATATAGAATACTCGATCCCTTTCAGTCTAGTCTTATTCTGATTCTCTAAATGAGTGCTTCAAGGCAATGTTAAGCATGTTTGAATATTTTGTCTTTTTGTGACCGTTTTTACATAATTGAGCAAAAGTGCTTTTCTTAAAATGTTTGTCCTCAAAAATCAATTGTAATATTCAAAGCTAAAGACCAAAAAATATTTTTAATTTCGCAATGCTCTTCGAAACAATTTCAAAAATTAGAAGCAGCTTTGTTGCAAGTTTCTACCAAAGGGCTCGTGCCGATTCGTGGCAATAAAAAGTTCAGGGCAATTTTCATTTCACAAGTTGTGCACATGATTTTTACATTGTTGCAAATTTTTTTATGAAAAATTGGAGAAAGTAAGACGGAAGCTTCCCCTTTGTTGAAAAACGATGCAAGGTCGATGGTTGGCCATTTCTTTCGCAATTAAGCCTGCAAAAGCAGCAAGTGAAAACTTTGTAGGGCGAAAATCGTATTTTGTTGCAATTTTGTCCCTTTTAAAGAATTCATGTAATTTGTAAATTTCACTAGAATTTTAACAAATAATGCCTTGCAAAATGTCTCAAATGTTCATTGTTGCATTGTTTTAGCATGTAAGTGAGGTCCAGTCACCTTAAGTCCTTTCATTGGAGGTCTGTTAAAAGTTAGTTGATAAAGCATCTAAAATCTTAGAAATCAAAATCGAAACTTTTGAAATAAGATTAGTCATACAAACATTTGGGTACAAATTAGCACTATCCCTTTGGTAGAAACTTGCTACAAAGGTGTTTCTAAAGTTTGAAGTTGTTTTGAAGAACACAGCGAAACATATATTTTTGTCTTAACTTTGAATATTACAATTGATTTTTGGAGGCAAACATTTTTCAGAAAAGTACCATTGTTCAATTGTCGAAAAACTGTCACATATATTCAAACTTGCTGGACATTGTCTTACAGCACACATTTAGGGGACTAGAAAAAGACTAAAATGAAAAAGATTGGTGAAGTCTGAGCCTAGAAAAACAACGAAATGTAGGCCGCCATCAAAACAGTACCTTGCTTCTACAGGTTATGTAAACAGGTTATGTTCTGATTTAGGCCCTCAAATTTTGGTATAACTTCGATGCCCTGGATCACAGACAGTGCTTTGGCTCTGACGGGCCTGCATTGAGCACCTAAAAAAATGAATAGGGCCTGAAGCAAAGTAACACCAATATGTCTATAGTATTTCCTGGGGTTCCAGAGCCCATGCCCAAATGACAATAGAGATAATTGCAGAAATCGTATAAGCCGCGTGGTGTGGAACCATGAACATTATGTTTTGCACAAAACTGCAATTTTTTGTTAAAACAAGAAAAACAGTAGCAACAACAACAACGTAAAAACTGATCGAATTTTCATGCAAAACTTTTTAGTTTCTCGAAGAATTTGAAACCCATAAGATTAGGCTAATCTATATATCGAAATTATTGCGAATCACGTTCCACGTAAATGGATATAGGCTTCACGTTTCACGTACAACGTTTGCACTTTCACGTTTCACGTCAATAAATAATGGCTTTTCACGTTTCACGAGAAAAATATATGGCTGATCACGTTTCACGAAATACCCTTTACCACCCTCAACTCAACCTTTAAAGTAAATTCTGATCATATGTTGGTGTTGAAGAAAATTCGGCGAATAGGTTCAAAACTCATTCTTAAATTATAGTCTCTTGTTAGCAAGCTCAGACTGGCAGACTGGATTGGGTTCAAAATAGAGACGACTTATGCTCATCTAACGGAAATTTGCGCACACACAAAATTTGGAGTTTAAAAATCCTGCACTTTGATGTTGAAGCAATGATGTAGCAACGCAAAGAATATGGCAAAAATCAATGTTTCTGTCATATATCACAATATTTTTAATGAAATAATCCTGTTTAATACTGACATAATTTAAAATCAAACTGAATAAATACATTTTCACAGAGCAGGTAAGCTTATTACGTGAAGAAATAGTTGTAATGTTATATTCGTACACTCCCATACCGAAAGCGATTATCCAAGCATTGAAATCAAAGGATGACACGAAACATACTTTCTTACGTTAGTTTCTATTTCTTGTATCCATCTCTTCTCTTTCGAAAAGGAAACTTTGTCACATGATCTCACAGCCAAATAACGTGACAAATACAAAATAAATGATTGAATTGCATGCCCTAAAAATGTTAAACCAGTGCTTTTACTTTGAGTTTTTCCTTGGTGCATTTCTAAAATATCTGGGTGTATTCTATTTACGTGTTCTTCTATTTCATTGATCGGCCGACCGCCTAAAAATGACTCGATGGTTAAGAGGCTATCATGAGAGAAGCTCACATTCATAATTCACTACAAGATGAAGATTCATTATCGTGTTTATAAATTTAGTAGTGAGATTCTGCTTGGACATCGCACAGGGATCTGTGATTGGCTCTTCATTCTTGGAACTTCATGTGAAAGAACACAGGGTCACGTCACGTCATGATTTCTACGGAAAAAATGAAGCTTTAGTATGACATTCCAATTTTCCAATTTTCAAAATAATTGCTGAGAGTCGCCGAAGAGGCTGAAGAGGTGAGGCGAAAGCTCCGACCAAAGCAATAGAAGAGCGTAAGGAGTGAAAAGAGCTGATGGCAAGTAGAACCAAGTTAAATTCAAACATAATTTCTAATTCATCTTTTGCTCTTTAACGTCCAAAGGGAGTTTTCCACCAAAACGGGATGCAAGTTACGTAAGTTTAAACAGGTGCCATGACGTCATCCATTTTGTCATGGCACTAGGGCTGCATAGCCCTTGAGTAGATATCAGCCATAAGCCCTTCGCACTATGCAACGAAACAATTGTCTCCAGATACCATACCTCATGATGGTAAAAAAGCGCCTTATCAAGCATGGCAATTTAGCCTAATACGTCATACAGGTAGGGTTGGTCTGAAACATAGCGAGGAGTCAGGAGGCGAAAGATTAACAACTTATCCGTTGGTTCAACTTTGACGAAAAAAGCAAATGAGTTTATCAAAAATCGTATACATACTTCTTACTGAAGGCATGGCATCTTCCAATTTTGTATATTTGTTTGTGTTTGGTCTTCGATGGTCTGCACTTCTTCCCTCAATTACAATCGCAACTATCTACAAAGTAAACATGCAACATTCAGTAAACATGCAACATTCAGTAAACATACGATATTAAAGATAGTACTTAAAACATCACGTTATGGCACATGATGAACTTAAAACGTCAAACGTCATATGATATGAAGATTGGAATGCAAACATCATTGCAAAAACATAGAAAGCATATATGCTTCATCAAATTGCTTCGATCTACTGTAACTTATACTGAATGCCCATCACTCCAACAACACCAGTTCATTTCAACGATGTTTGGATATGACAGAAAACTAGAACTTATGAACAAGAAACAATTGTCTCAAATTAGATTTTAGACCAGATTTTCCGACAACCCAGAATTATTCATGCAAAACTCAAAAATGTTTTTTTTAAGGTCAGTTTATCTCATGTTATGCAAATCAATGTCTGTAATTTCATTAAGAAAATACACATAATTATTTCTACAGAAATGATGTACATTGATTTGTGGCTTTAATTTGAAAATCAAAATAGCTTAAATTTGTTTACAACAATTCAGGTTGACAAACAAATAAATACCCTTTGTCTATTATGGTATAAAGCAATAAATACCCTTTGTCTATTATGGTATAAAGCAATAAATACCCTTTGTCTATTATGGTATAAAGCAATAAATACCCTTTGTCTATTATGGTAAAAAGCAATAAATACCCTTTGTCTATTATGGTATAAAGCAATAAATACCCTTTGTCTATTATGGTATAAAGCAATAAATACCCTTTGTCTATTATGGTATAAAGCAATAAATACCCTTTGTCTATTATGGTATAAAGCAATAAATACCCTTTGTCTATTATGGTAAAAAGCAATAAATACCCTTTGTCTATTATGGTAAAAAGCAATAAATACCCTTTGTCTATTATGGTATAAAGCAATAAATACCCTTTGTCTATTATGGTATAAAGCAATAAATACCCTTTGTCTATTATGGTATAAAGCATATAAGGCAACAATCATTACAATTGCAACCATGAATAGAACGGCAAAATTTCCAGACTCTTTATTATTTTCTTTAAAGGTATTCCGTCGAATCCATTCACCCTGATTTCCATTTTCGAAGCTAAAAATAAAGATAAAAATATTTTAATTATAATGACCTCAACTTTAATGCACGGTCTATACTGGGTACCACCTTTTTTGACTGAATAATGGAATTAAACAAAAGGATATCAGAAATTTCGAGTTCACAGCTAAATTCATTTATCTTAAATCTAAATGCACGTAGCTTACATTTCAAAATCGTTCACCAAACAATCGAGATCTTGCATTTGCTATAAGTCTCCCTCGCGTCTCATTTTTTCCGCTAGAGACTTGTAGCAAGTCCACGGAGATCTGTACGTGTTCGCAAAGTCACAAAACGTTTTGAAAAAAGGATAGTCATGAATCCACGCCATAATCGAGCAAGAGCATCTCACAGTATGATTCTTTTCAAAAGCAAAAGCTAAGAATGAGAGCTGAAAATTCCTTTGCAAGATGCCCATGATCATATCAAATGATGATATCAAATCATGGCTATGCGCTTTTCAAAACCTCCAGGACACTGTACACTGTACACTATACCCAAGGCCGTACGCAGGAAACTTTCGGCAGGGGGGGGGGGCAGTGGATGCCGGCAGACTCATGGTGAATTTAGTCGACGAGAGAAGGAATTTGAGATCATGCCCTTTGAATCACCGGAGAATACCATTCAAAATCTGTTTAATACGAGTTATATGAATGCAGTGGCGTAGCTGATGGTGGTTACTTTGACGACATTCAACCAAGGGGCCCCATAAAATAATGCCTCCAACTTCTCGGACAGTATGGAGCAGATGGGCATGTTTTCACTTAAAATGCTTAGAACATATTTCCTCTGGACTGTTATTCTTGGGATGAAATGAGACATAGGATAATTCATGCCAAACCAAGTTACCGGTCCGGTTACCCTAGATCATTCCAAATACTTTTTGACTTCTCGTTTGTCTTTATGTTGCGGTGAAATATTCATCAAGATAGTAACTTTATAAAAGGCCTTTGATTTCCACCTTCAAAATGCTTTTGTGCGTAGTATCAAAACATACCGTTTATTGTGTAGCGTTTTAGCATTCATTCATTTTTCATTTTATCATATTTAAACACAAAAACCCTATCAGCTAAAAAAGAACTATTCCTGTACAAAATAAACATCTATTTACAAATAAAATAATACAAATTTGCTGATCTTCCTAGGGATCGTGCTTCGGGAAGGATGCTAATTGTTTAGGAATTCCTTCAGTTTCCTTTAATTGAATGTGCTAATTGTGGAACTCATTCTGATTTCTAATGGGATTTCATTCCACGTTTTAGCACCAGAGTAGAAAAAACTGCTTTTGGAGAATTCTAGGTTCTGTCTTGGGGTGTCCAGATCTAACTGATAGCATTCCTTGTGCAATAATATGCCAAATATTCCTTCGCATTTACTTGAAAAACTCATATACCTAATGTACTTTACATTATTTTAAAAATCATCAGCTACACGGTACTCTTCAAGAAATTAAATCAGATCAGATCAGATACTTTGCTCGAGAAAATGTTGCAATAAATGCTTAATAGCGTTGTAATTCATTGCACTAGGCACTAGTCTTTTCAAACTGCTAAGCTGTTACACACGTATGACGTGATAGGTTTTCAGTGTCAGATGATGGATTCATAGGGCATCAAAACCGGGATCAAAACATCTCCGCTAAGCCACTAAAACTGATTTTTAGCGAATCTTTAGGCATCACAACAGTCACTGCATTATTTAGGAGTGTGAAATAGCGAAGGCAACTCGCAAGTATGACTGAACATCTGCACAACAGTCATCGATCTAATTATCAAATTTCAGAATTCAGCTGGGATTCAGCTGCATGAAAGTTAAATTTTGCATATCAAAACTTCCAAAACCGATTTTTAATGGTAACAGTTTTTAATGGTATAAGTGCCTTTTATCTAATTAAATGATATGATGTGCCAAAAAGGTTGTTTGTAAGTTTGAATATCTCGATGACTTCAGTTGTCGAGCGTCATATACATTTTACAATTCGAAATCTTGACTTTACAAATTTCTGGGGGGGGGCAAGGGGCAGTTGCTATGCATGGCCGGTTGCTATGTACGGCCTTGATATCACAGGTGTTTGATGAACTTGGAAAGTTTTGATATCCAATAGATAGTTTTGTTCCTTGATTGAGTCAAATCATAATCTAATGGTCAAATGGGGGGGGGGGAGGGTACTTTTTCAGACTTTGCTTTCTTTGGGCATGTGTCAGGCTGTCAAATTCATCTTTCAAAGTGATCAAAATATGTTGAACTCATCTGAACCCAAAATTGATAGCACCACAAACTTACAACAAGTCGAACTCAAATTAAGAAAGAAATGAAACATTGTGTTCTACAAAATATAATCTAATCAACAATCTTACCTCTCTTTCTTTACATCTGTTTCTTTGTGGCTTTTAGATTTTGTTTGTTTATTACTTTTAGAGTCTTTGTCTTTGTGGCTTTTAGATTTGGTTTCTTTTTGGTTTTCAGATTCCTTTTCTTCGTGGTTTTCAGATTCCTTTTCATTGTGGCTTTTAGATTTGGTTTCTTTTGGGCTTTCAGATTCCTTTTCTTCGTGGCTTTTAGATTTTGTTTGTTTGTGGCTTTTAGATTTGGTTTCTTTGTGGCTTTTAGATTTTGTTTGTTTGTGGCTTTTTGTATCAACTTTTGTTTGCTTTTGTAGCTTTTCTTGCTCTTTAATTTTCTTAGATGCACCCTTACCCTTATGAGCTTTATTTGTACTTTGCAATGGAATTTTTGGAAGATGCTTTGCAACTTCTGTTGGTTTTGGATAAATCTTTGAATAATCCTCAGGTGTGGCAATAGTCTTCTCCTTTGTGGCTGCAACATGTATTGGTCTTGTTATAGAAGTGGAAGACAGCCTCTCGTTTGATTTAGTTGCCTCTGGCACATGTGTGCTATCAAGTGTCTTGGTTGAAACTTCAGTGTGACTATTTACAATAACCTTTGAAGGCTTTGGTATAATTGTAGTTGAAGGTATTCCAAAACTCACTGTACTTCCTTGCCTTGATTGTGTCTTGTCAACTGTTATTGTCAGTTTTGAAGGAGATACATTGCCTGTTATAGGTGGTGTAGATATAAGGATTTGGGATAAGAGCTTTGTCGTTGCAGTTTCTGAATGGCTTAACTTTTCATAGCTCTTTGTTGACTGTGTGGCTGGAAGGATATTATCAGATTTGGTAATGGTATCTCCTTGATTCATGTCACCTACAATCAATATAATAGCTTACAAAAGTTCATGACCTAAATGACATACAAACTGACTGGTACAACCCATTTTAGCATCATCAATGCCTGAAACTTTTGGAGAGATTGAGGGTGACTTATTGGGAATATCACAATAAACCAAATGTTGATCATTTTCTCTTTGTTTGACCATACAACTCTTTCTGCATAAATCTGCAAAATTTAATTTTCTAAGGACAAGAACACAGCAAGGTGATTTTTATTCAACTCAGCTGGATTGTTGATATTATGATATGTTCAAGTGAATAGCTTCCAGGACAACTTACCACTTCCACTTGCTTCATCAACGCCTTCATTTCCAAAACTTGGAATTGTCATTGATGCTAAGATTAATGTAAGGAACGTAATATTTCTTTTTGCGTTGAAATTCATTTTTCTTCTCCTAAACCTCCCTGATCACACTATCTTCCTTCGTTTGCCAACAACGCAAAAAGAAGCAACCATCATGCACCAGCCTCTTATTGAGTTTGCCTCATATTGACTACACCACCCGGATGCAAAATAGAGATCTGTTGTGACGTAATCCGTAATTCGTTCCTCTTTCATTCTTGGTTTTCATTCTGAGAAGGAAGTCAAGAATTGGGTAGAGTTGCAAAGATGGCAAATTCGACGATGAATATAACTTTTGATGAGAAATTAAAGGAGAAAAACTACTGGAAAAAGTCACATTTCAACGTTGGGACGATTCTGCCAGCCTATGGAATATTGCTGACTGTATGCTTGGTTGGTAATGTCCTTGTTTGTGTTACGATCATCAGAAATAAGAGAATGAGAAGTCGTTGGTATTTCTTACTGATGAATTTATCAATTGCTGATATGGGATTTGCAATTACTACTCCAATTCAGTTACTTCAATTTGTTAATGTTGATATTGGTATGTAATGTATGCCTCATATTATACTCATATTATGCTTTGCACATTGTTATTACATTCGACTATTTATAAGCGTTTTATTGAGTGGAAAAGAGAACTTAGCTGTTGGATGCCTTGATTAAAGAGTAGGCCCCATTGCCCCACTTTTATCCCCTCGTAAAACAACAAGCCCCACTAGCCTACTCTTTAATCAAAGCATCCAACATCTAAGTTCTCTTTTCCACTCAGTAAACGCTTATAAATAGTCGAATGTAATAACCCTAAGTTAGGGTTAGTAACCCACGTGCCCGAACCCTAACCCTAGGTTTTGAACACGCGTAACAATACGTACCAATGTTGGGTGAGGTGACAAGAAACAGCAGCTTTCATGGGGCGGCTTTGATGGTTTCGTCAGTTGGCAACATCAGTTTATCTTTGATATAAATCTTCCGTTCGATTCTCAGCAGCAACCAGTGTTCCTGGTTGGCAGCTTGAAAAAGATACGAATTTCAAAAGAAATAGTTCCGTCCGAAAGCAACTCTGACTGCTCTGATGGCTAAAGATTGTGGTTGAGAATTTTCAACAATTTTGATTATAGGGTATCCCTACTTATTGTAAGTAAAGGACTGCTGAAAACTAGAAAGTCTAGAAGAAGGAAGGTATATAAAATCTGTCGCAAATTAGATGTCACATGAAAATGCTCGCGAAATAAGAAGAATAGAAGAGTTTTGCATGGGCAGTTCTGCTTTATCGCAAATCTCACATCACATGACATCTAATTTGATACAGAGTCTACGGACTAACTAATTCTATTTGCTCGAGGCGTAAAAAGTGAAGAACTAAGGACGTTTATTGGTAAAACATAAGCCATAGTAATGCATCCTTTTCCTTTAAAGGTGACATTGGTTGCAAAAGTGGCATTTTCATTTTGGATATATTTCTGGGCACTGCACTTTTGACATTGGCTTTTATAAGCATTGATCGTTACCATGGTATCTGCAAGCCAGACCTGAGACCGGGGCAAAGTAGAGTGAAATCGAGGTTCATAATTGGACTGATATGGCTAGCAGCTACAGTATCATATTTTCCAATGACATTTGCATGCAAGCGAAGTTCAAAACCTGGCAGTTTAAGCTGTGATTGTCATTCTGCATGGCCTAAAGCCATTTATTATGCTGCATATTCAATGTATGTTACATGCATGATTTACGTCATTCCATTCACTTCAATGCTCTTTTGCTACTACAAAATTTGTAACAAACTCTGGAGGTCTGGTGCAGAGAATTCATTATTACCTTCGGATCCAACCGGAACAAAAAGAAAAGGCATCAAAATGTTGATTGTAACAACTCTGATTTTCTTCGTTGCCTGGACACCTTACAACTGTCTGTTTGTGTTGAAGAAATTTGATCTAATACAACCGAAGTTACTTGGGTATGTACTTGTCTACTTATTTCCAGTGACTATGATGGAACTAAAACTGAAAAGAAAACAAAAAAGTGAGCTAGGAGCATGACGGCTGCCTTGAGTTTTTCTTTCTCTCTTCGTTTTGTTGCCTTGTGACAACTGTCTGTTTGTGTTGAAGAAATTTGATCTAATACAACCGAAGTTACTTGGGTATGTACTTGTCTACTTATTTCCAGTGACTATGATGGAACTAAAACTGAAAAGAAAACAAAAAAGTGAGCCAGGAGCATGACGACTGCCTTGAGTTTTTCTTTCTCTCTTCGTTTTGTTGCCTTGTGACAACTGTCTGTTCGTATTGAACAAGTTTGACATCATATAACGAACATTACTTAGGTATATGACCGATAAGGTCCCAGGAATTTTGATTTCATTTGTTTTATTTACAGTTATGGCATCATTAATCGGCTGTAGAGAGATTGCTGATTTGATTGGCTGTTAATAATTGATCAATCAATCAATCAATCAATCAATCAATCAATCAAAGAAAAAGACACTTTAAAAATAGTTAGCTTTGTGCACAAAATACTTTTCTGTTCCTTTTTGTTTGCTTCAAGTTCTTTGCTTCCATTGAAAATGATAAATTTTATGGACAATTCTAACGACGGGGTGACATAAAGGTTGCTCAATCAATTATAATATCTGTCACTAAATTATAACTGGATTCCAAATTAATATCAATAATCATTGGATAACTGGATATCAATAATTCCTTTCTTTCGGGTAGATCTGAGATCTTCATAAAAACTTACAAGGTATCTACAATTGTAATAAATTTACTTTTTTTCTCCGACAGCAAATCATTTTTAATTGCTCAAATTCTTGGTTTCGCTAATTCTGCATGCAACCCTTTTATTTACTGCATATTCAGCAAGAATTTCAGAAATGGTTTCAAAGTGATCTGTTGCTGGCGAAGAAGAGAAAGAGCTAGAGACAGTTTTAGCGGACGAAAATCTGTAAGAAATCAAAAAATTAAAGTTGGAAGAAGTAGAACTGACACTGGCTTAGGAAGTAGTATTGTTAGTAGTGAAGGAAGACAGTAATTAAAGTTGAAATGTGATTTAAGTTGCAAGGTAGTTTGAGTGGAAATTGTAAAAATGAATTGTATTTTATCATTATTATTATTATCATTAGAATAACTCTTAACATCATCTGCTGAAAATCTTCAATTTTCAAGCAAACTTAGTACACTTGTCTTCAATCCTTCAATTATAGTATCTAAAAATACATCAGATCTCTTTTATGAATGTATAGCCACGCAGGCTAATGAATGTAGCGCTAGACCCTATCTTTGGTTGCATGAAATCTTATTTTAGTCAATTTCGACATCCTCCTTCCTTTCTGATAATTGAGCTGGAAAGCTAGAACATGTGAACTCGATATAGCTTGGTAATTTTGATCGATAATTTTAATCAAATGGCTTGATCATACTAGAAATATACTGGATTGTCAGAACTGAATTAGCCATTAGGTTGAAAAGAAATTTATGCTATGCATGTAAAAACGATTCTTATTTATCAAATAATGGTCACATCTGCTGGAAAGTTTCTCGAATCAAACTTAGATTTAAATTATTCAAGAAAAATTTGCACAAGTTAATGAGTTTGAAGATTTAAAATGATCAGAAGCTAATCGAGACAATCATTTCCGCGCGAAGTGTGTGTCATAAATGTTGAAGACAATTTTAACATGAGTTAATGCATTCGAAGATGTAAAATAAACAAAGATCAAAACGGACTTGATTGAGAACAATATTATAATAACAGACATCTACTACCAAATTATTTATGAAAGAAAGAACCCAGCTTGGAGTGAAGCTCAAACAAATTTTTATTAAGCGCAAAACATATGGCTTTTTAACAGGTAGCCATCCAAAAAGTTGTGGAAGGTACCATGAGAAATGTGTGGGGAAATTGATTGCATTAATTTGTTACAATTGGAATCGTCAACTTTTCATGGTGTTGAAGTTAATACAGGAGAAATATTTAAGAAGTAACCTATTCATATAAATGAATAGTATTAGTTACGTATTGCAGGTGGGTTAGCGCAATTATGGAGCGTTTTTTTGATGATTTGATAAAAACACCTTGAGAAATTACAGCCAACTTTCAGATACTTACTTTTATCATCGAGGTTTATTAAAAAAACTGGAGAAAGACCAGATAAAATGGAGAGGATTGGAGATAGTTACAGAAAGATTACGTGACATATTAATTGCTAAGATTCGTACACAGATCATAGTTGATTGTATTGATCAATAGATGGATTGATTCACATGTTGAAGTTTTTAAAAATGCAAAGATCTAACCATTTATTGACTGCAGCAGTTTGAAGCGGAGAAGAAGCGTTAATGTAATGAGAATAAATTTAGCAAAAAAGAATGGTAGTGATAGAAGATTGAATTTACTGGATAAGCTCTATGTAGTTTCACCGATCGTTACTTCACTTTGGAGAACAATTTAGGTTGCTGACCTATTCCAATCAAACTTCGTTATTGGAAACTCAATTATTCACGAGAAAACAAAAAAACCAGCAGATAATAGCGACTCAAGATATCATCAAGAACTCGGTAATTCGAGGATCATTTTAAAATATCAGAATCAGCAAAGTTGACCATCATCGCATCAACATCCTAAAGTCAAACTTCAATGTTATCCGAAGAAATGAAACTAAGTTATTCTATTACATTTAATTCAATGTCTGATTTTGATAAAATATCCAGAATAATGTGACATTCCCATTGTGTTCTGATGCTTGAAACAAATGCATCATTGTTATGATTCAAATAGAAAAGTAAGTTGATTAACAGAACGAAGGAAGTTACTAAGGAGATAACAAAATTCAAAATGAATTGCATTTTAACATCGAAAATAAATGGATCTTTGAATAACATTTCATTTTTGATGAAGATTCCAAATTCAACGAATATTACAAGATTTTGCTTGACAGTAAAAAGTACATCAGCAACGGATGATGGGGGATCGGGAGATGCAACTTGGATTTTGACAAGTGCTTTTATCATATTTACGATGCAAAGTGGATTCGGATTATTAGAAGCAGGTAAGACCTTTTAAAAATCATCTTCAATAATATTGCCCTTCATTGGTAGGACCATGGATGGGCCATGGATTCATTAACTATTTTGAATTGCGGAGTTTGGGACACATGCCATTTTCAATATGTTCTCGTCTCATTCCCTAACTATTGAAAAACATAAGATCCTTTTGGATGATTACAAAGTCCGTCCTGAGCTAAGCAAGCATAACAAAGTCTGAAAATTGATTTCTTCACAACCCCAAATGATCGTTGATGCTGTTTTTAGCTACAGTCAGAGCGATGAGTGTTGCTGCTAAAGTCGCCTTCAATAGAAAATCAAGCGCCTTGTATGTCTCAAATTAGATGTCATGTGAGATTTACGATAATGCAAAATTAGTTATGTTTATGCAGAACCCTGCAGAACGTTTCTATTCGCGGGCATCTATAGTTTGAGATGCCTTCCCCAGTCAATGGGGCCATTGTTTGCTGGGATTCTGCACCTTCCTCTCAACTTCACTTGCGACGTTTGCATCCGTAGCTGTGTAGGAGGACGGTCCTTCTACCTTCGGTGATGCTGCGAATGCTAGCCTCTGTGCAGGCCGCCGGTTACATCATCCTCCAAGGTTGACTTATTTGCATAATGAATACTATCAATAAGTGGCTAATGATGCGTTCGTTCTAGAAAACGATTGTTTTAACATCATTAAGCTGCTAATGAAGTCAAGAACGTGCCAATTCTGAGTAAATTTGTTGTTGTGCCAGGGTAAACATCATGGTGATTTATCCATCTTACGGTGTCACAGCTGTCTAACATGAAATAAGCCGACGTCAAATGTTGCTATAGGATCGCGAGAAACTTCTGTCTTGTACGCGCTTTCTGTGCGCTTTCTTTATTTCAGTGCCAATTAGCAGAGATAAAACGCTAATCAATTGTCTTAACGAGCGTGACGGACTTTCTTTCTTTCTTTCTTTCTTTCTGACTTTCTGACTGACCTGGAGCCGGGATGCTTCATGAAAAGGACCAAATGAAGCCAACCTGGCAACACTCTGAATGTGACTTTCACTGTCATACACAGTATCCAACAGGATGGAGTATTTTGCTTTTCTGCACCCATGGCACACCTGACTTCTACTGACAATTGACAAGACATGAACAAAAGAGGAAGCAGTCTTTATATTCATAGGAATATCCCAACCAAGTTCATGGAGATCTAAAACTCTATTGCCAACATTCACAACAAAAGATGAATCTGCCTTTAAAACCAGAGAGTCTTTGTCACTGAAAACCCATCAAAGAAAATGTAGGTATTTAGCATAAAGTGGGATTCAGAAGGAAAGCATGCTAAACCCCATTTAAGAAGGAACAAGTTTTCTGCCTTCAACTTTGGTCATAGGTGCAAAATGCAATCAATGTGTGTGGTTGCAATGGAGGGTGGCTGGTGGCAAGATGTCATTAAAATTAAATGGAATTCTAAGCTCTGGCTGTTGTGTTACTTCTCCATGTACTTCCACTTATATACCAGCATACAAATCTGAATATCCAACAAGAGAAAGAATAACAGGGGCAGATCCAGACTTGCAATAGCAATGCAATAGCTGAAGCAGTAGTCAGATCCTTGTATCTTAGTTATTAACGTCCAAGTCTATTTTCAAAAGGCGACACCCTACTATTTCGAATAACCTCACCTTGGTAGTAGTCAGAAAATTTCCTGGATCCAAAGAGGAGAATGGTGATTGGTGATTGGTGATTGGTGATTCAAGCAACTAATGTTAGTTTTCAAATTTCAAAAGTTAAAAGTTATTGAAACGAAGCCAGTCTTTTTCAAAATAATCTACCATAATTTAGTTCTTCTTTTGTATCGTACTGCCCTTAAATGAACACAACAATTTGCCTCGTATTATATAAATCTGGTACTGGTCGAAGCTTCCTCTAGATCCATTGTGTCGCACAAAGGTAAGCTTTTGAAGTTGATTAATCAAGAAAGCTAATTATAAATTTAGACATCGTTACTGATAATTCCAAAATGAAACACATACGCAAAATATAGTTGTTGATAATTTCCTTTCATAATTGGGAAAGAAAATCATTCAGAAAGAGTATCTAAACATTTGTGTAATGTGAGTTAAATTCTCATAGAATTGATTCCTTTCATTAATTTAAAAAACATAAAATAAATCATGAATGAATAACAACGAATCATTGCTTCATAGGAGGATAACACTTCAAAGATATCTGAATTATATTCCAACAAAAAAGTTGGTTCCAGTACACATCTACATATCTTTTTTCCCACTTTGGCAACTTAACTATTGGCTACGTTTTCTTTTTCATTTAATCCATATTCAAAAGTTGGTATTTACAATAGTAACTAAGAAAATACTAATTCAAACTAACAATTTACCAAAAAAATTGTTTGTGATTGCACTTCATGGCGCAGTGGACCAGTTGAAAGGACGTTTTAGCCCCGAAAATCCTGGTTCGATTGCTGCCTGGAAAGACAGCACAAACTGCGTAAAATGGCATCATCGAGCAATCTCATATAAGGAAACGTTTGGATATATGAGCTTTATGAAACTGTAAATCAAGAGTGAAAATATCAGGTTGAAAGATGGAGGAAAATATCGAAGTGTTGCCTAATTTTAGGATCTGTTCCAGGGTGCTCAAAGTTACGCATTTTTGCGCATGCGTGCGCAATTTCCGCTCTGTCGCTTGGAAACCAATGATCTAAAAACCAACGATTTTTCGTATTATGGTAATAAAGTGAATAAGATATTCATTGACCAAACGACTCCATGCAGATAAATATGTAATGTAAACATAAGAAGGCGGGAAAGTATTCTTGTTGGGATGACAATGACGTCACACTACTGCTGGGAAACCCAGTGCCAATGCAAACAGGTCTTTAGGAGGTGATGAACATGGGTTGCGTCATCAATTTAAGAGATCTACTTCACTTATCTGAAGAGAGTTATGCAAATGTTGCAAATGTCTCGACTGGTCGAAACAGTGCTGACTGGCCGAAACAGTGATCAATGCCTAGAAGGCAGGGCGAGTTCAAACGAGAGTGAGACAATAAGAAAGGCTACATTTGTTGTTCGGAGTTCATGCTGCTCAATTCATGAGTCAAGAAATGTTATTTCATATCAAGTCGTCAAGGGTAAGGCCCTCAATAAACGAGGTGATGTTCAAACCATTTGACAGCTTTGTAGAAAAGAATTACCAGTGAGTTCATTGGTTGAAAAATGTTATCCGTCACGCATGCGTACAAAAACTTTGTTCACTCTATTATTGGAGATCAGACTGGTTCAGTTCGTTACGAAATTAATTAAATTTTTATTTTGCCTAGCCTCCAAATTGACTTATTTGAATATGTATGAAATGGCTTAAATCTTAGTGCACTTTATAATTGAATATTTATTATTAATAAAATTGCAGAAATGTTGTTATGTTTGCACGAAGCATTTTGAATAAAATTTGAACAAATCAATAAAGGCAAAATTTTAAGAAATTTATGGTTACCAAAGCAAACACCAAACTTAACTAAAAACAGTTGCAAGCAGTGACCTGAGTCCATCTAGTTAATCTTATCTGTTTTCAAAGTTCTAAAAACAGTGTAAAGAGCCTTCGTTAATATTAAATAACAGTCTTAAAATGTTGATCAAGAAACGTCAAAATGATAAATAAATAAACATCGAATTTTGCAACTGATTTAAAAAAACAATGGAGGAAATGTTAGACAAGAGTGCTATGAACAAAGTCTACTGCCTAAGTAGTTAGTTGTGAGGACTTTACATTTACTTTGGATTACAGCGCAGTCAGCATTATAAAGTTGGTTTGGTTCGAAAATCTTTCATTTTGTCTTACTTCGAAGTACCCTGGGTACCAGCCTCTCTATTTATGTTAGAGAGGCTGGTACCCAGGGTAACTTCGAAGAAACAAACAGGGCTGAGGACGAAATTAAAACTATGACGAACATTTCCATCGGCACCACGTTTCCTTTCAATCCAAACGAAACTGAGAGAGCCATATTCTTGAATCACGATTTACACCAACACTGAGCTAATCCAAAGTCAAGTCTACGTTTCATCTCCCAAGTAAACTATTTAATATTTTGATGAACTTAAATGTTGAAAAACATCATTTCTTACATAACAAAAACTTACAGTTCGTAAGAATACGAATATATGAAAATATCAACTTTTTGTGCTGTCATCTAAACATAAAAATTGCCGATTTAAGCTTCAAATTTGTTTTTGTCTAAGGTTTGGTTTCAGCGAAGAATGAATGCAATATAATGATCAAAAACATGACAGATGTAATATTTGGAGGTCTTGCATATTGGCTATTTGGATATGGATTAAGCTTTGGTACAGATTCTGGCACAAATGGTTTTGTGGGCGTTGGCAATTTCCTAACTGATGCAGAACATGATAGTATGGGACCATTGTTTGCAAAATTTTTCTTCCAACTTTCATTCGCAACAACAGCAACAACAATTGTCTCAGGTAAGCTCTATTCACTAATTTTCATACTAAGGGCGTTAGTGAAAGTACAAAGACCTTGCCTGTGCTTTCTCTTTGTCCATTCATACCGAGTCCTTAGAAAAGTTGATCGACCTTTTCCATCGTTTTCAGTGTTTTCAAAAACAAAAATTTTAAGAAAACCGTTTATAACTCTAAGGGCCTGTTTATATGAGGAAACACACCTCACCTGCCAGACCCGGGGCTGATAGGCGTGGTAAATTTCAGCCACTGTTTATATGAGATTTTACCTCGCCTGTCAGCCCCGGGGCTAAGCGGCGCGGTGGAGTAGTCTCTCATCCGTGAAATCAGAACGAATTAACCAATAGAAATCAACGAAGAAAGCCAATACACCTTACCATACCGGTAGTGTTTCATTCATATGGTGAGGCGATATCTCACCATACCGGTGGTGTCGCGTTTGTCATATAAACACGAAATGAAAAAGCAATGGGATTCTATAGGAAGGAGGAATCTCGCCTGTCAGCCCCGGGTCTGGCAGGTGAGATGTTTTCCCCCATATAAATAGGCCCTAAAAGCAGAAAACAAATTTGTAAAAAATCCTAAAAAGTCAGGTTCTTTGCAAAGGTTTGAGTCATAAATCTTCGAAATCGGTCTTATGTACGATATATCGTGACCGTTCAAAAGTGGAGAGTTCATTTTGGTGCACCAAATATATCATATATCGTATGTTCTTTGGCATTACATCATATGTTCTTTAGCTTTATAGATCCATTATTTCTTGAACAGGAGCAATGGCAGAACGAACAAATCTCGAAGCATATATGATCTATTCCTTCATCAACACATTCACATATGTTTTTCCTGCGCACTGGATGTGGTCAGATCAGGGATTCCTCCACAAGATGGGGGCAGTTGATATAGCAGGAGCTGGACCTATTCATCTCGTTGGAGGATTCTCTGCTCTTGTAGCAACACTTTACTTAAAACCAAGAGCAGGAAGGTTCGAAAAAGATTATAATTTGGAAATGGCGTCACCAACGAATGCAGTTCTTGGAACATTCATGTTATGGTGGGGTTGGCTTGGATTTAATTGTGGAAGCACTTTTGGAGTAAGCAAAGGTTGGTTAAAGGCCAAGATGAAATATATCTAACGACAAACGCAAATTTTGACGTTCAAACAAAGTGTTGCATGGACTAATAGAGTCTTGATCAAAACCTGAAGGCTGCTATTGCCTTTTCCTCTTTTCACCAATTATGATTTGATCATTGCTGGATCGCTATCTACCAATCAACTAATCAATCAATCAATCATCCCATGAAGCAACTAATCAATCGATCAATTATTCAATCAATCAGTCAATCACTCTATCAATCAACTAATCAATGATCAATTATTCTATCAATGAATAAATCATTCCATCATTCAATTAATCATTAATCAATTTCTAGGAAAATGGAAGCTAGCAACACGCGCTGCAATCAATTAATCAATCGATCAATTATTCAATCAATCAATCATTCCATCAATCAACTAATCAATGATCAATTATTCTATCAATGAATAAATCATTCCATCATTCAAATAATCATTAATCAATTTCTAGGAAAATGGAAGCTAGCAACACGCGCTGCAATCAACACAATCAATGGATCAATAGGAGGCGCATTATTTGCTATTCTCTACAGTTGTCGTTTGCAGAAAAAATACAAAAGAAAACTGAATGTGCCTATATTTACAGCTGGAATTCTTGGTGGCTTGGTTGGCATAACAGCAATATGTACGTTATGTAGACCATGGGAAGCATTATTGATTGGAATGATTGGCAGTGTTCTCACTTGCACAGGTATGTTTGATCACGTGTATATAAAAAATGTATTCATGATAATGGGAGAATGTGCTGTAAATGATATAAACAATATTTACAAAATGTTAAGTTAATGTAGCATGATTGATAACGTTATTGCAGCGGCATTTTATGAGTTTATTTTTGCTTGTAAATACCTATGTAATATGACAATGATTTCCACTACAGAACTTTGTTGCACGGTACAGATAAAACTGGTAGCCGAACCAAAATTCATCCGTGCTAGCAACAATAGCTAGATTAGATTAAGAGCGAATCAACAAGAGCTAGCTATGCAGGAACGAAACCAATATCTATCCATGCAGGACCAAGTAGAATTATGTAGTTTAGATGGAACTTGGATATGAAACTTCTCATTAATAGGAGACATTAACTGTTTTTGGATCATTCATAATTTATCGTTATAGGAATTGATTTGCTAGAGTGGCTAAAAATTGACGATCCTGTTGGGTGTATTCCTGTTCATGGCATAACTGGCTTATGGAGTCTTCTTGCAGTTGGCTTGTTTTCAGAAAACATTCCTCATGAACAGAGCAATATATCATCCGGTTTTTTTAAAGGTGGCAACATCCAGATACTTGGTGTTCAGGTTTTGGCGTGTGTATGCATTGCTGCCTGGGCAACAGTTTCAACATTGATTGAGGTATTGCAATTGACTGTTCTTCACAATAATTTAATTGATTAAAACATACCACATGCAATTTTTATTCCTGAATTTTCACCTTTATTTTTACAGGTGCACTGTTTCTTTGTTGAAACGACGGCAGCATCAAAAAGCGTCAATGAATTGATGAGAACATTGCTAGTCAACTGAAGGCAGTCAACTTAAGGTTTATTGGTTTAGAAAACATCAAAAATGAGGACCGCAAAATGTAAAAAAACAAATAAAAGTTCATTTTACGTTGCAATGCTTTACGTCCTTCAATATTGTTTCTTGAAAGGAATATCATAGTTCATTGAAAAGTAGCAATGTTTAAGTTGGAAATGTTTAAGTTTGAAATGTAAAATTATAACAAATGACCACTGTTTTCTTGAAAGAAACTAGCATTTTTATACATTGACGCCAACACCTAAAAATCGAATAGATACCCTTACATAAAGATAGTGGCGATGAAATTTTTACCAACATGCACTGCTGCGCTCTATTATCGAATACTTATAGCATCGTTAAATGGAACGCAATGCATTTTGTCACTGTATGTTGAAAAGCTATTCACTCTACAGCCAGCAATTGAACAATTGAGTAATTACCCTACAGCCAGCAATTGATCCTGAGATGTGAAAGAAATTATTACGCTAACTAAGCATACAGCAGTTAATTAGCCAGGAGAATTATTGAAGTGTGGAGATCTCAGCTAACATTATCAGTGGCCAAACAAAGTTCGCGGCGGGCGGCAACTTCAAGGTAGCCCACGACTCAGGAAAATATTTACTCAATATTTTACCTCATGGCAAATAATTTCTATTATAAAGTTAGCAATGCCTGGTGTTGTCCTTTTATTAAATTTTATTGGAAAATATCATTGAAATATTAAGGGGATAGACAAAGCTGTACTTATGGCAGCTATTATGGTCTGAAGAAACTTTTGAGTACATAACCCTTGTTTCTCTCGCTACACAATTAAATTATACATGCAAAATGCAATAGATCATATTTTAACAATAGACTATGTTTTAACCATGCTAGCATAATGTAGGTGCATATTTTTGTTGCTGTAAAATACCGGGTGAGTCAGAAAAAAGAATCCCCGTTTGAAAGGTCACGGCTCCCTGGATATCAAGACAATGATATCGGCAAATATATAGTTTTATGGTAGAAATGTTCAAATCTACTATAAAATTTACCTGACTGAAATCGGCTACTCCATTCTGAAATTATGAGGGATTTTCTCCAGAAAGCCTCTTCAAAAATCCTTCAAAATGTGCCCAAAATCATGAACAGATTTCCCTAACATTTCTGCCTTACAATGCCTTACAGCAATGACTTGTGAACGCTTTAGCACGTGCTATCCTCTTGGGAGGATGAACAAGTCCTCCTCCTGGTATCGATGACCTATTCAGAGGGATTCCATTCTCCCAAGAGGACAAAATACATGAATTTATGTGAGTGTCATCAATTTTAGGAAGAAAAATGTGCTCATTGTTTTCATTCGTTTTTGCAGGTTTTTGGAGGGGCTTTCTGCAGAAAATCACCCATATCCACGGGAAGGAATGGCCGATTAAGGCCGGCTAAATTACTGAACCTAATTGAACATATTGGCAATAAAACAAGACATTTTTCAATATTATTACTTTGATATTCATGGAGCAGTGGCCTTCCAAGAGGAGATCCTTTTTTCTGACTCACCCGGTATATTGCTAGCATAAAGTAGATGAATTGGTTTGTAGTTTTACCTTCTAAAAGAATTAATCATAGAACTTGCATACCAGACTAATAACAAATGTTCTTTACACCAACAGCTATTTGTGGCTGATAAGATTTGTGGCCTTAGGGTGTCAATCGAAGAAGAGATGCTTGGTGCTGATTATTGTGAGCATGGCATCATGTCCAGGATTATAGAAGAGAAAACTCAATTTAATTCACAAATCGACAACAAAAGTTTTAGGCGCAAATCTACCAAACGTATTAATAAAGTTTTCGCTGAAAAAGACCAGAACATTATCGAGGAAGGAAGGAAAACAGAAGTGCAAGTTCAAGAGGCGTTTCAAAATGAAGGATTTCAAAATGAAGAATTTCAAAATGAAACAAACACCGAAGCACTGGAACATCATCAAAGTAACATTAAAGCAATTGATACACAATCAACAACAATCACCAAGATATGATTAGATTCTTTGATTATGGAGTGATTAGATCACGATGAGTTAATGATTAGATGGTAGCGTTATATACATGAAAGGCTAAAAAGCTTGCATTATCTCAAGGCCCTGTATTCATATACCTGACAAATCACACGTATTTTTTTCATAAGAAACCGCTTATAAGAAACGGTAGGCTCAATTTTTCGAAAGTTAAGAAACAACCCTACCTGAATTGAAAAAGCTAAGAAACTTTTGTAATTTAGAATTTTAGTTTTCCAATCGCACTCAAAAAAATGTTTGGACAGTGTACAGTTATAGCAACTGTTTGGACATTATTTTGAGTGCGAATTATGTTATTTACTTGTTTGAGATCTTACTATAAGTAATTTGGGAGCCCTTTACACAAAACAAAGTTAACTCTACACTTCTCCGGCATTAAAAATATAAGAAACACACAAGAAATTTTTGATAGCAAAATGGCCCAAAAATTGAAGAAACTGCCTACCACCATCGGACCTTAGTTTCTTATAAAAAATGAGAGCATGGATTGAAACACTTGAAATCATGGATTGAAACATTTGAAATCATGCTTATTGTAGGGGAGACCGGGGCTAGTTGTAACATATTTCAGAACAATCACATTTTCTCCTTATGGGCAAAACGCAGACCTGTCTTTATACCACCACGTGTTGTGTTTGATCCTGGGCAATAATGCACCGTTGATGTGGCCTACATTATGATCAAACTTGTATTTTTACTCACTGTGTTGTTTCTCTTCAATGGGATTGGGGGTAAATCTTGATAATGTTGCTATTCCTTCGTTCTTCTCTCGTCACAGCAAGGAATCGAATGCTGCCATTATTCAAATACTGTTGTAGAAACGGTTTGAGCTCCTACGCAGTGATACGTCTTATTTCTAACTTCCCTTCAATACAATTTTGATCATAATATAGGCCACATCAACGGTGCATTACTGCCCATGGTTTGATAGTGGCTATTGAACATATGTCGTTTCACAAATATGGTTCTTTTAGATTTTCGGCAAATTGCAAATGAAAATCAAGATCGGGAGTGTTTTGTAACAGAACAAAATGAACAGTGAATAAAGTAGCACAATCTTACTTTTTGCATCAAATAAACTCAAAATCAAGGAAAATATAATCAAATAAACTCAAAATTAGATAAAATACATTTCATTCAGTATTATTTCATTATTTGCACACCAGGTGTCGTCTCAGCTGCTTTCATTCATTCATTCATTCATTCATTCATTCATTCATTCATTCATTCATTCATTCATTCATTCATTCATAATATATTTGTTAACGCAGGTTAAAAAGTGGCAGCCTGAAAATCTCGAAAATCACCTGCAGGATGTATCAGTTTCATTCGATTTCACTATCCGTAAGCTCTAATTCCACATATAGCAAGCATATCGAACAGTCGTTGTTTTTAGCAAAAGAGAAATACCCTCTCTTTTCTTACAATTTGCCCCCGTTACTTCTAGCCCTGGTCTCCCCTACTTTGCAAAAGCTTCACTCTTTGATAAAGAATGGTGAACATGAAATGCTTTTACCAAGGGGCTTATTTGTAAAAATGAACTGCAGGATGGGGATTTATTAAATGTGCCATGAATACTGCAATTTTATCTTATAAAGTATGGAGAAATATGAAAAATATCTCAATTTTGAATAGAATTCAGAGGAAGTGATAAAAACAGCATCAGCAGAAGCTGCTTTTCAAGGGGCCCTCCAATAAAAACTTAATTACAATATACGGCTAAAATAACCTATCACTAAAAAACCATAACTTTAAAACCCTATTTACAATTATGCAATATTTACAATTGAAAGAAAAATTAATCCTTTATTGACTTTTTAAAACCATTCAGGGAGGATGCCGTCTTAGATTCAGCTGGGAGGCTATTCCATAGTTTAGCTCCCCGGAAAGAAAAGCATTTTTGCCCATTTGTTGACTTTTTCTTTGGCAACCTTAAATCAGTTTCAGTATTCCTGAGACTGGCGGGAGGAACTTGTTGAGTTTTTGATAAAAAGGCTACACAGGTATTGTGGAGCCAAATCATTGAGCGACTTGAAGACCATCATTTTAGACTCAACATCAATGAGTTCTACGATAGTCTTCCAGCCCAACTCCTCGATGAGTTGTCTGCTTGGGGTTTCAAAGCTGCTATTTGTAATTATTCTAGCAGCACGATTTTGAAGCTTTTGCAACTGGTTTATGTCTGTAGAACCAGCACAACCCCAAACAGAACAACAATATCGAAAATGGGGCTCAACAATGCCTGTGTAAAGAGTTTTCAAACTCTCCTTAGGTAGAAAAGACTTAGCATGTCTTAAAAAGCCGATTGCCCTGGAGACCTTGGTAGAAACTGCCTTAATTTGCTCCTTCCAGTCCAAAGAGCTATCGATTTGAATTCACCATATATCCATGACTGCATCATTTTAATCAAGATTCAAATTCAACAGTCTAACATGTAGCTCAATGTTCTGATTACTCGATTATTGTCAGCTTTGTATTCATAAGAAGAAAGACAGGACTATTGAAAGTATCTATTTGGTTGCATTGTATGAGGGCCAAAAAACGTTTTCAGGTGAGCGAGCTTGCAATGGCATAATGACAATTTGTTTGTAATTCTTTATCTAATTATCATAGGCAAGAGATAGACAATGTTCATCAACGCATAGAATTTTTCTTGACCACTGGACAAGTGTGGTTGTCATGGACACAGCGAAAATAATACGTCATAATGTTGTTGTTGTGGTCACCTTGATAAAGCAGATCTCTTTCCATTTCGTTACAGAAGACATGATTGTCGAATAGGGTAAGACGGGGTAAAGTGAACTACGGGGTAAAGTGAACTACTCAGAACATTCGCACTTCTCTCCAAAAGCAAACATGCAACGATAAAACATGGTTTATGCCAAATGCTTTGTAACATGTGCTCACAGGAAATGAAACCATTTTTGCAAAATAGTTCTTCTTGTTGTTGCAAAAAATCCCTTTACCCTAGGCAGTAAAAACAACCTCGGGAAATCATGGTTGTTAGGTTTGGGCTCCTATCTTTGGTCTTAATTTTTGACCCCAAGACGAAATTCATTTCTATAATTGTTTTGATCAATTTGAAGCACATACCATGTGTTTACATTTTCCAAAAGGAAAGGGCCAAGAAAGATTTTTTTGTAAGCTTACATAATATTTTAAAAAATCTACCGTCTAGTCGATATTTTGCTTCGACCGGGGTAAAGTGAACTACCCATGATTTTAAATTTTCTCTTGTAAACATGAAGTCAGATGAAGAAGACCTTTTCAATCTCATTTGGTTCTTTCAGAAAATCATAATTTGCAGGATAATTTTTCGCTCTGATGACACAGAAATATATTCTGATACCAGCTCCCTGAAAAACCTCCAAACATTTGACAGCCGAAGTTTGACCTTCATTCAAAAATGCGGTTACTGATCCAAGAATTTTGTTGGGATTTGATGAAGCAAGCATACCTATCGACATGAAAAGGATAAATGGCCATCACTGTGAAATTAGAATATAGATAATTGTTATAGATTTATTATAACTATTTTTGGTTTTATTTCTGGGCGGAGGTTTCAGGGCAAAGTGAGCTACTTTGAAATGATTGTTTCTCTTTGTGGTAATTTGGTATTTATATGCAATATAGTATTTTCGAAGAATATTCCCATTATTGTTCATCGACTTGTATTCAGGTCTCGCAATCTGACTCGAATTGATGACTTAGACAATAGTTTTTGGTTAATATTTGATCTGCAAAGATCGTTCTCAACATAGGTCACAATTTAATTTTTTTTAATATCACTCTTGTGAAATTTTTGGGTTTTTTTCGTTTTGGCATGCGAAGAACTCCTTAGAGTTGCAAAATAAATCATATTTTCGGGTATTACCAGCATTATTTGGGTTTTATCGAACAATTGCTAAGTAGTTCACTTTACCCCGGTCGGGGGTAAAGTGAACTAGGGAGAGCGGTCGCCAAAGAAAGCTCTTTTGTGAGACAATGGAAAAAGATTTGAAAAATATTTTTGCTGGATAAACTGACCCAAAGACATAATGTCAAAACAACGTTCAAAAGTTTGCCCTCAGCTACAGTCTCTTTAGGATATCCTTGAAAAACCTCCAAAGTAGTTCACTTTACCCCGTCTTACCCTAATCAAGATAAGCAGCCTTCATTTCAGTAATATTGATTAAGCCCCGTTTACACGATACAGTTTTCATTTCATATCGGATTGGTTTCATATCGGATTAGCCTTCTGTTTACACAAGACCGTTTTCATTTCATATCGGATTGGTTTCAATCGGATTGGCCTTCTGTTTACACAAGACCGTTTTCATTTCATATCGGATTGGCCTCCTGTTTACACGAGAGCGCACCAATCCGATAGGCCTATGCTTCATACCGTTTTTGCGTTTTCAAATGAAAACGCTCTGAAAGTGGCATGAAACGAATCGGATATCGTGTAAACGGTCGAATCCGGTATCAACTCAAAACGGAATCTCTTTATCAACTCTACGAGCCTCCTATTCATCTGGGAAATCCTTTGCAGCACAAGAGAGAGCGTTTCCGTGTAAACAGAACCCTCAATCCGATATGAAAACGGTGTCGTGTAAACAGAACCCCAATCCGATGTGAAATGAAAACGGTATCGTGTAAACAGAATGATTTTCGTATCGGATTGCCACCCCCAATCCGATGTGAAATGAAAACGGTATCGTGTAAACAGAATGATTTTCGTATCGGATTGCCACCCCCAATCCGATATGAAATGAAAACGGTATCGTGTAAACAGAATAATTTTCGTATCGGATTGCCACCCCCAATCCGATGTGAAATGAAAACGGCATCGTGTAAACAGAATGATTTTCGTATCGGATTGCCACCCCCAATCCGATGTGAAATGAAAACGGTATCGTGTAAACAGAATAATTTTCGTATCGGATTGCCACCCCCAATCCGATGTGAAATGAAAACGGTATCGTGTAAACAGAATAATTTTCGTATCGGATTGCCACCCCCAATCCGATGTGAAATGAAAACGGTATCGTGTAAACAGAATAATTTTCGTATCGGATTGCCACCCCCAATCCGAAGTGAAATGAAAACGGTATCGTGTAAACAGAATAATTTTCGTATCGGATTGCCACCCCCAATCCGATGTGAAATGAAAACGGTATCGTGTAAACAGAATAATTTTCGTATCGGATTGCCACCCCCAATCCGATGTGAAATGAAAACGGTATCGTGTAAACAGAATGATTTTCGTATCGGATTGCCACCCCCAATTCGATGTGAAATGAAAACGGTATCGTGTAAACAGAATAATTTTCGTATCGGATTGCCACCCCCAATCCGATGTGAAATGAAAACGGTATCGTGTAAACAGAATGATTTTCGTATCGGATTGCCACTCCCAATCCGATATGAAATGAAAACGGTATCGTGTAAACGGGCCCTTAAATTTTGAATTGCCAGGTTTTCTCATGTTTATTTTATGTACTCAACATGCACCCCAGGATGCTTTCATTCAAATTTCATACCTTCATCAACATTAATTAATGAGCAATCAATTTGGTTCTCACGCTTTTTGTGCATTGGAAATTAAATAAAAAAACCTTTCCATTACCATAATAAAATGCAACGAATGAAGAAAAGCCATTGCCTATGAAGAAGTGTTAAATTCATTTTTCCAAATCATTAACCAGCAAAAAGGGTGCTTGACGTTCCTTGTTTCTTTATCGCAAAAATCAATCAAAAACCCCCTCAAACACAGTGGCCATTTACGACACTTTTCTCAAAGTTTTTTACCAATGGATGCAACTGAAGAAGGTTATGAATTTTTGATGCAATTTGCAGATGATTGAAAATGGTGTTACTGACCTTTGTTATACAAGAGTATGTCAAACAAACAGCGCGTATTAAATTGAAATGTTTAATAAATCATCAATAATAAATTGTTTAAAGAAATATGTCAAACATTCTCAATGCTCTTCAATAATATCTGAATATTTTCTATGATTCCTGTAGTTAATTCCAATTTGTGAAGAACGTAGAAGAAATCAAGGTTGTAACAGATTTCAAGAAATTACAGCGTCTATGCCAAATTGGTTACATATTTACATAAAACAAGACGACAGATATAGCAAAATATAAAGAGAAGATTTATTCAAAAACACAAATTCAATGTTAGAAATTTGCTGGATTGCTAATCGATGAACAGGTGTTTTTAATGATTCATTGTGCAATTGCCTAGAATGATTTTAATCACCATGTAAAATTTTGGCAAAAGAGTTAACTTCATGAAAGTATACATCCAACGTCATACATCATAAAAAGTGGAGTAATAGAGCTGATATAAAAACCATGGATGGAATATCACTGACATGCAATGGAAATGTGAATAATGTAACGAATTTAACACAATATGATATTAGCATGATATTAAATGCATTAAATAATTGCGTAATAAAACAAGGAATTACTCAGGACAATCAATATGCTTCGGGGGATGCAACTTGGATTTTGACGAGTGCTTTTATAATATTTACGATGCAGAGTGGATTCGGATTATTAGAAGCAGGTAAAGAATATATTTTGTAAGAGAATAAAGCTTTCAGCGTAGAATGTCCGACAGAAATGTCCGAGAGAAATGTTGCACTCTTATGAAAGCAATTTGCAATCATTACATTAACTTACAGAACAGACCATAGTCTTTCAAGAACATCAAATACCCAAGGCCTGATAGGGTTAAATTCGTAAATATTATATGTCACTTTAATTTGAACTCTCTTAGGTTTTAAAACAAGTAGCTGTGATCGAATGATTAGGAACTTAAATTCAGATGGATTCAGATGGATGCAGATTGAATCTGGAATCAATGAAAAGTACCAAGACAAAATTAGTTATCGTTTTAAATATTACAAAGACGTTTCAATTTATTGATCAAGCAGTATGAATCAAGAGTGTTATCCAATCCCAATCTCAATCTCAATCTCAATCCCAATCCCAATCTCAATCCCAATCTCATGAGGATTTGCAATTTACTAAGGGCTTTATGATTTGGAAATTCAAATCATTTGATATCGAAATATTTGAAAAAGACAAGAACATTAAATAATTTCCTTTATTTGCAGAGAAATAAAGCTTCCAATGAGGATGATAGTTGCTACATTATCGTAATGAATCTTTTTCAGCAACAGCACAGTTTGGCTGAAGCAAAGAATTTAGTGCGACGAAATATTGTCTCAAACCATTCACTGTTTATAGCCTCCAACTCGTTTTGCATTTCTCTTAGGCAATAAATCATTGCATCACCAAAATGCTTGGGTAGAATGAGAGCGAGGCATTTTGTTCGTTCAAAAGGGAACCATTGGAAAATTTCACTTTACCCTACTGTCATATTGCTTTGAAAATTCATCTTCTATCAATAAAGCTGATAATCTTCTGTTTAAATTTCATGATGATTTTTCTGCAAGGTTTCTCATGTTTGCTCAATAAGCATCTAGTATGTTATACTTATTGCAGTGTTAACTTCATTAACATTTTCGAATCAGAAAGTGTCCACAACATTTTTTCTCACTGCAATATTCTATATACCCTTATATACTAGTAATAGCTACTGCTAACAATGCCCGAGCTTTTGAAAAAGATTAGTAAATTTCATCCAATTGAAATCCCCAGAAAAGGAAAGAAAAGTCTCACATCAATCAGAAAGAAACACAAGCAACAAATACACATTTGCCAATGGAATCCTCAAGTACCCAGAAAAATAGCTTGGGTTTCAGAGAGGCCTAGGCTAAACGCCTCGTTTTCTCTTCAGAAAAAATTACGATCTCTCACCCAATGTAGCCTATCTAACATCAGCCACTCCGCCGTTTCCACGACTCCTTTGCGTTTACAAAAAAACATGCAGAAAATCTTAAATCCTTTGGCCAATTCAACAATCAAGATATGTCACTGATCAATAAAAACTTAACAAATTGGTACTGTGTGTGAAGCTATCAAAGATAGCGGAAATAAAAGTTCATTTTCAACTGTGCGTGAGAACAAAGCTGTATGCTTGAGAACAGAAGATTTTGGAGCACCAGCCTTCTTTCGACCCAGACCTCCAGATTGCCGCCACTTTTGTTGACGAATCCTGTTGACTCATCATGCGAAAACCAAAATCAAGCTCCTACTAAAATCTCGTGCCCGCAGCCAATTAGAAGCCCTTGCTGCTCACGCTCCGGGGTGGGCAATCGTTCCATATTTACGTTACATATCCTTACATATCCTTTTAATGGTACAAAAATGTTAGAAAACTACCCGATTAGATACAACAAGTACCTTGAACATTCTTCACAAAATCTATTAAAATCTTATTAAAATCTATCAATATATTCAAATTTATTTTTGTCTAAGGTTTGGTTTCAGCGAAGAATGAATGCAATATAATGATCAAAAACATGACAGATGTAATATTTGGAGGTCTTGCATATTGGCTATTTGGATATGGATTAAGCTTTGGTACAGATTCTGGCACAAATGGTTTTGTTGGTGTTGGCAATTTTTTAACTGATGCAGATCATGACAAAATGGGACCACTATTTGCAAAGTATTTCTTTCAACTCTCATTCGCAACAACAGCAACAACAATTGTTTCAGGTACTGTCAATATAGGTCATGTCTCTTTTTTCTCTTCCTAATCTGGTCTGAGTTTTAGATTCTTTTAATACAGTTGAACCTGAATTAGCCGACACTTCCTTGATGACTCAGATATTTCTGACGATGTCTCTTCTACGACAGGTTCCTCGACGCTCGTTTTGAAATAAATGGCTCTGTAGATGGTTGCCCAGTGCATGCCTTATTTTGCTCAATTCTCATTGTAGATAATGATAAGATAAACTATTGAATTGTCCTCCCAATAACTCGAAATATTTCGCCGACACTTCCTTGATGACTCAGATATTTCTGACGATGTCTCCTCTATGACAGGTTCCTCGACGCTCGGGCATACCTTATTGCTCAATTCTCATTGTAGATAATGATAAGATAAACTATTGAATTGTCCTCCCAATAACTCGAAATATTTCGCTCTTCCTTAAAAGAATTCTTACTTGAGAATGGTGAAATGGTCAATTCAATAAATGACCAAAACGAACGGACATGCGAAGATGTGTTTTTCGACCTTTCAAATCATCGTCGGTACATCTAACTTTACAAGCATACATTAATTTTTTTCTAGGAGCTATGGCTGGGAGGACTCGCTTAACTACATACATGTTTTATTCCTTCTTCAATACATTTACATATGTGTTTCCTGCCCACTGGATGTGGTCAGAACAGGGATTCCTCCGCAAGATGGGGGCAGTTGATGTAGCAGGAGCTGGACCTGTTCATCTCGTTGGAGGATTCTCTGCTCTTGTAGCAACGCTTTACTTAAAACCACGAACAGGAAGGTTCGAAAAAGATTATGACTTGGAAATGGCGTCACCAACGAATGCAGTTCTTGGAACATTTATGTTATGGTGGGGATGGCTGGGATTTAATTGTGGAAGCACTTTTGGCATAAGCAAAGGTATATGATTGCTTATTAATCTGTTAACGAAAGGATAGATTTAATGAATAGACTTGGCTTTACCATCTTTTCTTGTTTGGTTCCCTTACCTGACCGCCCTACCAAGCCTTATATTTATGACACATTTTATCAATTAACAGAAAAATGGAAACTGGCATCACGCGCTTCAATAGTAACAATAAATGGTTCTATTGGTGGAGGATTATTTGCTATTATCTATTGCAAAGTGAACAGAAAATATAAAAAGAAACTCAACGTGGGAATTTTCTCCGCTGGAATACTTGGTGGGTTGGTAGGAATAACTGCCATATGTACTGCATGCAGACCATGGCAAGCATTAATCATTGGAGCTATAGGATCGGTATTATCATGTACAGGTAAACCAAATATGTTTGTCCTGTTTTATCTAAAATGTATATTGGAATAATTTACACGAATAATAGTACCAATGAAATTCAACAACAACAAAATCAAATTAAGAGAATGCTTACCAACGTTCTATTTTGTTTTTCATGCAAATTTGCTTGTCCAATGGAGCAAGCTGCTTTGGGGCTCAGGCATTCTGGAATTGGGCCTCGCAAAGTAATTGGGAAAAGCTCGAGACAGCTCTCTTGATTATTGGACGAAAATATGTTCAGTGGTCGCAGAAATGCTTTGGCAAGGCAAATGACGCCTACGTTTTACATGAACACAGTTCTGAAATCGATTTGATTCTCCTTAGGAATAGATCTACTGAATTGGCTAAAAATTGATGATCCCGTTGGATGCATCCCAGTGCATGCAATAACTGGTGTTTGGAGTATGTTAGCAGCTGGAATATTTTCAGAACCAATATCTCATGAGAAGATTTCAGCTGGCTTATTTCAAAATGGAAATGCAAGATTGCTCGGAGTACAATTGCTTTCTTGTGTATGTATGGCTGCATGGGCAACTGCAACGACTTTGATAGAAGTGAGTTCTTGAACTTAAAAGGAAAAGAAATCATTTTATTTGATGCAAAAATTGAATATCAAAAGTTTAACTTTGATCTTAAAGACCCTCTGCTAACAAACCATAAGGCTTTGCGCACTGCCATTGTCCCATGATGCACTGCGAAAAGACTTTAAGATTATCTGAACGTCTGCGAAGGTAGGCCAGTGTTTAGGCCAGTGTTTAGGCCAGTGTTTTGTTGTGGACAAGTGTTTGTTGTGGGCCAGTGTTTTGTTTCAGGCCAGTGTTTCATTGTGGGCCAGTGTTTTCTTGTGGGCCAGTGTTTTGTTTTAGGCCAGTATTTTGTTTTAGGCCAATGTTTTATTATGGGCCAGTGTTTTATTATGGGCCAGTGTTTTGTTGTGAGCCAGTGTTTTGTTGTTGGCCAGTGTTTTGTTGTGGGCCAGTGTTTTGTTGTGGGCCAGTGTTTTGTTTTAGGCCAGTATTTTGTTTTAGGCCAATGTTTTATTATGGGCCAGTGTTTTATTATGGGCCAATGTTTTATTATGGGCCAGTGTTTTGTTGTTGGCCAGTGTTTTGTTGTTGGCCAGCGTTTTGTTGTGAGCCAGTGTTTTGTTTTATGCCAATGTTTTATTATGGGCCAGTGTTTTATTGTGGGCCAGTGTTTTGTTGTTGGCCAGTGTTTTGTTGTGGGCCAGTGTTTATTTGCTCCATCACCAGCAGATCGCTCCTTCACCAGCAAATAAAAAGGTGGGCCAGTGTTTTGTTTCAGGCCAGTGTTTCATTGTGGGCCAGTGTTTTCTTGTGGGCCAGTGTTTTGTTTTAGGCCAGTATTTCGTTTTAGGCCAATGTTTTATTATGGGCCAGTGTTTTGTTGTGGGCCAGTGTTTAGTTGTGAGCCAGTGTTTTGTTTTACGCCAATGTTTTATTATGGGCCAGTGTTTTGTTGTTGGCCAGTGTTTTGTTGTGGGCCAGCGTTTTGTTCGCTCCATCGGCAGCAGATCGCTGCTTCACCAGCAAATAAAAAGGCGGGCCAGTCTTTTGTTGTTGGCCAGTGTTTTATTGTTGGCCAGTGTTTTGTTGTTGGCCAGTGTTTTGTTGTGGGCCAGTGTTTTGTTTGCTCCTTCGCCAGCAGATCGCTCCTTCACCAGCAAATAAAAAGGTGGGCCAGTGTTTTGTTGTTGGCCAGTGTTTTGTTGTTGGCCAGTGTTTTGTTGTGGACCAGTGTTTTGTTGTGGGCCAGTGTTTTGTTGTGGGCCAGTGTTTTATTTGCTCCTTCGCCAGCAGATCGCTCCTTCACCAACAAATAAAAAGGTGGGCCAGTGTTTTGTTGTTGGCCAGTGTTTTGTTGTTGGCCAGTGTTTTGTTGTGGGCCAGTGTTTTGTTGTGGGCCAGTGTTTTGTTGTTGGCCAGTGTTTTGTTGTTGGCCAGTGTTTTGTTGTTGGCCAGTGTTTTGTTGTTGGCCAGTGTTTTATTGTTGGCCAGTGTTTTGTTGTGGGCCAGTGTTTTGTTGTGGGCCAGTGTTTTATTTGCTCCATCACCAGCAGATCGCTCCTTCACCAGCAAATAAAAAGGTGGGCCAGTGTTTTGTTGTTGGCCAGTGTTTTATTGTGGGCCAGTGTTTTATTGTTGGTCAGTGTTTTGTTGTTGGCCAGTGTTTTGTTGTGGGCCAGTGTTTTGTTGTTGGCCAGTGTTTTATTGTTGGCCAGTGTTTTGTTGTTGGCCAGTGTTTTGTTGTTGGCCAGTGTTTTATTGTTGGCCAGTGTTTTGTTGTGGGCCAGTGTTTTGTTGTGGGCCAGTGTTTTGTTGTGGGCCAGTGTTTTATTTGCTCCATCACCAGCAGATCGCTCCTTCACCAGCAAATAAAAAGGTGGGCCAGTGTTTTGTTGTTGGCCAGTGTTTTATTGTGGGCCAGTGTTTTGTTGTTGGCCAGTGTTTTGTTGTTGGCCAGTGTTTTGCTGTGGGCCAGTGTTTTGTTGTGGGCCAGTGTTTTGTTGTTGGCCAGTGTTTTATTTGCTCCTTCGCCAGCAGATCGCTCCTTCACCAGTAAATACAAAAGTTCAGTTGCAATGAATATAGAGAAGGAAATGGTTTATCCAAGACGCCCAGGGGAAAGCAGAGTTGTCTATTCTTCGTTTCGTTCTCCAAGCCTGGTAGGAGAACCGTAAGCATACACTACCGCCATTGCTCGGTTTGTGTTCGTGTTGTTTTTCTCATTGGCGTCACGCCAAGCCAAATTTTTAGCAGAGGCTCTTTAATGTATTGATTAATTGTAAATATATTGGCAATAAAGAAACAATAAAATTGATATTATAAGTGCAGATGAAGAACGAACGAGAAATAGACAAAAATTTGATATTTTTTAGCACACTAAGGCCTTTCAAGTTCTTACTGTCATCAGAGTAATAACTTGAAAGGCCTTAGTGTGCTAAAAAATATCAAATTTTTGTCTATTTCTCGCTCGTTCTTCATCTGCACTGATTAATTGTAATGTATTGATTAAAGCAGGCACAATGACCTGGGTGGTTTTAAAATAATAAATGCCTTTATTTTGTGATACCCTGCTGCATTGTTTTGTAAATAACTTGCGAGACCATTAGTTACCTCCTTAATAATTAATCATCATTCTAAACAAGAAGAGATAATTCTTTAGTTAACAGTTCCATCATTGTATATCTCAGCACGTAGCACTAGATCCCGATGATCACTAGCAATCCGAGAAAAACACCCGCCCAAAGCTGAATCATAACCATGCCTCAAATGTTCCCCCCCCCCCCCCCCCCCCCTCTTAAGTATCCTTCAAAGTCTCGGCAGTTTTTAGGCGTGCTAAAAGGATGAAACTCGTGTCTATATCAAGCAGGATGAGCAGTAACATCAAAGAAGTATTTCTTTGTTTCGTTGATCACCTTTGCGTCTTGCTCTGCTCATCTGCAACGTTTTCTAACACTGACTTGAGGTAAAAATCAAACCAAGAGACAGTTGTAACCAATCTAACCATAATCATATGTAACCTAAAGTATAATCATGCAATGATCTCTTTCTAGTTATTCGTTGCTGACAAGCTGTTTGGTCTGCGACTTACAAAAGAAGAAGAAGAGTTGGGAGCAGATTTTTGTGAGCATGGAATCAAACCTAAAAAAGAGTTACCATCTTCAAAAACAGAGACATTTAATGAATGTGTCCATGGTGATGAAGAGAAGAATGATCGCTCTCTCGAACATGAAGATGAGACAAAAAAAGGACAATGGTGCGAGAACAATGGAATCGACGAAGAAATAATCATTGCGCCATATAAACAATGACATTTGTCATCTTTATTGTTTCATTGTCATTGCACCAAATATATATATGTATATATGTGTCGAAACACAATATATGTTTATATATATATGAAACACAATATATGTTTATATATATATGAAACACAATATATGTTTATTGCTATAAAGAATAGATATGATAGTTTAAAATGTTCCTCTATTTTTATGCACAAACATCGGACAGCGGTTGAGATACAGTCAAATACCATCAATTTTTCAAAATTGGAGCTGGCAATATTTTTGATGACTTAAAAGGTTGAGGTCGCTCGCTCCACAATGGCAAAATCTACTCAAAATAAGTATGGGATGTATTGACTGTGAGGCAATGAAAAATTCAAGTTAAATCATAATTCAATGTTTGTCCTCCTTTCCTTCATATCGATGCTATTCATGTTATTAGCAAGTGCCTAAAGTAATTGAATGCAAGCGACTTTGGTACTCAAACGAAGCCAGTCTTCCATTACCCTGGGTACCAGAGCCAAACAAAATAAAAATAAATTCAAAGAGCCAAATTCAGCTTTATAAAATATATAAAAAAGGAACTAAGGGAAAACATCCTTCCTTCTCTTAGTTATTTTCTTTTTTCCTTTTGATTTTTTTTATATTTTCTTTTTAATTTTTTGAAATTTGGGTCTGGCACCGGCAGTCTTCCATTTGAGTGGCATAATCACTGATGAGCATGTCAATCAGATAAGTGCTAATTACATAAAGAGTCATCTGTAACACATGAAGACAAACAGAGAAACAACAACAACATCAACAACAATTTAAAGAATAAGTTTCATTTTCCATGGGAAATCTACGTTAAAAGGACTCAGTAAATTTGAGAAATTGAAACAACAAAGAAAAGTTGTTTTCTTGCTGCAGATAAGTATGAAAAGCAAATCGAGACATTTGTGGATGGATGATAGCATTTCTTCACCAATACAGTGGGTGTACCCCAATAAAAAACATCTGAAGATCATTTAATATTTAGAAGCAAGATCAACATGGCTATGCTCCTTCACAACAGCTGTAAGAATCACAATTGCTCCTTCACAATGTATGTAAGAGCTCCAATGTATAAGTATTGAGACAGCATACTAAACAAATGATGATAATGGTAAACAAAGTGATCTAATTTCAAAATATAAATCTTTCTTTCATTCAGTTTTCTTGTCTTCTTTATCGTCACTATTACATTTTCCTTTAGCCTCTTTGCAATCATTTCCTTTCTTTGGTTTCAAATTCACAACTCGATCTTTTTCTTTCTTTTTCTCTTCTTCCTTCATTTCCTTCGCTTTTTCTTTTAATTTATCTTCAATTTTTTTCTTTAATTCTTGCAAAGTTGGATTTTTATCATCAATTTCAACTTTTTGATTTAATTCCAAACTATTAATGGATCCTTTGACAGAATGATCTTCTTTATTTGCATCTTCAGTTCCAATATCATCAAATTCATTGATTGGTTGATCGTCGCCATCTTTGTTCGAAATCAAAGAATAAACTCGGCCTTTACTTGAGTTTTTCTCCATAAAAATCAGAGTCAAAAATAATAACCCCAACAACTTCATATCTGTAGTTAGCCAGGAAGATTAAATCAAACGAACTCCTTTATCATTGCATTTCGCGTATGGAAACAATTTATAAATGAAGATGAAATTAATTCCAATGCTGACAGTACAATATCAATTACCAAAACAATGGCTATGTTTCATTTAGGCCTATCATTACTTATGATCTTCTAGTGCTAATATACGGCATTTGAAATTCAAACTGCGAAATCACCTGCCAACAGGCTAAAAGATTGCAGGTATCAAGTCATTTTGTTATTCACTGATTTCAATTACTTGGTTGAGATCAACGGAAACCAAAATCAAAACGTCCCTTGCAGAAACGATAGTCTAGAAATCAAGCGATTATATCTGCCAAAACGATTCCAAATTTTGCATCTACTGTCTAAGTAATAAGCATCAAAATACAAGGAATATCTCTCACGTAAATTATTAAAAAATGCAAACGCCGTAAAAGTAGGCTAAAATTGAGTGAAAAAATTTCCTTAGTAAGGTATTACGTATTAGATTTGCGACAAAACTATTAAAAAAGAACTGTGCAGGATAAGGGAAACACCTTCTGCGCTGTTCACTCAAAATCTCAAAACTTCATCACACTTTATTTGTATAGACAACAATCTGTCTGCAAAAATTTTGCACAGGAATCATCAAGGCCAAATTTAATTAATGCTTACAGGTATGTCTGCACGAAACTACACGAATGATCAAACAGATTGAAAACAATGCATTGAATTGAATGGAAATTCATTGAATTGAATGGAAATTCATTGAATTGAATGTTGTATAGAGTCAATGAGCAAGACAAACTATGTCGTACAAAGTTATCAAGACAGAATAAGCGACAACAACAAACAAACCAACAAACAGACAAACAAACAACGAAAGTAATTTGAAGGGATAGCAATGAAGAAATTAAAACAACGAGATATGTTATTTATATTAATTTGTATACAAATCACAATGACTTTTATAACATTGGCAAATAAGGAAAAAGAAAGAGAGAAAGTTCGTGCGAAACCGATCACACAATCATTGAAACCACGACAGCAAAGATATAACAAAGGAAGAGAACATGAATATGTGACAAATTTAGAAAGAACTCATGATAAAAGAAAGAAAAAAGTGAAATGTAATTATTTAGCAGAAGAATTAGAAAGCATCAAAGAAAAATTAAAGGACAAGAGAAAACAAGAAAAAGGAAAGAAAGGGAAAAAGACGAAAGAAAAGAATGGCTGCGGAGGAAAAAAACCACAAAATTAGAGAAAAAGGAAAGATTTGTATTGAAGAGCTTCATGAATAACTCTGATTTCAAAATTATTTCAGCAGAGTTGGTTCATGCAGAGTAAATACAAAGTCAGAATATTCAGAGAAGATCAAATAAATTTGCAGAATTTTCAGAATTGATGATTTACTTCTGTTACTTGTATATCAGAACTTTACACTGAAGATAAAGAATAGGGTAGTAAGTGTAGAATACACGAAATTAGATATTGATATGTTTTATAACTGTAATTTCGCATTTGATCTGATGTTGATGAGGCTGATGCTTCCAAATTGGTTGATCATTTTCTCTCTGGTACTCAGGGTACGTCCATCAAAGATTGATTTCTTGAATTATAGGGAAAACAGTCGAATCCAATTCACAAAGAATCTCGTCCACTGAGATGAAACAGCCCAACAACAGTCAACAAACATTACCCACTTGATAATATAGCCTAATTAACACAACAATTTTATGCCGGATGGCCAAATGAGCAATGATTTCGCATACATCCCCTCCTGATCTGCTGGCTTCTTTTAAAGGGTTTGTGCAAGGTTAAAAGCTTGCATTTGCAGAGAGCAGAAAAATCTAAAAATACCCCATTCAAATCGAAGTTGCACACAATGCCAACAAAGGGTAACCAAAGAATGAGATTTTTATCTTGCAAAGAGACAATGCTGTGTCTAAGTTATTTCTTTGTTTTATTTATAGAGGAGCCTATTTACCATTGCACACTTCCTTTAAGATGAAACATGAAACAATCAGCATGAAACTAACTGACAATTATTTGACTATTTAGATTAGCATCGTTAGCATCGCGAATAGCATCGTTACAATGCATACAATCTCAGTAAACTATATAACAGAATTGTATATAAAGTTAATTGTACTATCTGATTTGTGAAAACTTGATTGATTGATTGATTGATTGATTGACTACTAAATATCTTAAGATATCATGAACATCAAACAAGCAAAAGGAAATGAAATATTACAAATTGTGTCAATTGTTGCAACGCCTCTGTTATTCTCTCTTCTAGGACTATAAATTTTTCAAGTTTCTTTGATATACTTCCTAAATTTCCTTAGTCTCATATGGAAGAATTAAACGGCTGATAAAACACAACAAAGCGGCTTGCAAATGACACCTGTCAGGTGATACCTGTCAATCAAATTTAGATAGGGCTGGCACTATAAATGGTTCTGCATGAAAGAGCAACTGCGATGCGCATAGTTTTGTATACAAATGCCCGTAAGATCAATAGAGTAGTTATTGTTCATAAGCCAATCATAACCGGTCTCTTCTTACCAGCTATATACAGTATTCAAAGTTTTCAATTCGCTTGTAAACCAGGCTATTTCTATTACAAACTTGCGTTCAAACAGATAATTGAAAAGATAAACGATAAGCGAAGTTGCAAGCATGATGGAGAGATTGTTGATCGCCCTTTTGGGCCTTACATGCTTACATGTGTTGGGAATGCCATTGGCGAAATCAAATGAAAACCAAGAGGTAGATATTGAAACGAATACAAATGATGAAATGGTCACAAAAATGTATGCAAAAGAAATCGAAGATGGAGACAACGCAGAAGAACCATTGGAAATGAAAACAAAACATCATAAAGCAAATAAAAAATATCTTCATGGTCATAATATACATGTGGGTCATCATGCCCCGATTGGACTGCCTATTCACGATCTTTATAGCCACGGAAATGCACATCATTTCGGACATGGACATCTCGGACATGGCGGATTAGGACATGATGGTCTTGGACACCTTGATCTTGGACAAGCAGTTCATGTACATGGCGGACATGGTGGTCATATCGGACATGGTGGTCATATCGGACATCATCTTCCGGGTCATGGTCCAGAATTACCAATCATATATCCACATGATCATCATCATAATCATCATGTATTGCACCATGGCAGCCATTTTGGACATCACCATGACCACTTGCCTTTCATGCCATATCCTGTCCCAATGTGTATCATGGGTAAGGGTGGATACTGAAATATTATACATCAGTTTACAACACAAAAGCTTTTCGCTCGAAACATAAAAATGACCTTTTCCACATGAACAAAAATTCTATAATCTTAGCAATTAGCTTTGGTCTTCGTCAATAGCTTTGGTCCTCGCCACTCTCAGAGAAAATTCTCATGCAGTTCATGAAAAGAGATAAAAACAAAAGTGAACCAAAAATTTCCAGCAAAACTGAATCCAGAAAACATTTGTAACTTGAAACAGTCGATAAAGTCAAGAAGTACCTATATGTGTTCTGAATGATTCTATTCTCTAAGAATGATATTTTAATTTTAGAAAAAGATGACGATGACAAGAAAAAAGATGACAAGAAGAAAGATGACAAGAAGAAAAAATCAAAGCGACAACTTGTACCATGTCATTATTATGGTCCACCGTCAGCCGGATGGGGTGCATATCGACCTGGATGGACGGGAGCGGGATGGGGTGCACCATATTGGTATTGAATTGAAATAGAAGGGGATTGTCAAGTATTCGTACTGATTGGACAAATCAAGAGAATTATATTTATCAAATATATTATATAATATCAAATATACTCGATTTTTAGATAATGCACATAAACAACTTGTAATATTCTGGCAAAAAGGTATACAATTGTGATAAGAAATCACTACCTTCAATTCGAATTGATTTTTTTGCTTATTTTCTATCGCGTAGACCAATCAACAACAGAGCGAACCATTCCTGGTATCAACCTGAATGGCTCCTATCGTCTAATTACATTGAATTTGAAAGTGTGTGACTCTGCCACTTTGCCACTTCACTCGACCATCTTGATAAAAGATAATCTTGCATATAATACAACGTTATCGGAAAATGAAATGCAAAATATTTCAAACGCATTGCTATGGTTCTACGACATCTGAATTCCATGTCATTTTTGGTTCAACCATCCTCATCAATGAAAGAATTAGCTATGCGATGTGAAAATATCTGACCGCAAGAACGGTTTTACCAATGATTCATGCAATTATTTAATTCAAAGATTTTGAGAAGGTTTCAGTATTTGGGAAAATTCCAATTTTCAAACCCACTGTCACTGTTAGGTTATAAATGATCAGCATTGAAAATAACACATTTTTCAAAACTTGTGGATTTCCAAAAACTGAAGTATTAGCCATAAAAACTTGAAATTTGGAATTCAAAAATGCTCCTCAATCAATAGTTGTTAAATATGAAACATGCTTGATAAACAAATTACTTATCAACAGATGACAGAGCATGATTGACATTTGACAATGGAGTTGATTTGACAAAGAGTAGTCATAGAAACTAGCCTACCACTAACAATTTCGATATTGTAGCTTCAATTAGATGCTTAGTGTACAATAATCAAATAGGAAAGTAGTGAGGCTGCAAGATAGTACCAAACAAATGGACATCGAACAGGATTAAAAAATGGCAGATGTCACTGCACAATCAACTGCTCAAAACTTTCGTTAACGAACGTGAAAACAAATGAAAATATTCTTCACAATAATTTTTCACTTTACGCTTGCTACTAAGAATCCTGGAATATCAATAAACACCTTAGAAGTTGGTGCGAGCAACAACAAAGACTTGTGAGATACGCTAATTTTGCACTGGTGGATATCCAGGTTATTACACGATTGAATGGACATGTCGTCAATCAATCAATCAATGAACATGGATCAATGAACAAATGATAAGTTCGCTTGAAAATTGTCTCAAGTATTCACAAACAAGACAGGAAAACAAACTAAGCAAAATGTACAAACTATTACTATTAATTCTATTCAATATTGTATTAGCATTACAAGGATTTCCATCACCATGGCAACATGTAGCATCGATTGGTAATATAGATGAGGGGTTGAATAATGGAATGGAATACCGTGGTTATGATTATCATGATGATGATGATGATGATGATGATGATGATGATGATGATGATGATGGGGAAATCATTTCTAGATCTGATGTGATGCAAGCACAAAAGAAACAATTTGGTCATCACCATGGATACGATACACCCCCAAATATAATGGGGGCAAGTTTTGATCCGATGGGACACCATATTCCAATGCATGGTGGGTATATGTTTTAATTTATTGGTTAATTGAAGCATTTTGATTGGTTGGTTGGGAAACAATAGCGCAAAAAAGGCCGAAAAAATTGCATTTTAAACTGAAAAACACATTTTAAATTTCGTTGAGTGGAAAAAATTGTGTTAGAGAAAAAGGAAGCATTTGCTTGTCTTTCAAAATGCTTTCAGCGTAGGTTGACGACCAATGTTGACGACCTATGTTGACAACCTATGTAAGAACTATGTAAGAGGGCCCAAAATGTAAAACCATCTTACGTTACATAAAGAAGTGAGCTGACATTATGATTTCTATTTCTTAGGGCATATTGGTACATTGGAACATGGACATATGGAACATATGCCGTTAGAAATGGGACATGGCCATTTAAGCATTGGACACATGGGACATGGGCACTTGGGATGTCTTCCAAATCATATTCATCATCATGAGTACCAATTTCACACACCAGATATTGATTACTGGTGGCCTCATCATTGGCCACACCATTTACCACCGCCATTTCCATTTCATAAAAATAAAGGTAAGATCCTTCTCACTTCAATATCATATTCATCATCATGAGTACCAATTTCATGCACCAGATATTGATTACTGGTGGCCTCATCATAGGCCACACCATTTACCACCGCCATTTCCATTTCATAAAAATAAAGGTAAGATCCTTCTCACTTCAATATCATATTCATCATCATGAGTACCAATTTCATGCACCAGATATTGATTACTGTTGGCCTTATCATAGGCCACACCATTTCCATTTCATAAAAATAAAGGCAAGATCCTTCTCACTTCAATATCATATTCATCATCATGAGTACCAATTTCATGCATCAGATATTGATTACTGTTGGCCTTATCATAGGCCACACCATTTCCATTTCATAAAAATAAAGGCAAGATCCTTCTCACTTCAATATCATATTCATCATCATAAGTACCAATTTCATGCACCAGAAATTGATTACTGTTGGCCTTATCATAGGCCACACCATTTCCATTTCATAAAAATAAAGGAAAGATCCTTCTCACTTCAATATCATATTCATCATCATGAGTACCAATTTCATGCATCAGATATTGATTACTGGTGGCCTCATCATTGGCCACACCATTTACCACCACCATTTCCATTTCATAAAAATAAAGGAAAGATCCTTCTCCCTTCAATATCATATTCATCATCATGAGTACCAATGTCATGCACCAGATATTGATTACTGGTGGCCTCATCATAGGCCACACCATTTACCACCGCCATTTCCATTTCATAAAAATAAAGGAAAGATCCTTCTCCCTTCAATATCATATTCATCATCATGAGTACCAATGTCATGCATCAGATATTGATTACTGTTGGCCTTATCATAGGCCACACCATTTACCACCACCATTTCCATTTCATAAAAATAAAGGTAAGATCCTTCTCACTTCAATATCATATTCATCATCATGAGTACCAATTTCATGCACCAGATATTGATTACTGTTGGCCTCATCATAGGCCACACCATTTACCACCACCATTTCCATTTCATAAAAATAAAGGTAAGATCCTTCTCACTTCAATATCCTATTCATCATCATGAGTACCAATTTCATGCACCAGATATTGATTACTGGTGGCCTCATCATTGGCCACACCATTTACCACCGCCATTTCCATTTCATAAAAATAAAGGTAAGATCCTTCTCACTTCAATATCCTATTCATCATCATGAGTACCAATTTCATGCACCAGATATTGATTACTGGTGGCCTCATCATTGGCCACACCATTTACCACCACCATTTCCATTTCATAAAAATAAAGGTAAGATCCTTCTCACTTCAATATCCTATTCATCATCATGAGTACCAATTTCATGCACCAGATATTGATTACTGGTGGCCTCATCATTGGCCACACCATTTACCACCACCATTTCCATTTCATAAAAATAAAGGTAAGATCCTTCTCACTTCAATATCCTATTCATCATCATGAGTACCAATTTCATGCACCAGATATTGATTACTGGTGGCCTCATCATTGGCCACACCATTTACCACCACCATTTCCATTTCATAAAAATAAAGGAAAGATCCTTCTCCCTTCAATATCATATTCATCATCATGAGTACCAATTTCATGCACCAGATATTGATTACTGGTGGCCTCATCATTGGCCACACCATTTACCACCGCCATTTCCATTTCATAAAAATAAAGGTAAGATCCTTCTCACTTCAATATCATATTCATCATCATGAGTACCAATTTCATGCACCAGATATTGATTACTGGTGGCCTCATCATTGGCCACACCATTTACCACCGCCATTTCCATTTCATAAAAATAAAGGTAAGATCCTTCTCCCTTCAATATCATATTCATCATCATGAGTACCAATGTCATGCATCAGATATTGATTACTGGTGGCCTCATCATAGGCCACACCATTTACCACCGCCATTTCCATTTCATAAAAATAAAGGTAAGATCCTTCTCACTTCAATATCATATTCATCATCATGAGTACCAATTTCATGCATCAGATATTGATTACTGGTGGCCTCATCATTGGCCACACCATTTACCACCGCCATTTCCATTTCATAAAAATAAAGGTAAGATCCTTCTCACTTCAATATCATATTCATCATCATGAGTACCAATTTCATGCACCAGATATTGATTACTGGTGGCCTCATCATTGGCCACACCATTTACCACCGCCATTTCCATTTCATAAAAATAAAGGTAAGATCCTTCTCACTTCAATATCATATTCATCATCATGAGTACCAATTTCATGCACCAGATATTGATTACTGGTGGCCTCATCATTGGCCACACCATTTACCACCGCCATTTCCATTTCATAAAAATAAAGGTAAGATCCTTCTCACTTCAATATCATATTCATCATCATGAGTACCAATTTCATGCACCAGATATTGATTACTGGTGGCCTCATCATTGGCCACACCATTTACCACCGCCATTTCCATTTCATAAAAATAAAGGTAAGATCCTTCTCACTTCAATATCATATTCATCATCATGAGTACCAATTTCATGCACCAGATATTGATTACTGGTGGCCTCATCATTGGCCACACCATTTACCACCGCCATTTCCATTTCATAAAAATAAAGGTAAGATCCTTCTCACTTCAATATCATATTCATCATCATGAGTACCAATGTCATGCATCAGATATTGATTACTGTTGGCCTTATCATAGGCCACACCATTTCCATTTCATAAAAATAAAGGTAAGATCCTTCTCCCTTCAATATCATATTCATCATCATGAGTACCAATTTCATGCACCAGATATTGATTACTGGTGGCCTCATCATAGGCCACACCATTTACCACCACCATTTTCATTTCATAAAAATAAAGGAAAGATCCTTCTCACTTCAATATCATATTCATCATCATGAGTACCAATTTCATGCACCAGATATTGATTACTGGTGGCCTCATCATTGGCCACACCATTTACCACCGCCATTTCCATTTCATAAAAATAAAGGTAAGATCCTTCTCACTTCAATATCATATTCATCATCATGAGTACCAATTTCATGCACCAGATATTGATTACTGTTGGCCTTATCATAGGCCACACCATTTACCACCGCCATTTCCATTTCATAAAAATAAAGGTAAGATCCTTCTCACTTCAATATCATATTCATCATCATGAGTACCAATTTCATGCACCAGATATTGATTACTGTTGGCCTTATCATAGGCCACACCATTTCCATTTCATAAAAATAAAGGAAAGATCCTTCTCACTTCAATATCATATTCATCATCATGAGTACCAATTTCATGCACCAGATATTGATTACTGGTGGCCTCATCATTGGCCACACCATTTACCACCGCCATTTCCATTTCATAAAAATAAAGGTAAGATCCTTCTCACTTCAATATCACATTCATCATCATAAGTACCAATTTCATGCACCAGATATTGATTACTGGTGGCCTCATCATTGGCCACACCATTTACCACCGCCATTTCCATTTCATAAAAATAAAGGTAAGATCCTTCTCACTTCAATATCACATTCATCATCATGAGTACCAATTTCATGCACCAGATATTGATTACTGTTGGCCTTATCATAGGCCACACCATTTCCATTTCATAAAAATAAAGGTAAGATCCTTCTCCCTTCAATATCATATTCATCATCATGAGTACCAATTTCATGCACCAGATATTGATTACTGGTGGCCTCATCATTGGCCACACCATTTACCACCGCCATTTCCATTTCATAAAAATAAAGGTAAGATCCTTCTCACTTCAATATCATATTCATCATCATAAGTACCAATTTCATGCACCAGATATTGATTACTGGTGGCCTCATCATTGGCCACACCATTTACCACCGCCATTTCCATTTCATAAAAATAAAGGTAAGATCCTTCTCACTTCAATATCATATTCATCATCATAAGTACCAATTTCATGCACCAGATATTGATTACTGTTGGCCTTATCATAGGCCACACCATTTACCACCGCCATTTCCATTTCATAAAAATAAAGGTAAGATCCTTCTCACTTCAATATCACATTCATCATCATAAGTACCAATTTCACACACCAGATATGAGTACCAATGTCATGCACCAGAAATTGATTACTGTTGGCCTTATCATAGGCCACACCATTTCCATTTCATAAAAATAAAGGCAAGATCCTTTACGCTTCAATATGGTAATCATAAAATATTCTGTTGGATTTATTCTCTTCTTTTTTACACTAATTTCAACTCTTGATTTCTAAATCAGGTTGTTTGAACATTTAATATCAACAGGCTTCCAAATAATGCAAACTAAACTAAAACATAGTGGAAACTGTAGCATTTGAGTTTTTTGGAAATAAATTTGCAAGCAAGGGTAAGATACATGATTTTATTATTGATTTTTGAGCGGTAGGCTAACTATGGGGTGATCTTAATTGATGAATGTTTGATTGTAGATGACAAGAAGAAAGAACAGGAAAAAGAAAAGGAAAAAGAAAAAGAGAAAGAAAAAGAAAAAGAGAAAGAAAAAGAGAAAAAGAAGGGGAAAAAATCAAAAACGGAATCAATTTTTTGATACAAATAAACACAATCTAAATACAACAATCTTACAAAAGATTACAGTCTGTTTGAAGTGTCTTTTTTAAATTCATACTTTAATATAAACAATCAAATATACCACAATTATATGAACGACTAAAGTACATTTTAAAAGTATTGAGACTTTGGGTAATTTCCAAAGTAAATACCGGGCGAATCAATAAAAAGAAAGTTTGAAAGGTCACGGCTCTCTGGATATCAAGACGATGATATCGGCACACATATAGCTCAATGGTAAACATGTTGAAATCCATTAAAAAATTTACCTGACCAGAATCAGCCACTCCGTTCTGAAATTATGAGGGATTTTCTCGAAAAAATCTCTTCAAGAGACCTTCAAAACGTGCCCAAAATCACGAACAAATCTCCCCAACATTTCTGCCTTTCTTTCACAGGCCTTACAGCAATGACTTCTGTACGCTTTAGCACGCGCTATCCTCTTGGGAGGATGAACAAGTCTTCCCCTGGTATCAATAACCTATTCAGGGGGACTCCCTTCTCCCAATTTGCTCATTGTTTTGACTCGTTTTTGCAGGTTTTTAAAGGGACTTTGTAAAGAAAATCTCCCATTTCAAGGGAAGGAATGGTTGATTAAAATTGAACCTAATTGAGCATATTGGCAATAAAACAAGACAGTTTTGAATATTATTGATTTGATATGCAGGGAGCAGTGGCCTTCTAAACGGGGATTCTTTTTTTGACTCATCCGATAGAAAACAAAACTGGGCATAAAATGACACCATCTTCTTGGTTACAAATATTTGATGTTACGTTCAGTGTTGCAAATAAAATTGGAGGTTTTTTTTCGTGATGGAAAACTAAGTCTCATACTTTAACAACATACATTAATCATCAATTTCCAGTGTTTTACTAAATGATGTGTTATACGAAAGAGCTATTCACAAACGACTTGAAGGCATGGACCTATTATACGTATACTGAGGATTGCAGGATGAAGAGCCAAACTCATAGTGTAATACAGAGTAAGTGGCAGGGTCGTTCACACCAATTATGTAAAAGTTATTCATTATCTTATGTTACATGAGATATATACATTCACAATCAGTCTGTATTTTATGATGAATCTGGCGTGTTGTATTCAGAAGGCAGACACACAGTATGTACAACTATGACACTGAAACCAACTCTTTCGTATAAAATATTATTATACAACTCAATCCTCTTGCAAACTCAGTGCAAAATGTACAGTTTATGTAATGTTGATGAGAGGAAACAAACTTGTTTGCAATACTTTGCGATCTCCGTTGCTGATGTTGGATTTGCATAAGAACCAACTCAAGGTGCCAAAACACAAGGCAGCTAGATGAACTTTGCACGTTTAATATCTTTTGCAGAATCCAATGCTGTCAACTTTGGATTAAGATTTAATGCATTCTAACTTTCAATGGACAATCCAATGTTAAGGTCTCAAACCAATTCAAAGAAAGGTGTCAAAGTAAAGCATGGACACAAACCTTCTCTTGGGAAAAAAAGCAAACCCTTAATCCATTGTACATCTCAGGTGGGTGATGATTCATGTCAATGATGTCAATGGACGCGAAGAAATTCTGTCCTTATCCAATCTGAATCTCGATAATATCTTGGGTCTCCAAGCTTCAACACAGTTCTTTTATACAGGAAATAGTACAACACAGAACCTGGAAAACAAAAATAATCCCTATAATGATGGAATACACTTTTGAATGAAGAGCATATACCTACTTTGACAAAACCTTTACAATCCATCATCTAATTACAGTATGTGTATCAAAAGAGAAAGAAACAAAAGGTCAGAAGGTAACATTTCATTTTAAAAATATTTTTGGATAGAATTTCCAAAGAAATATTTAGCAAGGATGAGTCATGTGTATCAGAAGGGTTTTCTACATTAAATCCAATTTTAGTCAAGTCAAATATAAATTATTTCATTTAAAGTTACTAAAGAATTCTAAGCACAGGAAACTTTTTTTATCAGAATTAAAATACTTCCAGACAAATCAACATAGAATATACAACAGGTTAAAAGAGGTTCCTTCGTTGTCAAATATCTAATTTCAAGACAAAGAATTAACAATGGAATACCGAAAAGTTCTTACCAACTCTTTGGAACACAAATAATGCTTGAAAACCATCTTCCCAGATGTATTTGCTTTTGCTATTCCATTTCTTTGTCTAAGAATAAGTCAATGATACAATTTTATGACAACATCAAAATAAGGATTTTAAAAAACTGTTTCTTAGTTTCTGGAAATTTGACTTTATACCAATTTATATACCGGGTGGGCCAGGTCGAAAGCGCGGAAAACGCGGAAAATATAATTTTCACTCAAAACGCGATAAAACCGAATTATATAGTACTAAAACATCCTCTGTTTTTCTGAATAACTGATGAACAATGCAAAAACGAACAATTTCCACGTTTTCTTTACCGCGCTTTTGAGTATGCACCAATACAAACTCGAAAACGCGGAAAGAAAAACGCGGAAATATCCATTTTTGTTTGTTTATGAACATTAAATGAATACGGTTATGGCCTAAACTCCCCTCGTCGAAAAATGTAAGAGAACCGCCACATTCTAAGTTAAATCTTATTGAAATGATTTCGGTAAGTCATAAACGTTTTCTAATATACTCGATGAAGACAGTATGAGTACAGTTAGGACCTAAATTCCCTTTGTCCAAAAGTTGCAGAGAAAGACACGCCTGTTTTCATCACGTTAAATTTCATTCAAATAACCTAATGCAGTCGTTTTAGAGAGTGAATTGGGTTAATCGTAAACGTTTTGAAATAGAATTGATGCACTAAGCAAACAACTTCGAAACCAAAAATTTCCGCGTTTTCTTTTCCGCGCTTTCGAGTATGCACCAATGCAAACTCGAAAACGCAGAAAGAAAAACACGGAAATCAACATTTTTGTTTGTTTGCAATATGTTTCCAAATAAAAAGAGAACAAAAACAATGTTATTTAAGCCATTCCAATGTTTAGACATTACTCAAAGTGCTTTACAAGTAATATGATACAGGAAAAAAGTGAAAATAAAGTAAAATATGTGAAGGATTTCCTTCATCAAAATAAACAGTTTGAAAAATTATATTTCCCTGTATTAGAGTTAGCGATCTAAGAGTTTGAGTTTCTTGTAAATAAGTTATCACAAAAAATGCTTGTATAGAATAGGCTAACGTTACTGTGCTATTGATAGGAAGAAAGGGGAAAAACCACTGTGTTCTCACAATGAAACATGTGCTGTGAGAAGAATAATAACAATCAACTTCATGGCCAGAGATGTTTCTCCTGCAGAGGTGCAAAACTGTGGAAAACCTTTCAGCTGAGTCTAAGCAGGCAGCCTCACTGAAAAGTTTCAAGACTATTTAGATGCAGACATCTTTTTCTTTCGTTTTGATTGTAAATTTGAAACATTATTGTGCATAGGTTTCAAATATTGTAAATAAAGGTTTATAGTTTGATTTAATTAATAGCTTTTTACTTTGTTTCAATAGATTTTAATTATTTTTTTTTATTGGAGGGCTCCTTGAAAACCAGCTTCTGCTGAAGAGCAATCCTCCTTAAAAGAATTAAATACGAAATATGAAAATATATGAAATATATCGGAAGGAGGCATTGACAGCAAATCTACTAATCGCAGAGTCTTCTCGTTTTATTTGGGAAACTTTTGCAAACAATTCCACGTTTTTGTTTCCGCGTTTTCGAGTTTCCTTTGGTGCATACTCGAAAGCGCGGAAAAGAAAACGCGGAAAAGAAAACGCGGAAATTGTTCATTTCAAAGTAATTTGCCTTGTTCATTCGTTTAATGTCTTTGTCTGCAGAGCCTTCTCGTTTTATTTGGGAAAAATTTGCAAACAAACAAAAATAGATATTTCCGCGTTTTTCTTTCCGCGTTTTCGAGTTTGTATTGGTGCATACTCGAAAGCGCGGAAAAGAAAACGCGGAAATTGTTCGTTTCAAAGTAATTTGCCTTGTTCCTTCATTTAATGTCTTCGTCTGCAGAGTCTTCTCGTTTTATTTGGGAAACTTTTGCAAACAAACAAAAATGGATATTTCCGCGTTTTTCTTTCCGCGTTTTCGAGTTTGTATTGGTGCATACTCGAAAGCGCGGAAAAGAAAATGCGGAAAATGTTCGTTTTTGCATTGTTCATCAGTTATTCAGAAAAACAGAGGATGTTTTATTACTATATAATTCGGTTTTATCGCGTTCTGAGTGGCGCCTTCGACCTGGCCGCATTCAATGCTATTGCTTGGATCATCAGGGAGCACTATTATTTGTTCCAACGCAAGGCCTTAATTGTCTTCACTCAGTACAAGGTGATACATTCCATGAACAACCTATACTTTGCGTGGACATAAAGTAAAACATTATCAAAATAACCACATTCATGAATCTATGAACAAGAACTTTTAGAGATGGCAGACAGCAATAATGAGGAAACTGTTATATCTTTAGCTACCCCTTCTACTTTGTGCTGCAGTCTGCATCAGATAAGAAAAAACATTAAAGTAAGATGAAGTATGATAACATACCACTGTCCAAACGTGTAAGCCAACTGATAATGACACTAAAGTAAGATGAAGTATGATAACATACCACTGTCCAAACGTGTAAGCCAACTGATAATGACACTAAAGTAAGATGAAGTATGATAACATACCACTGTCCAAACGTGTAAGCCAACTGATAATGACAAATAAAGAACTGTTATGATGATTGTTGTCCTGAATTTTCTAACAAGAAGATACACCAGGCCAGCTTGGAAAATGTAAGTGTTGAAGAAGACAAGGAAAAGGACGATCAACGCAAATACAAGACAAACATCTTGAATCCTGAGAAGGGAATAAAACCAAATTAAAATATTGTTATGAACATTTATAATAGTACAAGTACAAGATGCAGTCCATGTAAGCTCCATATTTACATTACACCAGGAAAACTACTGTTTTCTATTGATTTGAATAAAATCATATTAATTTTCTGTTGTTTCTATTTTTTCTATGCTTTCTTTTCCATGTTGCAGATCTTCAGGCCTAAGCTAAGTGCGTTGAAAGAACTATGACTTCCTCACATGCTGCAACAAAGCAATGTCAATGACATCGAGTGTCACTTGTCAGTTCATTTTCTTTATTAAAATTCAACGTCCAGTCCGTTCACCTTCAGTCCGTCATCACATTTAAACGGGTGAACTTGCAATAAAATACGTCTTTATGACCCAAACGTCTTCAAGCTTACAAAAAATACAAACTGTTTCATTAAATTCATATAATTGTCAGATTTTACACCCGCCAACCAAAAAGCCATACAAAAAAGGGCCTAATCGAAAAATATCGGCCACCACACGAAAGCAAATACTGTACTTACACGAAGATGACAAGCAGCACAACATTTTGGCCTTGGAATAAAAGACCAAATGAATTTATGAAAAGATCAACAAAGACAAGGAACAATTGTAAATAAACAACGGAACGATATCTTGAAACATGCATCTTTTTCTCGCTCGCTTCTGCTTCTTTTCCTTCGCGGGCGTCCTGGAGACTTTGCAACAACAACAACCAAAATATTTTAAGACGAAGCGATTTCCCCATGTTACAGCCCCAGGGGAGTACGTACTAAACTTTGGTCCAACAGAGAGTTAATCTTTCAATCATTCGCAATTTTCAAGGGTTTTTTCTTTTGCTACCACATTTGCCTGATAGACTAATAAATTGAGTTGATATGCAGATTCAAAGGATTCATATTTCATAAGAATATCATCATACATCTGGTTGATTGTCTCCTCTGCAAATCAATGTGTATGTTTCAGACTGCTTCTAAATCTAGCTTGCTGTTGTCTTGAGAGAATGAAACTCCATCAAATTCAACGCATACATGCAAATGATCCAAAGTATTACCAAGAAATATGACTTAACTTTGATAACGTAATCTGTTTCTTCGTCCATAGTTCTAGATATTCTTTGATCATTCTTCTAACAAAAAGGGCAGCAAATTCTGACACAGACTCGTTAAATATAACATTAAAAATATAAGCGATAATCACATAATTTTTAAAGAATGAGAGACAACCATCGTCCAACTCTTCTCTCTAAAGTCTTGTCTTGTCTGATGCTAACTATCAGACCGATTGCAAGTGATGAATACAAGGAAACACTACGAGTGAGAAAGACTAATGATGGATACTCTTATCAGTAATTGAATTAATTTACCATTGTGTATCTACAAATAACAAACAATTAGGTATACATTAAAAGCCCTGGTCTCTTGTATGCAGTATCACAATCTTCATTTGGTCTATTTATGCTGGGACACGGCAAAAGGAGATTGCCTAAATTATATACCAAATGAGTTTGATCCTAAAGTCCATTGGAGCGATTCTTTATGCGTATTGTTCGCCCTCTGGTCATGAATTTAACAACTTTTGCACCCAAAAGTAGAAAAAATTACAAAGAAAAGGGACGAAGGACATCTCCTTTCAAGCGAAATTTCTGAATGCCTATAATGGATAAGACGAAAACAAGGAGAAACACATCGTGTTCACCCCACTTTCAATTAAGTTACACAGTGTTTAAAGTTATAAACGAACAGTTTGCAAAATTAGAGAAAATAAGGCGATGCATTTCTGAGTGGAACAATTCTTTCTGAATCTGGCACTGCACTGAAGAGTTTGGCCTCTCTGTTGTTTGCATCGGTGAAATCTAAAACAGCAGCAATGTTTCCACATCGATAGCAATAATTAGGTGCTGACCAAACAGTAACAAGATGATCATTAAACATATACTTGTATCCTTCATGTACCAACTGATGGGCACGACAAATTAAACTTAATTTGTTTGTTGTTATGAACTGCAATGAAAGAAATAACAATATCACTTCCATAAAATCGATGATTAAAAACAGAGGAATTATCGGAGAGAAGTAAATAAAATCAAAGAAGAATCAATTCAAATCGTGTTGATAAAGAACGACGAAAATTGAAGCATTAGCTAAATCTAAGAAGTTTAAAAAGTCTAAAAGTAATGAAAATACTAACTTCATTTGCAACTTTTGCCCCAAAAAGCCATCCAGCGCCCCTTGGACTAACTGCCCATGTTTCGACGTCTTCAGGATCTGACCATACCAGATGTACACAATATTAAGGACATATTTTGATTAACCAGAGCAAAAAAACGCAAAGTCCAATTCTAAATCAAACCTCCTTTTCCAAAAATCATCTTATTCAAAATCCATAAACACTATAAACACGCTTAAACATAAGACGAAAAGCACCTTTTCCAAAATATGCAGAAGTGAAGATGGTGCATATCTTATGCTATATATCATATATTATGTATTATGCAACATCATGTACAAGTTGCATATTTACATATGATGTGTTTCTACTAAGACCTCATACTATTTTCTCAGTGCATAAAAATCAATATTTTCAGTTTTTCGTTCTCTCTTTTCCATTTTGCGTTCATGCAACCATCTTTCCGAGATAACCATCTCTCTGAGATAACCATTATGGAAACAAGGTCAATTTCGTATTCTAATGATATCCCTGCCACTGTGATCAGGGTATTAAATTTCATACTTTTTGTGGCAAATGATACATACATACCAAATTTGAAACATTATCGCAAATTTATGATTAAAATAAAATACTTAGCTCAACTTTCTCAATGACCGAATCAATATTAGTAATTAGGTACAACGTGTTATGATAAATTTTGAATTCTTTGAGAAATTTTACGAACTATCATGGCTTTAAAAATTTGCACTTAAAGCCAGAGTTTCATTTCCAAAAAACTTTCTAATTTGAGGTGACTTTCGTCTAAGTCAGATAATTTCAGCAAATGATATAAGGTATGAGACATGTACAATATTGTATCACCTTTTTAATGTAAATAATCATGAAGTAAAGATTTTCTTATTAAAGAATGAAAGGATATCACAAAAAGCTCCTTTGTGTGGAATTTCAACATTCCTTTCAATTGTTCTTATCTGTAAACAGAAAACAGTTTAAAGATTACATTAGATGAGGAGAAAAGGACGTTGCCACAATCATAGACCATTTAACACAAGTGTGGAAAATCAATAAAAAAAGAATATAGAATAAAAAAGTAATGTAAATCCCGTTTTATGAAAGAACAAATTTGGTACAATCTGCAAACAACTTAGATGTCAAGCAATTACATCTACAAAAATTCCTCTGCTTCCCATATGGGTAATATACTGCAATCATGCGTACTGTACATGATTAATGATTTGGCAATTTCCAAATGAATAAAAGGATACCTGATCAATAGTTCTGATATCAGGAGATAAACCACCATGGACACATAAAACTTCTTCATCTATCACCTGAAAAAATCCAATGTTCGATATAGCATTAACTTGTAAAAATTGCAAGGACAAGGCACAACTGAGATGAGGCATTTGTTGTATTTAGAGCAAACCAAAATTTCACAAAAGGATAACACTCTACCATTCATGACGATTTCCTGATCACTTGAAGTATTACGTGTGACTTTTTTCAGTTATGAGAGTTAAGTGAGAGATTTATAGATGGATAGTCCAAATGAAGCAAGAAACACAAATAGTTTTGAAACATACAGCAGCAATTGTGAGTAAGTCGAATACTTTGCAGCAATATCTCCAAGCATTTGCATTTCCATATTTTGACATACATTCATCTAAATGAAAGAAACATACAATGAATCAAACAAAGCTGGATTGGGCGAAGAAACAAAACAAAAACCAAAGGATGAAGGGACTGTGTGGCAATACAGACCATGACTGAAGGGAAGGGGGAGGGGTAGAAATAAAGATGTTGTAGTTGCATCATTTTTAGCCATCATATCTTCATATGCAGTAAATTTACAGTACATGAGAATAAAGAAGTGTATGACTGACAAACACAATTCAAAGACTGTTACAAGAGCAAGAAATATGATATGACAACATACCATAAAAGCCATAAACCTGTGTGATTTGTCTACTTTCATGGTTGCCTCGTAAAAGTGTGATACGATCAGGCCATCTAAAAAAGGAACAAACACAAAGTTAAAAAGTGCAATAAACTCACTAATTTTTATGCTATACAGTAGGTGGATAAGGGTGACAATATTGTACATTTGGTGGAAATTTGATAGATCATACTGTACCATAAGTGTGCACAAAAATGTGAAAAAGAGTAGCATTGCTCAATTGAACCTTTTGAATAAAAGTGTACCAAAATATTGCTGCATCCTGAACCTTTTGTAGGAGGGCAAAACATTCTATAACCAGAGAATCTGTCTTGATTTGGTATCTACCCACTCATTTTGTGGTCTGTTGTCATTGTCAGATTCATCTCGTAGTGAAGGGGAATGAAGAAACTATTTCCATTTTAAATTATAAAAGATTTGATTCTAACCTATTCAAAGAACAATTTTCACATATTTTCTGAAGGCCAACAGTTTCATTTGACTTCTGCAATTTATTTAGGACACTCTCAATAACAATGACTTGCAATTATATCTCTCTGAAATTCTGAGATTTTAAAGCCACAATTAAAATATTGAAATACCAAGAATGTAGACAAATGATTTAAAAAGTGAAAATAAATACTTTGCTTTCAATGTCAATAATCTTGTCCAAGTTTCCAAGCTATAGTATCCTCGGTCAACAAAATCACCCTGAAAAGAAACTTTGAAGTTAATGAAACATCACATTGCAACAAGAACTGATTTAAATGGGTAAAACAATTCAAAATTTATCTATTCGGCATGTTTTCTAGTATGATTTCAGATCAACAACATAGTTCATTTCCCTCATCTAAATAACAATCTTTCAAATGGCAAAACATTCTTAGGATTCCTAGTGTCATGAATATGGGTGACACTACAGATGTTGAGAAACAAATAATGCTGAATTACCATAAAGACATAAGATGTATCTGGAACCTGGCCACCAGTTCTGAAAAGTTCTTCAAGGTCATAGAACTAAAATGAAAAACAGGTGCATCTCTTAATTAAATTAAATTTAAAATGGATCAAAAATATTTTAGTCTATAAATTTTAAGATAGCTGAAAATACTTAACAAAAGAACGTTTCTATAATCTATAATCTATATATACACTATAATCTAACTCTGAAATAAAAAATTTGCACAAAATGTGTCCCTGAAGTTTTCTATTGCCCTGTCATATTTGCAGTTTGATATACAGCAGTGTCCCGAATATAAGAAACACATATTTAAAAACACAGACCCTGATTTTCAAAATAATACCCCATTCTATAAGAAACTGGTACAGGTCCGAAAATAAGCTTGCTTCTTATTTAAAAACTATGTATAATAAGAAATAGGTAAGACCAGAAATTGAATAAATTTTTTGTTATACAGTATGCGGGACACTACTGTATGTTAAAAATGCAAAGGAGGATTGAAAATTAAAAAAAATGCCTTTGAATAATGCATACCTGACCATGAATGTCTCCACAAACTGTAACAGGAGTTTGCACAGGTTGAACATTGGATTCTTCCAGCAATAAATCACTGACATAGTCACATAATTTCTGTAAATTGAGAATGACTAAATGTAAAATATCAATGTAGAGTTAGCATGTAGAATACAAAGTACAGTGCTGACCCCATTCTATCAACAAAACAATAGGAAATGCTCTAACGTTATGACATACTTAGGACTTATACCAAGTTAGCTACAGGCCCCTTCAATAAGTTATAGTAATGAAAAGAACGATTCCCATTGACTAAGGGAGGTGGCAAATAAAATGCAAAATACGTTTTGGACTAAGTTTCAGATAAAAGATCACATTGAAATATGTTTGGAAAATCTTTTGATGTTTTCAGAGAAATTTTTCTATTCCTTGTTGTTTGGCAAAAAATTGGCACAAAGAGATGACAATTGCCATTTATTCTAACATGGGATGTCTTGCTTACAAACAACATTTATGGATGTTGGTATAAAGCTTATTTTATTCAGGCGGAATTTTCCATGCGGAATCAAGAACTTTTGCTGATGTAGCAATGATGTTGCTGTGCATAATGTATATTGAAAGAAGAAAGGCCAAATTCAAACAGCAGCTGCATGCATTAAATCTAGCAGAGCCTGCTTGTCTAGGCCTTTGTGCTGAGACGCCATGTTGGAAAGAACAATCATCATTTTGATTCAACTGGTGGAAAACATAAAGTGGAATTTTGCGCCACGGAAAAGTTAAAAATGGCTTCTACTTAATTCCAGCACAGAAATATTCCGCTAAAATGCGTCTTCAAAAAAGTTTTCTACCCATATGTGTTTGGACGAAATAATCCGCTTCTGCCATACAGATTTCGTCCGTTGTAAAATAGAGGCTTAATTAGAACGAATTTTCAAAAAGGCAAAGTTTTTCAGACATTTGAAATAATATAAACAACCAAACGTTTTTGCTCTTAAGTTAATAAATTCTGACCATAAATCTTGCAATTAAAGGATACTACTTTTTTCAATTTGAAAACATTTGTTCAACTGTTCTGGGACCATTAATGTTCCTCCTCTATTTGTGTTGTGGCACAGTGGTGTAATTCTCTGACTTTGCAGCCAGAACAGTCAGGCGGAGTGGGTTTGATACCCAGTAGGACCCCACCACTTGAGCGTCATGACAAAGGGTCACGGACTCAATTAGGTCTGCTCTATTTCTGCGATCCCAGCGCTTGGCGCTGAAAAACACAACTTCATTTTCACCTTCATCTTCACCTCTTCATCAACGATATAGGCAGTGAAATTGAACATTCACATATTTGTCTATTCGCATACTCTTTTGAGAAGTAAATAATGAAAATGAAAAAGCTACACAAGATTTGGATGCTGTCGCCAAATGGGCAAATAAATAGTAAACTGAATTTAATGTTGAAAATTGCTACAGACTGCAAATCTCAGGGAAGAAAACCATGCCCTTATCTACAGTATACAGTTTAAATGATGAAATCTTAGACAGTGTCCAGCATCATCACATGTATCTAGCAATGGAGTTCTACAAAGATCTTAAATGGGGAAGTCACATAGAAAAAGTTGTCAGCAAGGTAAATAGATTCCTAGGGTTTATCATCAAGAGGAACCTCTCCATGTGTCCAATGGAGATGAAGTGCCACTTACTACACTCTAGTCAGGCCTCAGCTATAATATGCTTCAGTGGCTTGGGACCCACACCTTAAAACTCAAAAAGAATCAATTGAGCGAGTGCAAAAGAAAGCAGCCAGATTTATAGCCAATGAATATTCACGGGAAGAAGGTTCAATCACTAAAATTCTCAGAGATCTTGAATGGTCTTCAATTGAGGCTCGCAGAACTGTAGCAAGATTAACTTTTTTTTTACAAAATTTTAAATAGACATGTTGACATTAAGCTACCACATTACCTTACTTGGCAAAAGTATAACAACCAAGGTTCAGAGATAAATGCTCCAAAATTTGTTCAGATTTCAAATCGTGGGACAGTCGTAGAATGGAAATGGAACTCAATTCCATCAACATTAGAGAATAAAAATGTAGTTTTCAAGGATAGATGCGCAAAGGTTGTTAGTGTATAAATATCTCAGTAGTTGCTTTTCGTGTGCAGTCATTGTTCGAGAAGTTTGCTGGTATAATTTTATTTTGCTACTTTACATTTCTACTCATTAATTAATCAAATTACTTTATTCGATTTTCTTTTCCTTCTTCTCCTAATAAAGTATACTCCTGTCCCACTTGAGATTTCTCCTCGCTACTCATTTCATGCACACCATTATATAGTTAATTCAAACTTCCACATATTTATCCCACAGGCCACAAGCCAAATCCCATAGTTCCAATCTTTTTCACCGATCTCCATCAGTGTGAAACCTTGTGGGTCTTACTAGAGTACTGTCGCCCTGAATGGGTCTAATCACAAATAGAATTAATTTTCTTATCAAAGTGCATGTCTCTTGGAAATATTTTTTTAAGAATATAGACTTCATTTCCTTGCCAACCGTTATTTCTAGGCCAAAGATATTTTTACTCTTGTTTCCTCTTAAAACTGAGCCCAACATCAGCAGTAGTCAAAATGATACTTTCTCCAATTTTCGCCCTGAATGGGTCTAAATATTGTTTAGGCCTCAGCAGAGAAATTCTACTAGCAGGAAAGTCAAGCTTCTCTCTACAGATACCACACTTAGTGAACTTTAAGGGAATGTTTGTATTATCTGGCTCTTGGCATTCTTGGCAACATAAAACTTCAACGGACAGCTATCGCTTTCCCTGCGTCGATGAAGCTCAAATTTACGTAAAACTCAACTGTTATGATAATTTTCAAAGCTGACGAAACACCAACGTTGATGAAACCCTCGGAATATGTCAAAATAACTTTAGTAGCACATTTCCTTTCTAAACTGACACAATACCAGCACACACAAACTTGGATCGCTACGTGGAGTCGTTTGAAAAAGATAGACCCATTCAGGGCGAATTTTTCCCGATTTATTTGCCTTTGGCAAAATACGCACTTCGGCAACAAAAATTGACGAGATGTTTCGATAAATGTTAGAATTTACTCTTAAAAGGTTGGTATGACCTGCGAAACAGTTTAACAGGATATCAAATGTGCAAAAATGAAACAATAAAGGCTGACTCATTCAACCGATTTGAACCGGAAAAAAAGATTTGATGAAACTTGCGAGTCCACGGAAGATAGTCTGCCTGAAAAACTTCATATTTTCAGAAATATCCTCTTCAACGAAACACAAGCAAAGAATATTGTAAAGAAAGGCATCAGCAAAACATTTTTGTTGTGGTTTGGAAAATTTTTTAATCCAGGCGCCTTTTATTTCCGTCGAAAGAAGAGCATGCGATTCTGACGAAAAACGGCATTAGACCCATTCAGGGCGACAGTACTCTAGTTAATATGTAGATTTGCTAAAATCGTTGACTGTAAGATTACCCCCACCATTTTGTTCTTTTCTTTTTGGCCTACAGTTTTATTTTGGAAACGAGCCGAGCTCTAATCTAAGGTCATCAGTGACAGAAAGGAAGACACAAAATTATACCTTGAGATCATTCTCTGGTAAATATTTGCAATCTTTTGCTATTTCAATCCATTTATCAACATCTATGGCCATTTTCCAACCAAATTTCGAAATTCTCACCAAAAAGACGTCTGTTTTTCTCTCTCTCGCTTCCCTTGTGTCTCGTTTTCAGTTCGCTTCATCAGAGCGAGACATCGCCATAATAATAATTTACATGGTTCAATGACGTCATATTCCACTGTTCCATTGTGCTAAAGTATCGCTGACATGCTGACAGACTTTGGATCAATAACAACATTAACAACAAACAAGGTGCGTAGTGATCAACCCATTAGTCATTTGGCAAAATAAACAAGTAAACATTGCATAAACAGTTTAGATTTTAGAACAATTTTGGTACCAAAAGTTTCTTATGACTTACGAGTTATATTGATGATGATCCGGAATTGTAAAGCCAATCTATTTTTGTTAGAAGAGCTAGATACCAAATTACTTAGTAAGATCTCAAAACATGTTATGCATGCGAAAGAGAGGGACTGTCTACATAGCGAAGAATTGTAAACAAGTGTTATGACCTATATGCAGTACAGGTGTTACAACTTGAATTAGATACATAAATCTGATTCTTGATAGATGAGCTGTAATTTATGGATGACGTGGGTACTACACATAACATAATGTATACATAAAGCAGATGCTTGGATTTCTCTTTCCCCTTTTTCTGAAAGATCTGCAATCAATGAACATGCCTCAATGAAGATGACATTTTTGACAAGATCTGTTCACAAAAAATAAGTCAGACAGACATCCACATTTCAGGTAGATCTTTTGCAACTTCATTTACTTTAAAAAGCAAAACAAAGAACCGTGTTTTACACTCTTCAGAGAAACGAACAAAGAACTATTTCAGAGAAAAACAGAGAAACAAAGCAGAGTTTCTGCAACATTCAAAATCACACAACAGTCACAAATTAAGGTTTTATCTTTTCCCATTCCTGTTCATATAAAGTTCGTTCTTGTTTCGTTGGAGGCCCAATAATTCCATGCCGATAATTTTCAACGATAAAAGCTTTGCCGTGTCTGTTAAATCTAATAACTTTGTCACCAATAACTCTGCGTTGAATTCTTTGGCTTACGACTTTCTTCTTTCCCTTAATGGGCAATTTCAATAAATCGGCGACCATTTTCTGTAAGTCATGGACATTAATATCTTGGGGTGTATCGGCTTCCCAAGGTTCCGTTTTCTAAAATAAGAGGAAAAACGAGTAAATTTAAAATCAGGAAAATCATCGTCATTAAAATGTATATACTACCGGGGTGTCCCAGAAAAAATGCAACAGATTTGATCGGAGCTAGCGACAAGAATTTAAGTCGGTCCCATGTACTATTAGTTGGAATATCAATCTTGAAAGTCCAAATTTGCGTCAACCTCCAAACCAGAGCTTTTGCGTTTTGGCCTAAACAGCAAACGCGCTAAAAATTCAATTGAACTTATCAATTTCGTCCTGAAGAGACATCTTTCTTTATGCTACAGAAGTTTTAAAAAAGTTAGAATTACATCCGTACAATAAGAGAGAGTAATCCGCCAACTAGTTACCCTGGATCAGAGTATTTTTAGTATTTGAAAATAAATTGAAAAAAATCAAAGTATTAGAAAAAAAAATAAAAAAAGTAAAAAAATCTAATAAAAATAAATAATTAAAAAAGAAAGAAAAGAAGAATTTCCTTCCTCCTTTTTTCTTCCCTTTTTTCTTTTTTTATATTTAATTTTTTTTCGACTACTTTAATTTTTTTCAATTTTATTTTCAAATATTTTAATTGTTTTCAAATACTAAAAATACTCTGATCCAGGGTACTAACCAGTTTGCTTGGAACTGAAAAATAAATTAGCTCTTGGTTCTTGCAATCTTCATTATTTTAATGAAATACATTTTGTATGATCTTTCTTGGAATCATTACGAAAGAAGCAATCAGATAAACCCAAGGGGGAATTATCCATGGACAAGATCCTTGAAAATGCTGATTCGTTTTTGGGCTCTTTTTGCAGGTGCACTATGACAGGAGAAATATGTTCTTTTGTGAATTTCCCTTGGGCATTAACATGTTTGTCAATTTTTAGCTTTCAAATTTCTAATAAAAATATGTGCCTAAATATGTGTGCCTAAGCTTGCTCACACTACTGCGCTATGCTTATGACTGAGGAGATTCCATAACACAGCGCGTTTTAAGTTAGGCCAAAAGCCGAAAGCTCTGGTTGGAGATGGAAGCAAATTTGGACTTTCAAGATTAATATTCCAACTCTCCATGCACCAATATCAACGAACAAGGTATTTATCTTCTGGCTAACTATCGACGATTATTTCAAAACTTATTCTGGATTGATTGGACCTAAATTCCTGTCACTAGGCCGGATCAAATCTGTTGCGTTTTTGGGACACCCGGTACAAGAAAGAAGGCATTCGAGAAGAGCATGTTTTTCTTGATCTTTGGCACCTTCTGTAACCTTAAAGAATGGTTTGAATTGACAGATTTATAGCAGTAGCTATGGTTACAAACTTAGGAAGAATCTGTTTATCAAGTCAATGAATTCGAATGTGTCATTGGTGGCATCTACCAAATAAAATTTAATTTATATGAGGCTATTAACAATCTCTATTTATATGAAGTTATCTTACCCAAGATTCCTGGTATAGTGCGGCCAATAGGTATAGGACATATTCTCTATTTTGCTTTCTTGTAGGGCATCTAAAATTGAAAAGAAAAGCTTCGAGTACGTTTAACTGGTAGTCTCTATCACATAATTTAGAAATACAACAACATTAATTGATCGTAACAAGCAAATGCCAGTCTCTAAAATGATTTTATAAAAAGGATTCATTTGAGTTTAAAGTTTCATGATTCTATTCCTTATCTCTTTCTCACTGGATAAATTAACCAAACCGGAAGTAAAAACATTTGTACACTATGAACAATATCCTCCTTCTATTTCATACTTCAGATACATATATTTAAATCAATATTTCCCATTTCATTTGAATTGTATCCTGCAGTATAACAGCCTAACTTACAAAAATGAAAAGTCTGATGTTCAATCAAATTCACATAGAGAAGCAGACATGAGGACATGAGTAAAAAAAAAAAGAAAAATAATGGACATAATATCATAAACAAACCTATCACCAACAAGAGATAATTCATCGGTATTTTTACAATATCTTTCAGGTCCTGTCAACAATACCATCTTCATTCGAGCATGTTCGTCTAGCTGTAGATCTTTCAGAAAAACCTGCATTAAAATCAAGACAGTTAAATTATTAAAGCTTGCATTTGCAGAGAGCAGAAATTCTAAAAATACCCCATTCAAATCGAAGTTGCACACAATGTCAATAAAAGGTAGCCTAAGATTATAGAGGAGCCTATTTACCATTGCACACTTGCTTTAAGTATAATGAAATAATGAATCAAATATAGATATGAACAAAAAGACATGTGATTTTGCTATATGCTATCTTGCGATTAACCCGTTTTAACCATTCTTAACAAATGTAAGATAGACTTTGGTTAAATTCAAAGAAGAAATGGAAACTATTAACTCGAGCAGTTGCTATCTTAAAATCAAAAGTCTTTTAACTCACTTTTAAGGTGACAATTTTCGATTCAGGATGACGTAATGATGGTCCAGCATATAAATGATTGTTTGTAATAATTCGAATTGGTTTGTCTTTAAAATCATTTGGCCAAGGCGTACAGAAAGCTGTAAATATAACAATCTTTCAATGAAAATTACTTTCAAAAATTCTCCAAATGGTTTGATGAATATAACGGGTAAACAACAACAACAACATCTATCAGTCTAATGCACATGTAATAAGTCTAATAACTAGCGATAACTACGAACTTGTAATCAGTCTATATAACGGGTGTTACAGATATATCGGCCTTTCGAAAATAAACAAAACTTGAAACTTCAAATAATTTTGATTTACTTTTTGAACTGTAAGCAAGAATGGTCAAATTGAATTTTGGAAAGTATATTGTCATATCAACTGCTCTCTATCAATAAAATTCGGAGGCTCTATTGGTCTTCAAGTTTCGAAGCAAACTAAGAAATAGACATTTTAGCTATTCTACAAAAGAGCATGGATCGAGCGTTATTTTTATACATTTTTATACGCGTGGTTCGATCAAGTGGCGTTAGAGCTTCCATCACTATTGTGCACATTCGAAAATTCTACAAAATGTAGCAAAATTGATTCTTTTCAGAATAGCTAAAAGGTCTATTGCAGAATTTTACATTGATGTATCTTGGCTCTTCGAATTCTTCAACGTGCTTCATGGTGCTAGGAATTAATCTTGTCATCATGTATGAATCGGAATTCAATGCGAAACTGTAAATTAAGAATCCCAAGAAAATTTTGCGATGTCTTCCAAAGCACATGGGTCAACATGGTGAAAGTGTAACAGCGGATTTTAGTGCCAATCGCTGGGATCGCAGCGTGACAATTTTCAAAATTATTTCAAAATTTTGAAGTCAAAATACAAAAAAAATAATAATACTTGTAATAATAAGAATAACATCAGTTGAATATCATGAAAATATTAATGACGAAAATAATAATACTTGTAATAATAAGAATAACATCAGTTGAATATCATGAAAATATTAATGATGAAAATAATAATACTTGTAATAATAAGAATAACATCAGTTGAATATCATTAAAATATTAATGATGAAAATAATAATACTTGTAATAATAAGAATAACATCAGTTGAATATCATGAAAACATTAATGATGAAAATAATAATACTTGTGATGATATGAATAACATCAGTTGAATATCATTAAAATATTAATGACGAAAATAATAATACTTGTAATAATAAGAATAACATCAGTTGAATATCATTAAAATATTAATGACGAAAATAATAATACTTGCAATAATAAGAATAACATCAGTTGAATATCATGAAAATATTAATGATGAAAATAATAATACTTGTGATGATATGAATAACATCAGTTGAATATCATGAAAATATTAATGATGAAAATAATAATACTTGTAATAATAAGAATAACATCAGTTGAATATCATTAAAATATTAATGACGAAAATAATAATACTTGTAATAATAAGAATAACATCAGTTGAATATCATTAAAATATTAATGACGAAAATAATAATACTTGTAATAATAAGAATAACATCAGTTGAATATCATGAAAATATTAATGATGAAAATAATAATACTTGCAATGATATGAATAACATCAGTTGAATATCATGAAAATATCAATGATGAAAATAATAATGCTTGTAATGATATAAGAATAACATCAGTTGAATATCATGAAAACATTAATGACAAAAATAATAATACTTGATAATAAGAATAACATCAGTTGAATATCATGAAAATATTAATGATGAAAATAATAATGCTTGTAATGATATAAGAATAACATCAGTTGAATATCATGAAAATATACTTGTGATGAATGATGAAAATTAATAATGACTTGTAATAATAAGAATAACATCAGTTGAATATCATGAAAACATTATATCATGATGAAAATAATAATACTTGTGATGATATGAATAACATCAGTTGAATATCATTAAAATATTAATGACGAAAATAATATACTTGTAATAATAAGAATAACATCAGTTGAATATCATTTAAAATATTAATGACGAAAATAATAATACTTGTAATAATAAGAATAACATCAGTTGAATATCATGAAAATATTAATGATAAGAAAAATAATAATACTGAAAACATTAATGATGAAAATAATAATAATGATATGAATAACATCAGTTGAATATCATGAAAATATTAATGATGAAAATAATAATACTTGTAATAATAAGAATAACATCAGTTGAATATCATGAAAATATTAATGACGAAAATAATAATACTTGTAATAATAAGAATAACATCAGTTGAATATCATGAAAATATTAATGATGAAAATAATAATACTTGTAATAATAAGAATAACATCAGTTGAATATCATGAAAATATTAATGATGAAAATAATAATACTTGTGATGATATGAATAACATCAGTTGAATATCATGAAAATATTAATGATGAAAATAATAATACTTGTAATAATAAGAATAACATCAGTTGAATATCATGAAAATATTAATGATGAAAATAATAATACTTGTAATAATAAGAATAACATCAGTTGAATATCATGAAAATATTAATGATGAAAATAATAATACTTGTAATAATAAGAATAACATCAGTTGAATATCATGAAAATATTAATGATGAAAATAATAATACTTGTAATAATAAGAATAACATCAGTTGAATATCATGAAAATATTAATGATGAAAATAATAATACTTGTAATAATAAGAATAACATCAGTTGAATATCATTAAAATATTAATGACGAAAATAATAATACTTGTAATGATAAGAATAACATCAGTTGAATATCATGAAAATATTAATGATGAAAATAATAATACTTGTAATAATAAGAATAACATCAGTTGAATATCATGAAAATATTAATGATGAAAATAATAATACTTGTAATAATAAGAATAACATCAGTTGAATATCATGAAAATATTAATGACGAAAATAATAATACTTGTAATAATAAGAATAACATCAGTTGAATATCATGAAAATATTAATGATGAAAATAATAATGCTTGTAATGATATAAGAATAACATCAGTTGAATATCATGAAAATATTAATGATCAGTTGAAAATAATAATACTCGTAATGATATAAGAATAACATCAGTTGAATATCATGAAAATATCAATGATGAAAATAATAATACTTGTAATGATATGAATAACATCAGTTGAATATCATGAAAATATTAATGACGAAAATAATAATACTTGTAATGATATGAATAATATCAGTTGAATATGATGAAAATATCAATGATGAAAATAATAATGCTTGTAATGATATGAATAATATCAGTTGAATATCATGAAAATATTAATGATGAAAATAATAATACTTGTAATGATATGAATAATATCAGTTGAATATCATGAAAATATCAATGATGAAAATAATAATGCTTGTAATAATAAGAATAACATCAATAGCAATAATGATGATAATTCAAAAATACGATGCAACGTTCACATAATTATCCAACCAAGAAATTAAAAAGGCAACTTACGTTTTAATGCCTCACAATGCTTCTTAATTGCTGGTGGAGTTAGATGAAAAAAATTTGGAATCTGAAACAGAAATTTCAAAACAATTTCAAAACAACTTCATTGCTACAAAACCGATCTTACGTTAAATACTAGTGCAGAACAGGAGATGCATTTTTCAACATACTTTATGCAAATAATCAATAGCATTAGTCTACCCGGCTGCGTGCCACAAAAAAGCCCACTTTTGACAATTCTTGGCACCAAGGGTACAGGACAGATTGGAATGAATCAATTCTACACAAAGAACCCGAAAGACCAATTTTTTCTATTTTTTCACGTTTTTATGGGCACTGCAAAAATAGAGAACAGGGAAACTTTCTTTGTTGCGAAATGCACGGAAAAGGCCTCTCCTCTTACACAAGGTGATATGCAAAAGGCATTTCATCTCTCTCAAGAGTAATAGCAAATCATTTCTCCAACAAATAGTGAAGCTATTTAATCCCATGGCAACAATTTTCAGATGAGATCTATTGCGCACGAAAATTCATACTTTCTTTATTGTTGCTAGTGCTAGGAGAGGAGTTTCATTATGATTTAATGAGTGTTGAACCTTGAAGATCAATACTCCGACTCACCCAAGCACCAACATCAAAACAAGGCATCCACCCCAAGTCACATTAAGTGTTTTAAGCCCTTTTCAGGCAGATCACAATCAATCAATCAATCAATCAATATTCGTAAATCGAATTTACTTGCGTTTGCAGTACTCATGAAAACGCAAAAAATTGCAAAATACTCCAATCTCTTGCCTATCAAGCAGAAAATAGTAAAAAAGTAAAAAAGATTTTTAACATGGTTTTTTCTTCTATTTTATGTAGCATAGCCTGCGCGCAGACTTTGGTCGCTGTGGAGGAGAGGAAGAAAGGATCCTTTCTTCCTCTCCTCCACAGCGACCAAAGTCTGTGCACAGGCTAATGTAGCATATATTTTTATAGAAATCACTTTGAATTTGTCTTGGCAACTAGAATATTATTAAAAACACGAAATGGTTTCTGCCATAATTTTGTTCATTTTTCCTGTTCAAAACCACAGGGTAAACAAGGGTTGAAAATTCATATCAGCAAGAGTACTTATAGCACCAAGTAAAGAGTACTTGATCGATTGGAATGAATAGAATTCTGCTTTATAGCTGAGAGACAGAAAGTATGTTGTCATTTATCTGGCATCTTTTTAAGCACTGGAAATATAGGTAAATTCGAGATACGAAAATTTCATGGTTGCGAAATGCCAGACAAAGGCCCAAAACAATTGATCAAGTAAGTCATGAAGAAAGTGTCACACAACACAGAACAATAGAAAAGACAATTTTTCACAGATGAGAGATATTGTCTATTGCAATGAGATTGAAAAACTTCAGTATTTGTTTTCAAATTTGTTTCTTATCACTCCTGAGAGGTGCAAAACGCCATTGCGTAATGTTCAGCGCGAGAAAATTTCTAACAAATTGATTTCTAACAAATTGATCAAATGTTTTGGGCCTTTCTCGGCCATTTTGCAACCAAGAAATTCTTGTAGAGCTGAATGTATATATGTTTTCGGGGCTCATACATAGATATGCGAGAAAGCTCACAAAAATAATTATTCAATCTTTCAATAGAATTTTAATCATTCAAAGGAACTTTTTTCTGGCTTGCCTGATATGTTTTTCCACTTTTGATTTCCATTTGAATATTGATTGATTGATTGATTGATTGATTGATTGATTGATTGATTTATGTACCCACCAGTGTTTCAAAAGTGGCGCATTTAAATTTTGCAACAAAGTGGTGCAATGGACGGTCGCGAGAATTTTTGGAGAACTTAAGATACATTGACACTATCACTCCAATCGCGATAGCTAGATTATGATAAATTATATGATTGTTACGGATTTTTAAGAAGAGTGCATACCTTTAACAGCTCAATGTTACCATGCGCAGGAGGAGCGATGTCCCCTACTTTATTAGGTCTGGGTCTCCCCATTCGAATAGGCAATGGAATAACAGCTGGGTTAAATGAGCGTGCAACTGCAAATATGCTTGGCCAGTCGGCAGTCTCTGGATCTAATTTTTCTGCTCTTGTTAGATTCTAGAAACAATGGAAGAAAAACATTTTTGAATTGAAACTACTTCTGCTTTGACTTTATCGCATCCAACAACCAATTCAAATCTGATGCAGTGCAGATAACTATACTGTAGGTCAGACCTTGCAGTAAGAATGAAATACAGTACCAGGTGTGCCAAAATAAACTATGCACTTTTGGCAGGCCACGATAAATTGTATACTTAGTTAATTAAAACTTTGGTTTTCGAAAATACTGAAAACGATTAAAAAACGTCGATCAGATGCTCTGAAGACTCAACATGAATGGACAAAGAGAAAACGTTTTCAGGGTGATTTGGGTATTTAGAAATTGATTAATGTGAACTACTGCACGAGCATGATTTCAAAGAATGGTTTGTTGCAAAATTCTGTAGTAGGCCTAGTTGTAATAAAGCACCGCCTCAAAAACCGTCGCAAAATAAAAAAATCAACAAGATATTTTGCTTGCTTTCCTCATGACACTTTCCTGTTTGTCTTTTCAACCCCTTGACACAGGAACACAACCTGCACCAAAGCATAAATTCACTGAAACTTCAAAAGGAAATATATTTCTTTCTATCATTAAAAGTATTTTTACATTCTTTTCAACATAGAACTTACACTCGTGCATTGGATTATAACTGATCAATTTCTAAATTCCCAAATCATCACGAAAACGTTCTATCTTTGTCCATTCATGTTGAATATTTAGAAAATTTGATCGACGTTATTTGACCGTTTTTTATGTTTTGAAATCGAGAATTTTAAGAAACTCGCTTATAGCTCCCTGAAGTAAAGACTAAAAAATGTACAAAAAATATTGGCACTTAATTGAAGATCTTAGCTAAAGGTTAGTTGAAAATCTTCAAAATCGGTCCAGTATACAACTTATCGTGGCCTACCAAGAGTGCATAGTATATTATGGCGCACCCCCTATAGCATCCATTACTTAAACAATAACAATAATGCTTTCCAATACCTTTGACCTGGCATTTGACCTGGCCAGTGCAAAGAATCAGCATATTCATATCTTCTACAGGGTGTCCCAAAAAAATTGTTCGACGTTTGATTAAATATGAAAAAATAACGAAATAATGAATGGGCTCCCTCTTAACCTAAGCATATTGATGAGATTTTAAATTGATTTTAGACACCAGAAACTAGCAAATCGGCTAAATATTCACGGAATTACGAGTGTTCAAAGTTCAAGTTTGTGCAAAAGCTGAAACCAGACGCCCCTAAATTGCATATTTAGTGAAAGTAGAATCTCGTTTATTCAAAGCAAACCAAATGGAATTTGAAAATCACTTTCGATCAACTAACTTTCTATAACATTGAATCAAGGTTATGGATGCTTGGAGGAATCCTGTTCAGCACAATTTAGAATTGCCCCATCTCTCATTGATTAAGTTTTCATTCCGTGTTTTTAAATACTTGCAGTCTTAAGTAAATTTTGGCAACGATTACAAGAATTAGATAACTTTGGAAGTCTTTTGTGGTTTGCTCTGATATAGACGAGAGGTAAAACATTGGATAGCATTCTTTTACCTAAATTCTAGAACGTGTTTTTGGAAAACAAGTCAGTTAGGGACGTCTGGTTTCAGCTTTCGTACATATTTGAACTTCAAAAGCTTGTAACTCCGTGAATTCTTAGCGGATTCGCAAGAGTTTGGCGTCTAAAATTAACTTAAAATCTGAGGAACAGGGATATCTAACCAGGAGCCTGTACTCATTATCGTTATTTTTCAACATTTAATCAAACGTCGAACAATTTTTCTGAGACACCCTATATGTTGTACATTTGGTTACATGGTTGGCATATCATAATTTATTCAAGATAGCAAATGTTGAAAATATGGGGTGGTCAATAATGATGTACTGCAGTTTGTCGGAGTGGTGGACACTTTGCCAAATATTGGGGGACTATTTCTACTATTTTCGAACAAAAGATCTTGTTCTAACCAACATTGGGAGGGCCATCACACCCCCTTGCCCCCCAAGTGTCCACCACTGGTTTGCTTGATGATAATGAAGCAGCAGAAAAAAGTACAGGTTTTGCACCTATTGACAAGAATTGCCAAGAAGTGTAAAAAAATTTCAAGAACTACTGTATTCACATTCTGATGACAAAAATCCTTGAGCAAACTGAAAGACTGCAAATGTTTCAAACAAGAATACTTAAGAAACTAAAAATATTCCCAAGAATGGTTAGAATTCTCACAAAAATTTTAGGCAAGAACAAAAAAACAACAACATGTATGAAACATCCTACCTTTCTTCTGTTCCTGTAAATACGGGCTTTTGGAGTTGCAGGTCTTTGATCTGTAGAACACAGTGGAATATTCAATGGATGGAACAACTGTTGTTGCACACATTTAAAAAGGTAAATAATATAATGCCCCTGAAAATAATATTATCATTAGTTTATCATCCCGTCCTCTTCAAATCCTGGTGCAGGCAGGCAGCAGTTTACATTTATTTTTCAAAATTGTTCTTTACAAATAAGTACTATACCTTGTGCATCTATGTTTGAGAAACAATGGGAAATCATGTACAGTATTGGACTTAATTTAATGATTTTGGTCATTCATTCCTTATGATTCAATTCTTATTAACACTTCAAATAAGACCATTGGAAATTTATTTCCATTTTTCAGCATTTTCCAAGAAGGAAGCAATTTTTCTTAAAATCATTCAATCGGAAACAGGGTATATTGATCCAAAAACATATGTCTAAATATGTCAATACTGACCTTGAAATGACAAAGGGAAAATAAAGGCTTTTATAATATCAGCATTCTGTCCCAAAAATAAGTTTCCCTGTTTGAGTAGCTTTGGAAACAATCATTGTTTTGTCCTGTCTGATTCAAGTGACAATTGTTCCCATGAAGGTTAACTTGGATCAAGAAATCTTTTCTGATCTCTTTGCTGAATGAAAGGTCTCAAAAATATGGATCATGGTAAATTATGGTAAATGAGTCCAAATCAACTCTTTTACAAGACTCAACAGAATGGAATGAATTTACAAGAGACAACAATTTTCACGGAGGTTACAGTAAACATTTCTAACAAGAATTTGGTTTATCTCCCTAAAAGCCAAACTACAGTAGTAACAGAATCCAGTTAAACTATATGGCATTCGATGGACATGAATGTAGGGATTCCAACCATATCAAAATAATTGTGAAATATCGTAATGATCTTTTCCAGGCAAATTCATTTCAGTGTACAAAATATGCTGTAAAAAATTGGCAACTAATTTATCTGCCCTCCCACAGTTGTATTTGGCTATAAAAGATGAACTAGAGGATATACAAAGATTCTCAGATACAGTTTACATGCTCAAAGTCTATCCTAGCCGTATGCAAATTTTTGAGACATTCAAATGAATGAAAGGGTACAAAATAGCTTTTTCATAGCTGTAAGTAGTGAATTTTTCAGTTCTTGGAAAAAGGACTTTCGCTGAAGCCATTTCATTTGCAAACATCAAAACCAAAGAAGCCACAAGATAGTTCCGGGTCAAGAAATTAGGGCTTAAAAAGCAATGTACCCATTTAAACAAAGGAATTGATACACATAGTGTGGTTTCATATTTGTTTTCAAGCATGCCAGCTGCTTGATAATAATAAGTCAAAAAACTGATCCGCATACATACAATTTAATAGCAAGATAACAACAACAACCATTAATAACATAAAATATAAATATGCAAATAAATATAAACAGATTGCTGAATTTGAAAATTGTATGTGGAGGAGTTTCTTTGAAGGAGGAACTCTCTCAGCAGGTAAACTAATTGAGGAGAGAGCACCCATATATTAAAAACCATTCATTACTCATTAAAATTGGAACAAGAAGGGCTTAGGTTGATTGGTGCAAAAACAGAAGTGTATTTTCTAATTCAGTTACAAAAATACAAATATTTCAAGGGTAATATGTCATGAACACGACCGGCCCATGCAATTAGGTAGCCAGTCCCCCCCCCCCAAAATTGCAGTTTTTTTCTATTAATCAAGCTTTCTCCCTTTTCAAAATCTCTGTTTCTTCCAAAGATGGTATCTTTGTGTTTCTCAAAAGATGGGCTGTTGTTGAGATATCAGATACTGACAAAATCCGAAAATCAACGTTTTTGGCCTACTTGGCAAACGTTTTCCCTAACCAGGGGCGGCTCAGAGGGCAAAAAAGTAGGTAATCAAATTGGCAAATTGGCAGAAAATTTTTCGGAACCAATGGCAAGAAAATCTTCAAAACAGCGAGCATGTTGCGAAAGACAAGATTTTCAAAATATTTTATAAAATAGATTCGCAGATAAAATTTTGAAGGACACTTTCATAAAAGTTACCCTTTTATCGATTTCATGAAAGCCAAAAACTGCGGAGTTCATATAGCCATTTTAGCATGTTTTTGGTATTACTGATGATGTTGCGGCATTAGGCTGTAGGCTTACAGATAGCGGCTCTATCGCATGTGGGATTACGAAGAAATAGTTTTGTGTCTGGCCTCCACGGCCTCCATACTCCTGTTCTAGCCCACCCCCCCAAAGGGCGAGGTAATCACAAGCAAATTTGACTACCTTGGCCTGTAACATTTTCTTCTGTGGATGTCAAATGACCATAGATCCCCATGTTTTGGTACAATGTTCTCACACAATGATCTAAAATATGGTTATGAAACTTCAGCATAGTTGATACCGTACTTACAGTCTTGTTTGATATATTTCAGTTCTCTTATTTGATTGAAAAATTAGAACTATGAATCCAAAATATGACTAAGAAATAAATTCTAATAAATTACTTAGTATACACTTTCCTTCCCGTTGATACAAAAGTTTCTTGGCTTTCTTCGTTTTCCCTGCCACATTTCCATGGAAAAGACCCTACCCATACACTGAAATACTCATTCTCCCGGCAAAATTTATTCTTCGCCTTCTACCCTTCTTCAAGCGCAATCGTTGTTCATAATTTGAATTATTATTTGTTCTGAACAAAGTGGAAAAGTCTTCCCACAACCTCATCTGAAAGGCTTGTTACCCAAAATTGCAAAATTCGATCCACGACGAAAGACTCATGTTGAACAGGTTAAACTGTCAAGAGCAACAGTGCCAAGGTTGCAGATTGCAGAATGACTACGTTACTGTGAGGCGCTCTTTGTTTCATTGCCAACTATTCAATAGAGATGTACGTCACGATGCCCTCCAAAAGCAATGGGAAGGTTATCTGGAAGAGTCACGATTACTTCGCGGCCAACATAATCCTCAAATTCAATATGGCTATCATATTCAATTGACAACTAATTTATTATCGACTGTCTGTGAAACCTGAAAAGAAAGTATCCAGTCAATATGCATTGCACAGGGCATCTTCAGAAGGCTCTGCCACTTATTATTGTGCTGTGATGAGGGTGGTTCAGGCCTTTTCATTTGACGCGTGCGATCGCACGCGCACGCCTAGGCACACGCGCAAATTGAGTCACGAGTGCTTTTCATCGCACGCGCAAAGTGTTATTTTGATTAATTAAAGCGGTATTTTGATGTTCGACACATCCAATATCAAAGCATGCGCTTCAATAAACCGTGATAACTGACAGATCCCATAACACTTTCGACAAAGTCCCAAGTGGCAATTCCCACAATATGAAATAATTGCGATGAAGCATAGAAGGATGGAGTCAATAATGATAATAAGTGGTAATGACAAGAACTGGTCTCCAAATCGAAAGAGAACACATCATTAAACAGGCAGTGGGAATTTATCTTTCAAAACGCCGAAAGACAAAGGTAGCCTCCCCACCAAGAAAGGTCGTTATTATTCGATACCGATGTTGAAAATGAACAGAGCAGACATTTGTCTAGCCTGATAACCAGACCCAAAACATTTGTCCTGTTGACATTGATAGTTCAAACAGGCCTTTTTATAAAGAAAGTTCCACAAGGGCGTCCTATCGCCCTCGTAGTAAAGCTTGGAAGGGCGATCGCCCCCTTAAAATTGTCTCGTGTTGTTATTTGTTTTTACTGATAGGCAATGAAAGCTTTCAAGGTCTTGTTCTTGCAACTTGGCTGCTTCCTGTACCTTCACAAGAGAGAAGAGAGTCCACTCGAACAGGCTAAACATTTTTTCGCCACTCGAACAGGCTAAACATTTTTTCGATACAACGCTACAAGAAGATTTCATTCCATGTGTTTGTAATATTGTTCCTTGTTGCTCTATTATTTTTCATAAGTTAGCAAAAGGTCAAAGCAGTTTAAGCCACCACTTTCCTGTTGTCCCGTTTGATTGAGTGCGAAGCTCCAAGTCAAGGTAAATATAGGTCCAAGAAAAGTCATTAACAGATTAGAGAAGGCGATTAGACAGATTAGAGTAGCGGATGTAAGGCCCTGGAACAAAACAACCAAGTCTCAATCAAAAATTTGTCAGAAAACTTTACTCAAACTCGTAGCAGGCCTGTTCTAAGGAGCAGAGAAGGGCTGCAGAATGTTAAACTGACAACGATTTCGTAACAAAGTTAAGATAACTGTGAGTACTATTCATTTCATTGTCATAAAAAGATTCAGTTAAACTGGGAACCTCAATGAAGAAAAAGGTCTGTGTGGGTCACTCCCGGTATCGCAAAATACTGCAAAGAAATTCTTAGGGACTACTATTTCCTCTGCATTTTGCAGTTCTTTTAAGTTTCTTGTGAAAATCGTTTTGCTGAAGACATATCGAAAAACATTTAGAGTTTCGTTTGGGTTCTCTAACTCTTATTTGCTTCGCTAGTGGTCGCCTTCACAACGGGCTTTTTTCGAAAAGAAGTCGAAGAGCTATTCAGTAAAATCGTATGAAGACCGAGTGACAACTGAAGGAACAAGTTTAATTGAGGAGGGTTTCGTTTTGAGAGTCTTTTTTTAAACAAAATCCTGTTGGAGCTTCGGGCAAAATACATTTTTGCGAGGGCAGTCGATAGCCCACGTAAACAATTTTGCGCTGACGAGGGCGAGGGCGATCGCCCGCGTGAAGCGAAAAGGCCTGTATCAAACGAATCAGACACTGACGAGTCTGAGTTTACCGACGAAGAAACTTCAGAGTTTAGTACACGAAATATCTTTGAATGCAGTTTATAGCCCTACAAACTCATTGACACATAAACATAACGATAATATTAATTTTACGGTAGTGTGATTATCTTTATCAATAGAGGGAGACTTGAATACCTATTTTTGTGTCACTTCTTAATTACTGTCTTGAATAACTACGCGTGCGAATCGCACGCGCAAATGAATTTGCCTGTGTGGTTTGCCGCACGCGTGTTGTTTTATTCCTGAAAAGGACTGGTAGTTCGGGTTTTTTATTTATTTTTTGAGAAAAAGAGAAACTCTGGAAAAATAGGTAATCAATCAGCGATTACCTTGATACCCCCCCCCCCCCAGCGCCGCCCCTGTCCGTAACCTTAATGAAAACTGTTCACACATTGATGTCTGTTCATCTTCTTGCCAGCAGCATGACGATCTGCTGCTGAAATATACAGCAGGCAAAAAGGCACATTGATGGGATTGATTGGCTCTTTCTTGGGCCCGCCCCGCATAATCTAAAATAGGCCTACATAATTATGAAAAATGACTTACTAACAGTTTCTTTTTGCTTGATGTTAACCATCATTTTGGATGCAGCAGCCCCTGCCGTTGTTGCTTTCCTTGAGCATTGCAGATTTCTAAAGCACTTTCCTGCCGTAATTAAAACAAAAGTATCCCTTTTAATTATGAAATTCATCCTTTAGTTTGCTTTGCTCCAATCCGAGTTTCCTCTCACTGGTCGTCCTGGTCGTCCTCCATTTTCGATTGGAAACGAGAATTTTACACTGAAGTGAGGCCAGTTCAAAAGGATACTTTACAAGCACTGATTTTAAAAGATGGAGAAATTTGTCACATTTCCAACAATAAGAAGATCAATGCGCATTGCGGCAAGTTTAATAAACAAAAGTAATGTACCATCATGTAAGTAAACTGCTGTTATTTTCCTGTTGGTGTATTTGCTTTGTAATGAAGAGACGAAACTGATGAAATGTAAATATTCAATAGATTGCAACTCAAGAAACTTTCGAAAGGACCAGTGATTTTTGGCTGATAAGGGAGGTAAAGCATCCAAAACTACGAACGACATTTACAACATAGCAAAATTAAATTGAGTGAGATAAAAATTTATTAAAATTTATGAAATATAATATTAATGTTGCATTTTTGACAAATTATTGACTGATTTTTCTAGATTTGACAGCCTTTCAAAGATGTATGCATTTACATCAACAAGAAGATGCTGACATGGTAATTTTATTTTCTTGATTATTCAGACAACATTATATTATGACTGCAGCATCAGATACCTCCTCCCAATCCAAGGTTTGCAATATTATGTGTGTATTTTCAAATGATTCACAAAAATATCATGCCATAAAGTATGGGAAATTTAAAGATGCAGCTCACTGAAACCAGGGTGGAAACTTTGTTTTTGGTACGCCAAAGGTTTATGCCACGCCATTTTTCTGAAGACAATAGGCGTATTATTTTGCCATTGTTCTTGATGTCGCTATACGCCAAAGATATTTGGCGTAACATGCATGTTTTCCAGCGTGGCACTGAAATGTATTTGAAGAAATATTGCGCAAACACACCTCCACATTTTATCACATTCTTGGGCTAAACATGCACCAGACTGATGAGTGTGCAAATTGCGCACGGAAGATGCGCGCTTGGCTATAATAATAATAATATAATAATACTAATATTTTAACAGGATTAAAGCTTCAACAAAAATTGTTGTTTTCAATGCCTGTCCTGCTTAAAAAGAAAAGAAATGTTAAAAACCTAATTTACAATTATATAAGTGTGAATAGATATCGCATTAAAAGTCCATGATGATTTAAAAAGCCAAGTTTATTTACTAAGCTACTTCACTTTTAAAAATAAAAATAAATGTTAGTACTAGTTTCTTATACCAGTTTCTTAAATAAAAGTGTCTGCTTGAGTTTTACGATTTGCTATTGATTTGAGAGTTCAGTTTCTTAAAAATGAATTTCTTGAAAAGGAATAGACTCATCATTCCGACAGTAAAATTCCATTTCGTTGTATTGAACTTTTCTCACAGGGATCTCGTTCAAATTTTCCAACTCTTAAGTGAACTGCCATGAGATTACTTGAGATCTGATTGAACGGAATCATTTGGAAGAATTATGTACTGTACCTACTGTACACATTCTCATGGTTGCTTGCTGGTCTATGTTTTAAATTAAATGAAGCAAACAGAGGTGCTCCCCTGCGCTGTTTCTTGTCCAATCAGGAAGCTATAAGTTTGTCATGTGATGGGGATGCTCTTGAAATCTATCGTTTCGTCTGGAGCATTGATGAAATTCGAAAATTCTGACAATTGAAAAGTCAGGCAATTGTGTCCGAGAGGTCCATGTTTTCGTGTTTGAACATAAGGATAATACCGGGTGCGCCAAAATAAACTATGCACGTTTGGCAGGCCACAATAAATCGTACACAAGTCCGATTTTGAAGATTTATGACTTAATCAACAGCAGAGAGCCTGAATTAGATACTGGGATTTTTTGCAATTTTTTTCATTTTCAGTTTTTAGAGCTAGAAGCGAGTTTCCTAAAATTTTAGTTTTCGAAAAACACCGAAAACGATCAAAAAACATTGATCAACTTTTCCAAAATATCGACAGGAATGGGCAAAGAGAGAACTTATTCGTGGTGATTTTCGAATCGACCAGTTGTAATCTGCTGTACGGGAGGTCGTATTAAACCCCCAAATCCCCCCGAAAACGTTTTCTCTTTGTTCATTCATGTTGAATTTTTTAAAATTTGATCGACGTATTTTGATCATTCTCAATGTTTTCAAAAACGAATATTCTAAGAAACTTAATTCTTGCTCTAAAAACTGATGACGGAAAAATTTGCAAAACATTCTAGAATCTAATTCAGGCTTTCTGCTAACGATTTAGTCATAAACCTTCAAAATCGGTCCAGTATATGATATATTGTGGCCTGCCAAACGTGCATAGTTTATTTTGGCGCACCCGGTATGAAAACTCAAACTTGGAGATCTCCGACAAGTTGGTCCGAGAAGTCCGAGCTTTTGACCTGACCGCTCATCTTTTCATTCTTCTCATATTCCAGGCCGAATTTAGATTACTTGAATACAAATCTGGACCATCCACTGCTGATAAAATCATACTACAGGCAGACAAATTCGGGGCCTCATTAGTTGTGTGTGTCAGTAGCGACTTTGAAATGAACAGAGGACTTGCCAAATACTTTAAGAAGACCTTGCAGCATGCTGAATTATTTAAAGGGAAAGGTAGGTTGTGCCTTGGTTGTACCATTGCAAGTCCTACACAATTTCATTCAATGGTGGTGCCACGGGGGATTAGGGGGGACATCTCCCGCCAGATTCCAAAAGGCGGCAAAAATTGTCAAAGAAAAATGACATAAAATTAGTTGGGTATACTTTTAGGATAAAAAATTACTTCAGAATCCCCCCACGTCTTTCGTATTTTTTAGATCTGGCGCCGCCACTGGATTTTCTTTTCATAGAAGATATTTTTCAAAGATTTATCGATGAGGAATTCTACTTGACATCCAGTTTAGTATATTTTTACAGGGTGCCCCGGGGTGCCCCAGAAAAATTGTTCGATGTTTGATTAAATGTGAGAACATAACGATAAATGTAGAGGTTCCTGCTGGGATAACCCTGTTTCTAAGATTTTAAATTTATTTTTGACGCCAGAATCTTGCGAATCCGCTAAGAATTTACAGAGTTACAAGCTTTTGAAGTTCAAGTTTGTGCGAAAGCTGAAACCAGACGCCCCTAACCATAGTAAATATGAAAAGACGTTCCAAAATCAAGGCAATGGAAGGCTGTCCAATGTTTTACCTTTCGTTGATATCAGAGCAAACCAAAGAGGACTTCAAAAGTTATCTGACTCTTGTAACCATTGCCAACATTTACCTAAGAATGCAAGTATCCAAAAACATGGAGCGAAAAGTTAATCGATGAGAGACGGGGCAATTCAAAATTGTGCTGAACAGGATTCCTCCATGCATCCTTAACCTTGATTCAATGTAAGAGAAAGCTAGTTCATTGAAAGTGCTTTTTAAATTCCATTTGATTTTGCTTTGAATAAGCGAGATTCTACTTTCACAAAATATGCAATTTAGGGCGTCTGGTTTCAGCTTTGGTGCAAAATTGATCTTCGAAAGCTCGTAACTCCGTGAATATTTAGCCGATTTGCTAGCTTCTGATGTCTAAATTTAATCAAACGTCGAACAATCTTTTCAGGACACCCTGTACTTTCTATTGTTCGTTCTTGCCCAAGTTTGCATGTGTTTGCCAAATAGTCGCATACACGAGCTCAACAATAAGGAATTCATATCCCCATTTATATCTGAAGAACTCAGTTGAAAAACTGACTAGAACAAAACAAAGCTTTTAGAAAATGTGCCTCGCTTGATTGTGCAACTTCTATTTTCTTTTACAGGTCATCTCATCAATGTCTATCTGTAAACATAACCAAGAGCTACCTTGCAAAATGTTAACCAGACCTTCTACAATGTAGAGATCTGCGAGTGTTGTCTTTCTGTTTACTGAAATACTTATCAAACAATTTTATATTCAATGGTTTTCACGAAGAAGCTTCTCATAATTGGATGACTAGAATTTCTCATAATTTTTTTTCCTTTTCTACTTTAGCAGTTACACCTGGTCAAGCTGCAATAATTCCCTATAAAGACAGTTTCATTTATTATCTGGTAAGAAAGAATTTCTTCAACGAAAAGTTCATTTTATTTTAATTGTCTTGGTCTTCTCATCAACATTGAAGAACTTATTTCCTCACGCAGAAAAAAATATCAACAAACTTGAAAATATTAAAAATACATGAATTGAAAACAAACATTTTATTCAACACATATATTTGGTAGAATTTATGTGACTTTTTATGAACACTTTTATTTATCTGCATTTATGTCACATTTATGCACAACTACGGAGGAGGTCCTGGGGATCTAGATTGTATGTCACATTTATGAACACTGTTTCCATTTTTCAATTTTTGGAAAAATTTTCCAAACCTTATTTAACACAATACATAGTTGCTTCTTACAAATTTATATTTGATTGGCTTTTAGTGAAATAATCAAGAAGAAAGTTTGCTAAACCTATGCAAATTAACAGATTCAATTTTGTCAGTTTAATCACAGGCTCTGCAAAAAAGTGTTGTATGATCGATAATGCTAGATACTATTCTTTTGAGGTTACCAGAGAAGGATGGTGGGATAGGGGATGTTATAGACATCTCAAATCAGCTTTGAAGGATGTGAAGGAGCATGCCAAGGACAATTGTGTCACCAATATATGCATGGGAAGACTGGGGTCGGGACCTGATGGCCTTGATTGGACAGAAGTTAAAGAAATCATCAAAGATACGTTTCAAAACTCAAACTTGACAATAACTGCTCAAATAACCAGGTGAGCAGAAGAAAATATTTTAAGTGGTGGAGAAAATATGTATATAGAAATTATACTTGTGTTTCTTTGAATAACTTCTTAACTTCTTTTCGAATATCAAGTCAAGAATACAAAAACATACTTGGAGCAGGTGCACAACTACGGAGGAGGTCCTGGGGATCTCTAGAACCCTGCCTTTTCTCACAAGGACAGAAAAGTGCCCTTTCTACCATTGTACTGTGTTTATCTGACATATTCGGATATGCATTTTCATGGTTTTTTTGCGACATAGTATCGATACCTGCTCAATCATCATCATCATCATCATTAATTTATTTACAAAGTAGGCTGAAACAAAACCATAGCTAAAATTACAGCTAATTAAGGCCTACTTATTTACAAAATTTACAATCTAATCTAAAAATAATATGTATATGTATAATTACAATAATTTCACTAACTATCCTGTTATGAACCCAACCTGTTGTACATATGTTTTGCAAAGCCTACAGTTGCATTTATCACCATTCCAGCACCTTATTTGCTTTTTGAACATTTGAAGGGTGCTGGAGTCTTTTATCTCGTGTGGTAGCAGCTGCCACATTCTATTTCCAAGGAAAGCTACAGACTCGATTCCATAGGACGTAGTGCGTACTTTTGGAAGCAGCGCGTCGGTCCCCCGGTCGGTCCCATGCCTCAAGTCGTAGCCAGTGTTCTGCTGCGTGAAAATATCCTTCATAAAAGTTGGACTTAGATCTAATTTTGTTTTAAAAATCTCAGTCATAATCAACTGTAGGTGTCTTATATGGATGGGCACTGAATTTTTTTGCTCCAGGAGAAAACCAAAATCATGTTCGTAATCTTTTTGTGCAATGCGCAAAGCCCTTTCGTGAACGTGATTTATTCTTTGATTCAAGGTTCTATCGCAGAACATCCAAACAAGTGGACAATAGCTAAAATGGGATAATATGAAAGCACGCGTTAGTTGCTGCAGTTTTTCTGATTTTCTGTGTTCATGTAACAGGATATTCGGTTAAGAGCTGAAGTTTTTGGCTGGCTTTCTTACATAGAGATTTGACATGTTGTTTGAAGGAAAGAGATCGATCAAATTTTATGCCAAGAAGATTCTCCTCTGTAGATTCTTTCAAACAAGCGCCTCCTATTTTGATGGATACTTCATTGTCTTTTGCACCAAAAATCATTAAATGGCATTTATTCTCATTTAGATGAGATTGTTCGGAAACCACTGAGTTAACTTAACGGCATCATTTTCTAAATGCGCAATTACATTATCGATTTTTGGACCATACGCATAAATCGTTGTATCGTCCGCATAGTTACATATTTCGGTCTTCTCTAGGAACAGGAACGAGTCATTCAGGTATATGTTGAACAAAAGGGGGCCTAGGACAATCATAAATGCAATGACAAAGATCTTGAATCAAATTTGAGAGCTCACATTCTTAATATTGTACTCTTCGTTTCAAAATTATTTGCGATTTACTTAACATAAAGGCTTGAAAAAATTTGCAAAACTGTTGAAAATCTTGATATGGTTTCTGCTACTTTTATGTCGTTGTCGTTGAAATGGGGATGTTTCTTGACTCTAGTTGTCAAGTATTAAGCTCTCATCCTTACAGATTCTCCAATGATCAAGAGGGTGTAATTTTAAACACTTTCCCGTAGGCAGGCCCAGGGGCCATCTCATAGCTCCATTTCGCCCGCATTTAGTTTATCCACTTTGAAATCTGAGAGGCACTGGGGTTTCTTTGATGATGTAATTTAGTGTGCCCTATTTCTGGTTTGGTCCATTGCCCCATAAAATATCTTCCTGGTGCGCCAAAATATACTATGCACTTTTGGCAGGCCATGATAAATTGCACCCTAGAGCGATTCTGAAGATTCTTCAGCAGAAAGCCTGAATTAGATTCTAGGACATTTTGCACATCTTTTTGTAGAGGCGAATTTCTTAAAATGTTCCTTTTCGAAAACACTGAAAACGATCGAAAAGCGTCAATTAAATGTTCTAGTAGCCCGCGTGCAGACGTGTCAGGACAGGGCAGGGCAGAACAGAACAGAACAGAACAGAACAGAACAGAACAGAACAGAACAGAACAGAACAGAAAAGAACAGAACAGAACAGAGCAGAGCAGAGCAGAGCAGAGCAGAGCAGAGCAGAGCAGAGCAGAGCAGAGCAGAGCAGAGCAGAGCAGAGCAGAGCAGAGCAGAGCAGAGCAGAGCAGAGCAGAGCAGAGCAGAGCAGAGCAGAGCAGAGCAGAGCAGAGCAGAGCAGAGCAGAGCAGAGCAGAGCAGAGCAGAGCAGAGCAGAGCAGAGCAGAGCAGAGCAGAGCAGAGCAGAGCAGAGCAGAGCAGAGCAGAGCAGAGCAGAGCAGAGCAGAGCAGAGCAGAGCAGAGCAGAGCAGAGCAGAGCAGAGCAGAGCAGAGCAGAACAGAACAGAGCAGAACAGAACAGAGCGAGAGAGGCTACTTTTTCCCTCTTTTTCATTTTTCTGACAGAGTCTGCACACAGGCTAATGTTCTAGAGACTCGACATGAATGGACGAAAGAGGAAAAGGATTGGTAAAGTCCGAGCTACGAGTTACAATTTGCGAATTGGTGCTTTCTGCGAGTTGTGAGTTGTGAGTTGATTCTGAAAACTGTGCGTTGGTACATTTAAAATGCGAGTTGCGAGTTCAGCAGTGGTGTCATGGCCGGGGGCAGGGGGCCATGGTCCTCCCTGTGAAAATCTTATCGGAAAATTCGTCAGTTTTCCATTCTTGTCGGAAAAATTGCGATTTGAATTAATCAATTTCCCTTTCATTGTTCATCTATCTCAAGCGACACGCATACCTAAAACCCCACCTTTTCGATCGACAATCTTGGCTTCTACTGAAAAAGTAGGTTGTTGGGCAAAAAACTTGGTCTTACGTTCGAAAGAGCAATGTTTTTGTGCAAAAAGTATCTTCCCACCGAAGAAGTGGATGTTCTGGCGACAGGTGCGTTTCCTACTGGACAAACTAAGGCTTTTTGTCAGCGAATTCTTGGACTTTCTTCCCGGAAAAAATTCGAAAGTTTTATATAAATTTTGGTGCACAAAAAAAGATAGATTTACAGTTTATTCGTTTGTTTCATACTTCAAATGGTATACATTTTTGGACCGTGCTTTATAAAGTTCAAGGGTTCCTCGTCAGAAATTTCTGCTAGTGATATATGGAAATGATTACTAAGATGGAGTTAGTTCTATGATAGCATGCTTATGGACATGAAGATTTACACTTATTTATGCTAAAGGAAGTTATTAGAGTTATCAAGCTATCACAATTTTATCTGAAATGTGAAGATGATATATTTCTTTCTATTTCTAAGTGATTTTGAGTTCCTATTTCAAGAGTATCATGGTCCATATTATTGATACTGGCGATGTCTAGTCCTAGGACATCAGAGAGCTGGTCAAAGAGATCTCTACGAAGTACATCGTATAGGGGGCAATGCAGGAGAAAGTGCTTGTTATTTTCCTTGTCTTTACGTTAAAGCAAACTGGGCTAAGGCAGTTAAAACATGTTTACAACAATGGAACGGCCCTGCCTGTAAATGCAACGCTTGTAAATATAACGATATCCTGTAGATTTTGTAGATCTACGTAGTTCTAATAATTAGCTTATATTTTTTCCTATTCGATTTAGATTAGTTGTATGTGTGTTTATATGTATATATGTATGTTAAAACGAAAAAATACAGTGCACAAGTAGAAATATAAGTTAAATCGAAATACAGAATGAGTGCAGGCATCACTGATTTACTGCAGACTTGTATATTTTTGAGATGTTTGTATATATTTGATATGTTTATTGACGTCAGTCTCAACAGGAAAGCCAATGGGCGCTGTGAGCGCTTTTATGACAGGGAACTACCTAATGAGTGCCATGTCCATGTATCTTTTATTCTTTTAAAAAGGAAAACACGGACACACAAAGTCTACAGGTACTTTGGAAACTGTCCACGATACAAATCATGACTAGGCCCTTTTTCAAAACCTCTGGTTTTGGGTGCACTGTAAATTTTGACTTTGCGAGCCTGTATCTCCGGTGTTTGGTGAACGATTTCTAAATGCAAGGTACGTGCATCTAAGTTGAACATTGATAAATTTAGCTGTGAAGTCGGGGAGCAATGATATTTTATTGCTTGGTTCCTATTTCCAGTCAAAAGGGGGTACTTTTTTCTGAGACACCCGGTATGTCAGTCTGTTGCCTGAGACTGACTGACATGTATATATATATATATGCATAGCTTGGTATAAAGATTGAATTCAAATAAGGAAACAAACAAACAAATGTTAGACGCGATGTTCATTTAGAGCACTGAACTGCATGCAGAGTTTTTGTCAACAGCATGACACCAAAAATGTTGCAAATTTTGTATCTTGTAAAGTTTCTTAGTGGTCTAACGATTGGAAGCAAATCATTATTAAACTGAAGCGGGCGTTTAGAATCTCTTGTCTCATCGTCCAGTAAATTCCATTCGAATAACACAGTATGAAAATACGTGCTAGCAAAACGGCCATGCTGCTGACTGGTTGTTCACAACTAAAGAGATTTCTCAGACTATACCGCAATTGTCGCTCTTGGGGTAGTTCACTACCTATACAAGTATTCAGGTGATTTGGATTTGATAGGGAGGAAAAATGACACAATCTACGTATGCTACCACCTTTTATCATACAATCAACATCGTCCCCAGGATGCTTTCGTCATATTGGGACCAAGTCTCCGTCCCAATACGAAAAAAACCCCTGGGGACAAAGTAGTCAGTTAGCTGTAACTGCAGAGTTATTTAAGATCGATCCCACAGATTTATATATCTCAGATAAACAATGTCCCATTTGAGATGGATCCTTCAGATATTATGTTTAGGAAAAGATTTTTTTCGCATAAAGCCTCTTAAGAAATCGAATGTAGACGTAAATGATTGTTTGTATCTCTGAGATAGTGATCTTAAACACGTATTGGGGTCCCAAAGGACATTTGTGTTGGGTTTCTGGGCAAAAAACAATTTTTTCCAAATATCTTCTTTAGGCGCAAATGATCGATTTTTATCCCTGAAATAGTGATCTAAAACACCTTTTGAAGTCTCGTTAAGGCCTCAAGCCGATTTTAAAAATTAAAAAATTTTTTTTTTCGGCCAAAACCCCCTAAAAATGTCCCGAAGAACCCCGAAACATGTTCCCTGACCCTTATTCCCATGTAAAATGGCCTATTTAGGCCTTAATTCGATTTTGAAAATTTTTGAAAAAAAAATTTTTTTTTCGGCCAAAACCCCCTAAAAATGTCCCGAAGAACCCCAAACATGTTCCCTGACCCTTATTCCGATGTAAAATGGCCTATTTAGGCCTTAAATCGATTTTGAAAATTTTTGAAAAAAAAATTTTTTTTTCCGCCAAAACCCCCTAAAAATGTCCCGAAGAACCCCAAACATGTTCCCTGACCCTTATTCCGATGTAAAATGGCCTATTTAGGCCTTAAATCGATTTTGAAAATTTTTGAAAGAAAAAATTTTTTTTCGGCCAAAACCCCCTAAAAATGTCCCGAAGAGCCCCAAACATGTTTCCTGACCCTTATTCCCATGTAAAATGGTCTATTTAGGCCTTAACTCGATTTTCAAAATTTTTGAAAAAAACAAATTTTTTTCGTCCAAAACCCCCTAAAAATGTCCCAAAGAACCCCAAACATGTTTCCTGACCCTTATTCCCATGTAAAATGGCCTATTTAGGCCTTAAATCGATTTTCAAAATTTTAAAAAAAAAAATTTTTTTTCGGCCAAAACCCCCTAAAAATGTCCCGAAGAACCCCAAACATGTTCCCTGACCCTTATTCCCGTGTAAAATGGCCTATTTAGGCCTTAAATCGATTTTCAAAATTTTTGAAAAAAAAACAATTGTTTTCGGCCAAAAGCCCCTAAAAATGTCCCGAAGAACCCCAAACATGTTTCCTGACCCTTATTCCCATGTAAAATGGCCTATTTAGGCCTTAAATCGATTTTCAAAATTTCTGAAAAAAAATTTTTTTTCGGCCAAAACCCCCTAAAAATGTCCCGAAGAACCCCAAACATGTTTCCTGACCCTTATTCCGATGTAAAATGGCCTATTTAGGCCTTAAATCGATTTTGAAAATTTTTGAACAAAAAATTTTTTTTTCGGCCAAAACCCCCTAAAAATGTCCCGAAGAACCCCAAACATGTTCCCTGACCCTTATTCCCATGTAAAATGGCCTATTTAGGCCTTAAATCGTTTTTGAAAATTTTTGAAAAAAAAATTTTTTTTTTCGGCCAAAACCCCCTAAAAATGTCCCGAAGAACCCCAAACATGTTTTCTGACCCTTATTTCCATGTAAAATGGCCTATTTAGGCCTTAAATCGATTTTGAAAATTTTTGAAAAAAAAAATTTTTTTCGGCCAAAACCCCCTAAAAATGTCCCGAAGAACCCCAAACATGTTTCCTGACCCTTATTCCCATGTAAAATGGCCTATTTAGGCCTTAATTCGATTTTGAAAATTTTTGAAAAAAAAATTTTTTTTTCGGCCAAAACCCCCTAAAAATGTCCCGAAGAACCCCAAACATGTTTCCTGACCCTTATTCCCATGTAAAATGGCCTATTTAGGCCTTAAATCGATTTTCAAAATTTTTGAAAAAAAAACAATTGTTTTCGGCCAAAACCCCATAAAAATGTCCCGAAGAACCCCAAACATGTTTCCTGACCCTCATTCCTATGTAAAATGGCCTATTTAGGCCTTAAATCGATTTTCAAAATTTTTGAAAAAAAATTTTTTTTCGGCCAAAACCCCCTAAAAATGTCCCGAAGAACCCCAAACATGTTCCCTGACCCTTATTCCGATGTAAAATGGCCTATTTAGGCCTTAAATCGATTTTGAAAATTTTTGAAAAAAAATTTTTTTTTTCGGCCAAAACCCCCTAAAAATGTCCCGAAGAACCCCAAACATGTTTTCTGACCCTTATTCTTATGTAAAATGGCCTATCTAGGCCTTAAATCGATTTTCAAAATTTTTGAAACAAAAAATTATTTTCGGCCAAAACCCCCTAAAAATGTCCCAAAGAACCCCAAACATGTTTCCTGACCCTTATTCCAATGTAAAATGGCCTATTTAGGCCTTAAATCGATTTTCAAAATTTTTGAAACAAAAAATTTTTTTTCGGCCAAAACCCCCTAAAAATGTCCCGAAGAACCCCAAACATGTTCCCTGACCCTTATTCCGATGTAAAATAGCCTATTTAGGCCTTAAATCGATTTTGAAAATTTTTTTTCGGCCAAAACCCCCTAAAAATGTCCCGAAGAACCCCAAAAATATTTTCTAACCTTTATCTTCATGTAAAATGGCCCATTTAGGCCTTAAATCGATTTTCAAAATTTTTGAAAAAAAAATTTTTTTTTCGGCCAAAACCCCCTAAAAATGTCCCGAAGAACCCGAAACACGTTTCTTGACCCTTATTCCCATGTAAAATGGCCTATTTAGGCCTTAAATCGATTTTGAAAATTTTTAGAAAAAAAAAATTTTTTTTTGGCCAAAACCCCCTAAAAATGTCCCAAAGAACCCCAAACATGTTTCCTGACCCTTAATTCCATGTAAAATGGCCTATTTAGGCCATAAATCGATTTTGAAAATTTTTGAAAAAAAAAATTTTTTTTCGGCCAAAACCCCCTAAAAATGTCCCGAAGAACCCCAAACATGTTTCCTGACCCTTATTCCCATGTAAAATGGCCTATTTAGGCCTTAAATCGATTTAGAAAATTTTTGAAAAAAAAAAAATTTTTTCAGCCAAAACCCCCTAAAAATGTCCCAAAGAACCCCAAACATGTTTCCTGACCCTTATTTCCATGTAAAATGGCCTATTTAGGCCTTAAATCGATTTTGAAAATTTTTGAAAAAAAAAATTTTTTTTCGGCCAAAACCCCCTAAAAATGTCCCAAATGACCCCAAACATGTTTCCTGACCCTTATCCCCATGTAAAACCGCCTATTTAGGCCTTAAATCGATTTTGAAAATTTGTGAAAAAAAACTTTTTTTTCGGCCAAAACCCCCTAAAAATGTCCCAAAGAACCCCAAACATGTTTCCTGACCCTTATTCCCATGTAAAATGGCCTATTTAGGCCTTAAATCGATTTAGAAAATTTTTGAAAAAAAAATTTTTTTTCGGCCAAAACCCCCTAAAAATGTCCCAAAGAACCCCAAACATGTTTCCTGACCCTTATTCCCATGTAAAATTTCCTATTTAGGCCTTAAATCGATTTTGAAAATTTTTGAAAAAAAAAACTTTTTTTCGGCCAAAACCCCCTAAAAATGTCCCGAAGAACCCCAAACATGTTTCCTGACCCTTATTTCCATGTAAAATTGCCTATTTAGGCCTTAAACCGATTTAGAAAATTTTTGAAAAACAAATTTTTTTTTCGGCCAAAACCCCCTAAAAATGTCCCAAAGAACCCCAAACATGTTTCCTGACCCTTATTCCCATGTAAAATTTCCTATTTAGGCCTTAAATCGATTTTGAAAATTTTTGAAAAAAAAAATTTTTTTTCGGCCAAAACCCCCTAAAAATGTCCCAAAGAACCCCAAACATGTTTCCTGACCCTTATTTCCATGTAAAATGGCCTATTTAGGCCTTCAATCGATTTTGAAAATTTTTGAAAAAAAAAATTATTTTTCGGCCAAAACCCCCTAAAAATGTGCCGAAGAACCCCAAACATGTTTCCTGACCCTTATTCCCATGTAAAATGGCCTATTTAGGCCTTAAATCGATTTAGAAAAGTTTTGAAAAAAAAAAATTTTTTTCGGCCAAAACCCCCTAAAAATGTCCCAAAGAACCCCAAACATGTTTCCTGACCCTTATTTCCATGTAAAATGGCCTATTTAGGCCTTAAATCGATTTTAAAAATTTTTGAAAAAAAAAATTTTTTCTCGGCCAAAACCCCCTAAAAATGTCCCGAAGAACCCCAATCATGTTTCCTGACCCTTATTCCCATGTAAAATGGCCTATTTAGGCCTTAGATCGATTTTGAAAATCTTTAAAAAAAAAAAATTTTTTTTTCGGCCAAAACCCCCTAAAAATGTCCCAAAGAACCCCAAACATGTTTCCTGACCCTTATTTCCATGTAAAATGGCCTATTTAGGCCTTAAATCGATTTTGAAAATTTTTGAAAAAAAAATTTTTTTTCGGCCAAAACCCCCTAAAAATGTCCCAAAGAACCCCAAACATGTTTCCTGACCCTTATTCCCATGTAAAATTTCCTATTTAGGCCTTAAATCGATTTTGAAAATTTTTGAAAAAAAATTTTTTTTTTCGGCCAAAACCCCCTAAAAATGTCCCAAAGAACCCCAAACATGTTTCCTGACCCTTATTCCCATGTAAAACGGCCTATTTAGGCCTTAAATCGATTTTGAAAATTTTTGAAAAAAAAAATTTTTTTTCGGCCAAAACCCCCTAATAATGTTCCAAAGAACCCCAAACATGTTTCCTGACCCTTATTTCCATGTAAAATGGCCTATTTAGGCCTTAAATCGATTTATAAAATTTAAAAAAAAAAAAATTTTTTCTCGGCCAAAACCCTTTAAAAATGTCCCGAAGAACCCCAAACATGTTTTCTGACCCTTATTCCCATGTAAAATGGCCCATTTAGGCCTTAAATCGATTTTTAAAATTTTTGAAAAAAAAAATTTTTTTCAGCCAAAACCCCCTAAAAATGTCCCGAAGAACCCCAAACATGTTTCCTGACCCTTATTCCATTGTAAAATGGCCCATTTAGGCCTTAAATCGATTTAGAAAATTTTTGAAAAAAAAAATTTTTTTTCGGCCAAAACCCCCTAAAAATATCCCAAAGAACCCCAAACATGTTTCCTGACCCTTATTCCCATGTAAAATGGCCTATTTAGGCCTTAATTCGATTTTGAAAATTTTTGAAAAAAAAATTTTTTTTTCGGCCAAAACCCCCTAAAAATGTCCCGAAGAACCCCAAACATGTTCCCTGACCCTTATTCCCGTGTAAAATGGCCTATTTAGGCCTTAAATCGATTTTCAAAATTTTTGAAAAAAAAAACAATTGTTTTCGGCCAAAACCCCATAAAAATGTCCCGAAGAACCCCAAACATGTTTCCTGACCCTCATTCCTATGTAAAATGGCCTATTTAGGCCTTAAATCGATTTTCAAAATTTTTGAAAAAAAAATTTTTTTTCGGCCAAAACCCCCTAAAAATGTCCCGAAGAACCCCAAACATGTTCCCTGACCCTTATTCCGATGTAAAATGGCATATTTAGGCCTTAAATCGATTTTGAAAATTTAAAAAAAAAAAATTTTTTTCGGCCAAAACCCCCGAAAAATGTCCCGAAGAACCCCAAACATATTTTCTGACCCTTATTCTTATGTAAAATGCCCTATCTAGGCCTTAAATCGATTTTCAAAATTTTTGAAACAAAAAATTATTTTCGGCCAAAACCCCCTAAAAATGTCCCAAAGAACCCCAAACATGTTTCCTGACCCTTATTCCAATGTAAAATGGCCTATCTAGGCCTTAAATCGATTTTCAAAATTTTTGAAACAAAAAATTTTTTTTCGGCCAAAACCCCCTAAAAATGTCCCGAAGAACCCCAAACATGTTCCCTGACCCTTATTCCGATGTAAAATAGCCTATTTAGGCCTTAAATCGATTTTGAAAATTTTTTTTCGGCCAAAACCCCCTAAAAATGTCCCGAAGAACCCCAAACATGTTCCCTGACCCTTATTCCCATGTAAAATGGCCTACTTAGGCCTTAAATCGATTTTGAAAATTTTAGATTAAAAAATTTTTTTTCGGCCAAAACCCCCTAAAAATGTCCCGAAGAACCCCAAAAATATTTTCTAACCTTTATCTTCATGTAAAATGGCCCATTTAGGCCTTAAATCGATTTTCAAAATTTTTGAAAAAAAAATTTTTTCTTCGGCCAAAACCCCCTAAAAATGTCCCGAAGAACCCGAAACACGTTTCTTGACCCTTATTCCCATGTAAAATGGCCTATTTAGGCCTTAAATCGATTTTGAAAATTTTTGAAAAAAAAATTTTTTTTTTGGCCAAAACCCCCTAAAAATGTCCCAAAGAACCCCAAACATGTTTCCTGACCCTTAATTCCATGTAAAATGGCCTATTTAGGCCTTAAATCGATTTTGAAAATTTTTGAAAAAAAAAATTTTTTTTCGGCCAAAACCCCCTAAAAATGTCCCGAAGAACCCCAAACATGTTTCCTGACCCTTATTCCCATGTAAAATGGCCTATTTAGGCCTTAAATCGATTTAGAAAATTTTTGAAAAAAAAAAATTTTTTTCAGCCAAAACCCCCTAAAAATGTCCCAAAGAACCCCAAACATGTTTCCTGACCCTTATTTCCATGTAAAATGGCCTATTTAGGCCTTAAATCGATTTTGAAAATTTTTGAAAAAAAAAATTTTTTTTCGGCCAAAACCCCCTAAAAATGTCCCAAATGACCCCAAACATGTTTCCTGACCCTTATCCCCATGTAAAACCGCCTATTTAGGCCTTAAATCGATTTTGAAAATTTGTGAAAAAAAACTTTTTTTTCGGCCAAAACCCCCTAAAAATGTCCCAAAGAACCCCAAACATGTTTCCTGACCCTTATTCCCATGTAAAATGGCCTATTTAGGCCTTAAATCGATTTAGAAAATTTTTGACAAAAAAATTTTTTTTCGGCCAAAACCCCCTAAAAATGTCCCAAAGAACCCCAAACATGTTTCCTGACCCTTATTTCCATGTAAAATGGCCTATTTAGGCCTTAAATCGATTTTAAAAATTTTTGAAAAAAAAAATTTTTTCTCGGCCAAAACCCCCTAAAAATGTCCCGAAGAACCCCAATCATGTTTCCTGACCCTTATTCCCATGTAAAATGGCCTATTTAGGCCTTAGATCGATTTTGAAAATCTTTAAAAAAAAAAAATTTTTTTTTCGGCCAAAACCCCCTAAAAATGTCCCAAAGAACCCCAAACATGTTTCCTGACCCTTATTTCCATGTAAAATGGCCTATTTAGGCCTTAAATCGATTTTGAAAATTTTTGAAAAAAAAATTTTTTTTCGGCCAAAACCCCCTAAAAATGTCCCAAAGAACCCCAAACATGTTTCCTGACCCTTATTCCCATGTAAAATTTCCTATTTAGGCCTTAAATCGATTTTGAAAATTTTTGAAAAAAAATTTTTTTTTTCGGCCAAAACCCCCTAAAAATGTCCCAAAGAACCCCAAACATGTTTCCTGACCCTTATTCCCATGTAAAACGGCCTATTTAGGCCTTAGATCGATTTTGAAAATTTTTGAAAAAAAAAATTTTTTTTCGGCCAAAACCCCCTAATAATGTTCCAAAGAACCCCAAACATGTTTCCTGACCCTTATTTCCATGTAAAATGGCCTATTTAGGCCTTTAATCGATTTTGAAAATTTTTGAAAAAAGAAATTTTTTTTCGGCCAAAACCCCCTAAAAATGTCCCGAAGAACCCCAAACATGTTTCCTGACCCTTATTCCCATGTAAAATGGCCCATTTAGGCCTTAAATCGATTTTTAAAATTTTTATCAAAAAAAAAATTTTTTTCGGCCAAAACCCCCTAAAAATGTCCCGAAGAACCCCAAAAATGTTTCCTGACCCTTATTCCCATGTAAAACGGCCTATTTAGGCCTTAAATCGATTTTGAAAATTTTTGAAAAAAAAAATTCTTTTTCGGCCAAAACCCCCTAAAAATGTCCCAAAGAACCCCAAACATGTTTCCTGACCCTTATTCCCATGTAAAATTTCCTATTTAGGCCTAAAATCGATTTAGAAAATTTGTGAAAAAAAAATTTTTTTTCGGCCAAAACCCCCTAAAAATGTCCCAAAGAACCCCAAACATGTTTCCTGACCCTTATTTCCATGTAAAATGGCCTATTTAGGCCTTAAATCGATTTATAAAATTTTTAAAAAAGAAAATTTTTTCTCGGCCAAAACCCTTTAAAAATGTCCCGAAGAACCCCAAACATGTTTTCTGACCCTTATTCCCATGTAAAATGGCCCATTTAGGCCTTAAATCGATTTTTAAAATTTTTATAAAAAAAAAAATTTTTTTCGGCCAAAACCCCCTAAAAATGTCCCGAAGAACCCCAAACATGTTTCCTGACCCTTATTCCCATGTAAAACGGCCTATTTAGGCCTTAAATCGATTTTGAAAATTTTTGAAAAAAAAATTTTTTTTTCGGCCAAAACCCCCTAAAAATGTCCCAAAGAACCCCAAACATGTTTCCTGACCCTTATTCCCATGTAAAATTTCCTATTTAGGCCTAAAATCGATTTAAAAAATTTTTGAAAAAAAAATTTTTTTTCGGCCAAAACCCCCTAAAAATGTCCCAAAGAACCCCAAACATGTTTCCTGACCCTTATTTCCATGTAAAATGGCCTATTTAGGCCTTAAATCGATTTATAAAATTTAAAAAAAAAAAAATTTTTCTCGGCCAAAACCCTTTAAAAATGTCCCGAAGAACCCCAAACATGTTTTCTGACCCTTATTCCCATGTAAAATGGCCCATTTAGGCCTTAAATCGATTTTTAAAATTTTTGAAAAAAATAATTTTTTTCGGCCAAAACCCCCTAAAAATGTCCCGAAGAACCCCAAACATGTTTCCTGACCCTTATTCCATTGTAAAATGGCCCATTTAGGCCTTAAATCGATTTAGAAAATTTTTGAAAAAAAAAATTTTTTTTCGGCCAAAACCCCCTAAAAATATCCCAAAGAACCCCAAACATGTTTCCTGACCCTTATTCCCATGTAAAATGGCCTATTTAGGCCTTAAATCGATTTAGAAAATATTTGAAAAAAAAAAATTTTTTTCGGCCAAAACCCCCTAAAAATGTTCCAAAGAACCCCAAACATGTTTCCTGACCCTTATCCCCATGTAAAACCGCCTATTTAGGCCTTAAATCGATTTTGAAAATTTTTGAAAAAAAATTTTTTTTTCGGCCAAAACCCCCTAAAAATGTCCCGAAGAACCTCAAACATGTTTCCTGACCCTTATTCCCATGTAAAATGGCCTATTTAGGCCTTAAATCGATATTGAAAATTTTTGAAAAAAAATTTTTTTTTTCGGCCAAAACCCCCTAAAAATGTCCCAAAGAACCCCAAACATGTTTCCTGACCCTTATTCCCATGTAAAATTTTTTATTTAGGCCTTAAATCGATTTTGAAAATTTTTGAAAAAAAAAATTTTTTTTCGGCCAAAACCCCCTAAAAATGTCCCAAAGAACCCCAAACATGTTTCCTGACCCTTATTTCCATGTAAAATGGCCTATTTAGGCCTTTAATCGATTTTAAAAATTTTTGAAAAAAAAAATTTTTTTTCGGCCAAAACCCCCTAAAAATGTCCCGAAGAACCCCAAACATGTTTCCTGACCCTTATTCCCATGTAAAATGGCCTATTTAGGCCTTAAATTGATTTAGAAAATTTGTGAAAAAAAAATTTTTTTTCGGCCAAAACCCCCTAAAAATGTCCCGAAGAACCCCAAACATGTTTCCTGACCCTTATTCCCATGTAAAATTTCCTATTTAGGCCTTAAATCGATTTTGAAAATTTTTGAAAAAAAAATTTTTTTTTCGGCCAAAACCCCCTAAAAATGTCCCAAAGAACCCCAAACATGTTTCCTGACCCTTATTCCAATGTAAAATGGCCTATTTAGGCCTTAAATCGATTTAGAAAATTTGTGAAAAAAAAAAATTTTTTTCGGCCAAAACCCCCTAAAAATGTCCTTAAGAACCCCAAACATGTTTCCTGACCCTTACTCCCATGTAAAATGGCCTATTTAGGCCTTAAATCGATTTAGAAAATTTTTGAAAAAAAAAAATTTTTTTTCGGCCAAAACCCCCTAAAAATGTCCCGAAGAACCCCAAGCATGTTTCCTGACCCTTATTCCCATGTAAAACGGCCTATTTAGGCCTTAAATCGATTTTGAAAATTTTTGAAAAAAAAATTTTTTTTCGGCCAAAACCACCTAAAAATGTCCCAAAGAACCCCAAACATGTTTCCTGACCCTTATTCCCATGTAAAATGGCCTATTTAGGCCTTAAATCGATTTTGAAAATTTTTGAAAAAAAAAAATTTTTTTTCGGCCAAAACCCCCTAAAAATGTCCCGAAGAACCCCAAACATGTTTCCTGACCCTTATTCCCATGTAAAATGGCCTATTTAGGCCTTAAATCGATTTAGAAAATTTTTGAAAAAAAAAATTTTTTTTCGGCCAAAACCCCCTAAAAATGTCCCAAAGAACCCCAAACATGTTTCCTGACCCTTATTTCCATGTAAAATGGCCTATTTAGGCCTTAAATCGATTTTAAAAATTTTTGAAAAAAAAAATTTTTTTTCGGCCAAAACCCCCTAAAAATGTCCCGAAGAACCCCAAACATGTTTCCTGACCCTTATTCCCATGTAAAATGGCCTATTTAGGCCTTAAATCGATTTTGAAAATTTTTGAAAAAAAAATTTTTTTTTCGGCCAAAACCCCCTAAAAATGTCCCGAAGAACCCCAAACATGTTTCCTGACCCTTATTCCCATGTAAAACGGCCTATTTAGGCCTTAAATCGATTTAGAAAATTTTTGAAAAAAAAAATTGTTTTTCGGCCAAAACCCCCTAAAAATGTCCCGAAGAACCCCAAACATGTTTCCTGACCCTTATTCCCATGTAAAACGGCCTATTTAGGCCTTAAATCGATTTTGAAAATTTTTGAAAAAAAAAATTTTTTTTCGGCCAAAACCCCCTAAAAATGTCCCAAAGAACCCCAAACATGTTTCCTGACCCTTATTCCCATGTAAAATTGCCTATTTAGGCCTTAAATCGATTTTGAAAATTTTTGAAAAAAAAATTTTTTTTCGGCCAAAACCCCCTAAAAATGTCCCAAAGAACCCCAAACATGTTTCCTGACCCTTATTCCCATGTAAAATGGCCTATTTAGGCCTTAAATCGATTTTGAAAATTTTTGAAAAAAAACATTTTTTTTCGGCCAAAACCCCCTAAAAATGTCCCGAAGAACCCCAAACATGTTTCCTGACCCTTATTCCCATGTAAAATGGCCCATTTAGGCCTTAAATCGATTTTGAAAATTTTTGAAAAAAAAATTTTTTTTTCGGCCAAAACCCCCTAAAAAGGTCCCGAAGAACCCCAAACATGTTTCCTGACCCTTATTCCCATGTAAAACGGCCTATTTAGGCCTTAAATCGATTTTGAAAATTTTTGAAAAAAAAAATTTTTTTTCGGCCAAAACCCCCTAAAAATGTCCCGAAGAACCCCAAACATGTTTCCTGACCCTTATTCCCATGTAAAATGGCCTATTTAGGCCTTAAATCGATTTTGAAAATTTTTGAAAAAAAAATTTTTTTTCGGCCAAAACCCCCTAAAAATGTCCCAAAGAACCCCAAACATGTTTCCTGACCCTTATTCCCATGTAAAACGGCCTATTTAGGCCTTAAATCGATTTTGAAAATTTTTGAAAAAAAAAATTTTTTTTCGGCCAAAACCCCCTAAAAATGTCCCAAAGAACCCCAAACATGTTTCCTGACCCTTATTCCCATGTAAAATGGCCTATTTAGGCCTTAAATCGATTTAGAAAATTTTTGAAAAAAAAAATTGTTTTTCGGCCAAAACCCCCTAAAAATGTCCCGAAGAACCCCAAACATGTTTCCTGACCCTTATTCCCATGTAAAACGGCCTATTTAGGCCTTAAATCGATTTTGAAAATTTTTGAAAAAAAAAAATTTTTTTTCGGCCAAAACCCCCTAAAAATGTCCCAAAGAACCCCAAACATGTTTCCTGACCCTTATTCCCATGTAAAATGGCCTATTTAGGCCTTAAATCGATTTTGAAAATTTTTGAAAAAAAAAATTTTTTTGTCGGCCAAAACCCCCTAAAAATGTCCCAAAGAACCCCAAACATGTTTCCTGACCCTTATTCCCATGTAAAGTGGCCTATTTAGGCCTTAAATCGTTTGAAAATTTTTGAAAAAAAAAATTTTTTTCGGCCAAAACCCCCTAAAAATGTCCCAAAGAACCCCAAACATGTTTCCTGACCCTTATTCCCATGTAAAATGGCCTATTTAGGCCTTAAATCGATTTTGAAAATTTTTGAAAAAAAAATTTTTTTTTCGGCCAAAACCCCCTAAAAATGTCCCGAAGAACCCCAAACATGTTTCCTGACCCTTATTCCCATGTAAAACGGCCTATTTAGGCCTTAAATCGATTTTGAAAATTTTTGAAAAAAAAATTTTTTTTTCGGCCAAAACCCCCTAAAAATGTCCCGAAGAACCCCAAACATGTTTCCTGACCCTTATTCCCATGTAAAACGGCCTATTTAGGCCTTAAATCGATTTTGAAAATTTTTGAAAAAAAAAATTTTTTTTCGGCCAAAACCCCCTAAAAATGTCCCAAAGAACCCCAAACATGTTTCCTGACCCTTATTCCCATGTAAAATGGCCTATTTAGGCCTTAAATCGATTTAAAAAATTTTTGAAAAAAAAAATTTTTTTTCGGCCAAAACCCCCTAAAAATGTCCCAAAGAACCCCAAACATGTTTCCTGACCCTTATTCCCATGTAAAATGGCCCATTTAGGCCTTAAATCGATTTTGAAAATTTTTGAAAAAAAAAATTTTTTTTCGGCCAAAACCCCCTAAAAATGTCCCGAAGAACCCCAAACATGTTTCCTGACCCTTATTCCCATGTAAAACGGCCTATTTAGGCCTTAAATCGATTTTGAAAATTTTTGAAAAAAAAAATTTTTTTTCGGCCAAAACCCCCTAAAAATGTCCCGAAGAACCCCAAACATGTTTCCTGACCCTTATTCCCATGTAAAATGGCCTATTTAGGCCTTAAATCGATTTTGAAAATTTTTGAAAAAAAAATTTTTTTTCGGCCAAAACCCCCTAAAAATGTCCCAAAGAACCCCAAACATGTTTCCTGACCCTTATTCCCATGTAAAATGGCCTATTTAGGCCTTAAATCGATTTAGAAAAATTTTTGAAAAAAAAAATTTTTTTTCGGCCAAAACCCCCTAAAAATGTCCCGAAGAACCCCAAACATGTTTCCTGACCCTTATTCCCATGTAAAACGGCCTATTTAGGCCTTAAATCGATTTTGAAAATTTTTGAAAAAAAAAATTTTTTTTCGGCCAAAACCCCCTAAAAATGTCCCGAAGAACCCCAAACATGTTTCCTGACCCTTATTCCCATGTAAAATGGCCTATTTAGGCCTTAAATCGATTTTGAAAATTTTTGAAAAAAAAATTTTTTTTCGGCCAAAACCCCCTAAAAATGTCCCAAAGAACCCCAAACATGTTTCCTGACCCTTATTCCCATGTAAAATGGCCTATTTAGGCCTTAAATCGATTTAGAAAATTTTTGAAAAAAAAAATTGTTTTTCGGCCAAAACCCCCTAAAAATGTCCCGAAGAACCCCAAACATGTTTCCTGACCCTTATTCCCATGTAAAATGGCCTATTTAGGCCTTAAATCGATTTTGAAAATTTTTGAAAAAAAAAATTTTTTTTTCGGCCAAAACCCCCTAAAAATGTCCCAAAGAACCCCAAACATGTTTCCTGACCCTTATTCCCATGTAAAATTGCCTATTTAGGCCTTAAATCGATTTAGAAAATTTTTGAAAAAAAAAATTTTTTTTCGGCCAAAACCCCCTAAAAATGTCCCAAAGAACCCCAAACATGTTTCCTGACCCTTATTCCCATGTAAAATGGCCTATTTAGGCCTTAAATCGATTTTGAAAATTTTTGAAAAAAAAATTTTTTTTTCGGCCAAAACCCCCTAAAAATGTCCCAAAGAACCCCAAACATGTTTCCTGACCCTTATTCCCATGTAAAATTGCCTATTTAGGCCTTAAATCGATTTAGAAAATTTTTGAAAAAAAAAATTTTTTTTCGGCCAAAACCCCCTAAAAATGTCCCAAAGAACCCCAAACATGTTTCCTGACCCTTATTCCCATGTAAAATGGCCTATTTAGGCCTTAAATCGATTTTGAAAATTTTTGAAAAAAAAAATTTTTTTTCGGCCAAAACCCCCTAAAAATGTCCCGAAGAACCCCAAACATGTTTCCTGACCCTTATTCCCATGTAAAACGGCCTATTTAGGCCTTAAATCGATTTTGAAAATTTTTGAAAAAAAAAATTTTTTTTCGGCCAAAACCCCCTAAAAATGTCCCAAAGAACCCCAAACATGTTTCCTGACCCTTATTCCCATGTAAAATGGCCTATTTAGGCCTTAAATCGATTTAGAAAATTTTTGAAAAAAAAAATTTTTTTTCGGCCAAAACCCCCTAAAAATGTCCCGAAGAACCCCAAACATGTTTCCTGACCCTTATTCCCATGTAAAATGGCCTATTTAGGCCTTAAATCGATTTTGAAAATTTTTGAAAAAAAAAAATTTTTTTTCGGCCAAAACCCCCTAAAAATGTCCCAAAGAACCCCAAACATGTTTCCTGACCCTTATTCCCATGTAAAATGGCCTATTTAGGCCTTAAATCGTTTTGAAAATTTTTGAAAAAAAAATTTTTTTTTCGGCCAAAACCCCCTAAAAATGTCCCAAAGAACCCCAAACATGTTTCCTGACCCTTATTCCCATGTAAAATGGCCTATTTAGGCCTTAAATCGATTTTGAAAATTTTTGAAAAAAAAATTTTTTTTCGGCCAAAACCCCCTAAAAATGTCCCAAAGAACCCCAAACATGTTTCCTGACCCTTATTCCCATGTAAAATGGCCTATTTAGGCCTTAAATCGATTTTGAAAATTTTTGAAAAAAAAAATTTTTTTTCGGCCAAAACCCCCTAAAAATGTCCCAAAGAACCCCAAACATGTTTCCTGACCCTTATTCCCATGTAAAATGGCCTATTTAGGCCTTAAATCGATTTAGAAAATTTTTGAAAAAAAAAATTTTTTTTCGGCCAAAACCCCCTAAAAATGTCCCGAAGAACCCCAAACATGTTTCCTGACCCTTATTCCCATGTAAAACGGCCTATTTAGGCCTTAAATCGATTTTGAAAATTTTTGAAAAAAAAATTTTTTTTTCGGCCAAAACCCCCTAAAAATGTCCCAAAGAACCCCAAACATGTTTCCTGACCCTTATTCCCATGTAAAATGGCCTATTTAGGCCTTAAATCGATTTTGAAAATTTTTGAAAAAAAAATTTTTTTTTCGGCCAAAACCCCCTAAAAATGTCCCGAAGAACCCCAAACATGTTTCCTGACCCTTATTCCCATGTAAAACGGCCTATTTAGGCCTTAAATCGATTTTGAAAATTTTTGAAAAAAAAAATTTTTTTTCGGCCAAAACCCCCTAAAAATGTCCCGAAGAACCCCAAACATGTTTCCTGACCCTTATTCCCATGTAAAATGGCCTATTTAGGCCTTAAATCGATTTTGAAAATTTTTGAAAAAAAAATTTTTTTTTCGGCCAAAACCCCCTAAAAATGTCCCAAAGAACCCCAAACATGTTTCCTGACCCTTATTCCCATGTAAAATGGCCTATTTAGGCCTTAAATCGATTTTGAAAATTTTTGAAAAAAAAATTTTTTTTCGGCCAAAACCCCCTAAAAATGTCCCGAAGAACCCCAAACATGTTTCCTGACCCTTATTCCCATGTAAAACGGCCTATTTAGGCCTTAAATCGATTTTGAAAATTTTTGAAAAAAAAATTTTTTTTTCGGCCAAAACCCCCTAAAAATGTCCCGAAGAACCCCAAACATGTTTCCTGACCCTTATTCCCATGTAAAATGGCCTATTTAGGCCTTAAATCGATTTAGAAAATTTTTGAAAAAAAAAATTTTTTTTCGGCCAAAACCCCCTAAAAATGTCCCGAAGAACCCCAAACATGTTTCCTGACCCTTATTCCCATGTAAAACGGCCTATTTAGGCCTTAAATCGATTTAGAAAATTTTTGAAAAAAAAAATTTTTTTTCGGCCAAAACCCCCTAAAAATGTCCCGAAGAACCCCAAACATGTTTCCTGACCCTTATTCCCATGTAAAACGGCCTATTTAGGCCTTAAATCGATTTTGAAAATTTTTGAAAAAAAAAAATTTTTTTTCGGCCAAAACCCCCTAAAAATGTCCCAAAGAACCCCAAACATGTTTCCTGACCCTTATTCCCATGTAAAATGGCCTATTTAGGCCTTAAATCGATTTTGAAAATTTTTGAAAAAAAAAATTTTTTTTCGGCCAAAACCCCCTAAAAATGTCCCAAAGAACCCCAAACATGTTTCCTGACCCTTATTCCCATGTAAAATGGCCTATTTAGGCCTTAAATCGATTTTGAAAATTTTTGAAAAAAAAAATTTTTTTTCGGCCAAAACCCCCTAAAAATGTCCCGAAGAACCCCAAACATGTTTCCTGACCCTTATTCCCATGTAAAACGGCCTATTTAGGCCTTAAATCGATTTTGAAAATTTTTGAAAAAAAAAATTTTTTTTTCGGCCAAAACCCCCTAAAAATGTCCCAAAGAACCCCAAACATGTTTCCTGACCCTTATTCCCATGTAAAATGGCCTATTTAGGCCTTAAATCGATTTTGAAAATTTTTGAAAAAAAAATTTTTTTTTCGGCCAAAACCCCCTAAAAATGTCCCAAAGAACCCCAAACATGTTTCCTGACCCTTATTCCCATGTAAAATGGCCTATTTAGGCCTTAAATCGATTTTGAAAATTTTTGAAAAAAAAAATTTTTTTTTCGGCCAAAACCCCCTAAAAATGTCCCGAAGAACCCCAAACATGTTTCCTGACCCTTATTCCCATGTAAAACGGCCTATTTAGGCCTTAAATCGATTTTGAAAATTTTTGAAAAAAAAATTTTTTTTCGGCCAAAACCCCCTAAAAATGTCCCAAAGAACCCCAAACATGTTTCCTGACCCTTATTCCCATGTAAAATGGCCTATTTAGGCCTTAAATCGATTTAGAAAATTTTTGAAAAAAAAAATTTTTTTTCGGCCAAAACCCCCTAAAAATGTCCCGAAGAACCCCAAACATGTTTCCTGACCCTTATTCCCATGTAAAACGGCCTATTTAGGCCTTAAATCGATTTTGAAAATTTTTGAAAAAAAAAATTTTTTTTTCGGCCAAAACCCCCTAAAAATGTCCCAAAGAACCCCAAACATGTTTCCTGACCCTTATTCCCATGTAAAATGGCCTATTTAGGCCTTAAATCGATTTAGAAAATTTTTGAAAAAAAAAATTTTTTTTCGGCCAAAACCCCCTAAAAATGTCCCAAAGAACCCCAAACATGTTTCCTGACCCTTATTCCCATGTAAAATGGCCTATTTAGGCCTTAAATCGATTTTGAAAATTTTTGAAAAAAAAAATTTTTTTTTCGGCCAAAACCCCCTAAAAATGTCCCAAAGAACCCCAAACATGTTTCCTGACCCTTATTCCCATGTAAAATGGCCTATTTAGGCCTTAAATCGATTTAGAAAATTTTTGAAAAAAAAATTTTTTTTTCGGCCAAAACCCCCTAAAAATGTCCCAAAGAACCCCAAACATGTTTCCTGACCCTTATTCCCATGTAAAATGGCCTATTTAGGCCTTAAATCGATTTTGAAAATTTTTGAAAAAAAAAATTTTTTTTCGGCCAAAACCCCCTAAAAATGTCCCGAAGAACCCCAAACATGTTTCCTGACCCTTATTCCCATGTAAAACGGCCTATTTAGGCCTTAAATCGATTTTGAAAATTTTTGAAAAAAAAAATTTTTTTTCGGCCAAAACCCCCTAAAAATGTCCCAAAGAACCCCAAACATGTTTCCTGACCCTTATTCCCATGTAAAATGGCCTATTTAGGCCTTAAATCGATTTAGAAAATTTTTGAAAAAAAAAATTTTTTTTCGGCCAAAACCCCCTAAAAATGTCCCGAAGAACCCCAAACATGTTTCCTGACCCTTATTCCCATGTAAAACGGCCTATTTAGGCCTTAAATCGATTTTGAAAATTTTTGAAAAAAAAAAATTTTTTTTCGGCCAAAACCCCCTAAAAATGTCCCAAAGAACCCCAAACATGTTTCCTGACCCTTATTCCCATGTAAAATGGCCTATTTAGGCCTTAAATCGATTTTGAAAATTTTTGAAAAAAAAATTTTTTTTTCGGCCAAAACCCCCTAAAAATGTCCCAAAGAACCCCAAACATGTTTCCTGACCCTTATTCCCATGTAAAATGGCCTATTTAGGCCTTAAATCGATTTTGAAAATTTTTGAAAAAAAAATTTTTTTTTCGGCCAAAACCCCCTAAAAATGTCCCAAAGAACCCCAAACATGTTTCCTGACCCTTATTCCCATGTAAAATGGCCTATTTAGGCCTTAAATCGATTTTGAAAATTTTTGAAAAAAAAATTTTTTTTTCGGCCAAAACCCCCTAAAAATGTCCCGAAGAACCCCAAACATGTTTCCTGACCCTTATTCCCATGTAAAACGGCCTATTTAGGCCTTAAATCGATTTTGAAAATTTTTGAAAAAAAAATTTTTTTTTCGGCCAAAACCCCCTAAAAATGTCCCGAAGAACCCCAAACATGTTTCCTGACCCTTATTCCCATGTAAAACGGCCTATTTAGGCCTTAAATCGATTTAGAAAATTTTTGAAAAAAAAAATTTTTTTTCGGCCAAAACCCCCTAAAAATGTCCCGAAGAACCCCAAACATGTTTCCTGACCCTTATTCCCATGTAAAACGGCCTATTTAGGCCTTAAATCGATTTTGAAAATTTTTGAAAAAAAAAATTTTTTTTTCGGCCAAAACCCCCTAAAAATGTCCCAAAGAACCCCAAACATGTTTCCTGACCCTTATTCCCATGTAAAATGGCCTATTTAGGCCTTAAATCGATTTTGAAAATTTTTGAAAAAAAAAATTTTTTTTCGGCCAAAACCCCCTAAAAATGTCCCAAAGAACCCCAAACATGTTTCCTGACCCTTATTCCCATGTAAAATGGCCTATTTAGGCCTTAAATCGATTTTGAAAATTTTTGAAAAAAAAAATTTTTTTTCGGCCAAAACCCCCTAAAAATGTCCCGAAGAACCCCAAACATGTTTCCTGACCCTTATTCCCATGTAAAACGGCCTATTTAGGCCTTAAATCGATTTTGAAAATTTTTGAAAAAAAAAATTTTTTTTTCGGCCAAAACCCCCTAAAAATGTCCCAAAGAACCCCAAACATGTTTCCTGACCCTTATTCCCATGTAAAATGGCCTATTTAGGCCTTAAATCGATTTTGAAAATTTTTGAAAAAAAAAATTTTTTTTCGGCCAAAACCCCCTAAAAATGTCCCAAAGAACCCCAAACATGTTTCCTGACCCTTATTCCCATGTAAAATGGCCTATTTAGGCCTTAAATCGATTTTGAAAATTTTTGAAAAAAAAATTTTTTTTTCGGCCAAAACCCCCTAAAAATGTCCCGAAGAACCCCAAACATGTTTCCTGACCCTTATTCCCATGTAAAACGGCCTATTTAGGCCTTAAATCGATTTTGAAAATTTTTGAAAAAAAAATTTTTTTTTCGGCCAAAACCCCCTAAAAATGTCCCAAAGAACCCCAAACATGTTTCCTGACCCTTATTCCCATGTAAAATGGCCTATTTAGGCCTTAAATCGATTTAGAAAATTTTTGAAAAAAAAAATTTTTTTTCGGCCAAAACCCCCTAAAAATGTCCCGAAGAACCCCAAACATGTTTCCTGACCCTTATTCCCATGTAAAACGGCCTATTTAGGCCTTAAATCGATTTTGAAAATTTTTGAAAAAAAAATTTTTTTTTCGGCCAAAACCCCCTAAAAATGTCCCAAAGAACCCCAAACATGTTTCCTGACCCTTATTCCCATGTAAAATGGCCTATTTAGGCCTTAAATCGATTTAGAAAATTTTTGAAAAAAAAATTTTTTTTTCGGCCAAAACCCCCTAAAAATGTCCCAAAGAACCCCAAACATGTTTCCTGACCCTTATTCCCATGTAAAATGGCCTATTTAGGCCTTAAATCGATTTTGAAAATTTTTGAAAAAAAAAATTTTTTTTTCGGCCAAAACCCCCTAAAAATGTCCCAAAGAACCCCAAACATGTTTCCTGACCCTTATTCCCATGTAAAATGGCCTATTTAGGCCTTAAATCGATTTAGAAAATTTTTGAAAAAAAAAATTTTTTTTCGGCCAAAACCCCCTAAAAATGTCCCGAAGAACCCCAAACATGTTTCCTGACCCTTATTCCCATGTAAAACGGCCTATTTAGGCCTTAAATCGATTTTGAAAATTTTTGAAAAAAAAATTTTTTTTCGGCCAAAACCCCCTAAAAATGTCCCAAAGAACCCCAAACATGTTTCCTGACCCTTATTCCCATGTAAAATGGCCTATTTAGGCCTTAAATCGATTTTGAAAATTTTTGAAAAAAAAAATTTTTTTTTCGGCCAAAACCCCCTAAAAATGTCCCAAAGAACCCCAAACATGTTTCCTGACCCTTATTCCCATGTAAAATGGCCTATTTAGGCCTTAAATCGATTTTGAAAATTTTTGAAAAAAAAATTTTTTTTTCGGCCAAAACCCCCTAAAAATGTCCCAAAGAACCCCAAACATGTTTCCTGACCCTTATTCCCATGTAAAATGGCCTATTTAGGCCTTAAATCGATTTTGAAAATTTTTGAAAAAAAAATTTTTTTTTCGGCCAAAACCCCCTAAAAATGTCCCGAAGAACCCCAAACATGTTTCCTGACCCTTATTCCCATGTAAAACGGCCTATTTAGGCCTTAAATCGATTTTGAAAATTTTTGAAAAAAAAAATTTTTTTTTCGGCCAAAACCCCCTAAAAATGTCCCGAAGAACCCCAAACATGTTTCCTGACCCTTATTCCCATGTAAAACGGCCTATTTAGGCCTTAAATCGATTTTGAAAATTTTTGAAAAAAAAAATTTTTTTTCGGCCAAAACCCCCTAAAAATGTCCCAAAGAACCCCAAACATGTTTCCTGACCCTTATTCCCATGTAAAATGGCCTATTTAGGCCTTAAATCGATTTTGAAAATTTTTGAAAAAAAAAATTTTTTTTCGGCCAAAACCCCCTAAAAATGTCCCAAAGAACCCCAAACATGTTTCCTGACCCTTATTCCCATGTAAAATGGCCTATTTAGGCCTTAAATCGATTTTGAAAATTTTTGAAAAAAAAAATTTTTTTTCGGCCAAAACCCCCTAAAAATGTCCCGAAGAACCCCAAACATGTTTCCTGACCCTTATTCCCATGTAAAACGGCCTATTTAGGCCTTAAATCGATTTTGAAAATTTTTGAAAAAAAAAATTTTTTTTTCGGCCAAAACCCCCTAAAAATGTCCCGAAGAACCCCAAACATGTTTCCTGACCCTTATTCCCATGTAAAATGGCCTATTTAGGCCTTAAATCGATTTTGAAAATTTTTGAAAAAAAAAATTTTTTTTTCGGCCAAAACCCCCTAAAAATGTCCCAAAGAACCCCAAACATGTTTCCTGACCCTTATTCCCATGTAAAATGGCCTATTTAGGCCTTAAATCGATTTAGAAAATTTTTGAAAAAAAAAATTTTTTTTCGGCCAAAACCCCCTAAAAATGTCCCGAAGAACCCCAAACATGTTTCCTGACCCTTATTCCCATGTAAAACGGCCTATTTAGGCCTTAAATCGATTTTGAAAATTTTTGAAAAAAAAATTTTTTTTTTCGGCCAAAACCCCCTAAAAATGTCCCAAAGAACCCCAAACATGTTTCCTGACCCTTATTCCCATGTAAAATGGCCTATTTAGGCCTTAAATCGATTTTGAAAATTTTTGAAAAAAAAATTTTTTTTTCGGCCAAAACCCCCTAAAAATGTCCCAAAGAACCCCAAACATGTTTCCTGACCCTTATTCCCATGTAAAATGGCCTATTTAGGCCTTAAATCGATTTTGAAAATTTTTGAAAAAAAAAATTTTTTTTCGGCCAAAACCCCCTAAAAATGTCCCGAAGAACCCCAAACATGTTTCCTGACCCTTATTCCCATGTAAAACGGCCTATTTAGGCCTTAAATCGATTTTGAAAATTTTTGAAAAAAAAATTTTTTTTTCGGCCAAAACCCCCTAAAAATGTCCCAAAGAACCCCAAACATGTTTCCTGACCCTTATTCCCATGTAAAATGGCCTATTTAGGCCTTAAATCGATTTAGAAAATTTTTGAAAAAAAAAATTTTTTTTCGGCCAAAACCCCCTAAAAATGTCCCAAAGAACCCCAAACATGTTTCCTGACCCTTATTCCCATGTAAAATGGCCTATTTAGGCCTTAAATCGATTTTGAAAATTTTTGAAAAAAAAAATTTTTTTTCGGCCAAAACCCCCTAAAAATGTCCCAAAGAACCCCAAACATGTTTCCTGACCCTTATTCCCATGTAAAATGGCCTATTTAGGCCTTAAATCGATTTAGAAAATTTTTGAAAAAAAAAATTTTTTTTTCGGCCAAAACCCCCTAAAAATGTCCCAAAGAACCCCAAACATGTTTCCTGACCCTTATTCCCATGTAAAATGGCCTATTTAGGCCTTAAATCGATTTTGAAAATTTTTGAAAAAAAAAATTTTTTTTCGGCCAAAACCCCCTAAAAATGTCCCGAAGAACCCCAAACATGTTTCCTGACCCTTATTCCCATGTAAAACGGCCTATTTAGGCCTTAAATCGATTTTGAAAATTTTTGAAAAAAAAAATTTTTTTTCGGCCAAAACCCCCTAAAAATGTCCCAAAGAACCCCAAACATGTTTCCTGACCCTTATTCCCATGTAAAATGGCCTATTTAGGCCTTAAATCGATTTAGAAAATTTTTGAAAAAAAAAATTTTTTTTCGGCCAAAACCCCCTAAAAATGTCCCGAAGAACCCCAAACATGTTTCCTGACCCTTATTCCCATGTAAAACGGCCTATTTAGGCCTTAAATCGATTTTGAAAATTTTTGAAAAAAAAAAATTTTTTTTCGGCCAAAACCCCCTAAAAATGTCCCAAAGAACCCCAAACATGTTTCCTGACCCTTATTCCCATGTAAAATGGCCTATTTAGGCCTTAAATCGATTTTGAAAATTTTTGAAAAAAAAAATTTTTTTTCGGCCAAAACCCCCTAAAAATGTCCCAAAGAACCCCAAACATGTTTCCTGACCCTTATTCCCATGTAAAATGGCCTATTTAGGCCTTAAATCGATTTTGAAAATTTTTGAAAAAAAAATTTTTTTTCGGCCAAAACCCCCTAAAAATGTCCCAAAGAACCCCAAACATGTTTCCTGACCCTTATTCCCATGTAAAATGGCCTATTTAGGCCTTAAATCGATTTTGAAAATTTTTGAAAAAAAAAATTTTTTTTTCGGCCAAAACCCCCTAAAAATGTCCCAAAGAACCCCAAACATGTTTCCTGACCCTTATTCCCATGTAAAATGGCCTATTTAGGCCTTAAATCGATTTAGAAAATTTTTGAAAAAAAAAATTTTTTTTCGGCCAAAACCCCCTAAAAATGTCCCGAAGAACCCCAAACATGTTTCCTGACCCTTATTCCCATGTAAAACGGCCTATTTAGGCCTTAAATCGATTTTGAAAATTTTTGAAAAAAAAAATTTTTTTTTCGGCCAAAACCCCCTAAAAATGTCCCAAAGAACCCCAAACATGTTTCCTGACCCTTATTCCCATGTAAAATGGCCTATTTAGGCCTTAAATCGATTTAGAAAATTTTTGAAAAAAAAAATTTTTTTTCGGCCAAAACCCCCTAAAAATGTCCCGAAGAACCCCAAACATGTTTCCTGACCCTTATTCCCATGTAAAATGGCCTATTTAGGCCTTAAATCGATTTTGAAAATTTTTGAAAAAAAAATTTTTTTTTCGGCCAAAACCCCCTAAAAATGTCCCGAAGAACCCCAAACATGTTTCCTGACCCTTATTCCCATGTAAAATGGCCTATTTAGGCCTTAAATCGATTTTGAAAATTTTTGAAAAAAAAAATTTTTTTTTCGGCCAAAACCCCCTAAAAATGTCCCGAAGAACCCCAAACATGTTTCCTGACCCTTATTCCCATGTAAAATGGCCTATTTAGGCCTTAAATCGATTTTGAAAATTTTTGAAAAAAAAAATTTTTTTTTCGGCCAAAACCCCCTAAAAATGTCCCGAAGAACCCCAAACATGTTTCCTGACCCTTATTCCCATGTAAAACGGCCTATTTAGGCCTTAAATCGATTTTGAAAATTTTTGAAAAAAAAATTTTTTTTTCGGCCAAAACCCCCTAAAAATGTCCCGAAGAACCCCAAACATGTTTCCTGACCCTTATTCCCATGTAAAACGGCCTATTTAGGCCTTAAATCGATTTTGAAAATTTTTGAAAAAAAAATTTTTTTTCGGCCAAAACCCCCTAAAAATGTCCCAAAGAACCCCAAACATGTTTCCTGACCCTTATTCCCATGTAAAATGGCCTATTTAGGCCTTAAATCGATTTTGAAAATTTTTGAAAAAAAAATTTTTTTTTCGGCCAAAACCCCCTAAAAATGTCCCGAAGAACCCCAAACATGTTTCCTGACCCTTATTCCCATGTAAAATGGCCTATTTAGGCCTTAAATCGATTTTGAAAATTTTTGAAAAAAAAATTTTTTTTTCGGCCAAAACCCCCTAAAAATGTCCCGAAGAACCCCAAACATGTTTCCTGACCCTTATTCCCATGTAAAATGGCCTATTTAGGCCTTAAATCGATTTGAAAATTTTTGAAAAAAAAAATTTTTTTTTTCGGCCAAAACCCCCTAAAAATGTCCCGAAGAACCCCAAACATGTTTCCTGACCCTTATTCCCATGTAAAATGGCCTATTTAGGCCTTAAATCGATTTTGAAAATTTTTGAAAAAAAAATTTTTTTTCGGCCAAAACCCCCTAAAAATGTCCCGAAGAACCCCAAACATGTTTCCTGACCCTTATTCCCATGTAAAATGGCCTATTTAGGCCTTAAATCGATTTTGAAAATTTTTGAAAAAAAAATTTTTTTTTCGGCCAAAACCCCCTAAAAATGTCCCGAAGAACCCCAAACATGTTTCCTGACCCTTATTCCCATGTAAAATGGCCTATTTAGGCCTTAAATCGATTTTGAAAATTTTTGAAAAAAAAATTTTTTTTTCGGCCAAAACCCCCTAAAAATGTCCCGAAGAACCCCAAACATGTTTCCTGACCCTTATTCCCATGTAAAATGGCCTATTTAGGCCTTAAATCGATTTTGAAAATTTTTGAAAAAAAATTTTTTTTTTTCGGCCAAAACCCCCTAAAAATGTCCCGAAGAACCCCAAACATGTTTCCTGACCCTTATTCCCATGTAAAATGGCCTATTTAGGCCTTAAATCGATTTTGAAAATTTTTGAAAAAAAATTTTTTTTTTCGGCCAAAACCCCCTAAAAATGTCCCGAAGAACCCCAAACATGTTTCCTGACCCTTATTCCCATGTAAAATGGCCTATTTAGGCCTTAAATCGATTTTGAAAATTTTTGAAAAAAAAAATTTTTTTTCGGCCAAAACCCCCTAAAAATGTCCCGAAGAACCCCAAACATGTTTCCTGACCCTTATTCCCATGTAAAATGGCCTATTTAGGCCTTAAATCGATTTTGAAAATTTTTGAAAAAAAAAATTTTTTTTCGGCCAAAACCCCCTAAAAATGTCCCGAAGAACCCCAAACATGTTTCCTGACCCTTATTCCCATGTAAAATGGCCTATTTAGGCCTTAAATCGATTTTGAAAATTTTTGAAAAAAAAATTTTTTTTTCGGCCAAAACCCCCTAAAAATGTCCCGAAGAACCCCAAACATGTTTCCTGACCCTTATTCCCATGTAAAACGGCCTATTTAGGCCTTAAATCGATTTTGAAAATTTTTGAAAAAAAAATTTTTTTTTCGGCCAAAACCCCCTAAAAATGTCCCAAAGAACCCCAAACATGTTTCCTGACCCTTATTCCCATGTAAAATGGCCTATTTAGGCCTTAAATCGATTTAGAAAATTTTTGAAAAAAAAATTTTTTTTTCGGCCAAAACCCCCTAAAAATGTCCCGAAGAACCCCAAACATGTTTCCTGACCCTTATTCCCATGTAAAACGGCCTATTTAGGCCTTAAATCGATTTTGAAAATTTTTGAAAAAAAAATTTTTTTTTCGGCCAAAACCCCCTAAAAATGTCCCAAAGAACCCCAAACATGTTTCCTGACCCTTATTCCCATGTAAAATGGCCTATTTAGGCCTTAAATCGATTTTGAAAATTTTTGAAAAAAAAATTTTTTTTTTCGGCCAAAACCCCCTAAAAATGTCCCGAAGAACCCCAAACATGTTTCCTGACCCTTATTCCCATGTAAAAGGGCCTATTTAGGCCTTAAATCGTTTTTGAAAATTTTTGAAAAAAAAAATTTTTTTTCGGCCAAAACCCCCTAAAAATGTCCCGAAGAACCCCAAACATGTTTCCTGACCCTTATTCCCATGTAAAATGGCCTATTTAGGCCTTAAATCGATTTTGAAAATTTTTGAAAAAAAAATTTTTTTTTCGGCCAAAACCCCCTAAAAATGTCCCAAAGAACCCCAAACATGTTTCCTGACCCTTATTCCCATGTAAAATGGCCTATTTAGGCCTTAAATCGATTTTGAAAATTTTTGAAAAAAAAATTTTTTTTCGGCCAAAACCCCCTAAAAATGTCCCGAAGAACCCCAAACATGTTTCCTGACCCTTATTCCCATGTAAAACGGCCTATTTAGGCCTTAAATCGATTTTGAAAATTTTTGAAAAAAAAAATTTTTTTTCGGCCAAAACCCCCTAAAAATGTCCCGAAGAACCCCAAACATGTTTCCTGACCCTTATTCCCATGTAAAATGGCCTATTTAGGCCTTAAATCGATTTTGAAAATTTTTGAAAAAAAAAATTTTTTTTCGGCCAAAACCCCCTAAAAATGTCCCGAAGAACCCCAAACATGTTTCCTGACCCTTATTCCCATGTAAAACGGCCTATTTAGGCCTTAAATCGATTTTGAAAATTTTTGAAAAAAAAAATTTTTTTTCGGCCAAAACCCCCTAAAAATGTCCCGAAGAACCCCAAACATGTTTCCTGACCCTTATTCCCATGTAAAACGGCCTATTTAGGCCTTAAATCGATTTTGAAAATTTTTGAAAAAAAAAAATTTTTTTTTCGGCCAAAACCCCACTAAAAATGTCCCAAAGAACCCCAAACATGTTTCCTGACCCTTATTCCCATGTAAAATGGCCTATTTAGGCCTTAAATCGATTTTGAAAATTTTTGAAAAAAAAATTTTTTTTTCGGCCAAAACCCCCTAAAAATGTCCCGAAGAACCCCAAACATGTTTCCTGACCCTTATTCCCATGTAAAACGGCCTATTTAGGCCTTAAATCGATTTTGAAAATTTTTGAAAAAAAAATTTTTTTTTCGGCCAAAACCCCCTAAAAATGTCCCAAAGAACCCCAAACATGTTTCCTGACCCTTATTCCCATGTAAAATGGCCTATTTAGGCCTTAAATCGATTTTGAAAATTTTTGAAAAAAAAAATTTTTTTTTCGGCCAAAACCCCCTAAAAATGTCCCAAAGAACCCCAAACATGTTTCCTGACCCTTATTCCCATGTAAAATGGCCCATTTAGGCCTTAAATCGATTTTGAAAATTTTTGAAAAAAAAATTTTTTTTTCGGCCAAAACCCCCTAAAAATGTCCCGAAGAACCCCAAACATGTTTCCTGACCCTTATTCCCATGTAAAACGGCCTATTTAGGCCTTAAATCGATTTTGAAAATTTTTGAAAAAAAATTTTTTTTTCGGCCAAAACCCCCTAAAAATGTCCCAAAGAACCCCAAACATGTTTCCTGACCCTTATTCCCATGTAAAATGGCCTATTTAGGCCTTAAATCGATTTAGAAAATTTTTGAAAAAAAAAATTTTTTTTCGGCCAAAACCCCCTAAAAATGTCCCGAAGAACCCCAAACATGTTTCCTGACCCTTATTCCCATGTAAAACGGCCTATTTAGGCCTTAAATCGATTTTGAAAATTTTTGAAAAAAAAATTTTTTTTTCGGCCAAAACCCCCTAAAAATGTCCCAAAGAACCCCAAACATGTTTCCTGACCCTTATTCCCATGTAAAATGGCCTATTTAGGCCTTAAATCGATTTAGAAAATTTTTGAAAAAAAAAATTTTTTTTCGGCCAAAACCCCCTAAAAATGTCCCAAAGAACCCCAAACATGTTTCCTGACCCTTATTCCCATGTAAAATGGCCTATTTAGGCCTTAAATCGATTTTGAAAATTTTTGAAAAAAAAATTTTTTTTCGGCCAAAACCCCCTAAAAATGTCCCAAAGAACCCCAAACATGTTTCCTGACCCTTATTCCCATGTAAAATTGCCTATTTAGGCCTTAAATCGATTTAGAAAATTTTTGAAAAAAAAAATTTTTTTTCGGCCAAAACCCCCTAAAAATGTCCCAAAGAACCCCAAACATGTTTCCTGACCCTTATTCCCATGTAAAATGGCCTATTTAGGCCTTAAATCGATTTTGAAAATTTTTGAAAAAAAAAATTTTTTTTCGGCCAAAACCCCCTAAAAATGTCCCGAAGAACCCCAAACATGTTTCCTGACCCTTATTCCCATGTAAAACGGCCTATTTAGGCCTTAAATCGATTTTGAAAATTTTTGAAAAAAAAAATTTTTTTTCGGCCAAAACCCCCTAAAAATGTCCCAAAGAACCCCAAACATGTTTCCTGACCCTTATTCCCATGTAAAATGGCCTATTTAGGCCTTAAATCGATTTAGAAAATTTTTGAAAAAAAAAATTTTTTTTCGGCCAAAACCCCCTAAAAATGTCCCGAAGAACCCCAAACATGTTTCCTGACCCTTATTCCCATGTAAAACGGCCTATTTAGGCCTTAAATCGATTTTGAAAATTTTTGAAAAAAAAAAATTTTTTTTCGGCCAAAACCCCCTAAAAATGTCCCAAAGAACCCCAAACATGTTTCCTGACCCTTATTCCCATGTAAAATGGCCTATTTAGGCCTTAAATCGATTTTGAAAATTTTTGAAAAAAAAAAATTTTTTTCGGCCAAAACCCCCTAAAAATGTCCCAAAGAACCCCAAACATGTTTCCTGACCCTTATTCCCATGTAAAATGGCCTATTTAGGCCTTAAATCGATTTTGAAAATTTTTGAAAAAAAAAATTTTTTTCGGCCAAAACCCCCTAAAAATGTCCCAAAGAACCCCAAACATGTTTCCTGACCCTTATTCCCATGTAAAATGGCCCATTTAGGCCTTAAATCGATTTTGAAAATTTTTGAAAAAAAATTTTTTTTTCGGCCAAAACCCCCTAAAAATGTCCCGAAGAACCCCAAACATGTTTCCTGACCCTTATTCCCATGTAAAACGGCCTATTTAGGCCTTAAATCGATTTTGAAAATTTTTGAAAAAAAAATTTTTTTTTCGGCCAAAACCCCCTAAAAATGTCCCGAAGAACCCCAAACATGTTTCCTGACCCTTATTCCCATGTAAAACGGCCTATTTAGGCCTTAAATCGATTTAGAAAATTTTTGAAAAAAAAAATTTTTTTTCGGCCAAAACCCCCTAAAAATGTCCCGAAGAACCCCAAACATGTTTCCTGACCCTTATTCCCATGTAAAACGGCCTATTTAGGCCTTAAATCGATTTTGAAAATTTTTGAAAAAAAAAAATTTTTTTTTTCGGCCAAAACCCCCTAAAAATGTCCCAAAGAACCCCAAACATGTTTCCTGACCCTTATTCCATGTAAAATGGCCTATTTAGGCCTTAAATCCGTTAAAAAAATTTTTGAAAAAAAAAATTTTTTTTCGTCCAAAACCCCCTAAAAATGTCCCAAAGAACCCCAAACATGTTTCCTGACCCTTATTCCCATGTAAAATGGCCTATTTAGGCCTTAAATCGATTTTTAAAATTTTTGAAAAAAAAAATTTTTTTTCGGCCAAAACCCCCTAAAAATGTCCCGAAGAACCCCAAACATGTTTCCTGACCCTTATTCCCATGTAAAACGGCCTATTTAGGCCTTAAATCGATTTTGAAAATTTTTGAAAAAAAAAATTTTTTTCGGCCAAAACCCCCTAAAAATGTCCCAAAGAACCCCAAACATGTTTCCTGACCCTTATTCCCATGTAAAATGGCCTATTTAGGCCTTAAATCGATTTTGAAAATTTTTGAAAAAAAAATTTTTTTTTGTCCAAAACCCCCTAAAAATGTCCCAAAGAACCCCAAACATGTTTCCTGACCCTTATTCCCATGTAAAATGGCCCATTTAGGCCTTAAATCGATTTTTAAAATTTTTGAAAAAAAAAAATTTTTTTTTCGGCCAAAACCCCCTAAAAATGTCCCGAAGAACCCCAAACATGTTTCCTGACCCTTATTCCCATGTAAAACGGCCTATTTAGGCCTTAAATCGATTTTGAAAATTTTTGAAAAAAAAATTTTTTTTCGGCCAAAACCCCCTAAAAATGTCCCAAAGAACCCCAAACATGTTTCCTGACCCTTATTCCCATGTAAAATGGCCTATTTAGGCCTTAAATCGATTTAGAAAAATTTTTGAAAAAAAAAATTTTTTTTTCGGCCAAAACCCCCTAAAAATGTCCCGAAGAACCCCAAACATGTTTCCTGACCCTTATTCCCATGTAAAACGGCCTATTTAGGCCTTAAATCGATTTTGAAAATTTTTGAAAAAAAAAATTTTTTTCGGCCAAAACCCCCTAAAAATGTCCCAAAGAACCCCAAACATGTTTCCTGACCCTTATTCCCATGTAAAATTGCCTATTTAGGCCTTAAATCGATTTAGAAAATTTTTGAAAAAAAAAATTTTTTTTCGGCCAAAACCCCCTAAAAATGTCCCAAAGAACCCCAAACATGTTTCCTGACCCTTATTCCCATGTAAAATGGCCTATTTAGGCCTTAAATCGATTTTGAAAATTTTTGAAAAAAAAAATCTTTTTTCGGCCAAAACCCCCTAAAAATGTCCCAAAGAACCCCAAACATGTTTCCTGACCCTTATTCCCATGTAAAATTGCCTATTTAGGCCTTAAATCGATTTAGAAAATTTTTGAAAAAAAAAATTTTTTTTCGGCCAAAACCCCCTAAAAATGTCCCAAAGAACCCCAAACATGTTTCCTGACCCTTATCCCCATGTAAAATGGCCTATTTAGGCCTTAAATCGATTTTGAAAATTTTTGAAAAAAAAAATCTTTTTTCGGCCAAAACCCTTTAAAAATGTCCCGAAGAACCCCAAACATGTTTCCTGACCCTTATTCCCATGTAAAACGGCCTATTTAGGCCTTAAATCGATTTTGAAAATTTTTGAAAAAAAAAATCTTTTTTCGGCCAAAACCCCCTAAAAATGTCCCAAAGAACCCCAAACATGTTTCCTGACCCTTATTCCCATGTAAAATGGCCTATTTAGGCCTTAAATCGATTTAGAAAATTTTTGAAAAAAAAAATTTTTTTTTCGGCCAAAACCCCCTAAAAATGTCCCGAAGAACCCCAAACATGTTTCCTGACCCTTATTCCCATGTAAAACGGCCTATTTAGGCCTTAAATCGATTTTGAAAATTTTTGAAAAAAAAAAATTTTTTTTCGGCCAAAACCCCCTAAAAATGTCCCAAAGAACCCCAAACATGTTTCCTGACCCTTATTCCCATGTAAAATTTCCTATTTAGGCCTTAAATCCGTTAAAAAAATTTTTGAAAAAAAAAAATTTTTTTCGGCCAAAACCCCCTAAAAATGTCCCAAAGAACCCCAAACATGTTTCCTGACCCTTATTCCTATGTAAAGTTTCCTATTTAGGCCTTAAATCCGTTAAAAAAATTTTTGAAAAAAAAAATTTTTTTGTCCAAAACCCCCTAAAAATGTCCCAAAGAACCCCAAACATGTTTACTGACCCTTATCCCCATGTAAAATGGCCTATTTAGGCCTTAAATCGATTTTGAAAATTTTTGAAAAAAAAAATCTTTTTTCGGCCAAAACCCTTTAAAAATGTCCCGAAGAACCCCAAACATGTTTCCTGACCCTTATTCCCATGTAAAACGGCCTATTTAGGCCTTAAATCGATTTTGAAAATTTTTGAAAAAAAAAATCTTTTTTCGGCCAAAACCCCCTAAAAATGTCCCAAAGAACCCCAAACATGTTTCCTGACCCTTATTCCCATGTAAAATTTCCTATTTAGGCCTTAAATCGATTTAGAAAATTTTTGAAAAAAAAAATTGTTTTTCGGCCAAAACCCCCTAAAAATGTCCCGAAGAACCCCAAACATGTTTCCTGACCCTTATTCCCATGTAAAACGGCCTATTTAGGCCTTAAATCGATTTTGAAAATTTTTGAAAAAAAAAAATTTTTTTTCGGCCAAAACCCCCTAAAAATGTCCCAAAGAACCCCAAACATGTTTCCTGACCCTTATTCCCATGTAAAATTTCCTATTTAGGCCTTAAATCCGTTAAAAAAATTTTTGAAAAAAAAAAATTTTTTTCGGCCAAAACCCCCTAAAAATGTCCCAAAGAACCCCAAACATGTTTCCTGACCCTTATTCCTATGTAAAGTTTCCTATTTAGGCCTTAAATCCGTTAAAAAAATTTTTGAAAAAAAAAATTTTTTTGTCCAAAACCCCCTAAAAATGTCCCAAAGAACCCCAAACATGTTTCCTGACCCTTATTCCCATGTAAAATGGCCCATTTAGGCCTTAAATCGATTTTTAAAATTTTTGAAAAAAAAAAATTTTTTCGGCCAAAACCCCCTAAAAAGGTCCCGAAGAACCCCAAACATGTTTCCTGACCCTTATTCCCATGTAAAATGGCCTATTTAGGCCTTAAATCGATTTTGAAAATTTTTGAAAAAAAAATTTTTTTTTCGGTTAAAACCCCCTAAAAATGTCCCGAAGAACCCCAAACATGTTTCCTGACCCTTATTCCCATGTAAATTTGCCTATTTAGGCCTTAAATCGATTTTGAAAATTTTTGAAAAAAATTTTTTTTTTTCGGCCAAAACCCCCTAAAAATGTCCCGAAGGACCCCAAACATGCTTCCTGACCCTTCTTCCCATGTAAAATGGCCTATTTAGGCCTTAAATCGATTTTGAAAATTTTTGAAAAAAAATTTTTTTTTTCGGCCAAAACCCCCTAAAAAGGTCCCGAAGAACCCCAAACATGTTTACTGACCCTGATTCCCATGTAAAATGGCCTATTTAGGCCTTAAATCGATTTTGAAAATTTTTGAAAAAAAAAATCTTTTTTCGGCCAAAACCCCCTAAAAATGTCCCGAAGAACCCCAAACATGTTTCATGACCCTTATTCCATTGTAAAATGGCCCATTTAGGCCTTAAATCGATTTTGAAAATTTTTGAAAAAAAAAATCTTTTTTCGGCCAAAACCCCCTAAAAATGTCCCGAAGAACCCCAAACATGTTTCATGACCCTTATTCCATTGTAAAATGGCCCATTTAGGCCTTAAATCGATTTTGAAAATTTTTGAAAAAAAAAAATTTTTTTCGGCCAAAACCCTTTAAAAATGTCCCGAAGAACCCCAAACATGTTTCCTGACCCTTATTCCCATGTAAAACGGCCTATTTAGGCCTTAAATCGATTTTGAAAATTTTTGAAAAAAAAAATCTTTTTTCGGCCAAAACCCCCTAAAGATGTCCCGAAGAACCCCAAACCTGTTTACTGACCCTTCCCATGTAAAACAGCCTATTTAGGCCTTAAATCGATTTTGAAAATTTTTGAAAAAAAAAATCTTTTTTCGGCCAAAACCCCCTAAAAATGTCCCGAAGAACCCCAAACATGTTTCCTGACCCTTATTCCATTGTAAAATGGCCCATTTAGGCCTTAAATCGATTTTGAAAATTTTTGAAAAAAAAAAATTTTTTTCGGCCAAAACCCTTTAAAAATGTCCCGAAGAACCCCAAACATGTTTCCTGACCCTTATTCCTATGTAAAACGGCCTATTTAGGCCTTAGATCGATTTTGAAAATTTTTGAAAAAAAAAATCTTTTTTCGGCCAAAACCCTCTAAAAATGTCCTGAACAACCCCAAACATGTTTCCTGACCCTTATTCCATTGTAAAATGACCCATTTAGGCCTTAAATCGATTTTGAAAATTTTTGAAAAAAAAAATTTTTTTCGGCCAAAACCCTTTAAAAATGTCCCGAAGAACCCCAAACATGTTTCCTGACCCTTATTCCCATGTAAAACGGCCTATTTAGGCCTTAAATCGATTTTGAAAATTTTTGAAAAAAAAAATCTTTTTTCGGCCAAAACCCCCTAAAAATGTCCCAAAGAACCCCAAACATGTTTCCTGATCCTTATTCCCATGTAAAATTTCCTATTTAGGCCTTAAATCGATTTTGAAAATTTTTGAAAAAAAAATTTTTTTTTCGGCCAAAACCCCCTAAAAATGTCCCGAAGAACCCCAAACATGTTTACTGACCCTTATCCCCATGTAAAATGGCCTATTTAGGCCTTAAATCGATTTTGAAAATTTTTGAAAAAAAAAAATTTTTTTCGGCCAAAACCCTTTAAAAATGTCCCGAAGAACCCCAAACATGTTTCCTGACCCTTCCCATGTAAAACAGCCTATTTAGGCCTTAAATCGATTTTGAAAATTTTTGAAAAAAAAAATCTTTTTTCGGCCAAAACCCCCTAAAAATGTCCCGAAGAACCCCAAACATGTTTCCTGACCCTTATTCCATTGTAAAATGGCCCATTTAGGCCTTAAATCGATTTTGAAAATTTTTGAAAAAAAAAAATTTTTTTCGGCCAAAACCCTTTAAAAATGTCCCGAAGAACCCCAAACATGTTTCCTGACCCTTATTCCCATGTAAAACGGCCTATTTAGGCCTTAAATCGATTTTGAAAATTTTTGAAAAAAAATATTTTTTTTCAGCCAAAACCCCCTAAAAAGGTCCCGAAGAACCCCAAACATGTTTCCTGACCCTTATTCCATTGTAAAATGGCCCATTTAGGCCTTAAATCGATTTTGAAAATTTTTGAAAAAAAAAAATTTTTTTCGGCCAAAACCCTTTAAAAATGTCCCGAAGAACCCCAAACATGTTTCCTGACCCTTATTCCCATGTAAAACGGCCTATTTAGGCCTTAAATCGATTTTGAAAATTTTTGAAAAAAAAAATCTTTTTTCGGCCAAAACCCCCTAAAAATGTCCCAAAGAACCCCAAACATGTTTCCTGATCCTTATTCCCATGTAAAATTTCCTATTTAGGCCTTAAATCGATTTTGAAAATTTTTGAAAAAAAAATTTTTTTTTCGGCCAAAACCCCCTAAAGATGTCCCGAAGAACCCCAAACATGTTTCCTGACCCTTATTCCCATGTAAAATGGCCTATTAAGGCCTTAAATCGATTTTAAAAATTTTTGAAAAAAAAATTTTTTTTTCGGCCAAAACCCCCTAAAGATGTCCCGAAGAACCCCAAACATGTTTCCTGACCCTTATTCCCATGTAAAATGGCCTATTAAGGCCTTAAATCGATTTGAAAATTTTTTTTAAAAAAAATTTTTTTTTTTGGCCAAAACCCCCTAAATTGTCCCGAAGAACCCCAAACATGTTTCCTGACCCTTATTCCCATGTAAAATGGCCTACTTAGGCCTTAAATCGATTTTGAAAATTTTTGAAAAAAAAATTTTTTTTTCGGTCAAAACCCCCTAAAAATGTCCCGAAGAGCCCCAAACATGTTTCCTGACCCTTATTCCCATGTAAAATGGCCTACTTAGGCCTTAAATCGATTTTGAAAATTTTTGAAAAAAAAATTTTTTTTTCGGCCAAAACCCCCTAAAAATGTCCCGAAGAACCCCAAACATGTTTCCTGACCCTTATTCCCATGTAAAATGGCCTATTTAGGCCTTAAATCGATTTTGAAAATTTTTGAAAAAAAAATTTTTTTTACGGTTAAAACCCCCTAAAATTGTCCCGAAGAACCCCAAACATGTTTCCTGACCCTTATTCCATTGTAAAATGGCCCATTTAGGCCTTAAATCGATTTTGAAAATTTTTGAAAAAAAAAAATTTTTTTCGGCCAAAACCCTTTAAAAATGTCCCGAAGAACCCCAAACATGTTTCCTGACCCTTATTCCCATGTAAAACGGCCTATTTAGGCCTTAAATCGATTTTGAAAATTTTTGAAAAAAAAAATCTTTTTTCGGCCAAAACCCCCTAAAAATGTCCCAAAGAACCCCAAACATGTTTCCTGATCCTTATTCCCATGTAAAATTTCCTATTTAGGCCTTAAATCGATTTTGAAAATTTTTGAAAAAAAAATTTTTTTTTCGGCCAAAACCCCCTAAAGATGTCCCGAAGAACCCCAAACATGTTTCCTGACCCTTATTCCCATGTAAAATGGCCTATTAAGGCCTTAAATCGATTTTAAAAATTTTTGAAAAAAAAATTTTTTTTTCGGCCAAAACCCCCTAAAGATGTCCCGAAGAACCCCAAACATGTTTCCTGACCCTTATTCCCATGTAAAATGGCCTATTAAGGCCTTAAATCGATTTTGAAAATTTTTGAAAAAAAAAATCTTTTTTCGGCCAAAACCCCCTAAAAATGTCCCAAAGAACCCCAAACATGTTTCCTGATCCTTATTCCCATGTAAAATTTCCTATTTAGGCCTTAAATCGATTTTGAAAATTTTTGAAAAAAAAATTTTTTTTTCGGCCAAAACCCCCTAAAGATGTCCCGAAGAACCCCAAACATGTTTCCTGACCCTTATTCCCATGTAAAATGGCCTATTAAGGCCTTAAATCGATTTTAAAAATTTTTGAAAAAAAAATTTTTTTTTCGGCCAAAACCCCCTAAAGATGTCCCGAAGAACCCCAAACATGTTTCCTGACCCTTATTCCCATGTAAAATGGCCTATTAAGGCCTTAAATCGATTTGGAAATTTTTTTTAAAAAAAATTTTTTTTTTTGGCCAAAACCCCCTAAAATTGTCCCGAAGAACCCCAAACATGTTTCCTGACCCTTATTCCCATGTAAAATGGCCTACTTAGGCCTTAAATCGATTTTGAAAATTTTTGAAAAAAAAATTTTTTTTTCGGTCAAAACCCCCTAAAAATGTCCCGAAGAACCCCAAACATGTTTCCTGACCCTTATTCCCATGTAAAATGGCCTACTTAGGCCTTAAATCGATTTTGAAAATTTTTGAAAAAAAAATTTTTTTTCGGCCAAAACCCCCTAAAAATGTCCCGAAGAACCCCAAACATGTTTCCTGACCCTTATTCCCATGTAAAATGGCCTATTTAGGCCTTAAATCGATTTTGAAAATTTTTGAAAAAAAAATTTTTTTTACGGTTAAAACCCCCTAAAAATGTCCCGAAGAACCCCAAACATGTTTCCTGACCCTTATTCCCATGTAAATTTGCCTATTTAGGCCTTAAATCGATTTTGAAAATTTTTGAAAAAAATTTTTTTTTTTCGGCCAAAACCCCCTAAAAATGTCCCGAAGGACCCCAAACATGCTTCCTGACCCTTCTTCCCATGTAAAATGGCCTATTTAGGCCTTAAATCGATTTTGAAAATTTTTGAAAAAAAAATTTTTTTTTCGGCCAAAACCCCCTAAAAATGTCCCGAAGAACCCCAAACATGTTTCCTGACCCTTATTCCCATGTAAAATTGCCTATTTAGGCCTTAAATCGATTTTGAAAATTTTTGAAAAAAAAATTTTTTTTTCGGCCAAAACCCCCTAAAAATGTCCCGAAGGACCCCAAACATGCTTCCTGACCCTTCTTCCCATGTAAAATGGCCTATTTAGGCCTTAAATCGATTTTGAAAATTTTTGAAAAAAAAACTTTTTTTTCGGCCACAACCCCCTAAAAATGTCCCGAAGAACCCCAAACATGTTTCCTGACCCTTATTCTCGTGTAAAATGGCCTATTTAGGCCTTAAATCGATTTTGAAAATTTTTGAAAAAAAGTTTTTTTTTTCGGACAAAACCCCCTAAAAATGTCCCGAAGGACCCCAAACATGCTTTCTGACCCTTCTTCCCATGTAAAATGGCCTATTTAGGCCTTAAATCGATTTTGAAAATTTTTGAAAAAGAAATTTTTTTTTCGGCCACAACCCCCTAAAAATGTCCCGAAGAACCCCAAACATGTTTCCTGACCCTTATTCTCATGTAAAATGACCTATTTAGGCCTTAAATCGATTTTGAAAACTTTAAAAAAAAAATTTTTTTTTCGGCCAAAACCCCCTAAAAATGTCCCGAAGAACCCCAAACATGTTTCCTGACCCTTATTCCTATGTAAAATGGCCTATTTAGGCCTTAAATCGATTTTGAAAATTTTTGAAAAAAAATTCTTTTTTTCGGCCAAAACCCCCTAAAAATGTCCCGAAGGACCCCAAACATGCTTCCTGACCCTTCTTCCCATGTAAAATGGCCTATTTAGGCCTTAAATCGATTTTGAAAATTTTTGAAAAAAAAATTTTTTTTTCGGCCACAACCCCCTAAAAATGTCCCGAAGAACCCCAAACATGTTTCCTGACCCTTATTCTCATGTAAAATGACCTATTTAGGCCTTAAATCGATTTTGAAAACTTTTAAAAAAAACATTTTTTTTTCGGCCAAAACCCCCTAAAAATGTCCCGAAGAACCCCAAACATGTTTCCTGACCCTTATTCCCATGTAAAATGGCCTATTTAGGCCTTAAATCGATTTTGGAAATTTTTGAAAAAAAAATTTTTTTTTCGGCCAAAACCCCCTAAAAATGTCCCGAAGAACCCCAAACATGTTTCCTGACCCTTCTTCCCATGTAAAATGGCCTATTTAGGCCTTAAATCGATTTTGAAAATTTTTGAAAAAAAAAATTTTTTTTCGGCCAAAACCCCCTAAAAATGTCCCGAAGAACCCCAAACATGTTTCCTGACCCTTATTCCCATGTAAAACGGCCTATTTAGGCCTTAAATCGATTTTGAAAATTTTTGAAAAAAAAAATCTTTTTTCGGCCAAAACCCCCTAAAAAGGTCCCAAAGAACCCCAAACATGTTTCCTGACCCTTATTCCATTGTAAAATGGCCCATTTAGGCCTTAAATCGATTTTGAAAATTTTTTGAAAAAAAAAAATTTTTTTCGGCCAAAACCCTTTAAAAATGTCCCGAAGAACCCCAAACATGTTTCCTGACCCTTATTCCCATGTAAAATGGCCCATTTAGGCCTTAAATCGATTTTTAAAATTTTTGAAAAAAAAAAATTTTTTTCGGCCAAAACCCCCTAAAAATGTCTCGAAGAACCCCAAACATGTTTCCTGATCCTTATTCCCATGTAAAATTTCCTATTTAGGCCTTAAATCGATTTTGAAAATTTTTGAAAAAAAAATTTTTTTTTCGGCCAAAACCCCCTAAAGATGTCCCGAAGAACCCCAAACATGTTTCCTGACCCTTATTCCCATGTAAAATGGCCTATTAAGGCCTTAAATCGATTTTAAAAATTTTTTAAAAAAAAAATTTTTTTTTCGGCCAAAACCCCCTAAAGATGTCCCGAAGAACCCCAAACATGTTTCCTGATCCTTATTCCCATGTAAAATTTCCTATTTAGGCCTTAAATCGATTTTGAAAATTTTTGAAAAAAAAATTTTTTTTTTGGCCAAAACCCCCTAAAGATGTCCCGAAGAACCCCAAACATGTTTCCTGACCCTTATTCCCATGTAAAATGGCCTATTAAGGCCTTAAATCGATTTTAAAAATTTTTGAAAAAAAAATTTTTTTTTCGGCCAAAACCCCCTAAAGATGTCCCGAAGAACCCCAAACATGTTTCCTGACCCTTATTCCCATGTAAATTTGCCTATTTAGGCCTTAAATCGATTTTGAAAATTTTTGAAAAAAAATTTTTTTTTTCGGCCAAAACCCCCTAAAAATGTCCCGAAGGACCCCAAACATGCTTCCTGACCCTTCTTCCCATGTAAAATGGCCTATTTAGGCCTTAAATCGATTTTGAAAATTTTTGAAAAAAAAATTTTTTTTTCGGCCAAAACCCCCTAAAAATGTCCCGAAGAACCCCAAACATGTTTCCTGACCCTTATTCCCATGTAAAATTGCCTATTTAGGCCTTAAATCGATTTTGAAAATTTTTGAAAAAAAAAATTTTTTTTTCGGCCAAAACCCCCTAAAAATGTCCCGAAGGACCCCAAACATGCTTCCTGACCCTTCTTCCCATGTAAAATGGCCTATTTAGGCCTTAAATCGATTTTGAAAATTTTTGAAAAAAAAATTTTTTTTCGGCCAGAACCCCCTAAAAATGTCCCGAAGAACCCCAAACATGTTTCCTGACCCTTATTCTCGTGTAAAATGGCCTATTTAGGCCTTAAATCGATTTTGAAAATTTTTGAAAAAAAAATTTTTTTTTCGGACAAAACCCCCTAAAAATGTCCCGAAGGACCCCAAACATGCTTTCTGACCCTTCTTCCCATGTAAAATGGCCTATTTAGGCCTTAAATCGATTTTGAAAATTTTTGAAAAAGAAATTTTTTTTTCGGCCACAACCCCCTAAAAATGTCCCGAAGAACCCCAAACATGTTTCCTGACCCTTATTCTCATGTAAAATGACCTATTTAGGCCTTAAATCGATTTTGAAAACTTTAAAAAAAAAATTTTTTTTTCGGCCAAAACCCCCTAAAAATGTCCCGAAGAACCCCAAACATGTTTCCTGACCCTTATTCCTATGTAAAATGACCTATTTAGGCCTTAAATCGATTTTGAAAATTTTTGAAAAAAAATTCTTTTTTTCGGCCAAAACCCCCTAAAAATGTCCCGAAGGACCCCAAACATGCTTCCTGACCCTTCTTCCCATGTAAAATGGCCTATTTAGGCCTTAAATCGATTTTGAAAATTTTTGAAAAAAAATTTTTTTTTCGGCCACAACCCCCTAAAAATGTCCCGAAGAACCCCAAACATGTTTCCTGACCCTTATTCTCATGTAAAATGACCTATTTAGGCCTTAAATCGATTTTGAAAACTTTTAAAAAAAACATTTTTTTTTCGGCCAAAACCCCCTAAAAATGTCCCGAAGAACCCCAAACATGTTTTCTGACCCTTATTCCCATGTAAAATGGCCTATTTAGGCCTTAAATCGAATTTGGAAATTTTTGAAAAAAAAATTTTTTTTTCGGCCAAAACCCCTTAAAAATGTCCCGAAGAACCTCAAACATGTTTCCTGACCCTTATTCCCATGTAAAATGGCCTATTTAGGCCTTAAATCGATTTTGAAAATTTTTGAAAAAAAAATTTTTTTTTCGGCCACAACCCCCTAAAAATGTCCCGAAGATCCCCAAACATGTTTCCTGACCCTTCTTCCCATGTAAAATGGCCTATTTAGGCCTTAAATCGATTTTGAAAATTTTAGAAAAAAAAACTTTTTTTCGGCCAAAACCCCCTAAAAATGTCCCTAGGAACCTTAAAACATGTTTTCTGACCCTGATTCCCATGTAAAATGGCCTACTTAGGCCTTAAATCGATTTTGAAAATTTTTGAAAAAAAATTTTTTTTTCGGCCAATATCCCCTAAAAATGTCCCGAAGAACCCCAAACAGGTTTCCTGACCCTTATTCCCATGTAAAATGGCCTATTTAGGCCTTAAATTGATTTTGAAAATTTTTGAAAAAAAAATTTTTTTTTGGCCACAACCCCCTAAAAATGTCCCGAAGAACCCCAAACATGTTTCCTGACCCTTATTCTCATGTAAAATGGCCTACTTAGGCCTTAAATCGAATTTGAAAAGTTTTGAAAAAAAAAATTTTTTTTCGGCCAAAACCCCCTAAAAATGTCCCGAAGAACCCCAAACATGTTTCCTGACCCTTATTCCCATGTAAAATGGCCTATTTAGGCCTTAAATCGAATTTGAAAATTTTTGAAGAAAAAATTTTTTTTCGTCCAAAACCCCCTAAAAATGTCCCGAAGAACCCCAAACATGTTTCCTGACCCTTATTCCCATGTAAAATGGCCTACTTAGGCCTTAAATCGATTTTGAAAATTTTTGAAAAAAAAAATTTTTTTCGGCCAAAACACCCTAAAAATGTCCCTAGGAACCTTAAAACATGTTTTCTGACCCTGCTTTCTATGTGAAATGGCCTATTTAGGCCTTAAATGGTCTTTATAAGTTAAAAAAAAATTTTTTCTGCCAAGACCCCTTAGAAATATCCCGATGAACCCCAAATCACGTTTTCTGACCCTTATTCCCATGTAAAATGGCCCATTTACAATGTGATTTCTCCTTTATTTCTGGTTCTATGATCTGAAATCATGGATCTTTCAGTGAACTTATGAAGAAGATTTTAGGGACAAAGGTCATGCAGAATGTTATATGTCATGACTCCTTTGTCAAATGAGGACAAAGACTTTACATTGAGCCATTTACAGTTCCAACGGTCCTTATACTTGGCGTCCAGTATTAGCTTCTTTGCCCTTGTCTGTAATCGTTGCAGTTTGGATAGATTGCTGTTGGAAAGAGTACTCCAAACAATGTCGTCATAGCGAAGGTGGCTTTCAAAGAGAGCTTTGTAGACCTGGTCAAGTTTCCTTTGCGGAAGGATGTCTTTAGCTTTCTCAGGGAGCTCAAGCCCCCTTTCAGCTTGTTTTTGATAGTTGTGTACTGCTCTTTCCAAGTAAGGCTCTCATCGATGTTGATTCCTAAATATTTTGTCTTCTTAACCCTTTTGAAATCTTCATTATTGAGGACAAGATCTGGCAAATCATCACCTATTCTATTCAATTGTCGCCTATGCCTTGTAACCATATATTCTTTTTTTCTGGCATTCAAACTAAGTTTAATGATCCTCATCCAGTTCGATATATTTTCTAGCTCGTTTTTGAAATCTGTTAGAAGTTCATTCAGGTTTTCCGATGCGATATTCACACATGTATCATCTGCATACATATTTAAGTTAATGCTTTCCAGACAGTTCTCAAAATCCTTAATGTATAGTATGAAAAGCAAGGGTCCCAAACACGAGCCCGGCGGAATACCACACTTTATGCTGCTTATGTTGGAGCTAGATCCATCAAAATAAAAGAACTGCTCCCTATTGGTCAGATAAGAAGTTAACCAGTCGTGGGAAGTACCGTCGGCAACATACTCTTGTAACTTTGACAATAAGATTTTATGGTCAACGGTATCGAATGCTTTTTTAAGATCAAGAAATACACTCAAGTTTATTTCTCCTCATCAGAGTTCTTGAAGCATGGGTCTATAACATTCAATAGACATGTCAGTGTACTGTGCAGTTTTTGAAATCCAAATTGGTTCAAACAAAGTTTGTTGGGTAAAAGCTTACCGACTATCAATCATAATTTACGTACCAAAAATAGTTCATTGTCTGTTTGGTATAAATATGCATGTGTTAGTTTTATGAGTTGGGCACTTGAGTTCGTAGTTGAGGTACAACGGCAAGGACAGTTTTACCAAAGACCGCTCGTGCGTTTGCAAGAGCCCCAAGATTCGCCACAAAGGAAAGGAGCAGAATATCCGTTTGATTTTCTTTGATTTTTGATTGAGGAAGTCAAAAAAGCTACGTTGATGCTGATTTACAGAGAGCTTTGAGTTTGCCAGTTACTGCCATGGAAAAATTGATGATTGAAGCGTTTGGTGACAGTTCACCGAAAGTAAGAACGAGAGTAAGAGAAGTTGTTCAAATTGGTATCAGATGCCTTGATGGAGTTGAAGTGGTCATGACCGCGTACATCGTACTGTGATATGTACCCCCCAGCAATCAAGTCATTTCTGGAGCTCTTGAAAGACTGGAGCAAGCTGATTTTCAAATGAAGACGAGTTATAAAAGCTGACAAAACAGTTCAAATTTTAGAAGGAGCTGATTTTATTCGAGATTAGTTGACAGAGAAATTCATCGTGGAATTATTCGAGCGGGTCAGTAGCCATAATAACGAAAGGTAGATAGGTCTTATCAGGCCCGACAGAGAGGGTAAGTGACAATTTAAGTCCAAATTCACATGTTTTAAATATTCAAGTTATGTCTTTGGGAGAGCATGAGTTGATTTCGAAAGAGCTCAAACAATTTTGGGAGGACGAGTCAATGGGAATAAAGGGGCAAAAAAGCGAGCAAACCACCTCAAGTAAAACTCCCAATGAGAGAAAAAAAGCCACCTCTTGCTACCAGATAATTATGATTTTGCTAAAGGTAGGCTTTTATCTCAAGTTAAGACAAAATGATGAAGTAGCCAAAAAGTACGATAATGTTATAAAGTTAGCATCTAACGACAGGGCAATCAGGCCCGGGGGGGGGGGGGGTTCATAGCATATTTAGGATACAGGTATGTGACGCCCATATGGGTGGGTTTTTGGGCCTAAAATTCTCTAAACAAGGGTCCTTTTTCGGCAGATTTTCCATAAACAAGGGTGGGGTTTTGCTGAGATTCGCAAAAAATGGTTAAAATGGGCAGTTTTATGCCAAAATTCATCATAAAAGTGCAGCCATCATGGCGGGGAGCGCCAGAACAGAGAAAAGCCAGAGCGGAGAGAAATTCTGTTTTGGCCAGAATATAGAGAAATTCTGTAGAAAGCATTTTTTTCTCATTTTTTTCATTTTTTTTCATTTTAAAATTATTTATGCACGGTAGCCCCGTCAGTCAGTATGACTGATTTTCAGGGGGCCGTGCCAAAAACTTTACAAATTAAAAAATCTACTAAAATTAATAATGGGAAAAGGAAACTAATTACAATCATAAATAATTTATCTACAACTATTTACAATAAATTTACAGCCGACCCTTTATCTTGTTCTTAAAAGAAGATAAAGAGGGAGCTTGCTTGGCCTCGCGGCTGAGATCATTCCAGATTTTTGCTCCACGAAATGCGAACGCTTTCTGTCCATTACTAGTTTTCATGAATGGCACTAGCAAGTCAGTTTCGGCATTTCTAAGGTTGATAATATTGCGATCAGAATTTCTAACAAATAAATGCGAGAGATAATCAGGCGCGAGACTATTAACAGATTTATATACAGTTGTTGCAGTCTCACTTCTGATCATATCCCTCACAGTTGGCCATTTTAACTCTGTAATCAAAGCTTCGGCAGGAGCATCGTAGCTGCTATTTGTAATAATTCTAGCGGCACGATTCTGCAATTTCTGAAGCTTAGCCAGTCGGAACTCAGCACAGTTCCCCCACACAGAACAGCAGTACCGAAAATGTGGCTCTACAATACCTCTATATAATTTGCAAAGTACAGTTTTTGACGGACAGTTCTCAAATGTCGTCCATTTCCATTATTAAACATTTATAGGACACTTATCTCGCCGATGAAGCATAAGCTGGCTCTTCAATCCTTGCTTGTAATTGATCGTTTTCCTTCTTTTTCGTAAGTTTTGTTAAGTTTAAATTCTCCATATTCTGGCCAGAGAGAGATACACTCAAAAATTACTTTTCCCAAAGTTTAATTGGATTATTTCACAGTAAATATGTGTCTTGAGTTCTCTTTAGCTTGCTCTAAAAGAAACAAATAGAAAACCGCCTGTTTATCGAGCAAATTTATTCTGCGGGGACCTCCTGAAAGGAATTTCTTCATATTCTGGCCAAAGAGAAATACCCCGAGAAATACACTAAAAAATTATATTCTTTGAAGTTTCTTTTTATCATTTCATAGCAGATATGGTGTATAGCTTTTCTTTGGCTTATCAGCTATTAAAACTGGTCGTTTTTCATGTATTTTGCATAGTCAATTTCCACGTTTTTTGCATAGATCTTTAGCCAGAAAATGGAGAAATTCCGTCGCGGTTGTTTTTCCAACTATTCAAAATACGTGAAAAACGACCAGTTTTAATAGCTAATAAGCCAAAGAGAAGCTATAAACCATATCTGCTATGAAATGATAAAAAGAAAATTAAAAGAAAATAATTTTTGAGTGTATTTCTCTTTGGCCAGAATATGGAGAAATTCCATTCAGGAGGCGCCCTCAGAATAAATTTGCTCGATAAACGGGCGGTTTTCTATTTGTTTCTTTTAGAGCAAGCTAAAGAAAACTTAAGACACATATTTACTGTGAAATAATCCAATTAAACTTTGGGAAAAGTAATTTTTGAGTGTATTTCTCTCTGGCCAGAATATGGAGAAATTCCATTCAGGAGGCGCCCTCAGAATAAATTTGCTCGATAAACGGGCGGTTTTCTATTTGTTTCTTTTAGAGCAAGCTAAAGAAAACTTAAGACACATATTTACTGTGAAATAATCCAATTAAACTTTGGGAAAAGTAATTTTTGAGTGTATTTCTCTCTGGCCAGAATATGGAGAAATTCCATTCAGGAGGCCCCCTCAGAATAAATTTGCTCGATAAACGGGCGGTTTTCTATTTGTTTCTTTTAGAGCAAGCTAAGGAGAACTTAAGACACATATTTACTGTAAAATACATGTAATCCAATAAAACTTTAGGAAAAGTAATTTTGAGTGTATCTCTCTCTGGCCAGAATATGGAGAAATAAAACTTAACAAAATTTACGTAAAAGAAGGAAAACGATTGATTACAAGCAAGGATTGAAGAGCCAGCTTATGCTTCATCGGCGAGATAAGTCATATAAATGCTTAATAATAATGGAAATGGATGACATTTGAGAAAATAATGCTTTCTACAGAATTTCTCTATATTCTGGCCAAAACAGAATTTCCAAAGGCAAGTTTGGGTAATTAGAAGAGGGTAGCTTTCTGAAAGCCGGGCGGCAGACCCCCGTCCATCCTCAAGTCATGTACCCCCCCGGGCAATCAGGTAACCATCTTTGTTCTCATTGCCTTATAAGGCACGGTATCGTCTCAGTCCCCCAATCATGGCGCGTCCAAACTTCTTCCTGCCACGTGCAAAAAATTGGCTTCTTGTCGAAACGGATTGCTCCTTTTGCGCCCGCTTAACAGTCAGAAGAAAGCACCAAAGCCACCTCAACAAGTTGTCATCATGTTCACTCTCTGGCTAAAGATACCTAACAACCTAAAGGAACGAGTTTGTATCACCTTGACCAATGCAATAACTACCAAACTGCTGGTTCGTCTGTCTGTCGTCACCCAACAAATTTGTCAGGGAAGCTCCTTCTTTCTGGCAAGATCTTGGTCATACAGCTAATCAGCAAACGCAGATGTGCCCTTCCCATCATCAGCACAGCAAAGCAGTATTGATGAACAAGCGGTAGGTAGAAATAATTTTAGCAGGGTAATATGTTCTTCAATGTAAAAAAAGCATACAACTCCCGATTAACATTTAGGCCTACCTGGTTGGTGGGGTTGTGCAAGAACTTTTGTTTTTAAGGTCTTACTCCTTTATTGCCTACATTTAGGTGTCACTTACCATCCACAAACATCATGAAGACTTTTCTACTAGCTGGTATGACATTGAGATAGCCTATTACCCGGGCATAGCAATAACCTATTGTTACCCGGGCATAGCAAGAAGCGATTACCTACTGCTTGGACCCATGCATAAGAAACAAAACAAACATACAAAAATATTAGCACAACTTAATCTTTTGCAGAACAGGTCTATAATGCCTGTAAATGTAGTTTCATCATGAAGAATTAGGAGGATACCCACTGTTAAACCGGCCTCGAAATAAGTTTTGCCCTATTGGAAAACCAAAAACGCAGACATTTTATACTTACAGTCCGCGGTTTGGGTTTTACCCTATGGCGAAACTAAAAACACAGACTTTCCAATTCGCGGTTTAGGTTTTGGCCTATTTGAAAACCTAAAATGCGGACCGCGGACCATTGCGCCGGAAGTCCGCGTGGTCTGCGCTGTAAACCTGGCCCATGGTCCTTGTTATCACTGTATACCAGACAATTCATCTGCATCCAGTGGTGAAACATGCCAAAAGTCTGTTGTCTGCTAAATGTCCTAAAAGAAAAACTTGTAATCTGACTTTTTGTTCACTACCAAAGAAGCAGAATAAGATTAACCAGGCTGGATCAGGCAACTGGGAAAGGTAGGAAATACAGATCTGGAATTGTATAGCTCCAACCCAACTCATTGAAATAAGTACAGAATGGGTTTTAGCATAACCATATCTCAGGAAACAGAATCAATGGGAAACATTTGTAGGTCAACAGTCAATTTATATCCAGCACTTTACATGTCCTCCATTCCCGCCACCCATGCAAGTCCTCAAAAGAAAAGGAAATCCTAACTAGCAAGTCCATCATGGCAAACAAAACTAAGCTGAATTAAGGCTTGAATCTTTCAAATTAGACTCACTTCATATCAACAAGCACTGATTTGTAGCCTCCTGTACGAATTTATTTATTTCACTCACATGGAACTAAACTTATTCTTGTCAGGCCTATAACATAACCACTTCTATTTCAGGGTTAATAATTTTATTGCAGCCCTTGGCAAGGTCTTAGTTTGTACACAAGGAACCCATGTACATAGCCCGGATATCAGCTAAGTTACCATGTCACTTACATTTCATAGCTAATCTTGTGCAAATACAACAACCAAGATCCGCTAGGAGGGGCCTCTGAAACAGAAGAATTGTGACTTAAGATCGTACTTTCTTTTTCTTGTGTTTTGATCTCTTCCTCGAGCAAATCTGGGCAAAAACTGGACTAAGCTGTTCCTCAAGCAATGAGAAATTGTTTCCAACGAAAGATGAACGTTGTTTACAGTGAAGTTTACTGATTTATTAGTGATGGAAGCTTCTGCAACTAAGTTGCGAGTTTTTCGTTGTTATTTGTCAAACTTTTAATTATTTTCAACCTGTTTCCTTCTTGCGATAAAATACCTTCCTCTCATCCAATGTCGCTTGAAAATGTGTGTTTCGATAGCCTGACAGCTGCCCTTTCGATTCAACCGCTGTCTGGTGATGTTGGTAGCCTCTAAATGATATGATATGATATGATATGATATAATTTTTTATACACGAAACTACCCTTCAGCTTAAATGCAATAAATAAATTGGTTATTAAATAGAATGATGCAGCGAGGTCAAAATATGGCCTAAGTCAGCAATCGCCCGAAGCTCTGACGTAAACAAAACGCAAACTACTCAGCACTCATTCTGCTGCTAAATACGGTAAATTAAATGTTTTATAGTGAAATAGAGGCAAGAAAAGTAGACTTTAGTTATTTTTGAACAGTTTTCATATACTTTAATGTCAAATTAAAGAGCTTCTTCCCGGTGAAAAAAGAGTTTTGAAATTTTTGATCCAGACGTTTGAGATCTTGCGGGAAATATCTAGCGTCACAGTACAATCACCTGGAAACAATTCAGCATGCAAAGGGTTAAAAGCAAGTGTGCGGTGGTAAATAGGCTCCTCTATAAATAGAACAAAGAAATAACTCAGACACAGCATTGTTTCTTAACCCTTTGCATGCTGGATTGTTTGCAGGTGATTGTACTGTGAGGCTGGATATTTCCCGCAAGATCTCGAACGTCTCGATCAAAATTCAAACTCTTATTTCACCAGGAAGAAGTTCTTTATTTCGAAATTAAAGTGTATGAAAACTGTTCAGAAATAATTGAAGTTTTCTTTTCTTGCCTCTATTTCACTGTAAAACATTTAATTTACCTTATTTAGCAGTAGAATGAGTGCTGAATAGTTTGCGTTTTGTTTACGTCGGAGCCTCGGGCGATTGCCGACTTAGGCCATATTTTGACCTCGCTGCATCATTTAGAGGCTACCCACATCACCAGACAGAGGCTAAATCGAAAGGGCAGCTGTCACGCTATTGAAACATACCTTTTCCAGCGACATTGGATGAGAGGAAGATATTTCATCGCAAGAAGAAAACAGATTGAAAATATCGAAGAGTTCAACAAATATCAATGAAAAACTCGCGATTTAGTTGCAGGAGCTTCCATCACTAATAAATCAGTAAACTTCACTGTAAACCATGTTCATCTTTCGTTGGAAACAATGTCTCATTGCTTGAGGAACAGCTTAGTCCAGTTTTTGCCCAGATTCGTTTGATGAAGAGATGAAAATACAAGAAAAAGATATTGCGATCGTAAGTCACAATTCTGCGACTGCAGCATGCAAAGGAGAATTAGTCTGGTCGCAAATCTGCGACTGCACCATGCAAAGGGTTACCAAGATAAAAGTCTCATTCTTAGGCTACCCTTAGTTGACATTTGTGCAACTTCGATTTGAATGGGGTATTTTTTGATTTTCTGCTTTCTGCCAATGCAAGCTTTTAACCTTGAACAAACCCTTTAATTCTCCCAAGTAGTGAGAAAAGAAACCAACCAACTCAGTTTTTTATAACAAATAATATTTAGGAGCATTCAAATGCTGGAGATTCCAGTACAATGCTGCACATCGAAAAACCGGGCAGGGTGGTAGTCTTTGGGCGTATCTTGGCGGTATGGCCACCATACAAGAATGGTGGCAGATTATTAGTAACAATTCAACCTGTGAAAACAGCAAAGTCCCATCTAATCAACCATTTCACCTTGAAAGTCCAGAGTCCAAACTGTTAATTATCAAACATGGCTCTGCAAATAACTGTCATTCAAAGTCAAGCATTCTTCAGAACAATGAACCCTATTTGTAGCATACAATTAAATCAAAAGGAATCGTAATTCCTTATTTGCTTGTTATGAAATATAATTAGCCGATACGCCCCAATCCACCTTTTCAAGATAAGAGGCGTGAAAGCGGAAGTATTTTGTTGTTTGAGATTTTGCATTTTAAAGGCTAAAATCTTATTCTGCGTACAAAGTTTAGTGTTGAGTCAAATTTTCAAATTCATATCTGTCTTTATTTCGAAATTATGGTGATATAAAGAATTTGAATTCATAAGGGCTTTGACCGTGAAATCAAAGTTTGGACAAAAGTTGTCCAAAGTTTTGATTTCACGGTCAAAGCCCTTATGACTTTAAATTCTTAAAATTGCCATAATTCGGAAATAAAGACATACATGAATGGGAAAATTTGGCTCAACACTAAACTTTGTACGCAGAATAAGATTTTAGCCTTTAAAATGCAAAATCTCAAACAACAAAATACTTCCGCTTTCGTGCTTCTTATCTCGAAAAGGTGGATTACTGCCATCCAATGCCTCGTTATTCACACCTCATCTATTCTAGTTAGGTATACCTATCATATCACAGGAACCGCTGGCGTTAATGTCTGATTTTCTCCTTAAATTTTCTACGAAATTTTTCATATGTCAAATCCTTACTTCCCTGGAAATTTTGTGAAATTTACCTGGAAAATTGTCGTATTTTTCACCTGACCAGGATTGTCCTACCACACCACACAGTGATCCAGATCGACGAAATTATGGAATAAATAGGAAAAAATGAAGTTTCGAAAACAAGCAAATTTTTACATCCCCATTAAAGAGGGTATCCTTGGGCGTAACAGAAAGCAAAAATTTTCAAAATCAGACTATCCAATGACGAGAATTGAAATTTTGAAGTTTGTCAAAATTTCAAGTGGTTGTTTACATTAGAATTTCCGGTGCAATGTAGAGTTTTGAGCCAACTTTAAAGTGTCATAAATCAGCCTAGAAAAGACCGATTTTCATGATTTTTGTGCGAAATGGTCAGCAATTTAGTTGTACTTAACATATATAAAAATGTTGTGTATTGAATGTAAGATCATGGGTAGATGAACACTATTTTGATGCTTACTTTTTATGACAAATTTCGTGAAAAATTGCTACTCAAAGTTGAAAACAAAAAATCTATGTAATTCTAGGTGTTAGATATTAATATATTAAATTACTAGAACCTATTTTGAGCATTCCTGCCAAAGGGCCCATTTCAAATCGTTCTAATTTTGTCGCAAAGGTTTTTCTTTCCTGATTTCGTTTCAAAACTGTAACAGTGCCGTAATTGTCTTCTTCAAGGGAAGAGCTCTAGATTTGCGAAACTGGTTCTCAAGAATTCAAAAGAGGTATTCTCGATGCAATGATAGAAACAATAGCCAATTTTTGTGAAACAATAGCTTAATGCTGTGAAACAATAGACCTACATTGGAAAACAGAATCTGTTGTCTCTTTCTTTCTGCAAGGTCCATCCAATTGAGATATGTGTAATACTTTGATATATGCTATGTTAAAATTCGCGTGATATCTAAATCTAGTGGAACTATTGATTCAAAACAGTTTCATCGTCTCAAAACCGAATTGTTTAGTTCAAAAAAAGTACATCGAATCAATCACAAGGCTATCATCTGTTGCTTCAACTAATTGTTCAGGAGACTGACGACTTTTCTTTAAGATATCGTGACTGGATTTTGCCACAAGTCGCCATGAGGTTATCAACATCCGCACAATTATGTATTCGAGTAAGCCTGGCCCTACACCCAGCTCCATTTCGAAAGTTCCTGATGAGCTTGCCCCATCCCTCCAAGCCATTTTACGACCAAGCTGCAATTGGTCCACCCTCATGCATATCAAAGAGCTCCCAGTTATGGGCCAACATTTGATGAACAGATGGGTTAACTTGGACCGATGGAAAATGAAGACATAGGTGGATCATCGTATCATGGCAGTGCTGCTTGAAACAGTTGACGTCAAGGATATTGCTTTTGTCGACACTTTCCGAAACAGCAAGGCAAACATTAAACTGGCTAAGAAGGATAAGAATTATACACATGTGTCGTCATTTTCCATAGGTTCGAATTAACTCATATGTTCACTAAATGTTGGCCCATAACTGGGAGCTCTTTTGAGATGCTTGAGGGTGGACCAATTGCAGTTTGGTCGGAAAGCGGCTTGGAGGCCAGGAACAAGCACATCAGGAATTTTCGAAGTGGAGCTGGGTGTAGGACTAGGTCTAGTCCTAGGTCTAGGACTAGGACTAGGACTAGGTGGAGCTGGTTGTACTTCAGTTAAAGCCAACCTCGAATACAATATTGTGTGGATATTGATAACCTCATGGCCACAAGGCCACTTGTGGCAAAATCCCGTCATGATATCTTTAAGAAAAGTCGTCAGTCTGCTGAATCATACGTTGAAGCAACAAATGATAGCCTTGTGATTGATTCGATGTACTTTTTTTGAACTAAACAATTCCGTCTTGAGACGGCGAAACTGTTTTGACTCTATTAGTTCCACTAGATTTAGATATCAAACAAATTTTAACATAGCATATATCAAAGTATTAAACATATCTCAATTGGTTGGATCTTGCAGAAAGAAAGAGAAAACAGACTCTGTTTTCCAATGTAGGTCAATTGTTTAACAGCATTAAGCTATTGTTTCACAAAGATTGGCGATTGTTTTTATCATTGCATCGAGAATACCTCTTTTGAATTCTTGAGAACCAATTTCGCAAATCTAGAGCTCTTGCCTTTAAGAAAACAGTCACGGCACTGTTACAGTTTTGACAGGAAATCAGGAAAGAAAAACCTATGTTACATGCAATCTTAAAACTTTTTTTGCGACAAAATTAGAACGATTTGAAACGGGCCCTTTGACAGGAATGCTCCAAATAGGTTCTAGTAATTTAATATATTAATATCTAACACCTAGAATTACATAGATTTTTTGTTTTCAACTTTGAGTAGCAATTTTTCATTAAATTTGTCGTAAAAAGTAAGCATCAAAATAGTGTTCATCTACCCATGATCTTACATTCAATACTCAGCATTTTTATACATGTTAAGCACAACTAAATTGCTGACCATTTCGTACAAAAATCATGAAAATCGGTCTTTTCTAGGCTGATTTATGACACGTTAAAGTTGGTTCAAAACGATATATTGCACCTGAAATTCTAATGTAAACAACCACTTGAAATTTTGACAAACTTCAAAATTCCATTTCTCATCATTGGATAGTCCGATTTTGAAAATTTTTGGTTTCTGTTAAGCCCAAGGATACCCTCTTTAAGGAGGATGTAAAAATTTGCATGTTTTCGAAACTTCATGTTTTCCTATTTATTCCATGCTCTTGGATCACTGTGCATCATGTAAATTTTCTTTCTGTGTTAGATGTTTATATTTTCATTACCCTTTTTCTGTTAAAGGTTATATTTCACACTTGATTTACGATATGAGTTGAGAAAATGTTCTTCTTTTGATTAGTCAATGAAGATTGAAGATCATGGTAAGCCAATTGCTATTTGCATTGATCAATGAGATGTAATGTCGAAGAAGATGATATAAATATGCTGTTGCTGAACAAAATAGACAAGGTATGTTATAAGTACTCGCAATAATTGACGTTTTTGTGTTTTATTTTCTCCTATTTCATCTTTAATTATTTGCACAATTTATCTCCTACCAACAATTATTTTCACAATTGACTCCTGTTTTTTTAGTTATTTGCACATTTTTACTCATATGTCATATTCAATGATTGCACAATTTTCCTCCTATTTCATCCTTAATTATTTGCAAAGTTTCTCTCCTATGTAATATTTAATGATTTGAACAATTTCTCTACCATTTCATCCTTAATTATTTGCACAATTTCTCTACCATTTCATTCTTAATTATTTGCACAATTTCTCTCATTTCATACTGAATTATTTGCACAATTTCTCTACCATTTCTTCCCTAATCATTTGCACAATTTTTCACATTTCATCCTTAATTATTTGCACAATATCTCTAACATTTCATCCTTAATTATTTTCACAATTTCTCTCATTTCATCCTTAATTGTTTGCACAATTTCTCTACTATTGCTTCCTTAATTGTTTGCACATTTTCTCTTCCATTTCTTCCTTAATTATTTGCAATATTTCTCTACCATTTCATTCTTAATTATTTGCACAATTTCTCTCATTTCATCCTGAATTATTTGCACAATTTCTCTACCATTTCTTCCTTAATCATTTGCACAATTTTTCACATTTCATCCTTAATTATTTGCACAATATCTCTAACATTTCATCCTTAATTATTTTCACAATTTCTCTCATTTCATCCTTAATTGTTTGCACAATTTCTCTACTATTGCTTCCTTAATTGTTTGCACATTTTCTCTTCCATTTCTTCCTTAATTATTTGCAATATTTCTCTACCATTTCTTCCTTAATCATTTGCACAATTTCTCTACCATTTCTTCCTTAATTATTTCCATAATTTCTCTCATTTCATCCTTAATTATTTGCAGATTTTTTATCATTTCATCCTTAATTATTTGCACAATTTCTCTCATTTCATCCTTAAATGCTAGTCCTGAATTTATTTTGGATCTTTACAAATATCCACTAACCCAAAATAAAGATCCAAAATAAATTCAGGACTAGCAAACTTACCGTTTTATTCAATCGCAAACAATGATATCAATTTACTCTTTAAATCAGATAAATTGAAGCTTAATGATCTAATAGATAATCATAATTTAACTAATTATATTTCTGATACAGTTAATGAAGTGAATAAAAATGAATATTATACAATTGATTCCATAAACAAATTAAACAATAATGATATTGATATATCAATCTTTCATTTAAATATACGTAGTCTAAATAAACATTCAGCAGAACTTATAAATTTATTGAGTGAAATTAAAATATCTTTCGACTGCATTTGTCTCAGTGAGATAAATACAACTAACATCAGCATGTTCAAAACTCTTTTAGACGATTATGTCTTCCACCCTATAATTCCTGAACATGGTAATGTAGGCGGTGTTGGTATCTACGTAAAACAGCACATCAAACTAAGTATACTAAATAAACTAAATCTAACATGTAAAAACCCGTGCGAAAATATATGGGTTAACCTAATTAAAAATAGAAAAGATTCAATCGTAGGTATCATCTACAGACACCCAAGTGGGGACATAGCAGATTTCAACCATCAATTAGAAAGAACAATTCAGGAAATCCACAAACTAAAAACCGATAGATGTATAATTATCGGTGATATAAATATAGACCTAATCAAATACAATCAACCTGGTAAAGCAAGAACAAAAGATTACCTAGATATGATGCTTTCCCATGGATACCTACCGCGCATTACATTACCCTCAAGAATAACGGATCACTCAGCTACTTTGATTGACCATATCTTTGTTAAAGAAAGAAATCCAGCTGAGACGTCAGACTCAGGTAATATTTTCACCGATATCTCAGACCATTTTGCAAATTTTTACCTGGTTCAAAATGCAAATCCTCCGGGTCGTCAACAAAGACAAAAAGTTCGAATATTTGGTAACAAAAATCTTGCAAACTTTGTTGAAACTTTGCAACACACTCACTGGGAACCATTATATTCACAAGCTGACCCCAATGCCTGTGCAAATTTCTTCAATAATGTAATTAGCCATGCTTACAAAAAATCCTTCCCTTTGAAATCTATTTCCAGTAAGAGAATTAAGGACAAACCTTGGATCTCTACATCACTGAAAACAAGTATTACGAAAAAGAACCGTCTTTTTTATATATACACACGAAACCGTACCATTGACAACAAAAAAAGATATTCGCAATATCGCAACATTTTGATTTCTTGCATCAGACACTCCAAAAAGATGTACTTTCAAGAATTGTTTGATAAGAAATCTACAAGAATTACAAAAATATGGGCCGTTCTTGGTAAAATGCTAAACCCAAACAAGAAATCCCAATGCTCTTCTATTAAAGAAATAATTTCTGATGGAATTTCGTACAAAGATGATTCAAAAATAGCAAATGCATTAAACTCCCATTTCTGTAACATTGGAAGTAAAATTTCTTCAAAAGTACAAAACACAAAGTTTCACTTTTCCTCCTTTCTTAAAGCACCACGAGACAAAAGCTTCTTTTTAGAAATGACAAATATAAACGAAGTAATCAGTGAGATAAATAAATTGAAGACAAAAAAAGCTGCTGGCCATGATGGTGTAAAACCTGTGATAATAAAAAAATCTTGCCTTGTCTTGGCCAAACCCTTGACACACATTTACAATGCCTCTTTTGAGACTGGAATAATGCCAGACATTTGGAAAATCGCAAAGGTAATCCCAATTTTCAAAAAGGGTGAAAGACATAACCCAAATAACTACAGGCCCATTTCCTTGCTATCATGTTTTGAAAAAATATTAGAACGCCTATTAGCAAAACGCATGATTTCATTCTTAAAGAAAAACAAAATCCTCTATGAACTACAGTTTGGCTTCAGAGAGCATCATTCAACCGTTCATGCCCTTTTGGAACTCCTTGACAACATATATCAAAATCTGGATGATAACAACTCTTGCATCGGTGTCTTCCTGGATCTCTCAAAAGCTTTCGATACCATAGATCATGATATACTTCTTAAAAAACTATTTCATTATGGCTTCAGAGGGAAAATTCACGATTGGTTTGTCAGCTATCTCCAGAACAGGAAACAATATACTTGTGTGAACGGAACAAAGTCTACCCATCAGTAAATCCATAAAGGGGTGCCTCAAGGATCAGTATTAGGGCCCATACTTTTCACTTTATATGTTAATGATATGCCAAATGCAACTTCTGCCAAACCAAGACTATTTGCCGATGACACTTGCATCTTTACTTTTCATGTAAATATTGCAAAATTATCCTCATCAACAAATCAAGAACTTAAGATGCTCAATGGATGGCTAAAAGCAAACAAACTATTAGTAAATACTGACAAAACAAATTTTTCCATTTTCTTACCTTCCAAAAACAGTCCAACATCAACTAGCACCATATCAATGGGGGATGAACTTAGTAGAGCCGAGGAGATTAAATACCTTGGCGTTAGGATAGACGAAAAGCTATCTTGGAGTTCACATATCAATAAGGTCAAAAGTGAAACAATTAAATTTTCTTCTATATTTGCTAAAATTAGACATTCTATACCTAAACAATGCCTGTTAACCTTGTACGACTCCCTTGTAACTTCTAAGATAGGTTATGGGCTCGAAGCATATGGGACAGCTGCGACCAATAAACTAAATGAACTCCAAGTCCTACAAAATAGAATTCTGAAAATAATTCACTTTAAAGATCGTAAATATTCTACAAATCGCCTCCATAAAGAACTTAACATAGTTAAAATTTATGATCTTTACCGCATGAAAATCTTGAAATTAATGCATCAAGTGCACTTCAGCAAAGATAAATTACCCGAAGTATTTCAAAATTACTTCAAAACCAACGAGAACTCTCATAGATACGAGACCAGAAGAAAATCAGATTATAAAATAGTGAAATCTAATAAAAAGTGGCGTGACTACACCATACAAAACATTGGTGCTCGCATGTGGAATAACCTTCCTCCTTCCTTAAAGTCAATCTCAAAACAAAAACACTTCCGTAAAAAACTTAAAGAAAGCATCATCTTAGCTTACCAAAATGAACTATAAAAGATCTGCATGATCAATAAGACTTACAAACCAATAACATCCCTTACTAACAAAAATATATCTTACTGTTGAATTTTCCTAGCTTTTGTACTATGACGTATTTTTTCTTTTTCGCGTATCCTTTTGAATTTTAATTTACGGCCCAAGCTAGATAAGCTCCGCTTTTCTTGGGTCGTGTAGAATACATTTATTTTTTATATTACATTGTATTAGGTTGTTGTATTCTGCGAATAAAATTGAATTGAATTGAATTGAATTGCACAATTTCTCTACTATTGCTTCCTTAATTGTTTGCACATTTTCTCTTCCATTTCTTCCTTAATTATTTGCAATATTTCTCTACCATTTCTTCCTTAATCATTTGCACAATTTCTCTACCATTTCTTCCTTAATTATTTCCATAATTTCTCTCATTTCATCCTTAATTATTTGCAGATTTTTTATCATTTCATCCTTAATTATTTGCACAATTTCTCTCATTTCATCCTTAATTTTTTGCACATTTTTCTACTATTTCATCCTTAATTATTTGCACAATTTCTCTACTATTTCATCGTTAATTATTTGCACAAATTCTCTACCATTCCATCCTGAATCATTTGCACAATTTCTCTACCATTTCTTCCTTAATCATTTGCACAATTTCTCTACTATTTCATCCTTAATTATTTGCACAATTTTTCTACCATTTCTTCCTTTAATTATTTGCACAATTTGTCTACCATTTCATCCTTAATTATTTGCACAATTTCTCTACCATTTCATCCTTAATTATTTGCAGAATTTCTCTCATTTCATCCTTAATTATTTGTACATTTTCTCTATCATTTCATCCTTCATTATTTGCAAAATTTCTCTACCATTTCTTCCTTAATTATTTGCACAATTTCTCTCATTTCATCCTTAATTGTTTGCACAATTTCTCTACTACTACATCCTTAATTATTTGTAAATTTTCTCCACTATTTCATCCTTAGTTATTTGCACAATTTCCCTCATTTCATCCCTAATTATTTGCACATTTTCTCTTCCATTTCTTCCTTAATTATTTGCACAATTTCTCTACCATTTCTTCCTTAATCATGTGCACAATTTCTCTACTATTTCTTCCTTAATTATTTCCACAATTTCTCTCATTTTTCATCCTTAATTAGTTGCTTATTTTTTTATCATTTCATCCTTAATTATTTGCACAATTTCTCTACCATTTCTTCCTTTAATTATTTGCACAATTTTTCTACCATTTCATTACTAATTATTTGCACAATTTCTCTAGCATTTCATCCTTAATTATTTGCACAATTTCTCTCATTTCATCCTGAATTATTTGTATATTTTCTCTATCATTTCATCCTTAATTATTTGCACAATTTCTCTTATTTCATCCTTAATTATTTGCACAATTTCTCTACCACTTCATCCTTACTTATTTGCGCAAAATCTCTACCATTTGTTCCTTGATTATTTGCACAATTTATCTACTCTTTCATCTCTAATTATTTACACAATTTCTTTCATTTCATCCTTAACTATTTGCAGAATTTCTCTACCATATCATCCTTAATTATTTGCACAATTTCTCTCATTTCATCCCTAATTTTGTACATTTTCTCTACCATTTCATCCTAATTATTTGCACAATTTCTCTACCATTTCTTCCTTTAATTATTTGCACAATTTTTCTACCATTTCATTACTAATTATTTGCACAATTTCTCTAGCATTTCATCCTTAATTATTTGCACAATTTCTCTCATTTCATCCTGAATTATTTGTATATTTTCTCTATCATTTCATCCTTAATTATTTGCACAATTTCTCTTATTTCATCCTTAATTATTTGCACAATTTCTCTACCACTTCATCCTTACTTATTTGCGCAAAATCTCTACCATTTGTTCCTTAATTATTTGCACAATTTATCTACTCTTTCATCTCTAATTATTTACACAATTTCTTTCATTTCATCCTTAACTATTTGCAGAATTTCTCTACCATATCATCCTTAATTATTTGCACAATTTCTCTCATTTCATCCCTAATTTTTGTACATTTTCTCTACCATTTCATCCTAATTATTTGCACAATTTCTCTACCATTTCGTCCTTACTTATTTGCACAATATCTATACCATTTCTTCCTTAATCATTTGCACAATTTCTCACATTTCATCCTTAATTTTTTGCACATTTTTTCTACTATTTCATCGTTAATTATTTGCACAATATCTTGACCATTTCATCCTTAATTATTTGCACAATTTCTCTACCATTTCTTCCTTAATCATTTGCACAATTTCTCTACTTTTTCATCCTTAATTATATGCACAAATTCCCCACCATTGCTTCTTTAATTATTTGCACAATTTCTGTACCATTTCTTCCTTAATTATTTGCACAATTTCTCTCATTTCATCCTTACTTATTTGCACATTTTGTCTACCATTTCTTTCTTAATAACTTGCACAATTTCTCTACCATGCCATCCTAATTATTTGCACAATTTCTGTACCATTTTTTCCTCTAAGTATTTGCACAATTTCTCTATCATTTCATCCTTAATTATGTGCACAATTTCTCACATTTCATCCTCACTTATTTGCACATTTTCTCTACCATTTCTTCCTTAATTATTTGCACAATTTCTCTCATTTCATCCTAAATTATTTGCACAATTTCTCTGATTTCATCCTTAATTAATTGCACATTTTCTCTACCATTTCATCCTTAATTCATTGCAAAATTTCTTTTGTTTCAACCTTAATTAATTGCACAATTTCTCTACCATTTCTTCCTTAATTATTTGCATGATTTTTCTACCATTTCATCCTTAATTAATTGCAACATTTTTCTCATTTCGTCCATAATTTTTGCACAATTTCTCTACCGGGTGCGCCAAAATAAACTATGCACGTTTTGCAGGCCACAATGAATCATACACTTGACCGATTTTGAAGATTGATGACTTAATTGTTAGCAGAAAGCCTGAATTAGATAGTGGGATTTTTTGCAAATTTTTTCATTTTCAGTTTTAGAGCTAGAAACGAGTTCCTTAAAATTTTAGTTTTTGAAAACACTAAAAACGATCAAAAAACATCGATCAATTTTTCCAAAGAATCGACATGAATGGACAAAGAGAGAACTTGTTCGTGGTAATTTGAGATTTAGAAATCGACCAATTGTAATCTGCTTTACGAAAGTTCGTTCTAAGCCCCCAAATTCCCTGAAAACGTTTTCTCTTTGTTCATTCATGCTGAATCTTTTAAAATTTGATCAGCGTTTTTTGATCGTTTTCAATGTTTTGGAAAACGAGCATTTAAGAAACTCGCTTCTAGCTCTAAAAATTGAAAACAGAAAAATTTGCAAAAAGTCCTACAATCTAATTCAGGCTTTCTGCTAACGATTAAGCCATAAATCTTCAAAATCAGTCCAGTGTACGACTTGTTATGGCCTGCCAAACGTGCATAGTTTATTTTGGCGCACCCTGTACCATTTCATCCTGAATTATTTGCAGAATTTCTCTACCCTTTCATTCTTAATTATATGCACAATTTCTCTCATATCAGCCTTAATTTTTCGCACAATTTCTCAATCATTTCATCCTTAATTGTTAGTACAATTTCTCTCATTTCATCCTTAATTTTTGGACATTTTCTCTTCCATTTCATCCTTAATTATTTGCACAATTTCTCTGCCAGTTCATCCTTATTTATTTGCACAATTACTCTACCAGTTTTTCTTTAATCATTTGCACTATTTCTCTCCTTTCATCCTTAATTATTGCGTTATTTCTCATCTATTTTAAGTTTGCATCATTTCATTCATTATTTATTTTTCATCTATTGCATAATTTCACTACTATTTCAATTTCAATAATTTGCACAATTTACTGCTATTTTATCTTCAATTATTGATATAATGTCACTGTTAGGTTATATTCAACCAGTTGTAGATTTTCATTACAATTAATGAAATTTCTTATATAATTTTTCTACGAAATTTGTCTTATGTCAGATTCTTACTTCCTGCTTCAGGGAAGTTTAACTGGGTAAGTGTTGTCTTTTTCATCTGACCTTTATTGTCTTGCCACATCATGTATATTTTCTTTTTGTGTCAGATGTTTATATTTTCATGCCGTTCTTTTTTCTGTTGATGGTTTTATTTCACACTTGATTTCGGATATGAATTTAGAAAATGTTCTTTTTCTTTAGATTAGTTAAGGAAGATCGAAGATCGTGGTAAGCTGATTGCTATTTGTGTTGATCAATTAAATGTAATGACGAAGAAGATGATATAAATATGCTGTTGCTGAACTAAATAGGCAAGGTATGTTGAAATCGAAAAGTAAAAGAATTAAATTGTTGTTTCTGTGTTTCATTTGATACACTATTCAGGAAATGGATGGAAAAAATCGTTTCAAAGATATTTTTAAAAATTTGCAAAACATCACAAAATTGTCCTTAGGGACCCTAACATGTGTTTCTGACTCCTAATTCAAAGGCAAATCGATTGTTCTGGCCAAGAATTTGTTTTTCTGAAAATTTTTCCTGTGAATTTTACACAAGAAAAGGGTCAGGAAACATGTTTTAGTGTCCCACGGGACATTTTTAGGGAGTTTTGGGCGAAAGGAAATTTTTCCTTGAGAATTTTGAAAATCGATTTTAGGCCCTAATAGGCCATTTTACACAAGAAAAAGGGCCAGGAAACATGTTATAGTGTCCCACGGGACACTTAAAGGGAGTTGTGGGCGAAAAAAATGTTTTTTTTTGGAAATTTTGAGAACCGATTTTAGGCCCAAATAGGCCATTTTACCCAAGAAAAAGGGTAAGGAAACATGTTTTAGTGTCACACGGGACATTTTTAGGGAGTTTTTGGCAAAAGGAAATTTATTTGAGAATTTTGAGAATCTATTTTAGGCCCAAATAGGCCATTTTATTCAAGAAAAAGGGTAAGGAAACATGTTTTAGTGTCACACGGGACAATTTTAGAGAGTTTGGGCGAAAGGAAATTTTTTTTTGCAAAGTTTGAAAATAAATTTTTGGCCCAAACAGGCCCAAATAGGCAATTTTACGCATTCAAAAGGGTCAGGAAACATGTTTTAGTGTCCCATGGGACAATTTTAGTGTGTTTTTAGCGAAAACAATTTAAAAAATTATTTCTTTTTAAATTGATTTCAGGCCCAAATAGGCCATTTTACCCAAGACTAAGGGTCAGGAAACATGTTATAGTGTAACACGGGACATTTTTAGGGAGTTTTGGGTGAGAAATTTATTTTTGGAAATTTTGACAATCGATTTTAGGCCGAAATGGGCCATTTTACACGAGAAAAAGGGCCAGGAAACATGTTTTAGTGTCCCACAGGAAATTCTAAGCAAGTTTTGGGCGAAAGAAAATTTTTTCTAGAGAATTTTGAAAATCGTTTTTAGGCCCAAATAGGCCATTTTATCCAAGAAAAAGAGTCAGGAAACATGTTTTATTGTCACACGGGACATTTTTAGAGAGTTTTTGGCGAAAGGAAATTTTTTTTGCAAAGTTTCAAAATCATTTTTGGCCCAAACAGGCCCAAATAGGCCATTCTACGCATACAAAAGGGTCAGGAAACATGTTTTAGTGTCGCATGGGACAATTTTAGTGAGTTTTTAGCGCAAACAATTTTTTTATTTCTTTTTAAAATAGATATTAGGCACAAATAGGCAATTTACTCAAGGATAAGGGTCAGGAAACATGTTTTAGTGTCGCAGGGGACATTTTTAGGGAGTTTTGGGCGAAAAAAATTTTTCTTTTGAAAATTTTGAAATCGATTTTAGGCCCAAATAGGCCATTTTACACAAGAAAGAGAGTCAGGAAACATGTTTTAGTCTCCCTCGGGACATTGTTAAGGGAGATTTGGGCGAAAAATTTTTAATTTTGAAAATTTAGAAAGTTGATTTTAGGCCCAAATAGGCCATTTTACACATAAAAGAGGGTCAGGAAACATGTTTTAGTGTCCCAAGGGATATTTTGAGGGAGTTTTGGGCGAACAAATATTTTTTGATAGTTTTGAAATTTATTTTCGGCCTAAATAGGCCATTTTATCCAAGAATAAGGGTCGGGAAACATGTTTCAGTGGCCCTGGGGACATTTTTAGGGAGTTTTGGGTGAAAGAATTTTTTGTGTGGAAATTTTGAGTATCGATTTTAGGCCCAAATAGGTCTTTTTACCCAAGAGAAAGGTTTAGGAAACATGTTTAAGTGTCCCACAGGAATTTTTTAGAGAGTTTTTGGCAAAAAAACTTTTTTTGGAAATTTTGAGTATCGATTTTAGGCCCAAATAGGCCATTTTACCTAGGAAAAAGGGCCAGGAAACATGTTTTAGTGTCGAACGGGACATTTTAAAGGAGTTTTGGGGGAAAAATTTTTAATTTTGAAAATTTTGAATATCGATTTTAGGCCCAAATAGGCCATTTTACCCATGAAAGAGGGTCAGGAAACATTTTTTCTTGTCGCAAGGGACATTTTTAAGGAGTTTTGCGTGAATAAAGTATTTTTTTTTAAATTTTGAGTATCGATTTTAGGCCCAAATAGGCAATTTTACTCAAGAAAAAGGGTCAGGAAACCTGTTTTCTTGTCGCAAGGGACATTTTTAGGGAGTTTTGCGTGAACAAAATATTTTTTTTGAAATTTTGAGTATCGATTTTAGGCCCAAATAGGCAAATTTTACTCAAGAAAAAGGAGCAGGAAACACGTTTTAGTGTCCCAAGGGACAATTTTAAGGGAGTTTTGGGCGAAAAAATTTTAAATTTTGAAAATTTTGAAAATCGATTTTAGTCCCAAATTGGCCATTTTACTCATGAAGGAGGGTCAGGAAACATGTTTTAGTGTCCCAGGAGACTTTTTTAGGGAGTTTTGGGTGAACAAAATATTTTTTGACAGTTATTGAAATTTATTTTAGGCAGAAAGAGGCCATTTTATCCAAGAATAAGGGTCAAGAAACATGTTTCAGTGGCCTAGGGGACATTTTTATGGTGTTTTGGGTGAAAAAAAATTTTCTGGGAAATTAGAGAATACTTTTTAGGTCGTAATAGGCCATTTTACCAAAGAATATGGGTCAGCAAACATGTTTTTAGTGTCCCAGGAGACATATTTAGGGAGTATTTGGCAAAAAAAACTTTCTTTTGATAATTTTTAAAATTTATATTTGCCCAAATAGGCCATTTACATGGAAATGAGGGTCAGGAAACGTGTTTTGAGGTTTCTGTTTTGATTTCATGCGCTATTTTGATGTTGGAAGTGATGGAGTCGTTGAAACGATCTATTCTCTGTTTTGAAGAACTGAGCATGCTCAATGGGATTAGAGCTGTGTGTGTCCATAATGATAGCATTAGAGTGGAATTAATGGTATTAATAGGAAGAGGAGCACAGGGTGGGTGGGGGGATAAGGTTCAAGGAGAGGTAGAAGAAAATGCCCATGCCCCAACCCTAGGTTTTCGGCCCCAACCCTAGGCTTTCGGCCCCAACCCTAGGTTTTCGGCCCCAACCCTAGGTTTTCGGCCCCAACCCTAGGTTTTCGGCCCCAACCCTAGGTTTTCGGCCCCAACCCTAGGTTTTCGGCCCCAACCCTAGGTTTTCGGCCCCAACCCTAGGTTTTCGGCCCCAACCCTAGGTTTTCGGCCCCAACCCTAGGTTTTCGGCCCCAACCCTAGGTTTTCGGCCCCAACCCTAGGTTTTCGGCCCCAACCCTAGGTTTTCGGCCCCAACCCTAGGTTTTCGGCCCCAACCCTAGGTTTTCGGCCCCAACCCTAGGTTTTCGGCCCCAACCCTAGGTTTTCGGCCCCAACCCTAGGTTTTCGGCCCCAACCCTAGGTTCTCGGCCCCAACCCTAGGTTTTCGGCCCCAACCCTAGGTTTTCGGCCCCAACCCTAGGTTTTCGGCCCCAACCCTAGGTTTTCGGCTCCAACCCTAGGTTTTCGGCCCCAACCCTAGGTTTTCGGCCCCAACCCTAGGTTTTCGGCCCCAACCCTAGGTTTTCGGCCC